>CM040117.1:130473917-131074239 GCA_022559845.1 Amorphophallus konjac | reverse complement strand
TATACCGCTCGTACTTTCTCTTGTGCTTTCTTTCTCGATCGCGCTTCTTACTCGAGCCGGGGTTTGGCTCGGAGGTCCGCTTTTTGTCCCCCTCCCGACCCGAGCCGGTTGCGTCTCGGCAGGCGCTGAGTACTTCTTCGCACTCGGCGTGGCGCAGTGCCAGAGTCACTAGCTCGGCGAGGGTCGAGGGAGGGTGGAGGACAAGCTCGCGGCGGAGATTCTCGTCCCGGGTGCCCCCGGTCAGTGCGGTTGTGGCTGAGGCCACATCCAGGCGGGGGATCCTAAGGGCTTCCGATTTAAATCGGTGGACATAAGTCCGGAGCCTCTCCCCTTGCGCTTGTTTGAGAGCCAGGAGCCCCGCTACTGACCTTGGGGGGGCGCTACCGGCGAAGCTCTCCTTGAAAATTCGCCCGAATTGCCTGAAGTCTCTAATGGACCCCGGGGCGAGGGCCCGGAACCATGCCTGAGCGCCTTGGACCAGGGTGGCCGTGAAGGCTCGGCATTTGATGGGATCCGGCGTTCCATGCAGGGTCACCAGGGCGTCGAAGCTATCGTAGTGGTCGGCAGGGTCGCCCTGGCCGTCGTAGAGCTTGAAGGTTGGGATGGAGGCTCTAGGAGAGACATCTGCCTTCAAGATGTACTCGGAGAAAGGGGATTTCTCCTCGTCCTCCGGGAAAGAGGTCTTCTGCAGGGCGCGGAGAGCGCGCTCTTGCTCTATGAACCGTCTTTCAAAATCTCGTAGCCGGAGAGACAGTTCCGGCTGTGGCCGCGCCGTGGGGCTGGGGGGGGCGTCGTGGCGATCTCCCGGAGCACTGGTGCCCGGGCGCGGCGGCCTCGCCCCCTGCTTCCCTCTCCTCGGCGTGGAGGAAGCCTCTTGCTCCGCAGGCGGAGCTTGCGAGGGTCCTCCGACGTCGTTGCGGAGGAGCTGTCGGCTGCGGAGGGTGAAGCGGCCTCCGGCGGTGTGCTGCGTTGCACTCCTTCGAGGGGGACTTCCTGACGGGGCGCGGGACCTCGCGTCCCTGGCCGCCTGGGCCCTCATGAGCTCCACGAGGACGTCCATCTTTTCGTTGAGGGCCTGGAAGGCGTTGGCGCCGCCGTTGAGGGGTGCCCCTGTCTCCGCCGGGGGGGGGGGGGGGTGGTGGCCCGTTGGTGGGGACGCTGGCGTTGGAGGGGGGGCTCTGTGAGACCCTAGAGGGGGCGCCTCCCACCGCCGCCACAGCCTTACCTGCCCCGCCGGCGGATCTCCTCCCTGAACTTTTTCTTACCATCTTGACTCTTCGTGCGTTTCCCACAGATGGCGCCAGATGAAGAGGCAGAATCTCGCGCTGGGTCCTGAGCGGGCTGTGGATCACCAGAAGATGAATCTGCAAGAGAGGGAAATGTGTCAGAGGGCCCAGGGGATCTCCCTGGGGCAAACCCTCCGATGGCTAAGTCAGTAGAGCGATGGTGGAAGCGATAATGGGGGGAGGAGAGAGCTGATGCGCGAGAATCCTTTCCACCAAAGGGTGAAGCGAATCGTGCTCAGGTGCTTAGGGTATGTGACTGCCTAGTTCATCTTACCATCTTCCGGAGGATATCCCTTGCTTAAATAGTGCGTCACCTTTTAAGAGTCCGGTGAGCTGAGGGCTTCCCGGCGGGAGTTACGTCTTCAGCGGGGGCTTTCATGGCCTGATCGTGGGGACGTTATCCCCTTGGAGTCCGGCAGCTCCCATGACTCTCCCGCTGGCGGAGGACTCTGAACGGCCGCACCTGCAGATAATCAACCGGTCTTACCGAGCCTCGGGGATGCTAGCTCATGTCCGAGCGATAGGCATGGCCCGGCGAGGGTGGGGTTGGATAGGTCGGCTGGAGCCTATCTCTCTCGGGTGAGGAGAGGGCTTTTAGACCGGACCTTCCTTGGGACCTGACCGCTGTCTCGGGCCCTCCGAGCCTTGAAGGCCGCCGGGGAGAGTTGGTTCCTCGAGTCTTTATTTATTGGGCTTTTCTTCCCTGAGTGGGCCCAGCGGGCTATCACTCGGGCGGGCTTGCCTAGTTGGACCGCGTGGGTCTTGTTGGGCTACCTTTGTGGTGGGCTACGGAAATCCCCCTCTCCAGAAATAATTGATTAAATGTTACCATCATCCCATGAAGATCAACCATGATTTTTCATCCTTAAAGACAAGATAAAGCAAGGTGTTAGTTGACAATCAAGATCTTTACATCAAGCATTAACACTATGACCATGTTCACAATAAATTGCTTCGTTGAACCTATTCCAAGAGTGAAAGATGGAACTTACAACATTGTTTTACCTGAGTTTCACATTGTCCTTAAATGCTTGTTCTTTTGTTGAATCGTTCATGTACGAATCATGGAGTTCCAATATTGAATTACCATTGCATGATCAACAAATTTGGAATCAAGGTACGCATAACAATGTTGAGTCACATTCCATGTGATCAATCCACAAGCTCATCAAACCACATATCATTCCCTCCATTCATTTAGCATTACCAAAGTGCACATTCATGATATGTGGCTCAATATGACATGATGCTTAATATGAGAGGCTCAATATGACATGATGCTCAAAATGACATTTATCCAAGTATATTTTTCACAGAGGCTTCTCATTAAATACAAATCAATCTCACCAAGTGTAGAGACAATGTGTATGCAATGTTTGTGCTAACTTCAAAGCACGTATGCATCCACATGATGATAAGCCTTGTAGAATTATAATTCATCCACATGATGATAAGCCTTATAGAATTACAATGCATCCACATGATGGTATCCCAAAAGAAATAGTTTATGATCATTTCCACAACCAGTTCAAGTGAAGAGCATTCACGCACAAGGCTAAGCAACAAAGGCATTTTGTAATCATCAAAATCACATACACAACACAAACCACAATGCACGGCAATTTTAAGGTGGTTCGGATGCAACGACGGCAATCCCTGTCCACCCCTCACCAAACCCGGTGAGGCTTCACTCGGGGATAAATCTCCAAACAGAGACAACGCTCCAAACACACTCACCATGGGTATTCCTCATACTTATCTTTTATAGATTTCACTCATGGTTCCATATACTTCTCTTTTATAGATTTCACTCATGGTAATTGAGGTTTGCAATGGTTGCATGGATTGGTAGCTTACAAGTTTGGTTTGAATGCAACGACGGAAATCCTACGTCCACCCCTCATTAAAATAATGAGAACCTTCTCAATTGTCACTAGGAGATGGGATACCAGAACTTGAACAACCTCCAGGATCGACTCAAGTACAAGCTGGTGAAAGTCCTTGTACATGCTAAAGCAAGTACCCAAGGTATGGTATGAAAGGCTCGCATCTTTTTGATTGAGAATGGGTTAAATAGGTAAGGTTGATCAAACACATCTCACGAGACAAATCAGGTAAAAGACATTCTAGTGGTTCAAGTATATGTGAATGATATTTTTGTTGGAACTACTAATAATGCCTTATGTGATCAATTTGCAGGGATTGTGCAAGGAGATTTTGAAATAAGTGAATTGAATTCTATTCTTCTTTGGATTGCAGCTGGAAGACTTGGAAGATGATGGATGTTCAAGGCACAAGTATTGAAAATAATTGAGCTCTATTTGAAAAAACTCAACAGAGTTTACCAGGACCAAGTTGAGGGCTGGGTTTGGTCCGGGTAAACCTTTAGAAAAAAGTATTTTTTTTTGTTTACGGAGTGGGGGAGGAAGGGTTTAGGTGGACTAGGTTGAGGGGTGAGGCTGGTCTGGGTAAACCCCTCCCAAGGGGGGGTTTAGGCAAACTAGGTTGAGGGGTGAGGCTGGTCCGGGTAAACCCCTCCCCAAGGGGGGTTTAGGCAGACTAGGTTGAGGGGGTGTTTAGGCGGACTAGGTTGAGGGGTGAGGCTGATCTGGGTAAACCCCTCCCCAAGGGGGGTTTAGGCGGACTAGGTTGAGGGGTGAGGCTGGTCTGGGTAAACTCCTCCCCAGGGGGGGTTTAGGCGGACTAGGTTGAGGGGTGAGGCTGGTTCGGGTAAACTCCTCCCCAAGGGGGTTTAAGAGGACCAGCCTGGGGATTTTTTCCAGGGGGTTTACGCGGACCAAACTGGGGGTTTTTTCTCAGGGGACTTACGTGGACCAAACTGGGGGTTTTTTCCCAGGGGGTTTACGCGGACCAAACTGGGGGTTTTTTTGAGGGGATTTACGCGGACCAAACTGGGGGTTTTTTCCCAGGGGGTTTATGCGGACCAAACTGGGGGTTTTTTCCCAGGGGGTTTACGTGGATCAAACTGGGGTTTTTTTCCAGGGGGTTTATGCGGACCAAACTGGGGGTTTTTTCCCAGGGGGTTTAAGCAGACCAAACTGGGGGTTTTTTTCCAGGGGGTTTACACGGACCAAACTGGGGGTTTTTTCCCAGGGGGTTTACGCGGACCAAACTGGGGTTTTTTTGTGGGTTTGGCTGGGGGTTTGACTGAGGGTTTGACTGGGGTTTTGACTAGGGTTTACAGAGGGTTTGATTGGGGGTTGACTGAGGGTTTGACTACGTGTTTGACTGGGGGTTTGACTGAGGGTTTGACTAGAGTTTGACTGAGGGTTTGACTGGGGTTTGACTGGGGGTTTGACCAGCTATAAGCAGGATGATCCGCATGCGAGGCCGCACGATGGTGGTGCATGACGCGGTGGGTTGCTGGGAGTCCCGAGTCGAGCTCCGACTTGCTGTAGAGTGGCTGGAGCATACGCACTTACCAGGTGCTCGGGGAAATTCCCGACACGCGTGTGTGGGCCGTATAAGGTTGCTGTGAGCTCCTGAAGCTTGTGGTTGGCCCAGATGGGTCTTCCTTTGACTTTAGAGGGCTGTAGGGAGGCGACTCGAGGGTAGACCCTGGCCTCATTGCTGGGTGCCACATGGCGTGGCTTGTAGTCAGGCGCCCCCGGGTCGACTCGGGTAGCTGTGTTGAACGTGGGTAAACCCGCAGACTTAGTGATCGGGGGTGGGCCCGATCAATTGTTGATGTTGCCATGGGTCACGGCTAGCCGGTTAGGACCCTGGGTTGGGCCCGGTGATTGGGGCGTTGACATGATGATGCCATTTGTCTGGTGGTCGGGGTGACCCTTGCTCCTTGGCGAAGAATCCTATGATGCAGCAGGCTGTTCTGAGTCCCGAGTTAACTCGATTGTTGAAGCATCGACGGTGTGATACCGTATGTAGGGTGTACGGGGGTGATCCCCGAATCTTCACAGAGTGTCGTAAGGTACGGCAGGTTGTCCCGAATCCCAAAACTGACCGGGTTGTCGGGAAACTGGCTGGCATAGTGCCATTTACTCGGGGCCGATCCCAGGTTGTTATGTTGCACCGCTTGACCCAGCAAAGTGTCTCGATTTTTGAGCTCAACTCGAATGGTAGAGCAGCTTTGGTGATGTGCCATTTTGCTCTATTTAGGGAGTATTTTTCTATGCTTAATCCTCGATTAATTCGAGAAAATAAGTCGGTGCCAACAAATGCCCCCCACGAGACGTGCGTCGGAGGTGAAGACGACGGCGTGCGGCCTGTGCGCCTTTCCGGCTTGATTTCTCTTGACCTTATTGGCATGTGGGAGTTACTTGTTCTGGGGGTTGACGCTCCCGCTGCGATCTTTCATGCGACGGTGATATGTTTGCAGAAGACCATTGAGTCCGAGAGGTTGTAGAGCTGGATTTCAGAGAGATCTGAGTGGCTGGGTACACACGTGGTGCTTGAAGTTGTAGCCCGCTATCTGCAATTTGGGAATTTTGTTCCCATTTGTCTCGCGTGTTGGGCTTGTGGCAGAGGTGTGCAGGGCCTGCATCGTGGGAGTAATCTGGTCTGGACGCCGCCATATAGATTGGCACTTCGGCGGTTGATGGTGTGACTGGACTGGACGGCAATGTCGAAGGTGAAGAGAGGCCAAGAGAGCCTAGTGTAACATTGCCCCTGGCTTTGTTGCCCATGTCTGGGGCCTCCCTTGCGCAGCGGGCTTTGTGGATTTTCTGAGGAGAGGCGGCTCGTTGGAAAGGACCCTCCCCCATTAGAAATCTGAGATAGGGGGAGGCCAGGATTGTCGAGTCCATTGCATCTCATAGGGTGGCTGGCGAGTGGTGGGAGACTAGTTGGGACTCCCTTTTATCATCTGAGGTTTCACTGGCGAGAGCCATGTCTTGCCCCCTGGGGGTGGACTTGTAAACTGAGATTTGTGTTTTCTCAGGTTTTCCACCTTGGCTAAGTCGAGGGGTGCTATGAGTATTTTTCACTCCTTGGCTTGTTCTCCTGTGAGCGTGACCATAGCCGACGATACTGCGTAGGGGGTTCAAGACTCTCCAGTGTTGTGAATCGGAGGGCCACCTATCCCTCAGCCTCTAGGACCACTGGTTGGCGACGAGATGGCCGCCGCTCTGACTGAGGCTTTGTGGTGAAGCCTGTGGTCGGTCGCTAGAGGCCTGCCACTGCTGTGGTGGTTGATTCTTCTTGTGGGATGCTGGCATCGTTTGTTGACTGCCCATGGGGGCGCATTAGCCAAGCTTGGTGCTAACCGTCCTATGGGACGGCCTGGTCACACCTCTGAGGCATTGTAGCTGGAGTTGTGTTGTAGGGCTCTCACAAATCGTCAAGTTATGGTGCTGGAGGCCACTTTGTCGTGGTTGCATGTGACTGGGATTATTGCTAGTGGGTCAGGGGTTATAGGGGGAACTGGAATCATAATAGGGCTTCGAAGTTGAAAGATTCTAGCTCCTGCCAGGGCCGCCATTGCACGGCCGAAGTGGTAGGGGCCGGCTGGTTGGCTAGTGGTGTTAGGGAATTAGGAGAGGCCGGAGTAACTGGTGTTGTGTCCCTATGATTTTGATGATGTCTCACACTATAAATCATTTCTTTATCTCAAGATAATCTCATGTTTCATCATGTAAGTGAATGGATTACACAGTAAGGGAATGTCATGTTCAATTGAACAATTTGACCAAATGAATTTTAGTGTTGCCTGAGTCATAATGTCTTGATGGTTTCAACACTATAAACCTTTGTTAACAAAAATGTTTCTCTGTGTTAATGTAAATTCTCGAGCCACTTTAGTTAATTTTGGGAGTTGTTTTCGTGCCACTTGAGCCACACTTCGTGTTGTTTCTCCTCACTAACACGAAAAGATTTCGTGTCGTCTGAGCTTACAACACTTCGTGTTGATTTCCATGCTTGACAGGAAAACTTGTATGAGGTAATACTTCGTGTTGTTCTATCCTTGTCATCTATGTCTTCGAGTCCTAGTCTCGGTTGTTTAACTTCGTGTCGTGTCTCCCTCTGTCTTCGTGTCGTGTTACTGAAGCAGCTCGAATAGTTCTGACAAACTCCGAGTCGCTTCTCTGTGAACCTCGTGTCGTTTCTCTCTGTCCTTTAGTTGCTCATCTCGTGTCATCTTTTATGTCTGCTTGTTTAATTTCGTGTCACTTACTGTTGTTCCTTGAGTCGTTCTTTTTCTTAGTGTCACTGCTTCATCACGTGTCGTGATAGCCGTGTCACTCTTCTGTCTTCGTGCTGTTTTTCTCTTTAGACTTCGTGTCCTTCTCGCCTTGACCACACTCCGTGTCAATTCCTGTGTTTCGTCTTCGTGTTGTTTTCAATTCGTGTCGGTTTCTGTTTTCATCTTCGTGTTGTCTTCAACTCGTGACGGTTTCTGTTATTTGTCTTCGTGTCGTGGTCACCCCATGTCGCCTCGTCTTCGAGTCGTTCATTCGAGCTATTTTGTGCTCGAGTTGTTTTTCTTATGTTTTCAAGTGTTGTTTCACTTCGTGTCCTCTTTTGTTGCCGTTTGTTTGTTCGTGTTGTTTCGTTCTAACCTCGTCCAGGTTTCTTCTAAATCGCGTATTCTTCTATTGTTTCACTCCGTGATATTTTCTTCTCAACTCGTGCTATCCTGATCTGACCTCGTGTCACCTTCCTTGATTATGTCAGTCTTGTCCATTGTATCTCGTGTCGTTCTTTTCTTATCTCGTGTAGTTGTCACGTCGTGTTGTTATCATATACCTCATGCAGCTTTAGTTTTAGTGGCCATACAGCGTGTTAATGGTTTTTATCTCCTTACAGGTACGAGGAAGAATATTCCCAAATAAATGGGCTGCACGTGATCCAAGACAAGAGGAACCAACCCAATGAGGACACGTGGCAGGAAGGTTCTAGATCGAGCGTGGGAAGCACACGCATGTTGTGCCCTATCCACCTGCTGCCGCTATAAATAGAAACCTTCGCCCACCGATGAAGGTAGATCAGAGCCAAGAAAGAAAAGGCAGAATTACAGAGAGCTCGATCCAGCAGTGAAGAGAAAGAAAAAGAGAGATAGCAGTGAAGAGAAAGAAAAAGAGAGATAGAAGTGAAGAGAAAGAAAGAGAGTTTGCAGTATCTGGTTTTTGAAATTGCTTCCCAGGAAGCTACATTTGTCTTAACTCTCAGTATCGAATGTTTTCTCGATCAGTCTTTAGTTTCTTTTCTGATGTTCTTTATGTGTTCTTCGTCTAATTCTGATCTGTTCCCCTCCGGTATGTGGAGGAAGGGAGTCTAACTCCGGTTTCCCTCTGGGTTGCAGAGGAAGAGAGATCGTTGATCTCTGGTGTTGCTAGTGACGGGTTGTCATTAGCAGGTTCCCTCCGGTGTGTGGAGGAAGGGAGAGGCACTCTCCGGTTCTGTTCGTGCTGGGTGCTAGAACAGGTTTCAAGCTCTGCGGGTGGCAGAACTTGGTTGAGGGATTTGTCTCCCTTGGGTTTTCAAGCTGTTTGGCAGCAAGTTGTTCGCAGACTGAGTCTGCTGTGCTCTAGCAGTGGCTAGTGGAATCCTCACTCTAGTTGGAGTGAGGGGTGGATGTAGATTGCTGACTGCAGTCGAACCACCTAAAAAACCGGTTGTCTTCTCTGTGGTTTGAGGTCTTTATCTGCGCTCTCTATCTGTTTGTCACTTCGATTATTTGTTTGCTCAACTCTTCATCATCATTCTCTTATTCGATCTTGAGTGGTATCTGCATTTGCATTTCTTTGTGTGCTAGTTTAGAAGGGGCATAAGCGGTAGATTTATTTTCTTGCCTAAGTTTTGTAAATTGGGAGTGATCTATTCATCCCCCCCCTTCTATATCACTCTTGTTGCGCTAACATTTGGTATCAGAGCGGGTTTACGTCATGTGGACGAACGGTCAAGGAAATGGTGGTGGTCCTAGAACCTTCATGGCCGAAGGTCAATCCATTAGTCGCCCTCCTTATTTCGATGGTAGTAACTATCTGTTTTGGAAGAACAGGATGGAAGTGTTCATCAGAGCTCAGAGTCATAAATTATGGAGAGTAATCACGGTGGGGCCATATGAGCTGCCACCAAACGAGGAAGCTTGGACAGATGATCATGTGAAGCTCTCGTCACTCAACTGGACGGCGCTGAACATAATCCAGTGTGCTGTTCATCCAGAGGAATATGCTCGTATATCTGCATACAGAACTGCCAAGCGAATGTGGGATGAGCTGCAATTGATCTATGAAGGTACAGCTCAAGTGAAAGCCTCGAAGGTAAACCTCTACACTTCTAAGTATGAAATGTTTAAGATGAATGCAGATGAGAATATAACCGAAATGTATGCCAGGTTATCCTTGATCACTAACACTCTTAAAGGGCTAGGGAAGGATCTTGCTGAGGTAGATATAGTCAGGAAAATCCTTAGATCTTTATCCCCGGCATGGCACACTAAGGCCACTGTGATTGAGGAGTCAAAAGATTTGACTGTCTTAACTGTGAATGAACTCATAGATCCCTGATGACCTATGAGATGAACTTCCAAGGAGGTGGAGAAGGAAGTGAGAGGAAGGGTAAAAATGTAGCTCTAAGAGCTTCCCGCAACAAGGGTAGTAACAGTGGGAGCAGCAGCAGTACCCCCGAGTCTGAGTCCGAGCTTGAAGGTTTATCAGATCTCGACCAGGCGGAGCAGGCTATGCTCACTCGTCAGTTCAGAAAGTTTCTGAGGACAAAGGGAAAGACCTTTAGGAAGAAGAACCCACACTCTTTTAACAAGAATGCTGAGTTTACCAATTACAGGGATAGAAATCCTAAGAAACTGACTTGTTTTAACTGTAACAAACAGGGACACATGAAAGGCGAATGCCCAGAACTCCAGAAGAAAGGTCCCTATTTTCAGAAGAAAAACATAAAGGTGCAGAAGAAGAAGAAGCCACAGGCAATGGTCTGCACATGGAGCGAGGAAGAAGAAGACCCAGAAGAAGCTTCCTCAGAAGAATACGAAGATGGAATTTACCTTATGGCAAACAGTGAAGAGGAGGTAATAAACGTTTTTGAAAATTTCTCAATTGATGACTGGGAGGATGCTTATGGTGACTTGCTAGATAAATTTAATTCACTTAGCAAAGAGCACAGAGTTCTGAAAAGAAAATTTAACACAAATATTGAAGAACAAACTCTGGTCTGTGAGGAAAATGCAAAGCTAAAAGAACAACTAGAAGAAATGACCTCACAAAGGAAAGAGAATGATAAGCTTAAGGGAGAAATTCAGGAAAGTCAAAAACAGCTCAATGAATTCAAAACTAAATTGAAGAAAGCATGAGTGAAATCAGAATGAATTCAGAGAAATATGAAGCTGTGAAGAAAGTAAATGCTGAACTCCTAAAGAATTCTGAGTTTCTTCAAAAGGAGCTGGAAGACAAACAGAAAGTCTTAGAAAGTTTGTCCAAGGAAAGACTAGCCTAGATGCTATACTAGGGACTAGGGTCAATTTCAATAAGGAAGGTCTAGGCTATGACCCAACCAACAAGAGACCCTTGCAATTCAAGACCATCACCTTCTGTCCAGAGAAGGGAAAAGAAAAGCTGGATACACCATCCAGCTCAAACAGCTCTAAGGAAACTCAAAGTCCTAAAGAAAACACAAAAACCAGTACTGGACAACCATTTAAGATTGGAATGAACTTTATGAAAAATAACATTAAGTCCATTCACCAGAACACAAATGGTAGCTGGACCAAGAAAACAAATCAGAATAAAAGCTGGAATTATAACAATCAGATGGATCCAAACAAGACCTACTGGAGGAATAACTTTCATGGTCAAAGATATGCCAATCAACAAGCCTACAGGAAATTTCCTAGGAATAGGAAGACCAATGAAAGGAATAGAACTCACTTCTCCAGTTCAGCTGGATTGAACTTTAAAAAACCAGAAAGGAAGGTGCCAGAGAAAACCATGCTGAAACAAATCTGGATACCTAAACACTTGATCAGAGATTTAAACAATGTCCTTGGACCCAACTCATCTTGGGTTCCAAATCACTCTGCTTGATATACTTGTGTAGGTCGGCCTGACAGCTGTAGACAACAAGTGGTACCTCGACAGTGGCTGCTCCAGGCATATGACAGGAGACCGATCCAAGTTCAGCAACATAGAGATGAAGCCAGGAGGTCTGGTCAAGTTTGGAGGAAAGAACAAAGGTAAAATTATTGGAGTTGGCACAGTAGGTAAGTCTTCCACAAATTCCATTGAAAAAGTATTACTTGTGGAAGGGCTACAACACAACCTGATTAGCATTAGCCAATTATGTGACAGGGGTCACAGGGTTGTATTTGATGATAGTTCATGTAAAATCCTTGAAACAAATTCTGACATGGTTAAATTTGTAGCCAACAGGATTAATAATGTCTACATTGTAGACTTAGATGAGAAATCTGAATCCACTATTTGCTTATCTGCCAATTCTGAAAATGATGCCTTTGAATGGCATAGACGTCTAGGTCATGCTAGCTTTTCATCTTTAAATAAATTGGTCAAGCATGATTTAGTTAGAGGCATGCCTAGAATTAAATTCAACTCTATATCAAAAGCATGTGATGCCTGTGCTCTAGGCAAACAGACCAGAAATTCTTTCAAATTAAGATCTGAGCCATTGTCTTCTAGACCAATGGAACTTCTTCATATGGATCTTTTCGGTCCAACTAGAACTCAGAGTCTTAATGGTAACAGGTTTGGCTATGTCATCATAGATGACTTCTCCAGATATTCATGGATATTTTTCTTAGCAAATAAGAGTGATGCATTTCAAAAGTTTAATCTATTTTTCAATAAGGTCAAACAAGAAGGGAAGTACAAGGTTAGTTCTATTCAATCTGACCATGGAGGTGAGTTTGAAAATTCCATGTTTACTGATCTTTGTGACAAAGAAGGACTAACTCACAAGTTTTCCTCTCCCAGGACACCTGAACAGAATGGGATCATGGAGAGAAGAAATAGAACAGTGGTGGAAATGGCCCGAACCATGTTGATTGAAAGTAAGTTACCTAGAAGGTTTTGGGCAGAAGCGGCCAATACAGCAACCTACATAATCAACAGGGCCATGGTAAGACCCATACACAAGAAAACACCCTATGAGCTTCTAAAAGGTAAGAAACCAAACTTGTTTCATTTCAGAATTTTTGGAGCAAAATGTTTTATTCATAACAATGATAAGAAAGACTTAGACAAGTTTGAAGCCAAGAGTTCACCTGGAATATTCCTGGGTTACTCTGAAGTGTCAAGGGCATATAGGGTATTTAACATATCAGATCAGAAAGTGGAAGAATCTCCACACATCCTTTTTAGTGAAAAGAAAGATGTTTCTAATGTTGAAAATCTTGACAGGGACTCCAATCATGGTGGAGATTTTCTGGAAAACCAACAAGAAGAAGAGAAGACTCAGCAGAATGGAGAAACAAATTCCCCAAATCAGGAAGGTCCAAGAGAAACAGGTGAGTCTTCAACAAATATTAGATTTCTTAAAGACCATCCTTTAGATAATGTCATAGGCAATCCTGAAGAACCTCTTCGGACGAGGTCTCATTTTAGAAATGTGAATAATGATGACTTAATTGCTTTGGTCTCACAAATTGAACCCAAATCAGTAGAAGAGGCCTTAGCTGATCAAGCTTGGGTCAATGCTATGAGTGAGGAATTAGGTCAGTTTGAAAGGAATAATGTCTGGGAGCTTGTCCCAAGACCAGATGGTATAAATATTATAGGAACCAAGTGGGTGTTCAAAAATAAGATGAATGAAGAAGGAATCATCTCGAGGAATAAGACCAGACTAGTAGCCAAAGGCTACTGTCAGGAATTCGGTGTAGACTTTGATGAATCCTATGCACCAGTTGCTAGGATGGAAGCTATAAGATTGTTGCTTGCCTTTGCATGCTCAAAGAACATTAAACTCCAACAAATGGATGTTAAAAGTGCCTTTTTAAATAGAGTTATTAAAGAAGAAGTTTTTGTTGAACAACCTCCTGGATTTCAATTTTCTCCTCAACCTAACCAAGTTTCAGGTTAAACAAAGCCTTGTATGGTCTAAAGCAGGCTCCAAGAGCTTGGTATGAAAGATTATCTGAATTTCTGATCAGCAAGGGCTACAAAAGAGGTAAAGTTGATCAGACTTTATTTACCAAGGGCATGAATAAAGATCTCATCATAGTTCATGTATATGTAGATGACATTGTATTTGGATCAACTAGGCATGAACTATGTGATGAATTTTCTACCATGATGTCTGCTGAATTTGAAATGAGCTTGGTTGGAGAACTAAAATATTTTCTTGGATTGCAGGTACAGCAGCTAGAAGATGGGTGCTTCATCAACCAAACCAAATACACAATGGAACTGTTAAAAGGTTTGGCATGGAAAACTTAAAGCACATTACTACACCCATGGGCACCAATACATCATTGGATGCAGATGAGACAGGTAAAGAAGTAAATGCCAAACTTTATAGAGGTATGATTGGAACACTTCTTTACTTGACAGCCTCTAGACCTGATATACAATTCAGTGTAGGAATGTGTGCAAGGTATCAGTCTAGACCCACTGAACTACACTTAGCTGCAGTTAAAAGAATCTTCAGATATTTGTCAGCTAGTCACTCTCTTGGTTTATGGTTTCCTGTATCTCGCACATTGAATCTAGTAGCATACACAGATGCTGACTATGCAGGCTGTAAACTAGACAGGAAAAGCACAAGTGGCCATTGTGAATTCTTGGGTGGGTGTTTAGTATCTTGGGGCTCCAAGAAACAACATTCTGTGGCCCTCTCCACTGCAGAAGCTGAATATGTGGCTATAGGGAGTTGTGGAACACAAGTTATATGGATTAAACACCAGCTTCAGGACTACCAAGTAGACCTGGGGTGTACACCTATTTACTGTGATAATACAAGTGCCATCAATCTTGCTAAAAATCCTGTTTTGCATTCTCGAACCAAACACATAGAGATAAGACATCATTTTATAAGAGATGAGGTGTCTAAGAATAATTTGAACTGATTCATGTAGGGACAGATAATCAGATTGCTGATATTTTCACAAAACCTCTGGATAATGAAAAATTCACTACATTGAGAAGAGAATTAGGCTTATACAAAGTGTCTTAATTTTGGAGCCTGTTCTTGTTGTGAGGGGGAGTTTTGTCTATCTGTTGTTTAGCCTTCTTACATGCTGGTTTAAGGGGGAGTTCAGAATGCTTACTGGTTAGCTTTCAGGAATGCTCTAAATAAAGGAAAGTCTTGAGATTTTGCTGAAATGTTTTATTGAGGAATGCTATATCTTAGGGGGAGCTGAGTTGTAATGTGAGAAGAGAAGTTCTTTGACAGATTCAAAAGGGCTTTCCAGATGTGTACCTTTGCTGGTCTTGCATGACTGATTTAGTGTGGTTCTCTCAGAAAGTAGAGTGTCACTTATCTCTTAAGTCTATAAGTCAGTGACTCTAATCTCCAGGTCAGAATCTTTCCTTTGGTACTCCTTCAGAGATCTGGACTAATTGCATAAAGTATATCTTCCTACATTGTCATTGATTATGGTTCAGGCCAAAAAAAAAACATGTATGTCTTGATATCTGACCCAATCAACTTGAAATCTAGACTTCAAGACTCAATTCAAGAAAAGTCCTTTTTGGTATTGTCTTCAATCATTCTATCTCTTTAACTCAAGGGCTTAACTGAACAAACATGTTCTGTTTTGATCACTGAGAAACTGGGAGCTTCATCAAAGAAATGAATATTTCTCCCAAGTCATGAGGTGTCAAATGCTTAAAATGAATGAAAAGTCATGATAGAGCAATGGTGGCTTGCTGGTGAGTATCTGGGGACTCTGACCTCTAATCAAGGTGTTTCCTCATGTCAAAAGCCATAGTTACTAACTCTGTTCCTTAATAAAAAAAAAGGGGAAGGAAGTAATGAGGTACTCACTCTGAGTAACTGGGGTTTCAGGCCTCTAATCAAGGAGTCTCCCTAATGTCAAAGGAAGTGACCTACCAACTTACTCATTGATCTTCTTGAAAATCATCTCCAACAAAAATTCCTTGTTGTTATGCAACTAATGGATTGCTTGTCTTCAATACCTTGAGAACGATTTAGTCTCTTGCTGTCTTGTGAAATAGTTGAATGATCAGCTATATCTGGCCATATTTGTGAACTCCTGCTCTAAATCATCCATTATGTATGATGATAAACTTATCTATCATTCCACTTCTCTATTGTGTACTGAAATCTAATGAATCTTGTCTTGAGTTTAGAAACTCACTTATTCTCTTAAGACCTACTTGTGACTTTCTGCACTATGAAGTTACTGCCCTTAGTCCTCATGTTTCCAGCACTGTCACACATTCTGTATTGTTTTTTGCTGATGTCAAAGGGGGAGAGAAGTTGCAATGTCTACAATTTTAGTGAGAAGTTCTGCAATGTTCTGCAATATCAGTGAGTCTTGGTTTTGTCTTGAGCTTTGGGGGAGTCATGTTGCTTCATGCTGATATGTTTATGAGTTGTGGGGGAAATGAGAGTGTGTTGTAGGGAATGTTTAATTCATTTGCATGAGCATGCCTTGAATTTAATCTGTTGTTGAAGCTGATATTGATTTCATGATTAAATCTTGATAAACCTTGATATTGCCTGATTCATAGTGTTGCCATCATCAAAAAGGGGGAGATTGTTGTGTCCCTATGATTTTGATGATGTCTCACACTATAAATCATTTCTTTATCTCAAGATAATCTCATGTTTCATCATGTAAGTGAATGGATTAAACAGTAAGGAATGTCCTGTTCAATTGAACAATTTGACCAAATGAATTTTAGTGTTGCCTGAGTCATAATGTCTTGATGGTTTCAACACTATGAACCTTTGTGAACAAAAATGTTTCTCTGTGTTAATGTAAATCCTCGAGCCACTTCAGTTAATTTTGGGAGTTGTTTTCGTGCCACTTGAGCCACACTCGTGTTGTTTCCCCTCACTAACACGAAAAGATTTCGTGTCGTCTGAGCTTACAACACTTCGTGTTGATTTCCATGCTTGACAGGAAAACTTGTATGAGGTAATACTTCGTGTTGTTCTATCCTTGTCATCTATGTCTTCGAGTCCTAGTCTCGGTTGTTTAACTTCGGGTCGTGTCTCCCTCTGTCTTCGTGTCGTGTTACTGAAGCAGCTCGAATAGTTCTGACGAACTCCGAGTCGCTTCTCTGTGAACCTCGTGTCGTTTCTCTCTGTCCTTTAGTTGCTCATCTCGTGTCATCTTTTATGTCTGCTTGTTTAATTTCGTGTCACTTATTGTTGTTCCTCGAGTCGTTCTTTTTCTTAGTGTCACTGCTTCATCACGTGTCGTGATAGCCGTGTCACTCTTCTGTCTACGTGCTGTTTTTCTCTTTAGACTTCGTGTCCTTCTCGCCTTGACCACACTCCGTGTCAATTCTGTGTTTCATCTTCGTGTTGTTTTCGACTTCGTGTCGATTTCTATTTTCATCTTCGTGTTGTCTTCAACTCGTCACGGTTTCTGTTATTTGTCTTCGTGTCGTGGTCAGCCTGTGTCGCCTCGTCTTCGAGTCGTTCATTCGAGCTATTTTGTGCTCGAGTTGTTTTTCTTATGTTTTCAAGTGTTGTTTCACTTCGTGTCGTCTTTTGTTGCCGTTTGTTAGTTCGTGTTGTTTCGTTCTAACCTCATCTAGGTTTCTTCTAAATCGCGTGTTCTTCTATTGTTTCGCTCCGTGATATTTTCTTCTCACCTCGTGCTATCCTGATCTGACCTCGTGTCACCTTCCTTGATTGTGTCAGTCTTGTCCATTGTATCTCGTGTCGTTCTTTTCTTATCTCGTGTAGTTGTCACGTCGTGTTGTTATCATATACCTCATGCAGCTTTAGTTTTAGTGGCCATACAGCGTGTTAATGGTTTTTATCTCCTTACAGGTACGAGGAAGAATATTCCCAAATAAATGGGCTGCACGTGATCCAAGACAAGAGGAACCAACCCAATGAGGACACGTGGCAGGAAGGTTCTGGATCGAGCGTGGGAAGCACACGCATGTTGTGCCCTATCCACCTGCTGCCGCTATAAATAGAAACCTTCGCCCACCGATGAAGAAGATCAGAGCCAAGAAAGAAAAGGCAGAATTACAGAGAGCTCGATCCAGCAGTGAAGAGAAAGAAAAAGAGAGATAGCAGTGAAGAGAAAGAAAAAGAGAGATAGCAGTGAAGAGAGAAAGAGAGTTTGCAGTATCTGGTTTTTGAAATTGCTTCCCAGGAAGCTACATTTGTATTAACTCTCAGTATCGAATGTTTTCTCGATCAGTCTTTAGTTTCTTTTCTGATTTTCTTTATGTGTTCTTCGTCTAATTCTGATCTGTTCCGCTCCGGTATGTGGAGGAAGGGAGTCTAACTCTGGTTTCCCTCTGGGTTGCAGAGGAAGAGAGATCGTTGATCTCTGGTGTTGCTAGTGACGGGTTGTCATTAGCAGGTTCCCTCCGGTGTGTGGAGGAAGGGAGAGGCACTCTCCGGTTCTGTTCGTGCTGGGTGCTAGAACAGGTTTCAAGCTCTGCGGGTGGCAGAACTTGGTTGAGGGATTTGTCTCCCTTGGGTTTTCAAGCTGTTTGGCAGCAAGTTGTTCGCAGACTGAGTCTGCTGTGCTCTAGCAGTGGCTAGTGGAATCCTCACTCTAGTTGGAGTGAGGGGTGGATGTAGATTGCTGACTGCAGTCGAACCACCTAAAAAAACCGGTTATCTTCTCTGTGGTTTGAGGTCTTTATCTGCGCTCTCTATCTGTTTGTCACTTCGATTATTTGTTTGCTCAGCTCTTCATCATCATTCTCTTATTCGATCTTGAGTGGTATCTGCATTTGCAATTCTTTGTGTGCTAGTTTAGAAGGGGCATAAGCGGTAGATTTATTTTCTTGCCTAAGTTTTGCAAATTGGGAGTGATCTATTCATCCCCCCCTTCTATATCACTCTTGCTGCACTAACATTTGGTATCAGAGCGGGTTTACGTCATGTGGACGAACGGTCAAGGAAATGGTGGTGGTCCTAGAACCTTCATGGCCGAAGGTCAATCCATTAGTCGCCCTCCTTATTTCGATGGTAGTAACTATCTGTTTTGGAAGAACAGGATGGAAGTGTTCATCAGAGCTCAGAGTCATAAATTGTGGAGAGTAATCACGGTGGGGCCATATGAGCTGCCACCAAACGAGGAAGCTTGGACAGATGATCATGTGAAGCTCTCGTCACTCAACTGGACGGCGCTGAACATAATCCAGTGTGCTGTTCATCCAGAGGAATATGCTCGTATATCTGCATACAGAACTGCCAAGCGAATGTGGGATGAGCTGCAATTGATCTATGAAGGTACAGCTCAAGTGAAAGCCTCGAAGGTAAACCTCTACACTTCTAAGTATGAAATGTTTAAGATGAATGCAGATGAGAATATAACCGAAATGTATGCCAGGTTATCCTTGATCACTAACACTCTTAAAGGGCTAGGGAAGGATCTTGCTGAGGCAGATATAGTCAGGAAAATCCTTAGATCTTTATCCCCGGCATGGCACACTAAGGCCACTGTGATTGAGGAGTCAAAAGATTTGACTGTCTTAACTGTGAATGAACTCATAGGATCCCTGATGACCTATGAGATGAACTTCCAAGGAGGTGGAGAAGGAAGTGAGAGGAAGGGTAAAAATGTAGCTCTAAGAGCTTCCCGCAACAAGGGTAGTAACAGTGGGAGCAGCAGCAGTACCCCCGAGTCTGAGTCCGAGCTTGAAGGTTTATCAGATCTCGACCAGGCGGAGCAGGCTATGCTCACTCGTCAGTTCAGAAAGTTTCTGAGGACAAAGGGAAAGACCTTTAGGAAGAAGAACCCACACTCTTTTAACAAGAATGCTGAGTTTACCAATTACAGGGATAGAAATCCTAAGAAACTGACTTGTTTTAACTGTAACAAACAGGGACACATGAAAGGCGAATGCCCAGAACTCCAGAAGAAAGGTCCCTATTTTCAGAAGAAAAACATAAAGGTGCATAAGAAGAAGAAGCCACAGGCAATAGTCTGCACATGGAGCGAGGAAGAAGAAGACCCAGAAGAAGCTTCCTCAGAAGAATACGAAGATGGAATTTGCCTTATGGCAAACAGTGAAGAGGAGGTAATAAACGTTTTTGAAAATTTCTCAATTGATGACTGGGAGGATGCTTATGGTGACTTGTTAGATAAATTTAATTCACTTAGCAAAGAGCACAGAGTTCTGAAAAGAAAATTTAACATAAATATTGAAGAACAAACTCTGGTCTGTGAGGAAAATGCAAAGCTAAAAGAACAACTAGAAGAAATGACCTCACAAAGGAAAGAGAATGATAATCTTAAGGGAGAAATTCAGGAAAGTCAAAAATAGCTCAATGAATTCAAAACTAAAATTGAAGAAAGCATGAGTGAAATCAGAATGAATTCAGAGAAATATGAAGCTGTGAAGAAAGTAAATGCTGAACTCCTAAAGAATTCTGAGTTTCTTCAAAAGGAGCTGGAAGACAAACAGAAAGTCTTAGAAAAGTTTATCCAAGGAAAGACTAGCCTAGATGCTATACTAGGGACTAGGGTCAATTTCAATAAGAAAGGTCTAGGCTATGACCCAACCAACAAGAGACCCTTGCAATTCAAGACCATCACCTTCTGTCCAGAGAAGGGAAAAGAAAAGCTGGATACACCATCCAGCTCAAACAGCTCTAAGGAAACTCAAAGTCCTAAAGAAAACACAAAAACCAGTACTGGACAACCATTTAAGATTGGAATGAACTTTATGAAAAATAACATTAAGTCCATTCACCAGAACACAAATGGTAGCTGGACCAAGAAAACAAATCAGAATAAAAGCTGGAATTATAACAATCAGATGGGTCCAAACAAGACCTACTGGAGGAATAACTTTCATGGTCAAAGATATGCCAATCAACAAGCCTACAGGAAATTTCCTAGGAATAGGAAGACCAATGAAAGGAATAGAACTCACTTCTCCAGTTCAGCTGGATTGAATTTTAAAAAACCAGAAAGGAAGGTGCCAGAGAAAACCATGCTGAAACAAATCTGGATACCTAAACACTTGATCAGAGATTTAAACAATGTCCTTGGACCCAACTCATCTTGGGTTCCAAATCACTCTGCTTGATATACTTGTGTAGGTCGGCCTGGCAGCTGAAGACAACAAGTGGTACCTCGACAGTGGCTGCTCCAGGCATATGACAGGAGACCGATCCAAGTTCAGCAACATAGAGATGAAGCCAGGAGGTCTGGTCAAGTTTGGAGGAAAGAACAAAGGTAAAATTATTGGAGTTGGCACAGTAGGTAAGTCTTCCACAAATTCCATTGAAAAAGTATTACTTGTGGAAGGGCTACAACACAACCTGATTAGCATTAGCCAATTATGTGACAGGGGTCACAGGGTTGTATTTGATGATAGTTCATGTAAAATCCTTGAAACAAATTCTGACATAGTTAAATTTGTAGCCAACAGGATTAATAATGTCTACATTGTAGACTTAGATGAGAAATCTGAATCCACTATTTGCTTATCTACCAATTCTGAAAATGATGCCTTTGAATGGCATAGACGTCTAGGTCATGCTAGCTTTTCAACTTTAAATAAATTGGTCAAGCATGATTTAGTTAGAGGCATGCCTAGAATTAAATTCAACTCTATATTAAAAGCATGCGATGCCTGTGCTCTAGGCAAATAGACCAGAAATTCTTTCAAATTAAGATCTGAGCCATTGTCTTCTAGACCAATGAAACTTCTTCATATGGATCTTTTCGGTCCAACTAGAACTCAGAGTCTTAATGGTAACAGGTTTGGCTATGTCATCATAGATGACTTCTCCAGATATTCATGGATATTTTTCTTAGCAAATAAGAGTGATGCATTTCAAAAGTTTAATCTATTTTTCAATAAGGTTTCTCTTAAGACCTACTCGTGACTTTCTGCACTATGCAGTTACTGCCCTGAGTCCTCATGTTTCCAGCACTGTCACACATTCTGTATTTTTTTTTTGCTGATGTCAAAGGGGGAGAGAAGTTATGTCTACAATTTTAGTGAGAAGTTCTGCAATGTTCTGCAATATCAGTGAGTCTTGGTTTTGTCTTGAGCTTTGGGGGAGTCATGTTGCTTCATGCTGATATGTTTATGAGTTGTGGGGGAAATGAGAGTGTGTTGTAGGGAATGTTTAATTCATTTGCATGAGCATGCCTTGAATTTAATCTGTTGTTGAAGCTGATTTTGATTTCATGTTAAATCTTGATAAACCTTGATATTGCCTGATTCATAGTGTTGCCATCATCAAAAAGGGGGAGATTGTTGTGTCCCTATGATTTTGATGATGTCTCACACTATAAATCATTTCTTTATCTCAAGATAATCTCATGTTTCATCATGTAAGTGAATGGATTACACATTAAGGGAATGTCCTGTTCAATTGAACAATTTGACCAAATGAATTTTAGTGTTGCCTGAGTCATAATGTCTTGATGGTTTCAACACTATGAACCTTTGTTAACAAAAATGTTTCTCTGTGTTAATGTAAATCCTCGAGCCACTTCAGTTAATTTTGGGAGTTGTTTTCGTGCCACTTGAGCCACACTTCGTGTTGTTTCTCCTCACTATCACGAAAAGATTTCGTGTCATCTGAGCTTACAACACTTCGTGTTGATTTCCATGCTTGACAGGAAAACTTGTATGAGGTAATACTTCGTGTTGTTCTATCCTTGTCATCTATGTCTCCGAGTCCTAGTCTCGGTTGTTTAACTTCGTGTCGTGTCTCCCTCTATCTTCGTGTCGTGTTACTGAAGCAGCTCGAATAGTTCTGACGAACTCCGAGTCGCTTCTCTGTGAACCTCGTGTCATTTCTCTCTGTCCTTTAGTTGCTCATCTCGTGTCATCTTTTATGTCTGCTTGTTTAATTTCGTGTCACTTACTGTTGTTCCTCGAGTCGTTCTTTTTCTTAGTGTCACTGCTTCATCACGTGTCGTGATAGCCGTGTCACTCTTCTGTCTTCGTGCTATTTTTCTCTTTAGACTTCGTGTCCTTCTCGCCTTGACCACACTCTGTGTCAATTCCTATGTTTCGTCTTCGTGTTGTTTTCAATTCGTGTCGGTTTCTGTTTTCATCTTCGTGTTGTCTTCAACTCATGACGGTTTCTGTTATTTGTCTTCGTGTCGTGGTCACCCCGTGTCGCCTCGTCTTCGAGTCGTTCATTCGAGCTATTTTGTGCTCGAGTTGTTTTTCTTATGTTTTCAAGTGTTGTTTCACTTCGTATCGTCTTTTGTTGCCGTTTGTTTGTTCGTGTTGTTTCGTTCTAACCTCGTCCCGGTTTCTTCTAAATCGCGTGTTCTTCTATTGTTTCACTCCGTGATATTTTCTTCTCACCTCGTGCTATCCTGATCTGACCTCGTGTCACCTTCCTTGATTATGTCAGTCTTGTCCATTGTATCTCATGTCGTTCTTTTCTTATCTCGTGTAGTTGTCACGTCGTGTTGTTATCATATACCTCATGCAGCTTTAGTTTTAGTGGCCATACAGCGTGTTAATGGTTTTTATCTCCTTACAGGTACGAGGAAGAATATTCCCAAATAAATGGGCTGCACATGATCCAAGACAAGAGGAACCAACCCAATGAGGACACGTGGCAGGAAGGTTCTGGATCGAGCGTGGGAAGCACACGCATGTTGTGCCCTATCCACCTGCTGCCGCTATAAATAGAAACCTTCGCCCACCGATGAAGAAGATTAGAGCCAAGAAAGAAAAGGCAGAATTACAGAGAGCTCGATCCAGCAGTGAAGAGAAAGAAAAAGAGAGATAGCAGTGAAGAGAAAGAAAAAGAGAGATAGCAGTGAAGAGAGAAAGAGAGTTTGCAGTATCTGGTTTTTGAAATTGCTTCCCAGGAAGCTACATTTGTATTAACTCTCAGTATCGAATGTTTTCTCGATCAGTCTTTAGTTTCTTTTCTAATTTTCTTTATGTGTTCTTCGTCTAATTCTGATCTATTCCCCTCCGGTATGTGGAGGAAGGGAGCCTAACTCCGGTTTCCCTCTGGGTTGCAGAGGAAGAGAGATCGTTGATCTCTGGTGTTGCTAGTGACGGGTTGTCATTAGCAGGTTCCCTCCGGTGTGTGGAGGAAGGGAGAGGCACTCTCCGATTCTGTTCGTGCTGGGTGCTAGAACAGGTTTCAAGCTCTGCGGGTGGCAGAACTTGGTTGAGGGATTTGTCTCCCTTGGGTTTTCAAGCTGTTTGGCAGCAAGTTGTTCGCAGACTGAGTCTGCTGTGCTCTAGCAGTGGCTAGTGGAATCCTCACTCTAGTTGGAGTGAGGGGTGGATGTAGATTGCTGACTGTAGTCGAACCACCTAAAAAACCGGTTGTCTTCTCTGTGGTTTGAGGTCTTTATCTGCGCTCTCTATCTGTTTGTCACTTCGATTATTTGTTTGCTCAGCTCTTCATCATCATTCTCTTATTCGATCTTGAGTGGTATCTGCATTTGCAATTCTCTGTGTGCTAGTTTAGAAGGGGCATAAGCGGTAGATTTATTTTCTTGCCTAAGTTTTGCAAATTGGGAGTGATCTATTCATCCCCCCCTTCTATATCACTCTTGCTGCGCTAACAACTGGGGGATGGATGACGTTAACCGAGAAGTGGGCAGCTGTGGAGCAGCCATGGGGACCATACCCAAGAAGTAGGGTGATCCGATGAGTGGGGCGAAGCTGCCGAAGATAATCGGGGTCGTATGTGTGTTGGTCTGATGCTGTTGGAGGCAAGATTCAGCGAGACATGTTGGCCTGGTGTTGCTGGGGATCAGCCTCGACACAGTATCTTGGCTTGATGTTGCTGGAGACCTGCCTCAGCGGGGCGTCTCGTTCTGGAGTTGCTGGAGAGCTGCCTCGGTGAGGCGTCTTGGTCTGAGGTTGTTGGAGACCTGCCTCGGAAAGGCACCTGTGTTTGAGGTTGCTGGAGGCCTGCCTCGGCGAGGTGTCTTGGTCTGAGGTTGCTGGAGATCTGTCTCGGCGAGGCACCTTGGTCTGAGGTTGCTGGAGACCTACCTCGGTGAGGCATCTTGGTCTGCGGTTGCTGGAGACCTACCTCGGCGAGGCGTCTTGGTCTGAAGTTGCTGGATTTGCCCCCAGAGAGGGGTGTCGGCTTGGAATCGTATTCGGCCGATCCTCGCGGGGTATGGCCAAATGTTGATGCTACTGGCTAACCGTCATGGTGAAATAGCCGAAGTTGAGGTCGTCCGACCCTTTAAACAGTACAATGACCACAAATCATGTTAGACACATGAAGAGGGGCGATCTCCCGCTGGTCCTGAGCTGAAGGAGATGATCACCGAACAGTGAACTGCAATGTAGAAACCCAAAATTTAAAAATGAGAAATAAAAATTTCAATTTGATTATGTAATTAAAATTTTCATGAAATAATCAAATTTCATTTTTACTATATGAAATAAGCTAGTTTATTGAATTTACTTGAATCAACTAGAAGTAAATAGAGATTAAATGCTTTACACCTTAGATAAATCAATAGTAAGCCCAATAAAAGTCTATGTAATGGATTAGGTTTACAATTGGCCCATTGGATAATGCATTATGGGCTGAATTAATGGTTAAAGGATTCAATAAAGGTTAAATTAACCTTAAATTCGTAACATGTGTTTAATATGATATTTAAGGGATTATAATAACCCCATTTCTAGAAGATTTGACTCAAAAATAGACCCTTACCTACCAGCCACCTTGGGCCAGCCGTTTTTACACTGAATTCACACTTAAGATGGTCTAAATTAAGAGGAGAAATTGTATTTTTTTTCTAAAACGAGTTCATGGGGTTGGTGGATTTAGGTAAGGAAACTTTGACCCATTTTGCCAAGTTTTGGCTATAAATAGAACCTCATTCGACCCTCAAACCATCCCTGGGAGTTAAGTTTATGCTGCTGCGAAGATTCGTGGAGATTTGAAGGAGGATTTGGAAGATCAAGGGTTTTCTTTATATATTTGGGGATAATCTTAGATCCGTCAAAAGGTAGGTGTCTCTCAGACGCGCTGGCCCGACATAGCGCGTTCACACAGTGTTTTTCCCGTCCCTCTGGGGTCAAACATTTTAAAAAAAAATTATATATATTTCTAGAACGAACGATATATATATATAATTGGCCTTGACCGCACCGCACCGCACCTCGGCTCGGCTCGGCTCGGCTCGGCACGGCACAAACAAACAAATAAATATACATAACTAGTTTTGTATCAACTCACAATTCAAGCCCACATCCTATGCCCCTTGGGTCCTGACCCAAGGGTGAGCTCTCCAACATATAAAGCTATGCAAGTTTTTGTAACTTCCAATGTGGGACTAAACTTAAGTCACTTTACAATAGGAACTATATCTTTTGGAAGTCCACGTTAATTGTACGTAATTAGTCACCAAAAGTAAGAAAATGTAAGATTAGCATGTGTTAATTCTTATAGCATGTTAAAAATGGAGAAAAATGATTTTTAGCATGATAAAAATTATGTTGTTATCAGAAAATTTCTGTAATCAGCATGGTAAACTTATCTTATCATCTTATCAGTAAGTTGATTATTTTAGCATGTTAAGTATTAATTTTGGCATGTTAATAATTAATTTTCAGTATGTAAAAATTAAATCTAGTATGAAAAATTTATTTTTATCATCTTACCGGTAAGGTAACATATGAAAATCATTCACAGCATGTTAATATTATTTTCAGCAAGTTAGAATTATTTTCAACATAAAAAGTTATTTTCATAATAAAATTCTGATTATTATAATAAACCACCGTTTTGGCTAACTAATGCATTTTTAATGAACAAAAACTTCATGTAAACATGTCTAAACACTTGTAAATCAAATGCACATAAGATTAAACCATGGAATCAAATTAATTCTATTAAACTCTAATTACTTGATTTTCTTCCTACTTACCGTTCATTTTTGAACTCCACGACTTAATGTTGTCAAACATTATGCTTTAAATTGTTATCCACTTTTCTTGCAACTTCTGAAATTGTGTCAAATCTGTGCTTATTACAAACAGCATATTTTTGAAAATTCTTGGCCATATACATTAAAGTGGATGTCTAAACGTACTTGGGATCTTCGGATCCATATGACTCAATGCCTGGCATTAATGGGGCCCGGTCTGGTCCTGGGGGGAGCGCCCGAAAGTACTTGTGCCCATGGGAGTTGATTGACCAATGGTGTGGCATTGCACCGAAGTGCATGATAGATTTACTTGATACGGCATTCCACTAATTCGTACTTGTTTATTTGTTACTTGTTTACTTGAAAATTACATGAATTACTTGACTTGCGTGAAGATGGCCAATTACATGAAATTCCTTATTTGTTCAAAGTCATTACTTGGAAATTCATCTTGATATCATATCATCTCAATTACTTGGAAATTCTATTCATGTTTATATACTTCCCGATACAAGTTAGAAAGTTGTTTAAATTGCTAACACTTAAAGATTGCCTGGTTCATAGAGATATAAAATCCTACTGAGCTTTTAGCTCACCCTACGTTTTGATTAATTGTTGCAGGAAATGAAATTGAACAAGGGAATGGACAAGAGTGAAAGAGTGTTTTCCTTTTTACCTAGGTTTATGTAGATCAACTAGTGATTTTACAAGAATGTTGTAATTTGGATTTGGAAGTTGTAATTGTCTTTATGGCTTATCAATTAGTGTTGTAAACTTTATTTTGATGGAATAAAAGTATCATTTTCCCGTTCATTTCTGATTTTAGAAATAAAATTGTACATGCTCTGATCGACACGCGTGTTTACGACTCGTCGCGCCCTCGATATTCCGCGTCGGGACGTGACAGTCTTTGTGGTATCAGAGCCTAGGTTACATAAAATCCTAGGTTTCACAATTATAGGTTCATTCTTAAAACATAGTTTCCCTCAAACATAGGTTCTAGATCAATATCTAGAAATTGGATAGGTCTCAAAACCTTCCTGGTAAGATTGGGTAGAAACACGGGTTAAATGAGAATTATCAAGAAATAAATACCACAACAAAAATAATAAACCTTGGAATTATGGTTTCAGGCTAATTCTCGCAAATGGCCGCCGAGAGAGCTCAATGGCGCGAGATGCAGCGGACTGTTCAAGGCTTAACACAAGTCCTCAAACAGGTTGCTCAGGGAGGAGCAAACCGAGGAGCCGGAGATTTGCATAGGAATTTCCGAAGCATGAACCCTCCCAAGTTCGCTGGATCTACGGATCCGGACGAGGCCGAACATTGGATTAAGGAGATCGAGAGGATATTTCGAGTCATGCAATGTGCCGATGAGGAAAAGGTCCTACTCGCGACTTTCCAACTAGAAAGAGATGCACGTGCCTGGTGGGAATCGGTCGAAGCTACTTTACCGCACGACCAAATTCTATGGGAAGAGTTCGTGGAACACTTCAATAGTAAATACTTCTCCGATCGAGTACAGGAAAGGAAGGCCGCCGAGTTTGCCGCTTTGAAGCAAAGGGGTTTATCGGTGGCGGAATATGAAGCTCAATTTTCGAGGTTATCTCGGTATGCTTCACATCTCGTGGGTACTGACAAGATGAAGGCACGGAGATTTCTTAATGGCCTTAAGCCGCAATATATTACTCAACTCGCCCCGATGGATATTCAATCATATTCTGATATGGTACGGAGAGCACAACTCCTAGAAGATGCAACGGAGTTATCGGATCGCATCCGAGGAAGGGAAGCCAAGAGAGAGCAAGTTACTGGGTCCGGAAGTTTCAAACCTTCCTTCGGGAAGAAAAGGCCCAATGACGGGCGTAATTTTATCAAGGATGGGCGAAATTTCAACAAAGGTGGACGTAATTTTCAAGGGGACAAGAAGCTGAGGACATTCGACAAGCAAATTGTCCCTATATCGGCAACATCAAAGGAATTATGCAAATACTGCGAGAAGCCCGGACATAAAGCCGAGGAATGTTGGAGAAAGCTCGGTGCATGTCTTCGATGCGAGAGTCGGGAACATAGGATCCCGAATTGCCCTCTTCTTAATGATCAAGCTCCATCACCGGCAAAGCTTCCTATTATTGCTAAGAAGCCAGGAAGACTTCAAGCCCTTATGGGTAAGGAACCTACCGAGGAAGGAGGCATCGTGGAAGGTACTCTTTTCATATACTACAAGCCTGCCTCTGTCTTATTTGACACCGGAGCTACGCATTCATTTATATCTAGAAGATTTGCTGGTCTTTTATCTGTGAAGCCTGTTCCATTAAATTCTACACTTACCATTACTACACCTATTGGAACGGGAACGGAGATTAAACACGTCTATCCTGATAGTGAAATTCTAATTAGTGGTTATAACTTACCTGCTGATTTGGTATGCATGGAGATGGAAGGATATGATGTTATTTTGGGTGCCGATTGGCTATCTACACATGGTGCTAGTATCAATTGCAAGTTGGGTACGGTAACTTTCATGGGTTACCCCGACCTTTTATTTTCGGGTATCAGGCATTTCAAGCACATACCTCTAATTTCGGCCCTCAAGGCCGAGAAATTCTTAAGGAAGGGTGGTGTCGGTTTCTTAGTTTCTATCACTATGACCGAGCACACGGAACCCATTCTAAAGGACATTCCTATCGTTCGGGATTATTCTGATGTATTTCCGGACGAGTTGCCTGGTATTCCACCCGAGAGAGAAGTGGTTTTCTCTATTGATTTAATTCCGGGAGCGGCACCAGTTTCTAAAGCTCCATATCGGATGTCTGCCATGGAAATGAAGGAGTTAAAGGATCAATTATTGGAATTACTGGAGAAGGGGTTTATCCGACCAAGTACTTCACCTTGGGGAGCCCCGGTCTTATTTGTCAAGAAGAAGGATGGTTCGATGAGACTATGTGTTGATTATCGGCAACTGAATCAACTCACCATCAAGAATAAATATCCATTGCCGAGAATTGATGAATTATTCGACCAGATTTCTGGAGCTCGATATTTCTCAAAGATCGACCTTCGATCTGGTTATCATCAATTGAAGATTAAGGAAAGTGATATTCACAAGACTGCATTCCGGAGTAGGTATGGACATTACGAGTTCACCGTTATGCCTTTTGGCTTAACAAATGCGCCTGCCGCATTTATGCAGATGATGAACAACGTATTCAGGCCGTACCTCGATCAATTTGTGGTTGTCTTCATTGACGACATTTTGATCTACTCCAAGTCAAAGGAAGAACATGAGGAACATCTCAAGAAGGCCCTTCAATTATTAAGAGATCACAAGCTTTATGCCAAATTAAGCAAGTGTGATTTTTGGTTGGAGGAAGTTTCTTTTCTCGGTCACATAATTTCCCGGAATGGTATCGCCGTCGATCCTTCAAAGGTTGAGGCTGTAAAGAATTGGGAAAGACCTACTAGTGTGATGGAAATCCGAAGTTTCTTGGGATTGGCTGGATATTATCGAAGATTTATCAAGGATTTCTCAAAGATCGCAGTATCTTTAACAAGATTGACAAGGAAGGAGAATCCTTTTATATGGTCCGAGGAATGCGAGAAAAGCTTTCAAACTTTAAAGGATTGTTTGACGACTGCTCCTATTCTCACATTACCTACAGAAGGAGGAGGATTTGAAGTGTATGCTGATGCATCTGGAATTGGCCTAGGTTGCGTATTAATGCAACACGGCAAGGTCATAGCTTATTCTTCACGGCAATTGAAGAAACACGAGGAAAATTATCCCGTACATGACCTAGAGCTGGCAGCTGTGGTCTTTGCTTTAAAGATCTGGCGACATTATCTCTATGGCGAAGCCTTTACGGTGTATTCTGATCACAAGAGTCTCAAATATTTATTCTCTCAAAAGGAGCTCAATATGAGACAAAGACGGTGGTTGTAATATTTAAAGGATTTCGATTTCTCTATACAATATCATCCCGGAAAAGGTAATGCCGTAGCTGATGCACTTAGCAGGAAGCCGATGGCTTTATTATCGAGCATGATGGTTAAAGAATGGCATCTACTTGAAGAAATGGCCAACTTAAACCTCAATATGGAGGAGAAGGAAGACGGAGTGTTTATTGCAAATATTCGACTCCAACCCGAGTTACTCTCGGAAATCAAGGAATGGCAAGTTGATGATCCGTTGATCGTGGAAATTAAAGACAAATTAGATCAACGACCGGATTTCCTTTTGGCTGATGATGGAAGGCTATTATTCAAAGGAAGAACTTGTATACCCGATTGTTCTACTATCAAGGGTAAAATCCTAGAAGAAGCACATCGGTCAAGGTACACTATTCACCCTGGTGCTACAAAAATGTACCAAGACCTCAAGAGAACATTCTGGTGGCCTAATATGAAGAGAGAGGTAGCCGAGTTTGTAAGCCGATGTTTGGTTTGCCAACAAGTCAAGGCCGAACACCTCAAACCGGCTGGCAAGCTCAAGCCTCTCGAAATACCGGAATGGAAATGGGATAGTATCGGTATGGATTTCATTGTTGGTTTACCGAAGACCCGAAATAGTTTTGATGCTATATGGGTAATTGTGGATCGGTTAACAAAGTCCGCTCACTTTTTACCTATCAAGACTAGATGGACGGTGGATGTTCTAGCCGCCTTATATATCAAGGAGATCGTAAGGCTGCATGGTATTCCAAGCTCTATTATTTCGGACCGAGATCCGAGATTCACCTCTCATTTCTGGAAGGGTTTACAATCAGCTATGGGTACTAGGCTAAGGTTTAGTACGGCTTTTCACCCTCAGACGGATGGACAAACCGAGAGGACGAATCAAATTATTGAAGATATGTTGAGAGCCTGCATGATTGACTTCGGTGGTAGTTGGTATGAACACTTACCGCTGACTGAGTTCGCTTATAACAATAGCTATCAGTCGAGTATTCAAATGGCACCATTCGAAGCATTATATGGCCGAAGTTGCAGATCGCCTCTATGCTGGAGTGAGGTTGGTGACAAGGGATTGCTTGGTCCCGACATTGTACAAGACACAACCGACAAAATTCAGTTAATACAAGGAAGGCTAAAGGTCGCCCAATCAAGGCAAAAGAGCTACGCCGACAATCGGAGGAGAGACCTTGAATTCCAAGTGGGGGAGCATGTCTTCTTAAAGATCTCACCCACCCGTGGAATTAGAAGATTCGGCATCAAAGGAAAGCTAAGTCCCAGATTTATTGGCCCTTTTGAGATTCTGGAGAGAATCGGCGAGGTAGCATACAAGCTGGCCTTACCTCCTCAACTGGCTGGTGTACACGACGTATTCCATGTATCCATGCTAAGGAAATACGTCTATGATCCCTCACATGTGATTCAATTTGAAGAATTGAAACTCCAAAAGGACTTATCATATGAAGAAAGATCGATCAAAATATTAGATCGAAAATTGCACCAACTGAGAAATCGGGCCATACCGATGGTGAAAGTCTAATGGAGCAAGCGTGGATTCGAGGAAGCAACCTGGGAATTGGAAGAATCCATCAAGAAGAAATACCCGGATTTAATCTCAGGTTAGAAATTCGACCTCTCTACTCAAATTTTTGAATTTTAGTTATATAATGTGAATTTGGAGGACCAAATTCTTTTAAGTGGGGGAGGATGTAGAAACCCAAAATTTAAAAATGAGAAATAAAAATTTCAATTTGATTATGTAATTAAAATTTTCATGAAATAATCAAATTTCATTTTTACTATATGAAATAAGCTAGTTTATTGAATTTACTTGAATCAACTAGAAGTAAATAGAGATTAAATGCTTTACACCTTAGATAAATCAATAGTAAGCCCAATAAAAATCTATGTAATGGATTAGGTTTACAATTGGCCCATTGGATAATGCATAATGGGCTGAATTAATGGTTAAAGGATTCAATAAAGGTTAAATTAACCTTAAATTCGTAACATGTGTTTAATATGATATTTAAGGGATTATAATAACCCCATTTCTAGAAGATTTGACTCAAAAATAGACCCTTACCTACCAGCCACCTTGGGCCAGCCGTTTTTACACTGAATTCACACTTAAGATGGTCTAAATTAAGAGGAGAAATTGTATTTTTTTTCTAAAACGAGTTCATGGGGTTGGTGGATTTAGGTAAGGAAACTTTGACCCATTTTGCCAAGTTTTGGCTATAAATAGAACCTCATTCGACCCTCAAACCATCCCTGGGAGTTAAGTTTATGCTGCTGCGAAGATTCGTGGAGATTTGAAGGAGGATTTGGAAGATCAAGGGTTTTCTTTATATATTTGGGGATAATCTTAGATCCGTCAAAAGGTAGGTGTCTCTCAGACGCGCTGGCCCGACATAGCGCGTTCACACAGTGTTTTTCCCGCCCCTCTGGGGTCAAACATTTTAAAAAAAAATCATATATATTTCTAGAACGAACGATATATATATATAATTGGCCTTGACCGCACCGCATCGCACCTCGGCTCGGCTCGGCTCGGCACGGCACAAACAAACAAATAAATATACATAACTAGTTTTGTATCAACTCACAATTCAAGCCCACATCCTATGCCCCTTGGGTCCTGACCCAAGGGTGAGCTCTCCAACATATAAAGCTATGCAAGTTTTTGTAACTTCCAATGTGGGACTAAACTTAAGTCACTTTACAATAGGAACTATATCTTTTGGAAGTCCACGTTAATTGTACGTAATTAGTCACCAAAAGTAAGAAAATGTAAGATTAGCATGTGTTAATTCTTATAGCATGTTAAAAATTTATTTTTGTAGAATGAAATTATTTTTACATGTAAAAATCTAATTTTCACCATATTAGTTTATACATACTAAAAATTGTTTCCAACATGTTAAAACTATTTCCAGCATGTTAAAAATGACTTCCAATATGATAAAATTATTTTATACATACTGAGATATAAAAATTATTTTCAGCATGTTAAAATCTATTTAAAACTATTTTTGTGCATATGAAACCTAATTTCCTATTAAATAATTAGTAAAATGATGCATGAAAATTACTTCCAGCATGATAAAATTTCTTCCAGTATGGTAAAATTATTCCAACATGTTAGAATTATTTTTAGCATGGTAGAATTATTTTCAGTGTATTAAAACTATTTTTCAGCATGATAATTCTATTTTCCTATCAAATTATTAGCAAATAAATGGAGAAAAATGATTTTTAGCATGATAAAAATTATGTTGTTATCAGAAAATTTCTGTAATCAGCATGGTAAACTTATCTTATCATCTTATTAGTAAGTTGATTATTTTAGCATGTTAAGTACTAATTTTGGCATGTTAATAATTAATTTTCAGTATGTAAAAATTAAATCTAGTATGAAAAATTTATTTTTATCATCTTACCGGTAAGGTAACATATGAAAATCATTCACAGCATGTTAATATTATTTTCAGCAAGTTAGAATTATTTTCAACATAAAAAGTTATTTTCATAATAAAATTCTGATTATTATAATAAACCACCGTTTTGGCTAACTAATGCATTTTTAATGAACAAAAACTTCATGTAAACATGTCTAAACACTTGTAAATCAAATGCACATAAGATTAAACCATGGAATCAAATTAATTCTATTAAACTCTAATTACTTGATTTTCTTCCTACTTACCGTTCATTTTTGAACTCCACGACTTAATGTTGTTAAACATTATGCCTTAAATTGTTATCCACTTTTCTTGCAACTTCTGAAATTGTGTCAAATCTGTGCTTATTACAAACAGCATATTTTTGAAAATTCTTGGCCATATACATTAAAGTGGATGTCTAAACGTACTTGGGATCTTCGGATCCATATGACTCAATGCCTGGCATTAATGGGGCCCGGTCTGGTCCTGGGGGGAGCGCCCGAAAGTACTTGTGCCCATGGGAGTTGATTGACCAATGGTGTGGCATTGCACCGAAGTGCATGATAGATTTACTTGATACGGCATTCCACTAATTCGTACTTGTTTATTTGTTACTTGTTTACTTGAAAATTACATGAATTACTTGACTTGCGTGAAGATGGCCAATTACATGAAATTCCTTATTTGTTCAAAGTCATTACTTGGAAATTCATCTTGATATCATATCATCTCAATTACTTGGAAATTCTATTCATGTTTATATACTTCTCGATACAAGTTAGAAAGTTGTTTAAATTGCTAACACTTAAAGATTGCCTGGTTCATAGAGATATAAAATCCTACTGAGCTTTTAGCTCACCCTACGTTTTGATTAATTGTTGCAGGAAATGAAATTGAACAAGGGAATGGACAAGAGTGAAAGAGTGTTTTCCTTTTTACCTAGGTTTATGTAGATCAACTAGTGATTTTACAAGAATGTTGTAATTTGGATTTGGAAGTTGTAATTGTCTTTATGGCTTATCAATTAGTGTTGTAAACTTTATTTTGATGGAATAAAAGTATCATTTTCCCGTTCATTTCTGATTTTAGAAATAAAATTGTACATGCTCTGATCGACACGCGTGTTTACGACTCGTCGCGCCCTCGATATTCCGCGTCGGGACGTGACAGTCTTTGTGGTATCAGAGCCTAGGTTACATAAAATCCTAGGTTTCACAATTATAGGTTCATTCTTAAAACATAGTTTCCCTCAAACATAGGTTCTAGATCAATATCTAGAAATTGGATAGGTCTCAAAACCTTCCTGGTAAGATTGGGTAGAAACACGGGTTAAATGAGAATTATCAAGAAATAAATACCACAACAAAAATAATAAACCTTGGAATTATGGTTTCAGGCTAATTCTCGCAAATGGCCGCCGAGAGAGCTCAATGGCGCGAGATGCAGCGGACTGTTCAAGGCTTAACACAAGTCCTCAAACAGGTTGCTCAGGGAGGAGCAAACCGAGGAGCCGGAGATTTGCATAGGAATTTCCGAAGCATGAACCCTCCCAAGTTCGCTGGATCTACGGATCCGGACGAGGCCGAACATTGGATTAAGGAGATCGAGAGGATATTTCGAGTCATGCAATGTGCCGATGAGGAAAAGGTCCTACTCGCGACTTTCCAACTAGAAAGAGATGCACGTGCCTGGTGGGAATCGGTCGAAGCTACTTTACCGCACGACCAAATTCTATGGGAAGAGTTCGTGGAACACTTCAATAGTAAATACTTCTCCGATCGAGTACAGGAAAGGAAGGCCGCCGAGTTTGCCGCTTTGAAGCAAAGGGGTTTATCGGTGGCGGAATATGAAGCTCAATTTTCGAGGTTATCTCGGTACGCTTCACATCTCGTGGCTACTGACAAGATGAAGGCACGGAGATTTCTTAATGGCCTTAAGCCGCAATATATTACTCAACTCGCCCCGATGGATATTCAATCATATTCTGATATGGTACGGAGAGCACAACTCCTAGAAGATGCAACGGAGTTATCGGATCGCATCCGAGGAAGGGAAGCCAAGAGAGAGCAAGTTACTGGGTCCGGAAGTTTCAAACCTTCCTTCGGGAAGAAAAGGCCCAATGACGGGCGTAATTTTATCAAGGATGGGCGAAATTTCAACAAAGGTGGACGTAATTTTCAAGGGGATAAAAAGCTGAGGACATTCGACAAGCAAATTGTCCCTATATCGGCAACATCAAAGGAATTATGCAAATACTGCGAGAAGCCCGGACATAAAGCCGAGGAATGTTGGAGAAAGCTCGGTGCATGTCTTCGATGCGAGAGTCGGGAACATAGGATCCCGAATTGCCCTCTTCTTAATGATCAAGCTCCATCACCGGCAAAGCTTCCTATTATTGCTAAGAAGCCAGGAAGACTTCAAGCCCTTATGGGTAAGGAACCTACCGAGGAAGGAGGCATCGTGGAAGGTACTCTTTTCATATACTACAAGCCTGCCTCTGTCTTATTTGACACCGGAGCTACGCATTCATTTATATCTAGAAGATTTGCTGGTCTTTTATCTGTGAAGCCTGTTCCATTAAATTCTACACTTACCATTACTACACCTATTGGAACGGGAACGGAGATTAAACACGTCTATCCTGATAGTGAAATTCTAATTAGTGGTTATAACTTACCTGCTGATTTGGTATGCATGGAGATGGAAGGATATGATGTTATTTTGGGTGCCGATTGGCTATCTACACATGGTGCTAGTGTCAATTGCAAGTTGGGTACGGTAACTTTCATGGGTTACCCCGACCTTTTATTTTCGGGTATCAGGCATTTCAAGCACATACCTCTAATTTCGGCCCTCAAGGCCGAGAAATTCTTAAGGAAGGGTGGTGTCGGTTTCTTAGTTTCTATCACTATGACCGAGCACACGGAACCCATTCTAAAGGACATTCCTATCGTTCGGGATTATTCTGATGTATTTCCGGACGAGTTGCCTGGTATTCCACCCGAGAGAGAAGTGGTTTTCTCTATTGATTTAATTCCGGGAGCGGCACCAGTTTCTAAAGCTCCATATCGGATGTCTGCCATGGAAATGAAGGAGTTAAAGGATCAATTATTGGAATTACTGGAGAAGGGGTTTATCCGACCAAGTACTTCACCTTGGGGAGCCCCGGTCTTATTTGTCAAGAAGAAGGATGGTTCGATGAGACTATGTGTTGATTATCGGCAACTGAATCAACTCACCATCAAGAATAAATATCCATTGCCGAGAATTGATGAATTATTCGACCAGATTTCTGGAGCTCGATATTTCTCAAAGATCGACCTTCGATCTGGTTATCATCAATTGAAGATTAAGGAAAGTGATATTCACAAGACTGCATTCCGGAGTAGGTATGGACATTATGATGAGGACATCTCCCGGCATTCCCTATGGCACGAGGCGACTCCGACTTCGTGACCCCTTGGAGATGTGGTCCTCATGGCTATCTTTATTTGTTGCTTATGTAGTTTCTTTATTTGAGTCATATCATGTGTAATTTTCCTTTATTTGAGTCCATTATCTAGGTCTTAGAGTTAATTATCCAAGTCTTGAGTCATTTGGACCCTTAGTTGAGGACATTGGGCCCAGTTAGTGGGCTTGGCCCATGGGCGCCCCCCCCTGTCTCTTGGTCTTTTGCATTTATGCACTTTGTTAGGGGGTTTTGTGCAAATGGTCCAACTCTATATAAGGACCCCCCCCTCTCCCATTTGTGACAACTTTTGATGAATTGAAAAATTAAACCCTCAAGTATTCTCTCTCCCTCTCTCTATAGTTCTCTCTCTCTCTCTCACTACTTCTCCCTCTCTCTCTCTAAATTTCGAAATCCCCTCTCTCTCCTCCCTAATCACCCTTCTTTAAGACCCCTCCCCCTTCCCTATACACTCATTCAATTCCCCCTCCAACCCCTAGGTGGAAACCCCTTCTCCTAGGCACCCTTTCATCTTCCCAGGCACCCTTTCACCTTCCCAAGGCCACTCCCCACCCTTCCCAAGCCATATTCCTCCACCCAAGACCCCTTTCCCCCTCTCCAAGGGACCCCTTCACCTCCCTAGGTCGTCCATCCCCTTCCCCTCCCTCCTAGGGTCGCACCCCCCTCCATCTCCACCCACATACACCACCACCACCTTAGCCTCCCCTCCACAAATCCATTCCAGCCCGCAGGCAGTTTCTGGCCCCAACTTGCAGAGCATTTTCCAACCCGTTCCAGGAGGATTCGGCATCCAAGCGCTTCAGCAAACTTGTGCATCCACGAGTCTTCTCCGCAGGCGAGTTGGAATCGCTCCGTTCCAAGATCGTGGCCGGCCGCTAGCTCCGTTCTACCGCGACTGCGCACTGGGGGCTCAACCAGAAGGCCATCTCTGTTCGACCCTCGTGCAGCGGCCAAGACTGGAGGAATCGGTCATCAAACTCTTCATCAAAATTCTTCCTCCCCCTGTCAGCTTTCAGAAGCCGAAGACGGAGCATCGTTTGAACGCCGTAAGTGGAAGTTACCATTTTTATACCGCCGGGCGTTCGTTCTGCCTCCTGTCTGTCTTCCCCGACCTGTCCCCCTTCAACGGGACCATCCTGTCCACACGGACTTCAGACAGTGGCGAGGCCGGCTCCGTTGGAAAGTAGACTTCCCCACGCTTCCATCGACACCGGCCGTTTGCAAAACAGAGCCCGGGAGCGTTCGTGGCGTCCTCGGCAATCTGCTGTTCAGAAGCTGAACCTGTGCAGGTCCTGAACAGGGACCCCGTTCGGTCGATCGTGGCAGCCCGGCTCGTGCAGAACGAAAATCCATAAAATTTGAGGCGCACCCCTATTCTGTTACGAAGCCAACGACACCGACCGCGCCTCCGGCAAAATTCCAGAAAGTGTTCTACGGCTACATCAGTGACTGCTGGTCCAGAATCCCAGAACCGGACAGGTTTCGGTATCGACCGCCGGTGTGATAATTAACCAATTTTCCCCACCCCGCTTGGCCGGCTGAAGGCCCCACCCTGCGTGGTGGTAGTGTTTGGTGTAAACTCCATAACCCCCACCCCGAGATCCCCCCTCCTGCGAGAGGCGTAGTTGTGTAATTAACTAACCAGCAGGTCAAGCTACCCCGCCGCGGCGTTCGGGTGCATACCCACGCCTCCCGGCGCGCCCATCGTCTCCGGCCGGGATCGGTGTCTTCACACCGATCAGGTGAGCTTCTGGTCCCTCTCCTGGTCCTCATTTACTTTGCTTAGCTAGTATCGTTTCCTTAGCTCGTTGGCGGTAATTGAGTGCCCGGACTTGATTGTTTGTGAAACCACGAGCGCACCACCGTGGCAAGTGAGAGAGCGCCACCCAAGCCCACGCCCCAGCGTGCTAGCCCGCCCATAAATTGGGTATCCCAGGCCCATTAGGGGTCAGCCATAAGCCCACCAACCGGTGGAAACCTTAGGGTCCCACCCCGGATCCTCGCCGGCATCACTCGGACCCACCGGGAGCGCATGTGCGTCGCGTGAGATAGGTCGCACGGTGAGCCGAATTGAGAGCTTGTATGCTTGTGGATGCATAGGTCTAAGGGTCATTATCATCCTAGGTAGACCGTTTCACATCAAGTGGTATCAGAGCAAGTTTTAGACTTGTCTCTACTAAGTCTAGTCCTAGGGCGCATTGTCATCTAGTTCATGAATCATGGCTACCACATACCCATCCCACTCGGCCCACTACCGGGATCCGATCAACCCAATACTTTGGGACATTATTCGAGATGAGGGTGTTACCTTTGATGGGTCGCATGCTAGTGATTACCTCAAGTGGGAGGCTGCAATGGAAAGGAACTTTGAGAGGAATCGGGTATACGGACACACAAGAGTTTGTAGGGCCAAGGGACAAATTCGGGGTCAAGCCAAGATAGAATTGGAACACATAGAGGCCATAAGAAGGATTGAGAGGCAAGAGCCCATTCACTCGTGGGAAGAGATGACGAGAGAACTTAGGAAAATCTACATTCCAAAACCTTCCTACTCTTCCTACTCACACACCCCTAGCCCGAGGAGCACCACCACTACTCAATCCCAACCCGGCCAACTTAAGACCATCCATAGGACTCCGCCCCCACCACCCCTAACCGATCCCCTCTCCACATTTCGCCACCAACTCCTCTCCCTTAGAACCCAACTGTCCCAACTACCCACCCCTCCACCTAGGCCCCCAAAGACCACCACCCTCCAACCCACAAATCCCTACCAAACCCCTCCACCCCAAAGAGTTGAGAAAGTGATTGAAGTTCATGAAGCTCCCCTTGAATGGGAGGAAGAATTTGAGGCACAATGCCAAGAGTCAAGTCAGGAAAACCCAATCCCCACCAACCTTCCCCAACTAAAACTCACTTCCATAACCCTCACCGTTCAAACCCAAGTGGATCCCGTGCCCACCCCTCCACCTAGGCCCGCACCGGTCACCACCCCGCAACTCACTATTCCCCATGAGACCCATACTCCCCAAACCCCCGTAGCCCCTACTACTACCCCTCCATTATCCCCTATAAGGGATGCCCCACCCAAGATCGACCAATCCAACTGTCTTCACCCAACCCACCTTCCACTTCCAACTACAAACCTACCCCAACCTAGACTCCCACTACCTCCACTTCCAACCCCAACCCAATTCCGACCTTGCTCATCACCTTGGGGGCGCCATGCACCTACCATCACCACCCCACCCCGAACATACTCTCTCACCTCTTTGGAGGAGGAACCCATACCCGACCCCAAAGTGGTGAACACCCCGGACCCAATTCCCAACATGGAGACCACACATGTCCAAATTGAAGAAAAAAACTCACATGGTAACCTTCACCCTACACCACCCTCTCTAGATGGGACCGAGCTTATTTTAGGAGAGACCCTTGTTAGCTGGTTGATGGGTAGCCCAATTAGAGAGATAATGGCCCATGCCTACCCTCCCATGGAACAACACCTCCCCATAGTCCCTCTCTCCTCTTATCACACCACTATCCAATCCTCCTATGAGGTTGAGAGTTGGGATGACCTTCTTAAGGGCCTAGCATGGCAAATAGAGTTGACCGACATGTTGGCCACAATGGCTGACCAACCTAGGAGCGTTGACCTCCTACATCTATGTGTCGGATCCATCACCACAGCTTACACTGTAGGTTGCTACACTAGCGACCTCCTTCTAATCCTCCCTACACCGGATGAGCCTGCTGCTCTCCATGAATTAGAATTGCTTATCTCGGGTAGAGTGTCAAACCATCCCTTCCTGGCTGATCCACCCACCAAAGACTTCGGCCCAATTATTTCTTTAGAGAAGGATGACTCACCGCTACATGAGGACCTGGAGTTCCTCTCCCTAGGGGACCCTTACCATGACCCCTTTGACCCCTTCCTATGGGAGTCTAGACCCCCATGCAACCCACCCCCCTTACCCACCACCCACCCTTTCCTACCCTCACCCACCTTAATAGACCAGGCCCACTCTATTTTCCCAGACCCATTTGACCCCTATGAGAGGAAACTCCCACACCAAGCCATACACATTAGGGATGCCATTTGGGAAGGAATGCATGTGTCTAGACACACCACACCGCTTGACATGATTCATGAGTCGGGTCCATTCATTCAAATCACCCACATGACATGTAAGAAGTATGAGTGGTCTATGTACGGATGTAATGGCCCACCCTCGTTCGTCGCAAGTCTTAGGCATGAGAGAAATATTCAAGGAAGTTCGGGTTCCCCGGTAATTATCACCACCATGCATGATAGATCCATCTATGGTTGTCCTGGCCCACCTAGGTCTATTAGGGCCTACATGGCATGGCATGATAGGTCCCTTTATGGGTTTTCCGGGTCTTCCATCCCCACCCCCTTTGACAAGACGCATAAGCCTCCTAGGTCTACCAAAGTCTGTGTAGCACCACTGCATGATAGGTCCACTTTTGGTTGTCCAGGACCCCCATTATCTCCTAGTGAGTCAACATCCACAAAGATACATGAAAACATCCGCAAGCATATAGGCAAAAGCAACGAGGCTTACAAAAGGCAGGCCGATGCTCATCGTCGTCACTATGAATACCAAGTGGGAGACCATGTGATGGTGAGAACGGAGCGGCTCCTCCCAGGGCCCGCCTCCAAATTGAGGACACGGGGTTTGGGACCCTTTCGGGTTCTAAGACGGGTTGGTACCAATGCTTATGAGCTCGACTTACCTAAGGGCTTTGGGGTTCACCCCACTTTCAATGTGGCGGATCTGGTTCGCTATAAGGGCCCCACGGTGGAACCCAGTCAGGATCTCGAGCCTTTACCCCCCCTTGTGAGTGACCCTCCCGGAGCGAAACTACCACCCCGATTGAGAGGCCGACTTGAGCAAGTGGAGGCAATACTGGATGAGCAGAGCACACTTACCAGGAACAGGGTCTACCAGCGCTACCTCGTGAGGTGGAAAGGCCGTTCCCCGACCGAGGATGCTTGGGTAAGCCGAGAGGACTTGATGCGCCTAGACCCGGACCTGCTGGTGCAGTACGAGAGCCGATTGGACCCCTACTCGACGGGGTCGAGTTCTCCCCACCCCGGGGGATTTGATGAGGACATCTCCCGGCATTCCCTATGGCACGAGGCGACTCCGACTTCGTGACCCCTTGGAGATGTGGTCCTCATGGCTATCTTTATTTGTTGCTTATGTAGTTTCTTTATTTGAGTCATATCATGTGTAATTTTCCTTTATTTGAGTCCATTATCTAGGTCTTAGAGTTAATTATCCAAGTCTTGAGTCATTTGGACCCTTAGTTGAGGACATTGGGCCCAGTTAGTGGGCTTGGCCCATGGGCGCCCCCCCCCTGTCTCTTGGTCTTTTGCATTTATGCACTTTGTTAGGGGGTTTTGTGCAAATGGTCCAACTCTATATAAGGACCCCCCCCTCTCCCATTTGTGACAACTTTTGATGAATTGAAAAATTAAACCCTCAAGTATTCTCTCTCCCTCTCTCTATAGTTCTCTCTCTCTCTCTCACTACTTCTCCCTCTCTCTCTCTAAATTTCGAAATCCCCTCTCTCTCCTCCCTAATCACCCTTCTTTAAGACCCCTCCCCCTTCCCTATACACTCATTCAATTCCCCCTCCAACCCCTAGGTGGAAACCCCTTCTCCTAGGCACCCTTTCATCTTCCCAGGCACCCTTTCACCTTCCCAAGGCCACTCCCCACCCTTCCCAAGCCATATTCCTCCACCCAAGACCCCTTTCCCCCTCTCCAAGGGACCCCTTCACCTCCCTAGGTCGTCCATCCCCTTCCCCTCCCTCCTAGGGTCGCACCCCCCTCCATCTCCACCCACATACACCACCACCACCTTAGCCTCCCCTCCACAAATCCATTCCAGCCCGCAGGCAGTTTCTGGCCCCAACTTGCAGAGCATTTTCCAACCCGTTCCAGGAGGATTCGGCATCCAAGCGCTTCAGCAAACTTGTGCATCCACGAGTCTTCTCCGCAGGCGAGTTGGAATCGCTCCGTTCCAAGATCGTGGCCGGCCGCTAGCTCCGTTCTACCGCGACTGCGCACTGGGGGCTCAACCAGAAGGCCATCTCTGTTCGACCCTCGTGCAGCGGCCAAGACTGGAGGAATCGGTCATCAAACTCTTCATCAAAATTCTTCCTCCCCCTGTCAGCTTTCAGAAGCCGAAGACGGAGCATCGTTTGAACGCCGTAAGTGGAAGTTACCATTTTTATACCGCCGGGCGTTCGTTCTGCCTCCTGTCTGTCTTCCCCGACCTGTCCCCCTTCAACGGGACCATCCTGTCCACACGGACTTCAGACAGTGGCGAGGCCGGCTCCGTTGGAAAGTAGACTTCCCCACGCTTCCATCGACACCGGCCGTTTGCAAAACAGAGCCCGGGAGCGTTCGTGGCGTCCTCGGCAATCTGCTGTTCAGAAGCTGAACCTGTGCAGGTCCTGAACAGGGACCCCGTTCGGTCGATCGTGGCAGCCCGGCTCGTGCAGAACGAAAATCCATAAAATTTGAGGCGCACCCCTATTCTGTTACGAAGCCAACGACACCGACCGCGCCTCCGGCAAAATTCCAGAAAGTGTTCTACGGCTACATCAGTGACTGCTGGTCCAGAATCCCAGAACCGGACAGGTTTCGGTATCGACCGCCGGTGTGATAATTAACCAATTTTCCCCACCCCGCTTGGCCGGCTGAAGGCCCCACCCTGCGTGGTGGTAGTGTTTGGTGTAAACTCCATAACCCCCACCCCGAGATCCCCCCTCCTGCGAGAGGCGTAGTTGTGTAATTAACTAACCAGCAGGTCAAGCTACCCCGCCGCGGCGTTCGGGTGCATACCCACGCCTCCCGGCGCGCCCATCGTCTCCGGCCGGGATCGGTGTCTTCACACCGATCAGGTGAGCTTCTGGTCCCTCTCCTGGTCCTCATTTACTTTGCTTAGCTAGTATCGTTTCCTTAGCTCGTTGGCGGTAATTGAGTGCCCGGACTTGATTGTTTGTGAAACCACGAGCGCACCACCGTGGCAAGTGAGAGAGCGCCACCCAAGCCCACGCCCCAGCGTGCTAGCCCGCCCATAAATTGGGTATCCCAGGCCCATTAGGGGTCAGCCATAAGCCCACCAACCGGTGGAAACCTTAGGGTCCCACCCCGGATCCTCGCCGGCATCACTCGGACCCACCGGGAGCGCATGTGCGTCGCGTGAGATAGGTCGCACGGTGAGCCGAATTGAGAGCTTGTATGCTTGTGGATGCATAGGTCTAAGGGTCATTATCATCCTAGGTAGACCGTTTCACATCACATTACGAGTTCACCGTTATGCCTTTTGGCTTAACAAATGCGCCTGCCGCATTTATGCAGATGATGAACAACGTATTCAGGCCGTACCTCGATCAATTTGTGGTTGTCTTCATTGACGACATTTTGATCTACTCCAAGTCAAAGGAAGAACATGAGGAACATCTCAAGAAGGCCCTTCAATTATTAAGAGATCACAAGCTTTATGCCAAATTAAGCAAGTGTGATTTTTGGTTGGAGGAAGTTTCTTTTCTCGGTCACATAATTTCCCGGAATGGTATCGCCGTCGATCCTTCAAAGGTTGAGGCTGTAAAGAATTGGGAAAGACCTACTAGTGTGACGGAAATCCGAAGTTTCTTGGGATTGGCTGGATATTATCGAAGATTTATCAAGGATTTCTCAAAGATCGCAGTATCTTTAACAAGATTGACAAGGAAGGAGAATCCTTTTATATAGTCCGAGGAATGCGAGAAAAGCTTTCAAACTTTAAAGGATTGTTTGACGACTGCTCCTATTCTCACATTACCTACAGAAGGAGGAGGATTTGAAGTGTATGCTGATGCATCTGGAATTGGCCTAGGTTGCGTATTAATGCAACACGGCAAGGTCATAGCTTATTCTTCACGGCAATTGAAGAAACACGAGGAAAATTATCCCGTACATGACCTAGAGCTGGCAGCTGTGGTCTTTGCTTTAAAGATCTGGCGACATTATCTCTATGGCGAAGCCTTTACGGTGTATTCTGATCACAAGAGTCTCAAATATTTATTCTCTCAAAAGGAGCTCAATATGAGACAAAGACGGTGGTTGGAATATTTAAAGGATTTCGATTTCTCTATACAATATCATCCCGGAAAAGGTAATGCCGTAGCTGATGCACTTAGCAGGAAGCCGATGGCTTTATTATCGAGCATGATGGTTAAAGAATGGCATCTACTTGAAGAAATGGCCAACTTAAACCTCAATATGGAGGAGAAGGAAGACGGAGTGTTTATTGCAAATATTCGACTCCAACCCGAGTTACTCTCGGAAATCAAGGAACGGCAAGTTGATGATCCGTTGATCGTGGAAATTAAAGACAAATTAGATCAACGACCGGATTTCCTTTTGGCTGATGATGGAAGGCTATTATTCAAAGGAAGAACTTGTATACCGATTGTTCTACTATCAAGGGTAAAATCCTAGAAGAAGCACATCGGTCAAGGTACACTATTCACCCTGGTGCTACAAAAATGTACCAAGACCTCAAGAGAACATTCTGGTGGCCTAATATGAAGAGAGAGGTAGCCGAGTTCGTAAGCCGATGTTTGGTTTGTCAACAAGTCAAGGCCGAACACCTCAAACCGGCTGGCAAGCTCAAGCCTCTCGAAATACCGGAATGGAAATGGGATAGTATCGGTATGGACTTCATTGTTGGATTACCGAAGACCCGAAATAGTTTTGATGCTATATGGGTAATTGTGGATCGGTTAACAAAGTCCGCTCACTTTTTACCTATCAAGACTAGATGGACGGTGGATGTTCTAGCCGCCTTATATATCAAGGAGATCGTAAGGCTGCATGGTATTCCAAGCTCTATTATTTCGGACCGAGATCCGAGATTCACCTCTCATTTCTGGAAGGGTTTACAATCAGCTATGGGTACTAGGCTAAGGTTTAGTACGGCTTTTCACCCTCAGACGGATGGACAAACGAGAGGACGAATCAAATTATTGAAGATATGTTGAGAGCCTGCATGATTGACTTCGGTGGTAGTTGGCATGAACACTTACCGCTGACTGAGTTCGCTTATAACAATAGCTATCAGTCGAGTATTCAAATGGCACCATTCGAAGCATTATATGGCCGAAGTTGCAGATCGCCTCTATGCTGGAGTGAGGTTGGTGACAAGGGATTGCTTGGTCCCGACATTGTACAAGACACAACCGACAAAATCCAGTTAATACAAGAAGGCTAAAGGTCGCCCAATCAAGGCAAAAGAGCTACGCCGACAATCGGAGGAGAGACCTTGAATTCCAAGTGGGGGAGCATGTCTTCTTAAAGATCTCACCCACCCGTGGAATTAGAAGATTCGGCATCAAAGGAAAGCTAAGTCCGAGATTTATCGGCCCTTTCGAGATTCTGGAGAGAATCGGCGAGGTAGCATACAAGCTGGCCTTACCTCCTCAACTGGCCGGTGTACACGACGTATTCCATGTATCCATGCTAAGGAAATACGTCTATGATCCCTCACATGTGATTCAATTTGAAGAATTGAAACTCCAAAAGGACTTATCATATGAAGAAAGACCGATCAAATATTAGATCGAAAATTACACCAACTGAGAAATCGGGCCATACCGATGGTGAAAGTCTAATGGAGCAAGCGTGGATTCGAGGAAGCAACCTGGGAATTGGAAGAATCCATCAAGAAGAAATACCCGGATTTAATCTCAGGTTAGAAATTCGACCTTTCTACTCGAATTTTTGAATTTTAGTTATATAATGTGAATTTGGAGGACCAAATTCTTTTAAGTGGGGGAGGATGTAGAAACCCAAAATTAAAAATGAGAAATAAAATTTTCAATTTGATTATGTAATTAAAATTTTCATGAAATAATCAAATTACATTTTTACTATATGAAATAAGCTAGTTTATTGAATTTACTTGAATTAACTAGAAGTAAATAGAGATTAAATGCTTTACACCTTAGATAAATCATAGTAAGCCCAATAAAATCTATGTAATGGATTAGGTTTACAATTGGCCCATTGGATAATGCATAATGGGCTGAATTAATGGTTAAAGGATTCAATAAAGGTTAAATTAACCTTAAATTCGTAACATGTGTTTAATATGATATTTAAGGGATTATAATAACCCCATTTCTAGAAGATTTGACTCAAAAATAGACCCTTACCTACCAGCCACCTTGGACCAGCCGTTTTTACACTGAATTCACACTTAAGATGGTCTAAATTAAGAGGAGAAATTGTATTTTTCTTCTAAAACGAGTTCATGGGGTTGGTGGATTTAGGTAAGGAAACTTTGACCCATTTTGCCAAGTTTTGGCTATAAATAGAACCCATTCGACCCTCAAACCATCCCTGGGAGTTAAGTTTATGCTGCTGCGAAGATTCGTGGAGATTTGAAGGAGGATTTGGAAGATCAAGGGTTTTCTTTATATATTTGGGGATAATCTTAGATCCGTCAAAAGGTAGGTGTCTCTCAGACGCGCTGGCCCGACATAGCGCGTTCACACAGTGTTTTTTTCCCGCCCCTCTGGGGTCAACATTTTAAAAAAAATATATATATTTCTAGAACGAACGATATATATATAATTGGCCTTGACCGCACCGCACCCGCTCGCTCGGCTCGGCACGCTCGCTCGGCTCGGCTCGGCTCGCACAAACAAATAAATTAATATTATAACTAGTTTTGTATCAACTCACAATCAAGCCCACATCCTATGCCCCTTGGGTCCTGACCCAAGGGTGAGCTCTCCAACATATAAAGCTATGCAAGTTTTTGTAACTTCCAATGTGGGACTAAACTTAAGTCACTTACAATAGGAACTATATCTTTGGAAGTCCACGTTAATTGTACGTAATTAGTCACCAAAAGTAAGAAAATGTAAGATTAGCATGTTTTAATTCTTACAGCATGTTAAAAATTTATTTTTGTAGAATGAAATTATTTTTACATGTAAAAATCTAATTTTCACCACATTAGTTTATACATACTAAAAATTGTTTCCAACATGTTAAAACTATTTCCAGCATGTTAAAAGTGACTTCCAATATGATAAAATTATTTTATACATACTGAGATATAAAAATTATTTTCAGCATGTTAAAATCTATTTAAAGCTATTTTTGTGCATATAAAACTTAATTTCCTATTAAATAATTAGTAAATTGATGCATGAAAATTACTTCCAGCATGATAAAATTCTTCTAGTATAGTAAAATTATTCCAGCATGTTAAATTATTTTTGGCATGTTAGAATTATTTTCAGTGTATTAAAACTATTTTTCAGCATGATAATTCTATTTTCCTATCAAATAATTAGCAAATAAATAGAGAAAAATGATTTTTAGCATGATAAAAATTATGTTGTTATCAGAAAATTTCTGTAATCAGCATGGTAAACTTATCTTATCATCTTATCAGTAAGTTGATTATTTTAGCATGTTAAGTATTAATTTTGCATGTTAATAATTAATTTTCAGCATGTAAAAATTAAATCCAGCATGAAAAATTTATTTTTATCATCTTACCAGTAAGGTAACATATGAAAATCATTCACAGCATGTTAATATTATTTTCAGCAAGTTAGAATTATTTTCAACATAAAAAGTTATTTTCATAATAAAATTCTGATTATTATAATAAATCACCGTTTTGGCTAACTAATGCATTTTTAATGAACAAAAACTTCCTGTAAACATGTCTAAACACTTGTAAATCAAATGCACATAAGATTAAACCATGGAATCAAATTAATTCTATTAAACTCTAATTACTTGATTTTCTTCCTACTTACCGTTCATTTTTGAACTCCACGACTTAATGTCGTTAAACATTATGCCTTAAATTGTTATCCACTTTTCTTGCAACTTCTGAAATTGTGTCAAATCTGTGCTTATTACAAACAGCATATTCTTGAAAATTCTTGGCCATATACATTAAAGTGGATGTCTAAACGTACTTGGGATCTTCGGATCCATATGACTCAATGCCTGGCATTAATGGGGCCCGGTCTGGTCCTGGGGGGAGCGCCCGAAAGTACTTGTGCCCATGGGAGTTGATTGACCAATGGTGTGGCATTGCACCGAAGTGCATGATAGATTTACTTGATACGGCATTCCACTATTCGTACTTGTTTACTTGTTACTTGTTTACTTGAAAATTACATGAATTACTTGACTTGCGTGAAAATGGCCAATTACATGAAATTCCTTACTTGTTCAAAGTCATTACTTGGAAATTCATCTTGATATCATATCATCTCAATTACTTGGAAATTCTATTCATGTTTATATACTTCCCGATACAAGTTAGAAAGTTGTTTAAATTGCTAACACTTAAAGATTGCCTGGTTCATAGAGATATAAAATCCTACTGAGCTTTTAGCTCACCCTACGTTTTGATTAATTGTTGCAGGAAATGAAATTGAACAAGGGAATGGACAAGAGTGAAAGAGTGTTTTCCTTTTTACCTAGGTTTATGTAGATCAACTAGTGATTTTACAAGAATGTTGTAATTTGGATTTGGAAGTTGTAATTGTCTTTATGGCTTATCAATTAGTGTTGTAAACTTCATTTTGATGGAATAAAAGTATCATTTTCCCGTTCATTTCTGATTTTAGAAATAAAATTGTACATGCTCTGATCGACACGCGTGTTTACGACTCGTCGCGCCCTCGATATTCCGCGTCGGGACGTGACAGTCTTTGTGGTATCAGAGCCTAGGTTACATAAAATCCTAGGTTTCACAATTATAGGTTCATTCTTAAACATAGTTTCCCTCAAACATAGGTTCTAGATCAATATCTAGAAATTGGATAGGTCTCAAAACCTTCCTGGTAAGATTGGGTAGAAACACGGGTTAAATGAGAATTATCAAGAAATAAATACCACAACAAAAATAATAAACCTTGGAATTATGGTTTCAGGCTAATTCTCGCAAATGGCCGCCGAGAGAGCTCAATGGCGCGAGATGCAGCGGACTGTTCAAGGCTTAACACAAGCCCTCCAACAGGTTGCTCAGGGAGGAGCAAACCGAGGAGCCGGAGATTTGCATAGGAATTTCCGAAGCATGAACCCTCCCAAGTTCGCTGGATCTACGGATCCGGACGAGGCCGAACATTGGATTAAGGAGATCGAGAGGATATTTCGAGTCATGCAATGTGCCGATGAGGAAAAGGTCCTACTCGCTACTTTCCAACTAGAAAGAGATGCACGTGCCTGGTGGGAATCGGTCGAAGCTACTTTACCGCACGACCAAATTCTATGGGAAGAGTTCGTGGAACACTTCAATAGTAAATACTTCTCCGATCGAGTACAAGAAAGGAAGGCCGCCGAGTTTGCCGCTTTGAAGCAAAGGGGTTTATCGGTGGCGGAATATGAAGCTCAATTTTCGAGGTTATCTCGGTACGCTCCACATCTCGTGGGTACTGACAAGATGAAGGCACGGAGATTTCTTAATGGCCTTAAGCCGCAATATATTACTCAACTCGCCCCGATGGATATTCAATCATATTCTGATATGGTACGGAGAGCACAACTCCTAGAAGATGCAACGGAGTTATCGGATCGCATCCGAGGAAGGGAAGCCAAGAGAGAGCAAGTTACTGGGTCCGGAAGTTTCAAACCTTCCTTCGGGAAGAAAAGGCCCAATGACGGGCGTAATTTATCAAGGATGGGCGAAATTTCAACAAAGGTGGACGTAATTTTCAAGGGGACAAGAAGCGAGGACATTCGACAAGCAAATTGTCCCTATATCGGCAACATCAAAGGAATTATGCAAATACTGCGAGAAGCCCGGACATAAAGCCGAGGAATGTTGGAGAAAGCTCGGTGCATGTCTTCGATGCGGGAGTCGGGAGCATAGGATCCCGAATTGCCCTCTTCTTAATGATCAAGCTCCATCACCGGCAAAGCTTCCTATTATTGCTAAGAAGCCAGGAAGACTTCAAGCCCTTATGGGTAAGGAACCTACCGAGGAAGGAGGCATCGTGGAAGGTACTCTTTTCATATACTACAAGCCTGCCTCTGTCTTATTTGACACCGGAGCTACGCATTCATTTATATCTAGAAGATTTGCTGGTCTTTTATCTGTGAAGCCTGTTCCATTAAATTCTACACTTACCATTACTACACCTATTGGAACGGGAACGGAGATTAAACACTTCTATCCTGATAGTGAAATTCTAATTAGTGGTTATAACTTACCTGCTGATTTGGTATGCATGGAGATGGAAGGATATGATGTTATTTTGGGTGCCGATTGGCTATCTACACATGGTGCTAGTGTCAATTGCAAGTTGGGTACGGTAACTTTCATGGGTTACCCCGACCTTCTATTTTCGGGTATCAGGCATTTCAAGCACATACCTCTAATTTCGGCCCTCAAGGCCGAGAAATTCTTAAGGAAGGGTGGTGTCGGTTTCTTAGTTTCTATCACTATGACCGAGCACACGGAACCCATTCTAAAGGACATTCCTATCGTTCGGGATTATTCTGATGTATTTCCGGACGAGTTGCCTGGTATTCCACCCGAGAGAGAAGTGGTTTTCTCTATTGATTTAATTCCGGGAGCGGCACCAGTTTCTAAAGCTCCATATCGGATGTCTGCCGTGGAAATGAAGGAGTTAAAGGATCAATTATTGGAATTACTGGAGAAGGGGTTTATCCGACCAAGTACTTCACCTTGGGGAGCCCCGGTCTTATTTGTCAAGAAGAAGGATGGTTCGATGAGACTATGTGTTGATTATCGGCAACTGAATCAACTCACCATCAAGAATAAATATCCATTGCCGAGAATTGATGAATTATTCGACCAGATTTCTGGAGCTCGATATTTCTCAAAGATCGACCTTCGATCTGGTTATCATCAATTGAAGATTAAGGAAAGTGATATTCACAAGACTGCATTCCGGAGTAGGTATGGACATTACGAGTTCACCGTTATGCCTTTTGGCTTAACAAATGCGCCTGCCGCATTTATGCAGATGATGAACAGCGTATTCAGGCCGTACCTCGATCAATTTGTGGTTGTCTTCATTGACGACATTTTGATCTACTCCAAGTCAAAGGAAGAACATGAGGAACATCTCAAGAAGGCCCTTCAATTATTAAGAGATCACAAGCTTTATGCCAAATTAAGCAAGTGTGATTTCTGGTTGGAGGAAGTTTCTTTTCTCGGTCACATAATTTCCCGGAATGGTATCGCCGTCGATCCTTCAAAGGTTGAGGCCGTAAAGAATTGGGAAAGACCTACTAGTGTGACGGAAATCCGAAGTTTCTTGGGATTGGCTGGATATTATCGAAGATTTATCAAGGATTTCTCAAAGATCGCAGTATCTTTAACAAGATTGACAAGGAAGGAGAATCCTTTTATATGGTCCGAGGAATGCGAGAAAAGCTTTCAAACTTTAAAGGATTGTTTGACGACTGCTCCTATTCTCACATTACCTACAGAAGGAGGAGGATTTGAAGTGTATGCTGATGCATCTGGAATTGGCCTAGGTTGCGTATTAATGCAACACGGCAAGGTCATAGCTTATTCTTCACGGCAATTGAAGAAACACGAGGAAAATTATCCCGTACATGACCTAGAGCTGGCAGCTGTGGTCTTTGCTTTAAAGATCTGGCGACATTATCTCTATGGCGAAGCCTTTACGGTGTATTCTGATCACAAGAGTCTCAAATATTTATTCTCTCAAAAGGAGCTCAATATGAGACAAAGACGGTGGTTGGAATATTTAAAGGATTTCGATTTCTCTATACAATATCATCCCGGAAAAGGTAATGCCGTAGCTGATGCACTTAGCAGGAAGCCGATGGCTTTATTATCGAGCATGATGGTTAAAGAATGGCATCTACTTGAAGAAATGGCCAACTTAAACCTCAATATGGAGGAGAAGGAAGACGGAGTGTTTATTGCAAATATTCGACTCCAACCCGAGTTACTCTCGGAAATCAAGGAATGGCAAGTTGATGATCCGTTGATCGTGGAAATTAAAGACAAATTAGATCAACGACCGGATTTCCTTTTGGCTGATGATGGAAGGCTATTATTCAAAGGAAGAACTTGTATACCCGATTGTTCTACTATCAAGGGTAAAATCCTAGAAGAAGCACATCGGTCAAGGTACACTATTCACCCTGGTGCTACAAAAATGTACCAAGACCTCAAGAGAACATTCTGGTGGCCTAATATGAAGAGAGAGGTAGCCGAGTTCGTAAGCCGATGTTTGGTTTGTCAACAAGTCAAGGCCGAACACCTCAAACCGGCTGGCAAGCTCAAGCCTCTCGAAATACCGGAATGGAAATGGGATAGTATCGGTATGGATTTCATTGTTGGTTTACCGAAGACCCGAATAGTTTTGATGCTATATGGGTAATTGTGGATCGGTTAACAAAGTCCGCTCACTTTTTACCTATCAAGACTAGATGGACGGTGGATGTTCTAGCCGCCTTATATATCAAGGAGATCGTAAGGCTGCATGGTATTCCAAGCTCTATTATTTCGGACCGAGATCCGAGATTCACCTCTCATTTCTGGAAGGGTTTACAATCAGCTATGGGTACTAGGCTAAGGTTTAGTACGGCTTTTCACCCTCAGACGGATGGACAAACCGAGAGGACGAATCAAATTATTGAAGATATGTTGAGAGCCTGCATGATTGACTTCGGTGGTAGTTGGCATGAACACTTACCGCTGACTGAGTTCGCTTATAACAATAGCTATCAGTCGAGTATTCAAATGGCACCATTCGAAGCATTATATGGCCGAAGTTGCAGATCGCCTCTATGCTGGAGCGAGGTTGGTGACAAGGGATTGCTTGGTCCCGACATTGTACAAGACACAACCGACAAAATCCAGTTAATACAAGGAAGGCTAAAGGTCGCCCAATCAAGGCAAAAGAGCTACGCCGACAATCGGAGGAGAGACCTTGAATTCCAAGTGGGGGAGCATGTCTTCTTAAAGATCTCACCCACCCGTGGAATTAGAAGATTCGGCATCAAAGGAAAGCTAAGTCCGAGATTTATCGGCCCTTTTGAGATTCTGGAGAGAATCGGCGAGGTAGCATACAAGCTGGCCTTACCTCCTCAACTGGCTGGTGTACACGACGTATTCCATGTATCCATGCTAAGGAAATACGTCTATGATCCCTCACATGTGATTCAATTTGAAGAATTGAAACTCCAAAAGGACTTATCATATGAAGAAAGACCGATCAAAATATTAGATCGAAAATTGCACCAACTGAGAAATCGGGCCATACCGATGGTGAAAGTCCAATGGAGCAAGCGTGGATTCGAGGAAGCAACCTGGGAATTGGAAGAATCCATCAAGAAGAAATACCCGGATTTAATCTCAGGTTAGAAATTCGACCTCTCTACTCGAATTTTTGAATTTTAGTTATATAATGTGAATTTGGAGGACCAAATTCTTTTAAGTGGGGGAGGATGTAGAAACCCAAAATTTAAAAATGAGAAATAAAATTTCAATTTGATTATGTAATTAAAATTTTCATGAAATAATCAAATTTCATTTTTACTATATGAAATAAGCTAGTTTATTGAATTTACTTGAATCAACTAGAAGTAAATAGAGATTAAATGCTTTACACCTTAGATAAATCAATAGTAAGCCCAATAAAAGTCTATGTAATGGATTAGGTTTACAATTGGCCCATTGGATAATGCATAATGGGCTGAATTAATGGTTAAAGGATTCAATAAAGGTTAAATTAACCTTAAATTCGTAACATGTGTTTAATATGATATTTAAGGGATTATAATAACCCCATTTCTAGAAGATTTGACTCAAAAATAGACCCTTACCTACCAGCCACCTTGGACCAGCCGTTTTTACACTGAATTCACACTTAAGATGGTCTAAATTAAGAGGAGAAATTGTATTTTTCTTCTAAAACGAGTTCATGGGGTTGGTGGATTTAGGTAAGGAAACTTTGACCCATTTTGCCAAGTTTTGGCTATAAATAGAACCCATTCGACCCTCAAATCATCCCTGGAGGTTAAGTTACGCTGCTGCGAAGATTAGTGGAGATTTGAAGGAAGATTTGGAAGATCAAAGGGTTTTCTTATATTTGGGGATATTTCTTTAGATCCATCTAAAGGTAGGTGTCTCTCAGGCTAAACTCTAATTAAATCATGCCATCTTGTTCGTTTTTCTATCCTCTTTCCATTGATAACTCATTTATTAAATTTCGTTATGAAATGAGCAAGTTATGGTCATTTTATTGGAGGGGTATTCCCATTTTTTCATCAGGTTCAGAACGTGCTATACCTCAGTAGCACGTTCTGAACGCGCTGGCCCGATATAGCGCGTTCATATAGAGTGTTTTCCCGCCCCCCCAAATTAAGGGCAAAAAGATAATTTAAATTTTTTTTTTCAGAATGCGCTACCTTAAGGTAGCGCGATCCTCATAATCGCGCTAGCTTATGCTAGCGCGTTCATAAAATTTACCGAAGGGCAAAATAATTATTTTTTTAAAAAAATGTATATAATGTCTAGATCGCGCTTGCACTGATTAGTGTGTTCTTCAAAAATAAACAAAATAATTTTAAAACCAACCACACCTTAGTATCCATTTAATTCAACTCACAAGTCGAGCTCACATCCTATGCTCGTGAGCTCTCCAACATATAAAGCCAAGGAAGTTTTTTGTAACTTCCAATGTGGGACTAAACTTAAGTCACTTTACAATAGGAACTATATCTTTTGGAAGTCCACGTTAATTGTACGTAATTAGTCACCAAAAGTAAGAAAATGTAAGATTAGCATGTTTTAATTCTTACAGCATGTTAAAAATTTATTTTTGTAGAATGAAATTATTTTTACATGTAAAAATCTAATTTTCACCACATTAGTTTATACATACTAAAAATTGTTTCCAACATGTTAAAACTATTTCCAGCATGTTAAAAGTGACTTCCAATATGATAAAATTATTTTATACATACTGAGATATAAAAATTATTTTCAGCATGTTAAAATCTATTTAAAGCTATTTTTGTGCATATAAAACTTAATTTCCTATTAAATAATTAGTAAATTGATGCATGAAAATTACTTCCAGCATGATAAAAATTCTTCTAGTATAGTAAAATTATTCCAGCATGTTAAAATTATTTTTGGCATGTTAGAATTATTTTCAGTGTATTAAAACTATTTTTCAGCATGATAATTCTATTTTCCTATCAAATAATTAGCAAATAAATAGAGAAAAATGATTTTTAGCATGATAAAAATTATGTTGTTATCAGAAAATTTCTGTAATCAGCATGGTAAACTTATCTTATCATCTTATCAGTAAGTTGATTATTTTAGCATGTTAAGTATTAATTTTAGCATGTTAATAATTAATTTTCAGCATGTAAAAATTAAATCCAGCATGAAAAATTTATTTTTATCATCTTACCAGTAAGGTAACATATGAAAATCATTCACAGCATGTTAATATTATTTTCAGCAAGTTAGAATTATTTTCAACATAAAAAGTTATTTTCATAATAAAATTCTGATTATTATAATAAATCACCGTTTTGGCTAACTAATGCATTTTTAATGAACAAAAACTTCCTGTAAACATGTCTAAACACTTGTAAATCAAATGCACATAAGATTAAACCATGGAATCAAATTAATTCTATTAAACTCTAATTACTTGATTTTCTTCCTACTTACCGTTCATTTTTGAACTCCACGACTTAATGTCGTTAAACATTATGCCTTAAATTGTTATCCACTTTTCTTGCAACTTCTGAAATTGTGTCAAATCTGTGCTTATTACAAACAGCATATTCTTGAAAATTCTTGGCCATATACATTAAAGTGGATGTCTAAACGTACTTGGGATCTTCGGATCCATATGACTCAATGCCTGGCATTAATGGGGCCCGGTCTGGTCCTGGGGGGAGCGCCCGAAAGTACTTGTGCCCATGGGAGTTGATTGACCAATGGTGTGGCATTGCACCGAAGTGCATGATAGATTTACTTGATACGGCATTCCACTATTCGTACTTGTTTACTTGTTACTTGTTTACTTGAAAATTACATGAATTACTTGACTTGCGTGAAAATGGCCAATTACATGAAATTCCTTATTTGTTCAAAGTCATTACTTGGAAATTCATCTTGATATCATATCATCTCAATTACTTGGAAATTCTATTCATGTTTATATACTTCCCGATACAAGTTAGAAAGTTGTTTAAATTGCTAACACTTAAAGATTGCCTGGTTCATAGAGATATAAAATCCTACTGAGCTTTTAGCTCACCCTACGTTTTGATTAATTGTTGCAGGAAATGAAATTGAACAAGGGAATGGACAAGAGTGAAAGAGTGTTTTCCTTTTTACCTAGGTTTATGTAGATCAACTAGTGATTTTACAAGAATGTTGTAATTTGGATTTGGAAGTTGTAATTGTCTTTATGGCTTATCAATTAGTGTTGTAAACTTCATTTTGATGGAATAAAAGTATCATTTTCCCGTTCATTTCTGATTTTAGAAATAAAATTGTACATGCTCTGATCGACACGCGTGTTTACGACTCGTCGCGCCCTCGATATTCCGCGTCGGGACGTGACAGTCTTTGTGGTATCAGAGCCTAGGTTACATAAAATCCTAGGTTTCACAATTATAGGTTCATTCTTAAAACATAGTTTCCCTCAAACATAGGTTCTAGATCAATATCTAGAAATTGGATAGGTCTCAAAACCTTCCTGGTAAGATTGGGTAGAAACACGGGTTAAATGAGAATTATCAAGAAATAAATACCACAACAAAAATAATAAACCTTGGAATTATGGTTTCAGGCTAATTCTCGCAAATGGCCGCCGAGAGAGCTCAATGGCGCGAGATGCAGCGGACTGTTCAAGGCTTAACACAAGCCCTCCAACAGGTTGCTCAGGGAGGAGCAAACCGAGGAGCCGGAGATTTGCATAGGAATTTCCGAAGCATGAACCCTCCCAAGTTCGCTGGATCTACGGATCCGGACGAGGCCGAACATTGGATTAAGGAGATCGAGAGGATATTTCGAGTCATGCAATGTGCCGATGAGGAAAAGGTCCTACTCGCTACTTTCCAACTAGAAAGAGATGCACGTGCCTGGTGGGAATCGGTCGAAGCTACTTTACCGCACGACCAAATTCTATGGGAAGAGTTCGTGGAACACTTCAATAGTAAATACTTCTCCGATCGAGTACAAGAAAGGAAGGCCGCCGAGTTTGCCGCTTTGAAGCAAAGGGGTTTATCGGTGGCGGAATATGAAGCTCAATTTTCGAGGTTATCTCGGTACGCTCCACATCTCGTGGGTACTGACAAGATGAAGGCACGGAGATTTCTTAATGGCCTTAAGCCGCAATATATTACTCAACTCGCCCCGATGGATATTCAATCATATTCTGATATGGTACGGAGAGCACAACTCCTAGAAGATGCAACGGAGTTATCGGATCGCATCCGAGGAAGGGAAGCCAAGAGAGAGCAAGTTACTGGGTCCGGAAGTTTCAAACCTTCCTTCGGGAAGAAAAGGCCCAATGACGGGCGTAATTTTATCAAGGATGGGCGAAATTTCAACAAAGGTGGACGTAATTTTCAAGGGGACAAGAAGCGAGGACATTCGACAAGCAAATTGTCCCTATATCGGCAACATCAAAGGAATTATGCAAATACTGCGAGAAGCCCGGACATAAAGCCGAGGAATGTTGGAGAAAGCTCGGTGCATGTCTTCGATGCGGGAGTCGGGAGCATAGGATCCCGAATTGCCCTCTTCTTAATGATCAAGCTCCATCACCGGCAAAGCTTCCTATTATTGCTAAGAAGCCAGGAAGACTTCAAGCCCTTATGGGTAAGGAACCTACCGAGGAAGGAGGCATCGTGGAAGGTACTCTTTTCATATACTACAAGCCTGCCTCTGTCTTATTTGACACCGGAGCTACGCATTCATTTATATCTAGAAGATTTGCTGGTCTTTTATCTGTGAAGCCTGTTCCATTAAATTCTACACTTACCATTACTACACCTATTGGAACGGGAACGGAGATTAAACACGTCTATCCTGATAGTGAAATTCTAATTAGTGGTTATAACTTACCTGCTGATTTGGTATGCATGGAGATGGAAGGATATGATGTTATTTTGGGTGCCGATTGGCTATCTACACATGGTGCTAGTGTCAATTGCAAGTTGGGTACGGTAACTTTCATGGGTTACCCCGACCTTCTATTTTCGGGTATCAGGCATTTCAAGCACATACCTCTAATTTCGGCCCTCAAGGCCGAGAAATTCTTAAGGAAGGGTGGTGTCGGTTTCTTAGTTTCTATCACTATGACCGAGCACACGGAACCCATTCTAAAGGACATTCCTATCGTTCGGGATTATTCTGATGTATTTCCGGACGAGTTGCCTGGTATTCCACCCGAGAGAGAAGTGGTTTTCTCTATTGATTTAATTCCGGGAGCGGCACCAGTTTCTAAAGCTCCATATCGGATGTCTGCCGTGGAAATGAAGGAGTTAAAGGATCAATTATTGGAATTACTGGAGAAGGGGTTTATCCGACCAAGTACTTCACCTTGGGGAGCCCCGGTCTTATTTGTCAAGAAGAAGGATGGTTCGATGAGACTATGTGTTGATTATCGGCAACTGAATCAACTCACCATCAAGAATAAATATCCATTGCCGAGAATTGATGAATTATTCGACCAGATTTCTGGAGCTCGATATTTCTCAAAGATCGACCTTCGATCTGGTTATCATCAATTGAAGATTAAGGAAAGTGATATTCACAAGACTGCATTCCGGAGTAGGTATGGACATTACGAGTTCACCGTTATGCCTTTTGGCTTAACAAATGCGCCTGCCGCATTTATGCAGATGATGAACAGCGTATTCAGGCCGTACCTCGATCAATTTGTGGTTGTCTTCATTGACGACATTTTGATCTACTCCAAGTCAAAGGAAGAACATGAGGAACATCTCAAGAAGGCCCTTCAATTATTAAGAGATCACAAGCTTTATGCCAAATTAAGCAAGTGTGATTTCTGGTTGGAGGAAGTTTCTTTTCTCGGTCACATAATTTCCCGGAATGGTATCGCCGTCGATCCTTCAAAGGTTGAGGCCGTAAAGAATTGGGAAAGACCTACTAGTGTGACGGAAATCCGAAGTTTCTTGGGATTGGCTGGATATTATCGAAGATTTATCAAGGATTTCTCAAAGATCGCAGTATCTTTAACAAGATTGACAAGGAAGGAGAATCCTTTTATATGGTCCGAGGAATGCGAGAAAAGCTTTCAAACTTTAAAGGATTGTTTGACGACTGCTCCTATTCTCACATTACCTACAGAAGGAGGAGGATTTGAAGTGTATGCTGATGCATCTGGAATTGGCCTAGGTTGCGTATTAATGCAACACGGCAAGGTCATAGCTTATTCTTCACGGCAATTGAAGAAACACGAGGAAAATTATCCCGTACATGACCTAGAGCTGGCAGCTGTGGTCTTTGCTTTAAAGATCTGGCGACATTATCTCTATGGCGAAGCCTTTACGGTGTATTCTGATCACAAGAGTCTCAAATATTTATTCTCTCAAAAGGAGCTCAATATGAGACAAAGACGGTGGTTGGAATATTTAAAGGATTTCGATTTCTCTATACAATATCATCCCGGAAAAGGTAATGCCGTAGCTGATGCACTTAGCAGGAAGCCGATGGCTTTATTATCGAGCATGATGGTTAAAGAATGGCATCTACTTGAAGAAATGGCCAACTTAAACCTCAATATGGAGGAGAAGGAAGACGGAGTGTTTATTGCAAATATTCGACTCCAACCCGAGTTACTCTCGGAAATCAAGGAATGGCAAGTTGATGATCCGTTGATCGTGGAAATTAAAGACAAATTAGATCAACGACCGGATTTCCTTTTGGCTGATGATGGAAGGCTATTATTCAAAGGAAGAACTTGTATACCCGATTGTTCTACTATCAAGGGTAAAATCCTAGAAGAAGCACATCGGTCAAGGTACACTATTCACCCTGGTGCTACAAAAATGTACCAAGACCTCAAGAGAACATTCTGGTGGCCTAATATGAAGAGAGAGGTAGCCGAGTTCGTAAGCCGATGTTTGGTTTGCCAACAAGTCAAGGCCGAACACCTCAAACCGGCTGGCAAGCTCAAGCCTCTCGAAATACCGGAATGGAAATGGGATAGTATCGGTATGGATTTCATTGTTGGTTTACCGAAGACCCGAAATAGTTTTGATGCTATATGGGTAATTGTGGATCGGTTAACAAAGTCCGCTCACTTTTTACCTATCAAGACTAGATGGACGGTGGATGTTCTAGCCGCCTTATATATCAAGGAGATCGTAAGGCTGCATGGTATTCCAAGCTCTATTATTTCGGACCGAGATCCGAGATTCACCTCTCATTTCTGGAAGGGTTTACAATCAGCTATGGGTACTAGGCTAAGGTTTAGTACGGCTTTTCACCCTCAGACGGATGGACAAACCGAGAGGACGAATCAAATTATTGAAGATATGTTGAGAGCCTGCATGATTGACTTCGGTGGTAGTTGGCATGAACACTTACCGCTGACTGAGTTCGCTTATAACAATAGCTATCAGTCGAGTATTCAAATGGCACCATTCGAAGCATTATATGGCCGAAGTTGCAGATCGCCTCTATGCTGGAGCGAGGTTGGTGACAAGGGATTGCTTGGTCCCGACATTGTACAAGACACAACCGACAAAATTCAGTTAATACAAGGAAGGCTAAAGGTCGCCCAATCAAGGCAAAAGAGCTACGCCGACAATCGGAGGAGAGACCTTGAATTCCAAGTGGGGGAGCATGTCTTCTTAAAGATCTCACCCACCCGTGGAATTAGAAGATTCGGCATCAAAGGAAAGCTAAGTCCGAGATTTATCGGCCCTTTTGAGATTCTGGAGAGAATCGGCGAGGTAGCATACAAGCTGGCCTTACCTCCTCAACTGGCTGGTGTACACGACGTATTCCATGTATCCATGCTAAGGAAATACGTCTATGATCCCTCACATGTGATTCAATTTGAAGAATTGAAACTCCAAAAGGACTTATCATATGAAGAAAGACCGATCAAAATATTAGATCGAAAATTGCACCAACTGAGAAATCGGGCCATACCGATGGTGAAAGTCCAATGGAGCAAGCGTGGATTCGAGGAAGCAACCTGGGAATTGGAAGAATCCATCAAGAAGAAATACCCGGATTTAATCTCAGGTTAGAAATTCGACCTCTCTACTCAAATTTTTGAATTTTAGTTATATAATGTGAATTTGGAGGACCAAATTCTTTTAAGTGGGGGAGGATGTAGAAACCCAAAATTTAAAAATGAGAAATAAAAATTTCAATTTGATTATGTAATTAAAATTTTCATGAAATAATCAAATTTCATTTTTACTATATGAAATAAGCTAGTTTATTGAATTTACTTGAATCAACTAGAAGTAAATAGAGATTAAATGCTTTACACCTTAGATAAATCAATAGTAAGCCCAATAAAAGTCTATGTAATGGATTAGGTTTACAATTGGCCCATTGGATAATGCATAATGGGCTGAATTAATGGTTAAAGGATTCAATAAAGGTTAAATTAACCTTAAATTCGTAACATGTGTTTAATATGATATTTAAGGGATTATAATAACCCCATTTCTAGAAGATTTGACTCAAAAATAGACCCTTACCTACCAGCCACCTTGGACCAGCCGTTTTTACACTGAATTCACACTTAAGATGGTCTAAATTAAGAGGAGAAATTGTATTTTTCTTCTAAAACGAGTTCATGGGGTTGGTGGATTTAGGTAAGAAATTTTGACCCATTTTGCCAAGTTTTGGCTATAAATAGAACCCCATTCGACCCTCAAACCATCCCTGGGAGTTAAGTTTATGCTGCTGCGAAGATTCGTGGAGATTTGAAGGAGGATTTGGAAGATCAAGGGTTTTCTGTATATATTTGGGGATAATCTTAGATCCGTCAAAAGGTAGGTGTCTCTCAGGCTAAACTTCAATTAAATCATGTCATCTTGTTCATTTTTCTGTCCTCTTTCCATTGATAGCTCATTTATTAAATTCCGTTTTGAAATGAGCAAGTTATGGTCATTTTATTGGAGGTGTATTCCCGTTTTTTTTATCAGGTCTAGAACGCGCTATACCTCAGTAGCGCGTTCTGAACGCGCTGGCCCGACATAGCGCGTTCACACAGTGTTTTTCCCGCCCCTCTGGGGTCAAACATTTTTAAAAAAAATTTATATTTTCAGAACGCGCTACCCAAGGGTAGCGCGATCTTCAAAGTCGCGCTAGCTTATGCTACCGCGTTCACAAAAATTAGGTCAAACATTTTTTTTTAAAAAAAAATATAAATATACATAACTAGTTTTGTATCAACTCACAATTCAAGCCCACATCCTATGCCCCTTGGGTCCTGACCCAAGGGTGAGCTCTCCAACATATAAAGCTATGCAAGTTTTTGTAACTTCCAATGTGGGACTAAACTTAAGTCACTTTACAATAGGAACTATATCTTTTGGAAGTCCACGTTAATTGTACGTAATTAGTCACCAAAAGTAAGAAAATGTAAGATTAGCATGTTTTAATTCTTACAGCATGTTAAAAATTTATTTTTGTAGAATGAAATTATTTTTACATGTAAAAATCTAATTTTCACCATATTAGTTTATACATACTAAAAATTGTTTCCAACATGTTAAAACTATTTCCAGCATGTTAAAAGTGACTTCCAATATGATAAAATTATTTTATACATACTGAGATATAAAAATTATTTTCAGCATGTTAAAATCTATTTAAAGCTATTTTTGTGCATATAAACCTAATTTCCTATTAAATAATTAGTAAAATGATGCATGAAAATTACTTCCAGCATGATAAAATTCTTCTAGTATAGTAAAATTATTCCAGCATGTTAAAATTATTTTTGGCATGTTAGAATTATTTTCAGTGTATTAAAACTATTTTTCAGCATGATAATTCTATTTTCCTATCAAATAATTAGCAAATAAATGAGAAAAATGATTTTTAGCATGATAAAAATTATGTTGTTATCAGAAAATTTCTGTAATCAGCATGGTAAACTTATCTTATCATCTTATCAGTAAGTTGATTATTTTAGCATGTTAAGTATTAATTTTAGCATGTTAATAATTAATTTTCAGCATGTAAAAATTAAATCCAGCATGAAAAATTTATTTTTATCATCTTACCAGTAAGGTAACATATGAAAATCATTCACAGCATGTTAATATTATTTTCAGCAAGTTAGAATTATTTTCAACATAAAAAGTTATTTTCATAATAAAATTCTGATTATTATAATAAATCACCGTTTTGGCTAACTAATGCATTTTTAATGAACAAAAACTTCCTGTAAACATGTCTAAACACTTGTAAATCAAATGCACATAAGATTAAACCATGGAATCAAATTAATTCTATTAAACTCTAATTACTTGATTTTCTTCCTACTTACCGTTCATTTTTGAACTCCACGACTTAATGTCGTTAAACATTATGCCTTAAATTGTTATCCACTTTTCTTGCAACTTCTGAAATTGTGTCAAATCTGTGCTTATTACAAACAGCATATTCTTGAAAATTCTTGGCCATATACATTAAAGTGGATGTCTAAACGTACTTGGGATCTTCGGATCCATATGACTCAATGCCTGGCATTAATGGGGCCCGGTCTGGTCCTGGGGGGAGCGCCCGAAAGTACTTGTGCCCATGGGAGTTGATTGACCAATGGTGTGGCATTGCACCGAAGTGCATGATAGATTTACTTGATACGGCATTCCACTATTCGTACTTGTTTACTTGTTACTTGTTTACTTGAAAATTACATGAATTACTTGACTTGCGTGAAATGGCCAATTACATGAAATTCCTTATTTGTTCAAAGTCATTACTTGGAAATTCATCTTGATATCATATCATCTCAATTACTTGGAAATTCTATTCATGTTTATATACTTCCCGATACAAGTTAGAAAGTTGTTTAAATTGCTAACACTTAAAGATTGCCTGGTTCATAGAGATATAAAATCCTACTGAGCTTTTAACTCACCCTACGTTTTGATTAATTGTTGCAGGAAATGAAATTGAACAAGGGAATGGACAAGAGTGAAAGAGTGTTTTCCTTTTTACCTAGGTTTATGTAGATCAACTAGTGATTTTACAAGAATGTTGTAATTTGGATTTGGAAGTTGTAATTGTCTTTATGGCTTATCAATTAGTGTTGTAAACTTCATTTTGATGGAATAAAAGTATCATTTTCCCGTTCATTTCTGATTTTAGAAATAAAATTGTACATGCTCTGATCGACACACGTGTTTACGACTCGTCGCGCCCTCGATATTCCGCGTCGGGACGTGACATGCAAGGAAGGGAAACGGATCAGGGGGGCCCAGGGATGGTTCCCCGGAGATAACCCTCCGATGCCTAAGTCAGTAGAGCAGTGGTGGAAGCTGTGAAGGGAGGAAGAAGGAGATGCACGAGATCTCTCTCCACCACAGTGGTGAAGTGGTTCCTGCTCAGGGAGTTTAGGCGTGTGTTGACCTTACCTTTCGCTAGAGGGAGTCCCAGGTTTAAATAGTGCGCCAGCCTTATGAGTCTTGTAAGCTGAGGAGTTTTAGGCGAGGGTTATGTCCTCGACGTTTGCTCTTTGCATCCTCAACGTAGGCTCTTTATAGCCTTGAGGACTCGTGGGCCCCCTATCCTCGTAAACTCCTGTTCAGAAAGGGTTCTCAACGGCAGCGTGGATAAGCAACCGTCGGTCGATCCAAGCGTGAAGAGTGCCAGCCCTGTCCCGGGCGATAGGCATAGCTCGGGAGAGAGTCGGTCGGAGTGGGCGCTGAGCGCTAGCCTTTATCTCAGCAAGGGGGATAGGTCGGGCGTGGGTCTTCCTCCGACCGAACCGACGCTCGGCCTTCCATGCCTAATGGCCGCCTAGGAAGTGCTTGATCCCGAGTGAACTTATTGGGCTTTTATGCTAAGTGGGCCCTGCGGGGCGGTCACTTAGATGAGCTGGGCCTCGTTTGGTCTCGCTGGACCTAGTTCGGCCTGCTCTTTGATGGGCTACAGAAATCCCCCTCTCCAACACATAATCATCATAATATGGTGGATGGTACCTGTTAATGTACTGGTTGACCATCGAGGTGTATCGACTAGGAAGTCCACTTGGCTGATTGCTGAGGTATATTGACTGGGAGCCACGATCAGCTGATCACTGAGGTGCCGATGAAGGGATTGTCGCTGGCCGACCATTAAGGTGTAATGATCGGAGTGTGTGATAGACCGACCCTCGGGGGTGCGTTGGTCTAGGGTTGCTGTGGACGGGCCTTCGAGGCATGTCCGTCTGTGAGGTATCTTTACTGGTTCATGTGGTTGTTGTTGTAGATCCGCCTGGTTAAGGCATGTTGGTCTATTGTTAGGAACTGGAGGTCAGAGGCTGGAGGTTGAAAGGTAAAGATTGGATGCTAGGACTGAAGATTGTGACCCAGATACGGGTGACTAAGTACTGGGGCTAGAAACTGGGAAGCGGAGACTAGGAGCTGGGTGTTGGTATTGGGGCTGGGGACTGGGGCTGGGAATTAGGAGATGGAGACTGGAAACTAGATACTAGATTTGGAGGCTAGGATTTGGATAGTAGATACTAGGACATGAGACTGGGCATCGAGACTAGAGACTGGGAATTTAGAGGCCAAAAACTGGGTGCTGGGACTGGAGACTAGGGTATGGGTACCAAATGCTTGGACCAGAGGCCCACCTGCACGAGGCGTGCAGGCCTGTTGCTGGAATTTGGAACTGAGGGTCGGGAACTGGATATTGAGATGGGAGACTGGGTAATGGGACTGGAAACTGGAAATTGGGAACTGGATATCGGGACTGGATACCGGGACTGGAGACTGGAATCTGGCTATTGGGTGCTGGGATGGAAGGCTGGAAAGGGAACTATATGTTGGATATGGCAACTGGTAATTGGATACTGGGTGCTGGAACTGGAGGCCTGCCCCTATGAGGCGTGCTAGCCCATTGCGGGAAACTGGAATTGGAAATGGGAAATAGGAAATTAGATGCTGAGGACTGGACGTTGGAACTGGAAACTGGAACTGGGGGCTGGAAGCGGAGTACTGGTGCTGGATACTGGGAATTGGGGTACTTGAACTGGTTGTTGGAGGCTAGGTACTGGAACTAGGCACTGGAAATTGGATACTGGAAGCTGGATTTTAGAGCTGGGTATTAGACATTGGATACTGGAGGCTGGATACTGGAAGCCGAGTATTGGAAATTGGGTATTGGAAGCTAGATATCGAAGGCTGGGTGCTGGGGGCCTACCTGAATGAGGCATGTTGACCTGGATGGCTGGAGACTGGAAGCTGGAGGACAATCCATAAGGCGGTGCTGACCCAGAGGACTGGGGACTGGAAGCTGGAGGCCGACTTGTGAGAGTGCATTGGCCGGTGTGACTGGGAACTAGAAACGGGAGACTAGAGGCTGACCCGTAAGGGTGTGTTGGCCCATATTGCTGGAGGGTGAGGGCTGGAGGCCGGCCCGTGAGGGTATGTTAGCCTATGTTACTGGGGACTAGAGGTTGGCGGCTGGAGGCCTACCCGTGAGGGTGTTTTGGCCTACATTGTTGGAGATTGGAAGCTGGAGGCTGACCTGTGAGGGTGTGCTGGCCTATGAAGCTGGAGACAGGAAGCTGGAGGCCGACTCGTGAGAGTGTGTTGGCCTATGTAGCTGGAGACTGGGAGCTGGAGGCCGACTCGTGAGAGTGTGTTGGCCTATGTAGCTGGAGACTGGAAGCTGGAGGCCGACCCATTAGGGTGTGCTGGCCTATGTAGTTGGAGACTGGAAGCAGGAGGCCAACCTGAGAGGGTGTGTTGGCCTATGTTGATGGAGTCTGGAAGTTGGGGGCCGACCCTAGAGGGTGTGTTGGCCTATGTTGCTGGTATTATTTAGTCTGGGGAGTTGGAGTTGGAGTTGGAGTTGAGGTTGGCTGGCACGCTGCCATGGTGACGGAGCCAGAGATCGAGACTGGAGCTGGAGCTGGCCGGCTAACTGTTGAGGTCTTGTAGCTGGAGACTGAGACAGGAGCTGGGACTGGAGCTGGAGCTGGTCGGCGGACCGCTGAGGTGTTGTAGCCAGACACTGTGACTGGGGCTGGGACTGGAGCTGGCCGGCTAACCGCTGAGGGTGTTGTAGTCGAAGACTGGGGCTGGAGCTGGGACTGGAACTGGACGGCTCGCCTGTGAAGGCGTTGTAGCCAGAATGTTGGGATTGGAAACTGGAACTGGAACTGGGTGGCTGGCTTGCGAAGGCGTTGTAGCTGAAATGCTGGGACTAGAAACTGGAGCTGGAACTGGGCGGCTAGCCTGTAAAGGCGTTGTAGCCGAAGCCGGAACTGAAGACTGGGTGGCTGGCCTGTAAAGGCGTTGTAGCCTGAAACTGGAACTGGAGACTGGGCGGCTAGCCTGTGAAGGTGTTATAGCTGGAAATTGGAACTAGAGACTGGGCGGCTGGCTTGTGAAGGCGTTGTAGCCGGGAACTGGGATTGGAGACTGGGCGGCTGGCCTGTAAAGGCGTTGTAGCTGAAACTGGGACTGAAGACTGGGCGGCTGGCCTGTAAAGGCGTTGTAGCCGGAATGCTGGGATTGGAAACTGGAACTGGGCGGCTGGCCTGCGAAGGCGTTGTAGTCGAATGCTGGGACTGGAAACTGGAACTGGAACTGGGCGGCTAGCCTGTAAGGGCGTTGTAGCCGAAACTGGAACTGAAGATTGGATAGCTGGCCTATAAAGGCGTTGTAGCCGAAACTGGGACTGGAGACTAGGCGGCTGGCCTATAAAGGCGTTGTAGCCGAAACTAGGACTGGAGACTGGGCGGCTGGCCTGTAAAGGCGTTGTAGCCGAAACTGAAACTAGAGACTGGGCGGCTGGCCTGTAAAGGCGTTGTAGCCGAAACTGGAACTGGGGGCTGAGCGGCTGGCCTGTGAAGGCATTGTAGCCAGAACTGGAACTGGGAGCTGGCGTCTAGCCTGTAAAGGTGTTGTAGCTGAAGCTGGGGACTGGGGGCTGAGCGGCTGGCCTGTGAAGGCATTGTAGCCGAAACTGGGACTAGTCGGCCAACCGTCAAAGTGTGTAGCCGAACGTTAGAGCTGGAATTGGCGATGGCCCACCCTTGGGGGTGTAATAACCACCATTGTTGTGGAGTGATGCTGAGGTAGCCATCGGCGAGATGTCGCGGTTGACGGCTTCCATTAGTGAGGAGTAGGGAGGGAGAGAGTTTTTTTTATTTTCTCTTTACCAACTCTACCGCCCTTGCGGGTTTTTGCCAGAGCTGGCCCCCTTTTACTTTTTCCGGTGCGCCCTTGCGGGTTTTCACACCGAGGGGTTACCCAATTTTGCCCGAGACGCCCTCTTGGGTTTTCGCCTCAGCTGGGTTGGTGGCAATTTTTGCCCCCGGCTGCTTCCTTGAGGAAGAGAACGACCGAGTCTGTCGGGGTATCTCTATTTTTAACCCCATTTTTTGTTGTTCCTTTTTTTTTATTTTGGTTACCTGGGAGCCTCTTGGCTATGTGGTGACTGGCGCTGGGTGTTCTTAGCTTGATGCTGTCGAAGAACACTATTGGCGGGATTATTGCCATTGATCCGTTGTGCTGATGCTGGAGTCGCTTACTGGGGCTTGGCTAATCGCCGAGCAATCTGGAGCTTCACATAGACCTTCAGGCTGGCTGATCCGTGTAGCTTGCAGCTAGAGCTTGGACTGAAGCTTGAACAGGTCGGCTTTGATGATGCAAAGGCTGAGGTTCTGGGTTGTGGTGGCGTATAGGCCAAGAATTGACGTAGGCCGACCAAAGAGGTGTATTGGCCAAAGGTTATGGATTTAACTGACCAGGAAGGTGTACTGGTTAGGGACTGGGTGATGTGTAGGCCTACCATTGTGGTATTTTGGCCAGAGATCAGGTGTTTGATTGACTGTAGAGGTGTTTAGTCAAGGGTAGGTGTAGGTCGACTGTGAAAGGGGATGACCAAAGTGGAGGCTTGACCGGCCGTGGCGGCATATTGGTCAAGAGGGTAGCGGCAAACGGGGATAGTGTGAGACAGGTAGGTCGACCGTGATGGTGTGTTGACCTGGATGCTGGGTGGTGACCAACCATGATGGTGTATTGGTCAAAAACTGGGCGTAGGCCGACTGTTATGGTGTGATAGCCAGAAGAAGGTATGCTGACTCACTATTGTGGCGGGTGGGTCAGGGATTTAGAGTGAGGTGGTTGGCCGTTCCAAGAGAGGAATAGAATTTATCCGTTTTCTCTTTACCAGCTCCACCGCCCTTTCGGGTTTTCGCCAGAGCTAGCCCCCTTTTGCTTTTTTCGGTGCACCCTTACGGGTTTTCACATCGATGGGTGACCCGATTTTGCCTGAGGCGCCCTCGCGGGTTTTCACCTAAGCCGGGTTTGTGGCCTTTTTACCCCTAGCCACCTTATGGAGAGAGTGGCTGAGTCCGCCGGGGCATCTCTATTTTTTGCCCCCTTTTTTGTTTGTTTTTTGTTTTTTATTTTTGTTACCTACGAGCCTTGCGGCTGTCGTCCTTAGCTTGTTGCTGTCGGGGGACGTTGCCCGGGGGTTGCGTCATTGGCGACTTGTTGATGTTGTAGAAGCGAGTGTGGATCGACCCTCGACCGAGTAGCTCGAGACTTCAGGGTGGATTCAGAGACTGGTTGGTCTTTGCCGTAGGTGGCTGGGACTTTGATTGGGATCTGGGTGGCTCGGCCTTATTGAAAATGATAGCCGAAGTCACGCTTGGACAGGGTGTCTGCCTGGGTGTTGCTACCCCTTGGGACATAATAAATACTGAAGGGATAGACTTCCCGCCAGGGTTTGCTGGTAGCCACCGGTGGAGGATCTGACGGAGCTTCGCCGGCGTCACCAATTGGCGTTAGCAGGGATTCCACCGAGTCGTTAGCTGACGCATGTGGAGTTTCTTTGGAGCTACTGGGCGGGTGTTGGCCGGATTCACCCTCTTTTACTTTGCTGGCTCTTGAGCTTGGTACCATTCTGGTGAGCGGAGGGACCTCTTGACTCTGGACCTCCGAATGGGTTGGGCCTCTTTTCTAATGACCCATATTCATTCGAGGGAGGACGGACACTCCTCCTTGGAGTTGCCCCCATTGTTTGGGCTTGGAAGGCTGGATACTGGACCGGGGTGATTTCCCCCAGTGCGATACTGGTGCATCAGCTTCTCTGAGCCTCACCTAGTCTTCTGGAGGCAGGGGTGGCGGCGGTGGGTCACCCATTTTTTCAGCAGCTATGGCGCCCCTTTTTTTTGTTTGCAGGGCCGAGGTTGACTCAGCACCAATGTGGTGGACCGAATGAACCCGTCCGGGGTTGCCTAGAGCATGGCATTTCTAGTGAGTGTCGATGTAGTTGGAACTCGGGAGTGTAGTGCCTGAGCTGGGGCTGATAGAATGGCGACCTGGAACTCGGGGTTCACTTGGTCCATCAGAGTCGTTACCGAAACTTGGGGTTTGTGACCCATGTTGTGAACTGAGGATGTTAGAGGGATGGTGACCCAGAGCTTGGCGCCCGTACTGGGTGTTGGCGAAGCTAGTGCCCGAGGCGGAAAACCTGTATTGGGAGCTGATGAAGATGGGATCTGGGACTAGAAACCCAAAATGAGTGCTTGACGACGCTGGGTTCCAAAGCTAGAAGCCCAACTTGAATACTGATGGTGCTAGGACCCATGACTGGATGTCAGTCTTGGGCGTTGTCGGAACTAGAACCCGGGGCTGGAGGCCCGTCTCAGGTGCTGATGAAACTGGGACCTGGGGCGGGACTCCCGTCTTGGGCGTTGATGGAACTGCGACCCGGGCTGAACGCCCGTCTTGGGTATTGATGGAACTAGATCCCAGGGTAGGCGACCCGTCCTAGGTGTTGATGGAGCTGGTCCCCAGGGCTGAACACCCATTTCGAGCATTACTGGAGATGGTACCCGGGGTTGGATGCCCATCTTGGGTGTTGCTGGAGCTGAGACCCAGGGCTAGACGCCTATCTTGGGTGTTGCGAAAACTGAGACCCAGGGCCAGGCGCCCGTGTTGGGTATTGCTGGAGCTGTGACCCAGGGCTAGACACTCATCTTGGGTGTTGCTGGAATTGAGACCCAGGGCTAGACGCCCATCTTGGGTGTTGCTGGAGCTGAGACCCAGGGCTAGGCGCCCGTGTTGGGTGTTGCTGGAGCTGAGACCCAGGGCCAGGCTCCCGTGTTGGGTGTTGAGGTGGCCTTGTCCTAAAGAGGAAACCCTTTTCTGAATGTTGGCATTGCTGGATCGTAGGGGTAAAGACCCTGTCGTAGAGCTGGGAGGCCAGGGGACCGATGTGGAGAGTCTGCATTGGGGACCGACCTTGATGAGACCCGGGGTCATCTACCCGAGCCAGATGCTGGGGAGCCTCAAACTCAGGGTTGAAAGCCCGTATTGAGTGTCGGCTCGTCAGAGACTCGGGTCGGAAGGTCCGTATAGAATACTGGGAGGCCTTGACCCTGGCGTCGGAAACCGGTGCTGGCGGCGGGCTTGGCTGGGACTCGGAGATGAAAGCCCGAGTGAGGTGCTGAGGAGCCGAGGACTCGGGGTAGAAAGCCCGTGTCGGGTGCTGGCGGAGCTCGGGACCCAGGGGTCAATGACCGCATGGGTCTCTATTGCTGGAGGAGCAGAGGGGCCAGCTGCCTGTATGGGTAGTCATCGGACTGGGCTGCATGTCAGCCACGGCAATGGCGCCCGAGGATCAGGGTGAGCTGAAGGCAAAGGCAGTGTTGCCGAACATGATTGGCATTGTCGACCGTACGTGCCCGACGTGGGTGGCGATGACGATTGGACTGTAGGTCACTATCGCCACCGGTTTGATGTTGCTGTTGCTGGTACAGGTTGGTCGCTCGATGATGACCGGTTGCATGTTGCAATCTGGACGGAGGGCCCTCCTCTTCCTCTCTGATAAGAAAAGGTGAGGGCATTGCCGCGTACACTTGACAGGTGTGACTCTTTTTTGGCAGAAAGAAGAAAGGTAGGAGACGTCCCATCGGGCATGCCATGTTTATTATACGCACGCGGGGAAGTCACTTCTGGTTTCTCTCCTCACGGCGGGGGCGCACACTCGTATTTTACGGAAGGTCGAGATAGGTTGATTGGGCACGCGGGGATTCCGGGGGTATTGAGAAGGAGGCAGAGAGAATGATATGAACGTGCTGGAAGGGATGGCGTATGGTTCATCATTCTGGGAGACTGGGACAGGGATGGGTGGGTGGAATGCGGGCATGCCAGTCGATTTCTCGACAATCCCCTATGGAACCAAGGATTGACCGGGGAAGCTTCACCAGGACGTGACACGTGGCTCGAGAGATCGGGCGACACGTGGATAGAAGAGGTTCCACAGGTGCGGGTGCGCAGGTGATTATGGGGATTCGTGTACTGGACGTCTTTCCCCACCGGTCGCAAGCAACCAGTGTTTATTTTACATCGGATTGAATCCGAATACCTTTGTTTCTACTGCCAAAGAGAGAGTCAGGGACCCTGGGAGCCGCGACGTCGGGGGGGCTTAGTCTGTGCAACAGCAACAGGGCAATAGCAACACAACATGGATAACTGGGGGCGGAGAGACTGGTTTCGACAAGGAGGGGGATCCGCTCCCTGACTGGATTACATGACTTATATGCCATGAAAGGCATTTATATGGGAGCATGAGAGCCCGATAACAATTGCTTGCAAGCCACGGGACAATTCCGACATTCCTGACGGTCCCCGGGTCATTGCATTATTGTGCGGGTATTTCCGCATTTGTATGTGGCGTCCGTCAAAGGACCTGTGACTCAGCGGGACGGTGCCTGAGGGGCGTCACAATGTATTCCCGACATGAGACAGTGCCGAGGTCGGGGCAATAGGGGTGCCGTGGGCACTGTTGTGCTAGGGAAGTTGAGTGGTCGGGTGTCGCGGGCCCCGATATGACTGGAGTAGCTGGCAGCCGGGTGCCGAGGGCATTGTTGTGACTGGAGTTGCTGGCAGTCGGGTGCCGGGGGCATCGTTGTGACTGAGGTTGTTGAATGGTTGGGCGTCGTGGGCCCCAATGTGACTGAAGTCGCCTACAGTCCGGTGCCAGGGGCACCGTTGTGATTGAGGATGTTGAATGGTCGGGTGCCGCGGGCCCCGATGTGACTGGAGTTGTTGGCAGTCGAGTGCCGGGAGCACCGTTGTGACTGAAGGACGCGAGCGCCAGGAGACCTCGAGGTCGTGCTCTAGGCCCAGTGTGACTGGTAATCGGGTACCGGAGGGACCGTTGTGACTGGAGTTGTTGAGTGATCAGGTGCCGCAGGCCCCGATGTGACTGGAGTGACTGGCAGTCGGGTGCCGGGGGCACCGTTGTGACTGGAGTTGTTGGCAGTCGGGTGCCGCGTGCCCCGATGTGACTGGAGTAGCTGGCAGTAGGGTGTCGGGGGCACCGTTGTGACTAGAGGAGGCGGGCGCCGTGAAGAGGCTGAGACCCAAGTACATATACATGTATTCAACTGGTTTCATGCTATATGAGAGCCACGTGGGCTTTAAAAATGGGCCGAGGAGGCCAAAGTACAATGGGCGCAAGCCGCGGGACCATTCCGACTCGTGGGTCGGTCCCCGGGTCAATGCTGGATAACGCGGAGATCCGCGTGTTTTACAGAGGCTCTCCATGAGGAGATCGAGACAAGCCCGACTGCCTAGGTGGCAGGGGCGATCGTGGGCTGGCGCTTGACGGAGGTCGGACGCGGCTCAAGATGAGCGGTCGGGTCCGGGCCTCGGAAGGCGAATGTCGTCATGCCTTAGAGTCGAGGCCGGCCCTGGGAATATTACTTCCGGGCCAGGGTCCGGCTAACTTGAGTCATCAGTCCGAGCAGTCGGCAGCCAGCTCGAGGCGAGCAGTAGGCATGCGGTTCCGTGACTGAAGTAGGTGCGGCATCATGGCGTATGCGTTGCCACCGTGGGTTGTCATACGCGGGCGGACCCGGGATGCGGGTGTGTTCGCCATTGTCATAACACTTTATGTGCGACAGGGATGGACTTGTGTGCGATGGCTAGACGTCGCGTGAGGGGAGTATGTAAGACATACCCTCGGCGTGTACAAGCCGATCAACAAGCCAACCACGCGCGCACTTAGCTCCTCGCGTCCTCGACCTTTGCCGAAGGGCTCGAGAGTCCGAGGGTGCGACAGTTAGGTCAGAGGGTGTTGCATTGCCTTCTTTCATTCCATGTCTCTTGAGCTCCCTAGGGGGGGCTTTTATAGGAGAAGATGAAAGGATGGAAGGGGTTTACCCAGACCAAGTTGAGGGTTGGGTTTGGTCCGAGTAAACCTTTAAAAAAAGATGTTTTTTTGTTTACGGAGTGGGGGAGGGAGGGTTTAGGCAGACTAAATCAGGTAAGGTTGGATTGAGAATGGGTTAAATAGGTAAATACTAAAGCAAGTACCCAAGGCATGGTATGAAAGGCTCGCATCTTTTTGATTGAGAATGGGTTAAATAGGTAAGGTTGATCAAACACATCTCACGAGATAAATCAGGTAAAAGACATTCTAGTGGTTCAAGTATATGTGAATGATATTTTTGTTGGAACTACTAATAATGCCTTATGTGATCAATTTGCAGGGATTGTGCAAGGAGATTTTGAAATAAGTGAATTGAATTCTATTCTTCTTTGGATTGCAGCTGGAAGACTTGGAAGATGATGGATGCTCAAGGCACAAGTATTGAAAATAATGGAGCTCTATTTGAAAAAACTCAACAGAGTTTACCAGGACCAAGTTGAGGGCTGGGTTTGGTCTGGGTAAACCTTTAGAAAAAAGTATTTTTTTTTGTTTACGGAGTGGGGGAGGAAGGGTTTAGGTGGACTAGGTTGAGGGGTGAGGCTGGTCCGGGTAAACCCCTCCCCAAGGGGGGTTTAGGCGGACTAGGTTGAGGGGGTGTTTAGGCGGACTAGGTTGAGGGGTGAGGCCGGTCCGGGTAAACCCTTCCCAAGGGGGGTTTTAGGCGGACTAGGTTGAGGGGTGAGGCTGGTCCGGGTAAACCCCTCCCCATGGGGGGGTTTAGGCGGACTAGGTTGAGGGGTGAGGCTGGTTCGGGTAAACCCCTCCCCAAGGGGGGGTTTAGGCGGACTAGGTTGAGGGGTGAGGCTGGTCCAGGTAAACCCCTCCCCAGGGGGGGTTTAGGCGGACTAGGTTGAGGGGTGAGGCTGGTCCGGGTAAACCCCTCCCCAAGGGGGTTTTTTCCAGGGGGTTTACGCGGACCAAACTGGGGATTTTTTCCCAAGGGGCTTACGCGGACCAAACTGGGGGTTTTTTCCCAGGGGGTTTACGCAGACCAAACTGGGGATTTTTTCCTAGGGGGTTTTTGCGGACCAAATTGGGGGTTTTTTTCCAGGGGGTTTACGCGGACCAAACTGGGGGTTTTTTGTGGGTTTGGCTAGGGGTTTGACTGGGGTTATGATTGGGGTTTTGACTGGGGTTTGACTGAGAGTTTGACTGGGGTTTTGACTAGGGTTTGGCTGACAGTTTGACTAGGGTTTGACTGGGGGTTTGACTGAGGGTTTGACTGGGGTTTGATTGAGGGTTTGACTAGGGTTTGACTGGGGGTTTGACCAGCTATAAACAGGTTGATCCGCGTGCGAGGTCGCACGATGGTGGTGCATGACGCGGTGGGTTGCTGGGAGTCCTGAGTCGAGCTCCGACTTGCTGTAGAGTGGCTGGAGCATATGCGCCTACCAGGTGCTCTGGGAAATTCCCGACACGCGTGTGTGGGCCGTATATGGTTGCTGTGAGCTTCTGAAGCTTGTGGTTGGCCCAGATGGGTCTTCCTTTGACTTCAGAGGGCTGGAGGGAGGTGACTCGAGGGTAGACCCCAGCCTCGTTGTTGGGTGCCACATGGCGTGGCTTGTAGGCAGGGCGCCCCCGGGTCGGCTCGGGTAGCTGTGTTGAACACGGGTAAACCCGCAAACTATGTGATCGGGGGTGGGCCCGATCGATTGTTGATGTTGCCATGGGTCATGGCTAGCCGGTTAGGACCCTTGGCTGGGCCCTATGACTGGGGCGTCGACATGATGATGCCGTTTGTCTGGTGGTCGGGGTGACCCTCTCTCCTTGGCAAAAAATCCTATGATGCGGCAGGCTATTCTGAGTCCCGAGTTAACTCGGTTGTTGAAGCGTCGGCGGTGTGATACCGTATGTAGGGTGTACGGGGGTGATCCCCGAATCTTCACAGAGTGCCGTAAGGTACGACAGGTTGTCCTGATTCCCGAAACTGACCCGGTTGTCAGGAAACTGGCTGGCATAGTGCCATTTACTCTGGGCCGATCCCTGGTTGTTATGTTGCGCCGCTTGACCCGGCGAAGTGTCTCATTTTTTGAGCTCAACTCGACTGGTAGAGTAGCTTTGGCGATGTGCCATTTTGCTCTATTTAGGGAGTATTTCCCTATGCTTAATCCTCAATTAATTCGAGAAAATAAGCCGGTGCCAACAAACTCCTATGTCAAATAAAACTTACTCAATGTTGTAAATAAAATTACACTACTTAATCGTCTGTGACAAAAGGATCTAGCGATTATCGCAATGAAATTCAAATTTCAAATGTATTGAATGCAGTTGTACAAACATTTAATGCTATCCATGCAGTATATGAACGAACACGTTATCTCTATTTCCTTTTCTATGAAATACACTTGACTGAAGACCTAGAAAGGTTAGTTTTCATATTCTATTTCAGGAAGAAACAAACAGGAAAGACATTGACGAAATAGTTGTACCGATACGTATCAACACCGGCGAATAGAAGTGAGTATTATATGCAGAAAATTTGACTTCACCTTTGTTTAAAGATAAACAAATACCTTCTATAGTTTTACAAGCTATCCTAGGAAGGATCTACTGCTATCTTTTCGTACAAAAAAAATATTGTATCTCACAAGATAGGAAGAGCTCATATGCAGCTACTCTATTCAAGAAATATACAAGGCTCTCTCCAATGGATATTAGATTGTGTCTAACGAATACTAGATTGTATCTAACAGAACCAGCGCACTGAAAGGCCTATATATACATGTGATAGTTGAACCAGCAAAGCAATTTTTTGAGCCAAGAAAGTAAAGTACAAGTGCAGAGGTGTGTGAATCAAGTAAGCAATCTAGTGAACCCTAGCCTCTAGCACAAGCGCACATAGCTAAGAGAGAGAAAAAGCAAGCTAGATTCTTCCTCAACCAAACTCTCTAAGTGCTCAAATGATGGAGGATCAGACACGCTATTCCTCTGCTGCATTCTCTTCTGATCCTTCACAAAAGCCTTCCACTATTCTCTGAGTTTTTATTTAAAGACTTTTTCTCTTTAATTATATTCAAGACCGCTATGCTTTCATTATGATTTCTAGTCTTGAACAGTTTGTAATTATTGTACACATTCTGCTTGTCAAGAGGCAAACTCTGTGTAAACCCCACTTGTAAAGTGGTCATGTTCTCCTTGAGGGGAGAAGCTCTTGCTCGAGGGCAAGAGGACCAGCCGAAGGTCGATATCCAGTGGTTTGATTGATACCTGTGAAATCAGCTGGGGTTCTAGGAAAGAGAATCCCCATGGTGTGACTGAACACTTGAGCAAAAATAATTAGGGCTCTTAAGGAAAAGAGCGCTTGTGGTTTAGTTAAACATCAGACTAAAAATAGCTAGGGCTCTTAAGGGAAAGAGTGTTTGTGGTGTGACTGAACACCTGACCCAAAATAGCTAGGGCTCTTAAGGGAAAGAGTGCTCGTAGTGTGGCTGAACATCTGATTAAAAATAGCTAGGGCTGTTAAAGGAAAGAGTGCATATGGTGTGGCTGAACACCTGAATAAAAATAGCCGTGTACTATTCTCAAGTGGAGATAGTGGAAATCCCAATAGTTGCTGGGGACTAGATGTAGGATTGACAAAAGGTCAGAGTCAAACCAAGAGAAAATAATTATGTTATGTTGTGTGATTGCTACAACATTCATATTCTATTCACACCTCATTCTAAATGTTGCTTTATCATTATGAAATTTTATTTACCCATTCACCCCCTCTAAGTCAAGCCATCTATTGGACAACACTATGCACGTCTCTTACGCGCTCTGGCCGCTTCATCTCCAACGTGGCTCTAATCTGCTCCGAATTAGCTTCGATGCCTCGGTGAGTAACTAGGAACCTGAGAAACTTGACTGATCTCACCCCAAATGCATATTTGTTCAGGCTAAGCTTCAAGTTGTATCGGCACAAGGTGGTGAATATCTCTGCCAAGTCCTCCAAGTGGTTGGTCGCACACAGGCTTTTGACAAGCATGCCATCAATGTACACCTTCATATTGCGCCCGATCTGGGAGTCGAACATATAGTTGACGAGACTTTGATACGTGGTTCCAACATTCTTCAACTGAAAGGCATCTTGGTATAGCAGTATAGGATGTGGTCGGTGATGAAGGTAGTTTTATCTTGGTCGGGCCCTAAATGCTAATCTGGTGATATCCTGAGTAGGCGTCTAGGAAACTCAGCATCTTGTGCCCAGATGTCACGTCTACAAGATGGTCGATATGCAACACTGGGAAGCTGTCCTTGGGAGTGGCTTTATTAAGATCGATGTAATCGACACACATTCACCACTTCTTGTTGCTTTTAGGGACCAAGACCACATTGGAGACCCAGTCTGGATACTAGGTAGATCTGAGCAGTCTCGAGCATAGCTTCTCGCTCACTTTCTCTCGGATGATCACCTGTCACTCAGGGTTACAACGTCACCTGCGCTGTTGAATTGGGTTGCATTTAGGATCTAACTTAAGTTGGTGAGTAATCACCTTAGAAGGGATGCCGAGGAGCTCATCCTCAGACCAAGTGAACATATTTTGGTTCACTGCTAGGAAGCATTGATAGGCTTTCTTCTCCTCCTCTGACAGTAGTGAGCTAATCCGCAGGGAGCGACTGGGTTCCTTGCTAACCTGAATAAGGAAGAGGTCTTTGTTGACACCCGTTTTATGCCCACAAGTCGGATCTTTCTCTTATTCATGATATCCTCAAGCTTCCCATTGTTTTGAGGGCTCCCTTGATTGAATCTCAAGCCAATTTCTTCCATTCTTAAGTCTATTACTCCCTGGATGAGGTTCGCCTTGATTTACTGTGCCCGCCATGGCCGCGGTTAAAGCAGAACCGCTTTTGCATAATAGCGGTTTGTCCAGAACTACGGTCTTGTTCCAGCAGAGTCGACTCCATAGCTTTGCGACGATGACACAACGTTAGTTTTGAAATATGGCCGCGGTTTTCTTGAAACTGCTTTCGCATGAAAGCAGTTGATCGACCAACCGTGTCTTCATTGCAGAGTCTGCTCGACCTGGGCTCCATTTTCTTCGGCCGTGGACACATTGGGGCTCTATCTCCTGCGAGGATAATGCACCAGGAGGGTGCAGGGCTCTTCCTAGAGATTATCTTTTGAATATCTATTGATTTATCTCAAAAAATAACCCTAATTTTGGCCTTTATCCCTTTAGCTCGACCTAGGGTTTGAGGGGAGTCTATAAATAATCTCTTTGGCCTTTCTCACAAGGGGGGGGGGGGGGAGATTTTGGACGACTGCCACGAAGTGTTGCCACACTCTACGTCGATTCTCAACCAAGGAGCTTCATCCTCTTCGTCCAAAGGCGCCCAAGTCCAGGGAGTGCCCAGTTCTTGCTAGTTCTAGTGTCTTTCCTATTGTTTTCTCCCCTTCTTTTACATTATCATAGCATTGTCCCCTCTCTTTCTTTCCACGTTCTATACACTTGTAGCACATTCACACACATCCACCTATTGTTTCCATGCCTCACAGGGGTTAAAAAAACCACCAACCCCCCAGGTATCGGCCCATCCTTTTATGCGTTTAGTCATCATTGTTTCATAGATATTGCATGTTCCTTAAGTCTAATCGGGTTTGTTTTTGTGTTCTCTACTCTTCCTTGCAAGTTTACAGCACATCTAACACGAGGTCCTTGCCCTTTGGCCGGCTGAAAGGGAAGGAGGAACGAAGTTTCACATTTCTGCTTTCAGGGCAACGGTCGCGGAAGTCTCCAAACCGCTACTGGAAGGCCGCGATTTTCTCTGAGCCGCGTCATTCCCTTGCATGTGTGTGTTCCCCGCTCGTTGTTGACACCCATTTTTTGCCGACAAGTTGAGTTACTCCTCTTACCGCTATTTTTGATGCCTCGAGTTGTCCATTACTCGTTGGGCTATTTTCAGGCAACATCTTTGGGCTTACTTTATGGATAGCCTCCCTCCCTGGCTAGGTCTGCTTCAATTCAGGGTTTAATGGGCCTTGATTTTGGCTAGTCAAGCATTTTCATGAATTTCAAGTGTCCAGTGACATGTACGGTCAACCATTGGCCGCACAACTTTGAGCAGTCGTTTATGGGTTGTCCAAATATTTATGGGATATTCTGGTTAACTTTCTGATTTATCACCGACACGTTTGCATACGACCTTTGATTAGCCGTTCAATCTGATGGGCGGGCTAATAGTAGCCGTTCTACCTCCAGAGTCCTAAAGCTCGGTTGTTTCCCAGATAATTGTCTAATTATCCATTTATCACCGACAAGGATAAAACGGTTGACGCTTGGCCGCTCTTACTCTTGGACGGTCTTTAATTAGCCGTTCATCTGTGAGAGTCCAACGGCGAGATTCTCGGTTGGATTAATGGATAAATTGATTGATATTTCTTTTATATTTGAATTTCCACCGACGATGATAAACGGTTTACATATAGCTGCTCAACCTGATGAGTGGTCTATCGTAGGACCGTTTAACTGCTCGCATCCTGAAGATTTAAGAGATTTTCTCTCTCCATTCGTGGATTTATCCCCAGTTTCCTCGAACTGTTTCTCCGCGAATGTGGAGTCAATTTTGGTGCCGTTTCTTCGGGTTGAAAGATAATTCAATTATCTTCAACTTTTCTTTCATTATCTCGACCTAAAAATGCATAGAAACCTCAAATTTGAGCTAAGACTCTAGGTTCTCTATAAATTGACCATGGAGGCCAGGCTTTGGAAGGGGGGGATTTTTGGTCGACGGTGAAGCCTTACCGAATATTTGAGCGACCTAGCACCAGGGAGGGAGGCCTTCTACATCCATACAGGCCTCCGGTTCAGGGAGTAGTTGTCCTTTGAGTCATTAGTACATGTAGTTTCGTCGTTCTCTCTTGTTTGCATGCATCACTTCCTCCACGTTTCCCCCACGTTTTTCTCATTCTCATGCATCATTCACACACCCTCCTATGCTTTTTGACGCCCCCAGGGGTTTAAAAATCCCCACGTATCCCCCATTTCATTTAGTCATGTTCATTTCCGTCCGTTTGAGCATTTACTACACTTCATAGTTCTAATCTGGGTTATTCTTTGTGTTCTATACATGATTTTGCAGGTCAGCAACACACTAGCACGAGGCCCATCCTTTCTGGCCGGCCGGAAAGGGTGGAGGTTGAGCTTTCACATCTCAAGGCGTGGGGGCATTGGGCGGTTCCATCTTGTCCATCCTAAGGGAAGTGCGGCTGATATTGCACCGTTCATTTTCTTCCCGCGGCCGGTCCTGAACCGTTCTTCCTCCATCGTTCCTCATCCCGCGTTCCACCCCAGCCCTGACGAGCGGTCTGTCGAGCGGCCGTGCATCCTTAAGGCGGTTCTTCACGGGACGCGTATCCCTGCGGTGCTGGTTAAAGGTGAGTGTCTCCCCTCTTTCCAAGGTACGGCGTGCTCATCACGTTCGACATCTTGGTGGTGATCACACAGGTTCACATACTTCTGTCCCCTTCTACCTTTCAGTTATTCCTCACATTGATTTAGTAGAAGGGATAGGAAGGACTTTTAAGCTGGTAAGGAAATAAATATCTACATCCCCATTTTTTGGCGATCACGGTGGGACGCCTAATGCCCATCGTGTTGTTGTTGTGCTGACCTGCTCTTGTTCCTGTTAAGGTTGTGTTTTGAGTTGTTTCAGGTTGTTTTCGAGCTCCCCTTATTTTTGTCTCCTGGCACTTGAACGGTTTCTACAGAACCATCCATCCTCATGAGCGGTGCTGGAGAAGCCGTTCTTCCTTGATCACCATCATTGATTACTCTGCGAGCCTACTATCTTCAGCGGTTTATCTCATGCCGTGCAACAGTTTCATGGCTTGATACAGGCCGTTCATCCCACTGGCTCAGGTACGCCTCTGTCTTTATATTGGTGGTCTGTGCTGACATTATGCGGTTGTTTCAGGTCCATTCCGGAGGACGGACGGCCTCTGTCAGACCGTGCATCAAGGTACGCCCACTGTGTTCACCCTGTCCCTGTCTGTTCATCTCCGTTTCTATCTTCTTAGTTTGTATTACCCCCTGCTATTGAACGGTCCTCCATAGACCGCCGACCACTATGCACGGTCTCCAGTAGACCGTCCATGTTGTGCTACAGTGCACCCGAGCCTCCATGTTGATTATCATTTCATATCATATTATACTAGCTTGGTGCTGTTAGTGATCTCCCCTTATTGTCATTATTTGTTTGCATGCTTGTTGTCATACTTTTCACATTTTTGTTTGGTCATCGATTGCTTGTTTTAGGTTAGACTTTGCATGCACTCCGGTGCGCATAGTATTCATGCATCCTATCCATAGTAGTTGCATTCCTACCGAGGTAGGGTTTCCTCTCGTCTCCATACTCCTTGGAGCCGACTAGGTGACCTTACCGAGGACCTCCGTAAGTCCCCGTAAGTCGTAGATTCCCACACGGACGCCGGGCAAGTTGTACCGTACCACCCCCCATCCTAGGGTTTGTATCCCTGAGAGAGGGAGAGTCCCTTAGAGTCAGTCGGTTTTCCATTCCTACCCTGGTTAGGTACCTTGCGGTCAAGTGAATTCATATACTAATTAATCCACGAAGGTCCTAAAGGGGAACTTATAAAATTTTCACGCATCATTCATATTAATTGGTTGATTCTTCTCTCATCTCCTCCCTCCATTGTATGTTGCAGTCATCATTTGCACCATTTTGTCAGATTAAGCCCATTTAGACTAGTTCATCTTTCCGTCCCTCCATTTAGTTGCATTTGTCCTAGGTTCATTTCTATCCTTGTATTTCTTTGAAATTCACTATATAAAGTCTCCATTTCTCCCATGGAGCACTTCTCTTCTGTTCAGTATTCCTCATCTTCCCTACCCTCTTACCCCCGCGTGGATTCCTCTTCCCACGCAGGCCCATCACCTCATTCATCTAATTGGCCTTATTCTCTTCACGGGCCTCCTTCTTTCAATATGACTACTCCCTTTAACGGGCCTTCCTATCCCGCCCATGCTATTGATGGCCCAATTAAATCTCATCCCCACATACATGATCCTTCCAGGCCCATATATCCCTCTACTCCTAGAATGGGCTTTCCTTCTTCTCAGGCTGGGTCCCTTTATTCGGCCCATCATCATCCTGGTCTAAACTTTCACTCTCTTGCTCAGGCTGGCCCACATTCTTCTCGGACTCTTCCCACCGAGGAGATGATCACTCAAGCCCAACGCCAGCTTGATGAACTTCAACGTCGAATTAATCCCCAAACTTCTTTGGATGTCCCGTTTGCCTTTCATGGTCTTGAGTTTCTACCACGTTCACAAATTCCGGCTTATCGTCGTAATGGTGGAGTCGGTGACCCCTACATGCATTTGAAGGAGTTCTTGTATGAGTCGGCCCAGTTCCGGTATGACCAATGTTTAATGGCTTATCTGTTTGGTCTATCGTTAGAGGGCCCAGCTCAGGATTGGTTCTTTTCATTACCGCGAGAGCAAGTTGTGAATTTTTAAGCCGTCCAAGCAAGATTTATTCAGCAGTACCAAGACCAGGTGGGGCCCAAGTACTCCATGGTAGATTTGGCTCAAGAGAAGATGAAGCCCGACGAGGAATTCTTAACCTTTGCTGACCGCTGGCGTTAGTTTGCCGCGTAAGTTCCAGGGCATATTTCGGAGGGCGAACAAATCAAGATGGTTATTTCTAATGCAACGCCCGAGCTTAGATGCATCTTGGCCCTGAATGATATCACTTCCTGGCAACAACTCTACAGCCGAGCCCGCTTCATTAGCCAACAACTCCTAATCTCCCTTGGCCACGAGTCTCCTCCACCTTCGCCTTCCACATACACTTTCCTTCCGCCATCCCCCACGAGTCAGCACTCCACTACATATCCCTCCACGAGTCAGCCTTCCGTCCCCACACACCCCTATACCTCCATATACTCCTCCGCGTATCAGCCCTCCACGAGTCAGCCCTCCGCTATTTTATTTCCCCACACCTCTCCACTTCCAGTCAAGGAAACGTCACATCCCGAGCAGGTGGATGCCATCCATTATATTCCCACTCCCTCCACGCCTCCCCTCCACCTTCACCTACGCAACTCCACTTACCTACGCAACCTCCACTACCATCCCCGCTACCTTCTCATACCCCTCGGCACCCACCTTGCCCGGAGCGGGCTCTTCACCCTCCGTTGCCAGAATCCTTTACGGACATTTTTAGGGCCTTAATGGCCACCCATGCGTTGCAACTTCCTCCGGTTATGCCTCGCCGACCCGCGGTCGAAAATCTATTCCAGTTCTGTGAGTTTCATCGTCAGCAGGGGCATTTGATTGAGGATTACCCCAAGTTCTGGGAACTTGTTTATAGCTTGGAAGACAAGAGGATGATTGATTGGACTGTCATATATCAGATTATTTTGGATCTCCACAAACAGTAGCAGCAGCAGTAAGCGCCGCCCAGGCAGCCGTCTTCGTCTCAAGACTAGGGGTGTCACCCCTCGAGCCTTTATTACAGCGAAAGATTAGCTCAAGGAACGTGAACAGCCGGCATGGTAAGCCTCTTGCAAGCAAGATCGATCAGAGCGCAAGACAATCACACACAAGAATAATGCAATTGCACAATGATTAACTCAAACTCCAACTCATTTCATTAATAATCAAATATCAAATACAATCACTAATCTTCATCATACTAGACTCAAGAATAAGAAAAATTACATAGACTCAATCTAAACAATATAGACTTCCTAAGTCTTCACTCATTCTTCATTCACTCTCGGACCCGCTATTTGAATACTCCGAATCCGAACCCGACTCACTTCCATTTCCTGAAAAGATAGGAAATAGATAATGAGCACACTTGCCCAGTAGGTATCTTCGCATCAACATGATTAGCAATATTTAAGTAATTAGCATTTTCACTCTAAAGCAAATAAGGTAAAATCATGTGAATGCGATCAAGCTCGCGATTAAACCAAAGTAACAAGATGATCATGTAAGATAGAATGAACAAGTATGAACTAGTAAGAATGTAACAAGAGTGTAGCATGGCCTTTCATGAACAAGAATATAACGAGAATGTACTTTCACTTTTCACTTTTATAACCATAAATGTTACGCACTAGAACGTCAATCATGTAGCAATTCACTAGATTTTCACGAGTGCTCATGGATTTCACTTATTTATAAAGAAAGTACTCACAGCGCAATGCGACGCCAGTAGTATCATACCCCATGGTTTATAATAGTATGTTTCCGGCAATCAGACGAGGGGACTAGCATAGAGCCCTTGGACACAATCAGCGCCCGAACTATATCTTCACGTATAAATCAAGCTACTTCCATGAGTGTAACAATAAAGCGTGGCCAGTAATATAACAAATTCAATCAATAAGCTCGTGACAACAATCATCAAAGAATGAATGCTTCAATTAAGAATATGAGAGATCAAGAATGATTTAAGATGATATTATGCTCATGGGAATAATTCAATAGCATAACGGTACATTCGTTATCTTTCATAATTTAAATTAAGTTTCTTTGGACAATATGACAAGCCCTAGACCATCAATAATCCATCTAGGAATTTTAGAATATCAACCCTTTAGTCAAACCTTGGGTTAATGTACTCAAGAACTGTGACGGTCTAATACTGGGCCGTTACACGATCGTGACGCTCCAGTCTCAAGTCGTTACAATGGCCGAATCTAGAAACAATAAATATGATTCATTTAATGTGACGGTCATAGATTGGTCCGTTAGACGTACCTGACGGTCCAACATTAATCCGTTACATATCCAGAACCTGAAAACATCGATAGTGCTTTCTAACAATTGGGCTTTAATGGTACAACCAACTCGGCATCCTAGTGAGAATCCCAGTCTCGCGGAGAATTATGGAGGCCTTGAAACAAGATTTCCTAGTCCATTGGAAGGAATATCCAATAGATAGGTCCTCATGTTCAAGAATATGTTCCTATAGTGTAAAGTGTAAACTAATGGCCATATACCGGAATATATGCCATGTACTTGAAGAAAATGACTCTATAGATAGAAAAAGACTGTGTAGCGATGTGAAACCATGATAAAACTCCGTCAATACAATACTTAAAATCATAGTTTAAATTCAACTATAGAGTTTAGGTAAAGAAATTAACATATGCTTTAAAATAACTCAAAATGCTTAGAACATGAAATTTCCTATCATGAATCAATTAGTAAACTCCTAGTCTTGAGGTCTCTAGTAGATAGGATCCCAAAGTTCTAATCTTTTTATTCTTTCCCCCATTCACGGAGCTGACAGAGTGTAACGGTCGTAGCCTAGTGCGTTACGTGACTGTGGCAGTCGCACGATAGACCGCTACATCCACTGTGCGTAGAATTTAATAAAATTCAAACTCTTTTATTTGTTTATCCTTATAATTATCTAAATAAGGGGTAATTATCCTTTAAAATCTGTGAATAGACTAAATAACCTTCTAGATTATGGGCCTATCTTAATGGGCTTGGTCTTGTAACCATTTGGGCTTTATTTATTAAGGCTGGATTAATTGTTTACCATATTTGGGCCTTAATAATGATTTATTTAACCCAATATTCATTAATTAATTCATTTAGACCCTTAATAATTCCAGAAAATTTTTAATTATATCAGAAATATTTTATAAAAATTCTGGGGCACTACACCCTCCCCCACTTAGAAGAATTTGGTCCCCAAATTCAATGCATGGAATTTTACGGAGAGTGTATGTATTTTAATGTATTAAAAATTAATGTAAGGCGAATGGGTTAAGATGGTACCTTTAATCATTTCACCTTCCTTGTTTAGGATGGCATGTAATCGACCTCGTTTCCCACGTCCGTTGTTATCCCTTGAAGATTGTTCAATTATGAGAGGACATACGGGTAAGCGATGTTCCCGGCTTCCACACTTGAGGCAAGCGCCGAGACGCTTCCAACATTCTTCTACCGAGTGCCCAAATTTTTCACAAAATGAGCAAGCCGTGGAGACTTGCATTCTTTATTCTTCCTTAACTTTTTTATTCTTTCCGTTTCCATTTCCGTTTCTTTTTCCGTTATCGTTCCCATTACGGGACCTCTTAACGTGACGATTTTCATCCTCATCAACTTCTTTCTCTTCTTGCCTATCATGTTTTCGGCTTGACCTTTCTCCTCGGAGCCTTTCCACCTTCTCCATGGTTCTTTCACATAGATGCGCTCTTTGAACCATCTCAGTATAGGTGCGGATATTCTGCGTTCGAAGTTGTTGGATAAATCCGAGTCTTAAACCATCCATAAATCGGCTGGTTTTCAATAAATCTGTGCTTATCAAGTGAGGAGCATACAGTGCTAGTCGAGAGAATTATAATTCATATTCTGCCACGGACATCATACCTTATTTTAAGGAGGTAAATTCCATAGCCTTCCTCTCCTTTACATGCTCGGAGAAGTACTTGGCTCGAAAAAGTGTAAGAAAACCCTCCCATGTATGAGGTGCATCTGCAGGTGGTGCCGAAATAGATTTCCACCATGTACGAGCATCCTTGTTGAGTTGGAACGTGGCAAGTCGAACTTTCTCCTGGTCGGTGCATTGCATGACATCGAATATTCGATTCATCTCGTCGATCCAATTTTCCGCTTCATCTGGGTTAGAAGATCCAGAGAATCGTGGGGGATTTAAACTTCGGAAATTACCGTGTAAGTTACCCGCGCCAGCCCTTCCACCAGCTTGGGCCACTGTCTGTAGGGCTTGAGTAAGTCCCGCAACAGTTTGCTGCATCTCGTCCCATTTCACACGATGAGCCATTGAGAATCAAGGTACATGAGAATCATGGATATTTAGTTATTTAGAGTCGGGAGATTTACCGTAAGATAATTTCTATATAACTATCTTATCCCGGGTTCTACCCAATTCTCACATAGGTGAGGAAATTTCTTCCTTAGTTCAAAGGTAGGGGTCCTTAAACCTTGGACTTATCCTAGGACATGACTCTTTTCCCTAAGTCCTGAGACTTAGGCTTTGATACCAACTTAACTGTCACGTCCTGAGCCTTTATTACAGCAGAAGACTAGCTCGAGGAACGTGAACAGCCGACATGGTAAGCCTCTTACAAGCAAGAACGATCAGAGCGTGAGACAATCACACATAAGAATAATGCAATTGCACAATGACTAACTCAAACTCCAACTCATTTCATTAATAATCAAATATCAAATACAATCACTAATCTTCATCATACTAGACTCAAGAATAAAAAAAATTACATAGACTCAATCTAAACAATATAGACTTCCTAAGTCTTCACTCATTCTTCATTCACTCTCGGACCCGCTATTTGAATACTCCGAATCCGAACCCGACTCACTTCCATTTCCTAAAAAGATAAGAAATAGGTAATGAGCACACTTGCCCAGTAGGTATCTTCGCATCAACATGATTAGCAATATTTAAGTAATTAGCATTTTTGCTCTAAAGCAAATAAGGTAAAATCATGCGAATGCGATCAAGCACGTGATTAAACCAAAGTAACAAGATGATCATGTAAGATAGAATGAACAAGTATGAACTAGCAAAAATGTAACAAGAGTGTAGCATGGCCTTTCATGAACAAGAATGTAATGAGAATGCACTTTCACTTTTCATTTTCATAACCATAAATGTTACGCACTAGAACGTCAATCATGTAGCAATTCACTAGATTTTCACGAGTGCTCATGGTGTCACGCCTCGAGCCTTTATTACAGTGGAAGACTCACTCGAGGAACGCGAACAGCCGACATGGTAAGCCTCTTGCAAGCAAGAACGATCAGAGCGCAAGGCAATCACACATAAGAATGCAATCGCACAATATTTACTCAACTTTAACTTTCATTAATAATCAAATCCAATATTCGAATACAATAACTAATTCAACTTCCATCATGTTAAACCCAAGAAATAAGAAATTACATAGACTCAATCTAAACAATGTAAACTTCCTAAGTCTTCGCTCATTCTTTATTCACTCTCAGATCCGCTACTTGAACATTCCGAATCCGAACTCGACTCACTTCCATTTCTTAAAAAAGAATGGAAATAGGTAATGAGCACACTTACCTAGTAGGTATCTTCGCATCAACATGAAGGCATCATTAAAGTAATTAACATTTTTACTCTAGAGGAATAAGGTAAAATCATGCGAATGCGATCAATCATGCGATTAAACCAAAGTATGTAAGATAGAATGAGAGCAAGTATGAACTAGCAAGAATGTTAGAAGAATATGATATGGCCTTTCATGAACAAGAATGTAACGAGAATGTACTAGCAAGCCACATAATCATCACTCCAGTATCTTTTGCTTATGAGCAAGTACTTCATGAATTTCTGTGGAATATCAAGAAAGTCATGTATAAGTATCAATCATGCTGTATCGTGTTGTGGATTTTCACTTATTTATAAAGAAAGTACTCCCAGCACAATGCGACGCCAGTAGCATCATACCCCATGGTTTATAATAGTATATTTCTGACAATCAGCCGAGGGGACTAGCATAGAGCCCTTGAACACAATCAGTGCTCGATCGCATCTTCAAGTATAAATCAAGCTTTTTCCACGCATGTAACAATAAAGTATGGCCAAGAATATACAATTCCAACAAGCTCTTGATAACAATAATTCAATGAATGAATGCTTTAATAAGAATCATGAGAAATGAAGAATGACTTATACTATGTTATGCCTATGGAATTAAATCGGCAGCATAACGGTACGTTCTTTATTTTCCATTCATTATATTAGGTTTCTTAATCAATATGATAAGTTCTAGATTATCAAGAGTCCATCTAGAAACCTTGGAATATCAACCCTTGGTCAAACCTCGGGTTAAAATACTCAAGCAGTGTGACGGTCGTGTACTGGGCCGTTACATGATGTGACGCCCCAATATTGGGCCGTTACATTAGTTTGAATCCAGAACCAAGAAATCGAACTCAGTTGGATGTGATGGTCGTATATTGGGCCGTTACATGTGCCTGACGGTCCAATATAGATCCGTTACACTACTGATAACCAGAAACATCGATAGTGTAATCTAATCACTTGAGTTTTAATGGTACAACCAACTCGGCGTCCTAGTGGGAATCCCAGGCTCGCAGAGAATTACGGAGGCCTTGAAACAAGATTTCCTAGTCCATTGGAAGGAATATCCAATAGAGAGGTCCTCATGTTCAAGAATAAAGTTCCTATAGTGCAAAGTGTAAACAATAGACAACATACCGGAATATGTGCCATGTACTTAAAGAAATGACTCTATTGATAGAGAGGATGTATAACAATAGTAAATCATGATAAAATTTTGTCAATACATCTTTGAAAAATCATGATTTAGATACAAAACTATAGAATTTTGTCACATGAAATTAACATAACTTAAAATAACTTAAGATACCTAAATTATGCAATTTCTATCATGAATTAGTAAATAATCTTAAAGATTTGAAATCAGGTCAAGACTTAGATAACTAAGCACACTTGTAAGTTAACTTGACTGATTTTCAATTCTGTCTACGATTACCCTGACAGTCGAGGATGGGGGTGTCACAGTGATTGTGACGGTCTATCGAGGGGCCGTTACAGTAGTGTAACGCTCCATCTATGGTCCGTCAGAGACAACAGAGTAATCTAAATACAACAGAGAGTGTGACGGCTTATCGTAAGGCCGTTACAGTAATGTGACAGTCTAAGTCTGATGCGTCAGAGTCTCTGCTGATAGTACAAAGAATTTAAAAGACTATGATTTGAAAACATGTCATGTTTTTGAAAAAGATCTAACTATCCTAGTCATGATAAATGAAGTAAGAGTCTGTCTAGATGCATAGGTTGCAGTGAATTAACAAGATCATATCTTTTATCTTTGATTAAGGCTAAGGATAATTATGCATGCATGACCCTACTAAAACATGAAATTCATAGTCTATAATGCATGAAATCAAGTACAATCAGAACACTTTTATCCATAACAAGATGTTTTTGCCAATCATGAGATAACCAACCTCTTAACTAGGCTTTAAACATCTACTTTGAATCTGAAAATCGAGCCCTAGCTCTCCTTTCCCAGTGATTTTCCAGCAACTTCCTGCTGCTCTATCTCTCCAACCTCTTGTCCTAAAGATGTGAAATTTTGAGGGTAAGACTATGAAACTAAGGTAAACAAAAAACTCTAAATAACCGAACTCTAATTACCTTGTTTAGACGTCCTAATCTCTTAATCTTCAGGGGACTTGCGTTCAGATTCCTAGGTTACTATGGTCGAACCAGCAACTTTGGAAGCTTCAATCTCCTTGGTTGGTTGATCTCCTAGTATGAAATTTGGAGAACTATTAGTCTAAAGTCTACTAAACAAAATCTTCTAAAGAACTTACCTGAAATTATGACTCATTACCTTGATTCTTCACGAGCCAAAAGTAAGGGTCGCTCAGTTCAGAACTAGGTCCTATTTATAGGGTCTTGAAGATTAGATCGATTCTAGAGTCCTTAATTTGCCAGAACCTAATCCCTAAGAGTCCTTAGCAATGTTATAAACTCTCCCAAGTCGATCTCTTGTAGATAAGATCCCAAAGTTCTAATCTTTTTACTCGTTCTTTCTTTCACGGAACTGACAGAATGTAACGCATCAAGACTGGTGCGTTACATGGCTGTGGCGGTCGCACGGTAGACCGCTACATTCAACGTGCACAGAGTTCAACATCAATCAAACTCTTTTGTTAATTATCCATATTATTATCCATAAAAATGGTATTTATCCTTAAAATACGTAAATAGGCTAAATAACCTTCTAGAATATGGGCCAAACTTAATGGGCTTGGTCCTTAAACCTTTTGGATTTTATTTAAATAGGCTAGGTTAATTATTTAACATAATTGAGCCTTATAATGACTTATTAATCTAATAATCTTTTTATTAATCTATTTATCCCTTATAAATTCCAAAAAGTTCTATAAATAACTCAGAAACTATTACATAAATTCTGGGGCACTACACATGGATTTCACTTATTTATAAAGAAAGTACTCCCAGCGCAATGCGACGCCAGTAGTATCATACCCCATGGTTTATAATAGTATGTTTCCGGTAATCAGCCGAGGGGACTAGCATAGAGCCCTTGGACACAATCAGCGCCTGAACTACATCTTCACGTATAAAGCAAGCTACTTCCATGAGTGTAATAATAAAGCGTGGCCAGTAATATAACAAATTCAATCAATAAGCTCGTGACAACAATCATCAAAGAATGAATGCTTCAATTAAGAATATGAGAGATCAAGAATGATTTAAGACGATATTATGCTCATGGGAATAATTCGATAGCATAACGGTACATTCGTTATCTTTCATAATTTAAATTAAGTTTCTTTGGACAATATGACAAGCCCTAGACCATCAATAATCCATCTAGGAATTTTAGAATATCAACCCTTTGGTCAAACCTCGGGTTAATGTATTCAAGAACTGTGACGGTCTAATACTGGGCCGTTACACGATCGTGACGCTCCAGTCTCAAGCCGTTACAATGGCCGAATCCAGAAACAATAAATAGGATTCAGTTAATGTGACGGTCATAGATTGGTCCGTTAGACGTACCTGACGGTCCAACATTAATCCGTTACATATCCAGAACCTGAAAACATCGATAGTGCTTTCTAACAATTGGGCTTTAATGGTACAACCAACTCGACATCCTAGTGGGAATCCCAGTCTCGCGGAGAATTACGGAGGCCTTGAAACAAGATTTCCTAGTCCATTGGAAGGAATATCCAATAGATAGGTCCTCATGTTCAAGAATATGTTCCTATAGTGCAAAGTGTAAATTAATGGCCATATACCGGAATATATGCCATGTACTTGAAGAAAATGACTCTATAGATAGAAAAAGACTGTGTAGCGATGTGAAACCATGATAAAACTCCGTCAATACAATACTTAAAATCATAGTTTAAATTCAACTATAGAGTTTAGGTAAAGAAATCAACATATGCTTTAAAATAACTCAAAATGCTTAGAACATGAAATTTCCTATCATGAATCAATTAGTAAACTTCAAGTCATGAAATAAGGTTAAAACTTAGATAACTAGGCTTTGTTATAAGTATGTTTGACTATCCCCAGTCTTGTCTCGGGTTGACAGAAAACAGTACTCTTACAGTCTAATATGTGCGTGTCACAGGGCTGTGTCGATTTATCGGGGGGCCATTACAGTATTGTAACGCATTTACTTTGGTCCTTCAGAGACAACCGGGGAATTGAGATATAACAGAGGATGTGATGGCTGATCCTAAGACCGTTAAAATCGTATGACGGTCCTATGTTAGTCCGTGAGAGCTTCTGCTGACGAAAAAGATAAGGAATTATGTCCCATGCCAGAAAAATCACAATAACCAACTATTCTAACCATGATAACAAAGTAAAGGCCATCTAGATGCATAGGTTTCAATGAATTAACAAGATAGTACCATTTTATTTTCCATTAAGGCTAAAGATATGCATGTATGCATGTCCCTACTTAAACATGGAATTCATGATCTATAGTGCAAATAATCAAGCAAAATCAGAGGGCTTTTATCCCTAATATGTTATTTTTACCGTTCATGAGATGACCTAATTCTTAACTGGGCTTTAGACTTCCAATTTGGTCTTCAAGATACGCCCTAGTTCTTCCCTTCTTAAGATTTTTCAGTAACTTCACGTCGCTCTAACTCCTCAGTCTCTTGACCTAAGGACGTGAAATTTGGAGGTTAGGAAGATGAAACTATTGGGAACAAAAAGTTCTAAAGCATCTAACTCTAATTATCTCGTTTAGTTTCTCTAATTTCCTGATCTTCAGCACCCCGTTGAACAGTTTCCTGGGTTGGCGTGATGAAACCAACAACTTTAGAAGATCCTAACTCCTTGGATACTCGACCTCCTATCATGAAATTTTGAGAGTAGTTAGTCTAAAGTATTATGAATAAAATACTCTAAAGAACTTACCCGAGATTCTATCTCCTTACCTTGTTTCTTCACGAGTCAAAAGTAAGGGTCGCTCAGTTCAGAACTGGGTCCTATTTATAGGTTTTTGACTAGGGTTTGAGGATTAGATCGATTCTAGAGTCTTTAGTTGGCCAGAACCTGATCCCCAAGAGTCCTTAGTAACCTTACACATTCTTCTAATTAGGTCTCTAGTAGATAGGATCCCAAAGTTCCAATCTTTTTATTCTTTCCCCCATTCACGGAGCTGACAGAGTGTAACGGTCGTAGCTTAGTGCGTTACGTGACTGTGGCGGTCGGACGATAGACCGCTACATCCACTATGCGCAGAATTTAATAAAATTCAAACTCTTTTGTTTGTTTATCCTTATAATTATCTAAATAAGGGGTAATTATCCTTTAAAATATGTGAATAGACTAAATAACCTTCTAGATTATGGGCCTATCTTAATGGGCTTGGTCTTGTAACCATTTGGGCTTTATTTATTAAGGCTGGATTAATTGTTTACCATATTTGGGTCTTAATAATGATTTATTTAACCCAATATTCATTAATTAATTCATTTAGACCCTTAATAATTTTAAAAAATTCTTAATTATATCAGAAATACTTTATTAAAATTCTGGGGCACTACAAGGGGCATCCATGTGATTCTTCAATTGATGAAGCACCCGCTCCGTTATCTATCCCCACTCCTATCCTATCTCCTTCACCTACCCAAACCTCTGCTCAGGCAAATACCCCCCTTCCCTCCTCCACTTCCACCACCACTCTTGTTCCCAAGGCCGCTCGGCGTGTCGTGACGATACATCGAAGAATGCCGCAACCCGCCACTTCCTCCACTCCACCACCACTTTCACCCTCACCACCATCGCCATTTCCATTATCCTCATTGCCGTCATCATCGCCGTCATTACCTCCGTCACCCTCACGACCATCCCCGCTGCCGACGCCACCCCATTCGCTGTCAACATCTGAGCCTGAGCAAGCTACTCCTATGCCCACGCCTCAACCTTTGCCTTCATCTCTTCCCACACCTCCATCTTCACCTTTACCCATACCTCCACCTCCACCTTCGTCTTTGCCTCCACTATAACCCGTCATTGCCGCTATCCCTATACTGCTTACATTGACTTTACCCCCACTTACGCCTTCTAAACCTTTGCCCATGCCTTTTAAGTCTATTACCTCCACTTCCCCATTTCCTTCCACCCCCTGGAGCGGGTGTTCATTACCTCTGGTGCCCCTTGGGTCTGGTCCCCAGGGAGATAATGAGCCGAGCCATGTTTTGACTATGCATTACAAGCTTCAAGATTTCATTTACCGCATGCCGGTCCGAGTCCTGGTCCCTGGATATTCTGGGGATAATCAGCCTGCACTTGTTATGAAGATTATTGTTAAAGCAAGCTCCTTAGCACTGGTACCGGTTTCTTCTCGAGCGAGGCCGGTGGCAATCTCTTTGTTCGCCGGAGAATTCACTATTGATGTTGTTATCACCTCTCGCTTGATTGCTATTCAGTTCACTAGCCGAGAAGAGTTTTCCACCCGGATGGTGCTAACCCACACGGCCGCCAGAAGTCTAATGAATTCAGCATTCAAGGGGCAATTGGCCGTGTTTTTGAGATTTACCAGGGGCATTCTGCATTTTCTGTCTCATCTCCCTTGGCTTATTGGTGAGGCGGCCACGTCAACGCCGCACATCACCCTCCTTCAGTTCCGTCCTGCACTTCTAACAAGGGAGTTATACTTCATGCCTGATTTCCGAGTGGAGATGCCTAATTTCAAGCCATTGGTGCCAATCAACAAAACTCCATGTTATTTCGGTCTTCGTCCAGTTGAGGAGTTGTTTATTCAAGAATATCCACCTGTGGTTAGCACTGCATGTCTAGGGGCAACCGCCCTGATAAAGTAGCATATTCATAGTCGGGCCAGGCCGTCTGCCAGGTGGACCCGTTACTTGAGAAGACATGCTAGATCAAGAACCTCGAAGGCCCGAGTCCGTGCCAGGCGGGTCCGTTACAAAATAGTTTCTGCAAAGAAGTGGCGACGGCATAAGTTCAAGGGCCGTCAGTTGTGCACTCGGGGGTCCACTTCCTCCTCTCCTTCTTCTGTCCATTCATCTTTTCTTCTGCTCAGTTCCTATCCTTGGGTGATGTACCTTCCGCCACCTGACCATGTTTCTACCATCTTCTCCTACCCTCACCATTCTAGGTCTCGGCCTATGTCCTCCGCGTCTCCTGATCCAGGGGCCTCTTATGGTTTTCCTCCCCGGATACGTCCGGATTCCACTTCTCATCCTTTTCCTTCGACCTTGTTGGGGGTTCCTCATGCTCGTTCCCCGACCTTGTCGGGTAGTTTTTCTGATCCTTACCCAACTTTGTCGGGCGACCGTCACTTTCTCACCCCGACTTTGCTAGGTTGTTTCCATTCCTTTTTCCCGACTTCGTCGGGCGATCATGTCACTTCTTCCCCGCCTTCGGCGGATGACCCTCACTCTTTTCCTCCGCCCATGTCGGATGATCATTCTCCTCCTTCCTCATCTTCATAGCAATTCTTTCATCGTCTTTCTATTTTTTCTTCCTCACCCTTTCAGGGTCATCGCCCTTTCTCTTGCTATTTTCGAGGCTTTAGTCCGCCTTGATCTCAGCTAATCTGGTTTCTTCTATATTTGGTTCCTTGTTATCAGGGCCTTGACGCCTTAACGAGGGAGTTCTAGCCCTCGTCTCTCTTCCTTTTATTCTTCTTCGTCCAGTCTGGTGTCTGTCGCTCCTCCATCTAGAGGAATCTTCAAGTCCTTGTTATCCTCTCCCTTTTACCCTGACAGGCGAGGAATACAAAGCTCATGCTGATCAAAGCTCGATGATCAAGATCACTTCAGGACGCCGCTTTTCCGTTCCATGGATTCGCAAGGTATCTTTGATTTGTGCAAGAACATGCTATTATTGCTATCATTTCTATTTCTCCTGCGCATGGTTATAATGTGGTTTCCTCAACACGTTTTGAGCGGCTTTAGTTCATTAAGTTTGGTTAGTTCAAGTCGAGTTGCTTCTGCAGCATCCTTAGGCTGGTGATAACTCCGTGTTAGGAGTCTAGTTTCTTTCCCTGATTATTGAGGGTGACCATTGAGTATGAATTTTTCACACACTACACGGTGAGCCGTAGCCTATCTCTCTAAGGCACACCATTGCTGCTTTGGCCATACTTTGGGTATGCACGAAGGCCTTTTCTCTTCCCTGCTCGGCCAAGTACAGGGGCAATAGATTGATGGATAAGATGACTAACCTAGACGCTCCCTAATACGAGAGAGGTCTCAAATAGGGGCAGTCTTGACCCTCAAAAATGAGCTTTCATGCTATATCTGGCCAATAAGGGCTACCAAAATGAGAAAATAAATCAATGTAAAATTATGAATCAAAGGCATGGCAAGAGTGGCAGTACAGTTCCCCGCGGGACGTCATGAGCCCGGTCGCATGTGTGCCTGATAAATATGGGTCTAAAAATCAAAGACACAGAGCCCCGGCGCAAAAGGCTATCTCTTTGAGGGGTGGTGCCCTGGAAGGAATTCGAGCCTTGATATCTCCCATCCTGCACAAAGCTTGTCTCCAGTTTTTCTTCTGTTTCTCCCACTTAGGCTGGGTGGTATCCCGGGTATGGCCTTAGTAGGGACACCGTTCTTTAGAAGCGGTTGGTTGTGGTAAGCCACCCTCACATGCACGCCTTGCTTAAGGGAAGCCTTTAATGAAAGGGGTGAGAACGACGATCCCTGGCCAGTAGTTTGAGCCCGTCTTTAGGTGCTGCGGATTACTATGTCAAAATCTAAAAAAAAATAATCAAATATTATCAAAAAAAAATTAAAAAAAATCAAATATTGTCAAAAATCTAAAAATAAATCAAATACTTCAATATTTTAAAAAATCAAATATTTCAAAAAATCCAAAAAATCAAATACTTCAAAAAAAATCCAGAAAAAATGAAATATCTAAAAAAAATCTAAAAAATTAAAAAAAAATTACAAAAAATCTAAAAAAAACATGTCTTTTTCATGCATTTGCATTTGTTTTAAGGACAGATACGCAATCCGTTTGCTAAGTGTGCATGTTGCAAGTACTCAGGTATTCCTTGCTATATCTTTGTGCTCTGCCTCCTGTCCACATCTTTGATCTGTTCTTTCCTTCTTCGATCCACTCCCTCGATCTGTTTTGAAGCTCACGTTCTTCTCTGCCTATTTGAACTTGATCATATCTTTATGAGAGGGCCTTGCGTCACGATTATGAACCTAGTGGTTCTGCTTCATTCTGATCTTGGGTTGATTGAAGTGGATATTTGTCATGTCTTTTGTTCCGCCGTGTCCTTGTCACGTGTTTATGTCCCACCGTGTTATCGCACACATGTTATTTTGTCCCTCACCGCATGTTGTTAGTTGTCTTGCATATGTTGTTAGTCGTCCCTTTGTGTCTCGTGTTCTTGTCCCAATCGTGTGGTTATCCCTCGTATCCTTGTCCCAACCGTGCGTTGTCCCGCCACGTTGTTATCTTGTCACACTGCGTTCACGCACGCATGTTGATTCTGTTCATGCCCTTGCATATGTGCTCGTTTGTCGTGGTTATGATATGTTGCATTTGTCTCCCATTTCATTTGATCATTATGTTATGTTATCTTTGCTATGTTTATGCTTGCTTATTTGTCTTATACATGAGAATCCATAAAAATCTGAAAATGAAAATAAAAAAAAATATATGCCATTTCACCTGCACAGGTAAGTCAGGTATGACCTTCTATCCCTATGTCCCTTATTGCATTACTATAGGGTACTATGCTATATTATCTCGAGGACCGGTTGGTTAGTGTTCCAGGATTTGATGTTCCCCTTTAACAAAAATGATGATGATCTAGGTTCACGTGTTTAATCTCCGGACAGGCCGTTGGGTTTGGAAAACCTGGGGAGGATGGTTCTATCTCGTACGGTGTGGTTGCGGATAGTGTCTTGACTCTGACTCTCCCAGCCTAGCAATATTATTCTCGAGTATTTTCTATTTTTGTGGCTTTCTTTGCATTCGTTTTAATGATTTCTTTTATTTTAGCCCAGCATGCATCATGGGCATCTTTTGAGCATTTATGACCCATGTTTTGCCTGCTAATGTCCCGGTAATGGTGGCCAGCTACGTGTTCAGTGCTTGAGTAAGAGGAACAATTCCACTATGAGTTGGAAGGTTCTCTCTAGATGATTCACTTGGTTTGGTTGATTGAGAGGTCCCTGTCCGGAGTTTTTAGTCTACTTCTTTATTTTTTCTGTTACTGCTTATTCTGATCTCCTCATTGGTCCGAAGGATTGTGTCCCCCATGAGGTTGATCATGTGTTTCCTTTTATTTTAGTTAGTTCCTCCAGACTGGTGTCGCTTTTAGTCTGATCGTTCCTTGTGGTTGGTTCAGAGTTTTCTGAAAGATTTCTATCGCTCGTTGGCAAAACGGGTGTCGTTTTACCTTAACGCCCGCTTTTCAGTCCGCTCCGCTTCACCTCCACTTCATCTCCATGTTCCATCTCGCTTTCGCTTCACCTCCGCTCGATCCCCTGCAAAGAGGACGTTAAGGAGGGGCATCTATTGACACCCGTTTTTTACCGACAAGTTGAGTTACTCCTCTTACCGCTATTTTTGATGCCTCGAGTTGTCCATTACTCGTTGGGCTATTTTCAGGCAACATCTTTGGGCTTACTTTATGGATAGCCTCCCTCCCTGGCTAGGTCTGCTTCAATTCAGGGTTTAATGGGCCTTGATTTTGGCTAGTCAAGCATTTTCATGAATTTCAAGTGTCCAGTGACATGTACGGTCAACCATTGGCCGCACAACTTTGAGCGGTCGTTTATGGGCCGTCCAAATATTTATAAGATATTCTGGTTAACTTTCTGATTTATCACCGACACGTTTGCATACGGCCTTCGATTAGCCGTTCAATCTGATGGGCGGGCTAATAGTAGCCGTTCTACCTCCAGAGTCCTGAAGCTCGATTGTTTCCCAGATAATCATCTAATTATCCATTTATCACCGACAAGGATAAAACGGTTGACGCTTGGCCGCTCTTACTCTTGGACGGTCTTTAATTAGCCGTTCATCTGTGAGAGTCCAATGGCGAGATTCCCGATTGGATTAATGGATAAATTGATTGATATTTCTTTTATATTTGAATTTCCATCGACGATGATAAACGGTTTGCATATAGCCGCTCAACCTGATGAGTGGTCTATCGTAGGACCGTTTAACTGCTCGCATCCTAAAGATTTACGAGATTTTCTCTCTCCATTCGTGGATTTATCCCCAGTTTCCTCGAACTGTTTCTCCGCGAATGTGGAGTCAATTTTGGTGCCGTTTCTTCGGGTTGAAAGATAATTCAAGTATCTTCAACTTTTCTTTCATTATCATGACCTAAAAATGCATAGAAACCTCAAATTCGAGTTATGACTCTAGGTGCTCTATAAATAGACCATGGAGGCCAGGCTTTGGAAGGGGGGGATTTTTGCTCGACGGCGAAGCCCTGCCGAATCTTTGAGCAACCTAGAACCAGGGAGGGAGGCCTTCTACGTCCATATAGGCCTCCGGTTCAGGGAGTAGTTGTCCTTTGAGTCATTAGTATATGTAGTTTCATTGTTCTCTCTTGTTTGCATGCATTACTTCCTCCACGTTTCCCCCACGTTTTTCTCATTCTCATGCATCATTCACACACCATCCTATGCTTTTTGACGCCCCCAGGGGTTAAAAAATCCCCAGGTATCCCCCATTTCATTTAGCCATGTTCATTTCCGCCCGTTTGAGCATTTACTACACTTCATAGTTCTAATTTGGGTTTTCCTTTGTGTTCTATATGTGATTTTGTAGGTCAGCAACACACTAGCACGAGGCCCATCCTTTCTGGCCAGCCGGAAAGGGTGGAGGTTGAGCTTTCACATCTCAAGGCGTGGGGGCATTGGGCGGTTCCATCCTATCCGTCCTAAGGGAAGTGCGGATGATATTGCACCGTTCGTTTTCTTCCCGCTGCTGGTCCTGAACCGATCTTCCTCCATCGTTCCTCATCCCGCGTTCCACGCCAGCCCTGACGAGCGGTCTGTCAAGCGGCCGCGCATCCTTAAGGCGGTTTTTCATGGGCCACGTATCCCTGCAGTGCTGGTTAAAGGCGAGTGTCTCCCCTCTTTCCAAGGTATGGCTTGCTCATCACGTTCGGCATCTTGGTGGCGATCACATAGGTTCACATACTTCTGTCCCCTTCTACCTTTCATTTATTCCTCACATTGATTTAGTAGAAGGGATAGGAAGGACTTTTAAGCCGGTAAGGAAATTAATATCTACACTCGCGAGTGCATCTTCATCTCCCTTTTCCAAGGTATGTAACCTAGTCTTTTAGTGTTATTTACCTTGATGGCGATCACGATCATGTCTTTTATTCATATCACCTCTTGATTGTTTGATTATTTTCTCTATAATTGCTCCACGCCCATGGCGTGTGTGTGTCTTTCATTCTAGTTATTCGCTCTTTATTCCACGCCCACGGCGTGTGTTTGGTTCTAGTTCTGCTATCTTTCCCTTTTCTGGCGCTTTCATTGAGGTGATATCATCATAAGGCTGTTGCTTTGATTATTGATCACTTCGAGTGGCCCCATTAAATATCTACAACCTCTTTATTGGCGATCACGATGGGACCCCTGTGGGAACGAAAATTGGTCTCATTTGATGTATTTTATTTTATTGGTTTATTTTATTAACGTGGGACGTGCCAGCCACTTTCGTGACAAAGTTTTATTGTGCGCTCGTCTGACGAGTCATACAATAGTGGGTGATCGTGTCGGGACCTGAAGTCTGTCATACCATAAAGGCTATGGCGTTAATTACATCCTTCTGGAAGAAGGAAAACCCTTGATTAATCGTCAAAGTAGACGAGCCCTTAGGGCCGAGAAAAAAATACATAAAGCAGTGCTCGTTCATAAATCAAGATATAGCACATGCAAGCAGGCAGTGTGGTAGGCTTTATTAGATCAGCTTCGGTACATGGCGGAGAACTTATGTCATAAGACTATCTCACACTTGGTGATGGCTTCCGACCGGGCCTAACTCGACTTTCGACTAGTCACCATTTGATATACCGGAGAGCCGGGCAGGTGCGGATGCTCATGCACGGGTTCATACAGACGAGTACGGAGCGCTTAGCGATTTATTCCTCTTATTCGAGGATTAAGGGTAGAATTTGGCTTTCGACGTCGCTTTAATTATTCATTGCTTTATTCGAACGTTCATTCGCATATATTTTTGATGAAAATACATTTAAAGGACATTTTGGCAGCACCTCCCTTGTCCCGAAGAATATTGGGGAGGCGATAGGAGGTTCGTCCACGAAGAGATGAGACGAACTCCGAGAGATGGTTATGCCCAGACGGCAATCATGCACCGTGCGATGAATGGGCAAAGCCGAGGACTAGCCTTCCGAATGATCCCCACTACCTGCAAGGTTGTCGATCAATATTTGCCATTTTATTTGTTGAACCACCTTCATTATTACGGCACATGCATATAGGCTTGTGAAAGCCGGCGTGGCCCACTTTGAAGGGTTCGTACGTCATCGGGACAATGTATGCCAAGAGGCGGCATTTATTAATGATTTATTCCCTTTTGGTGGTCTTATGGTTCGACATGAGTAGCTATGAAGCCGTTACCACCATAGGGCAAAGAAATCGAGCGGAAAACCCAAGAAACACGGCATGAAATCAAACCAAAGATTCCTAACGGAATTTTGGCAGCATCTCCCCTGCCCCGGAATATATCAGGGGAGAGGTATAGGAGACCCGTCCATGAAGTGCCGAGACGAGTTCCAAAACAAAGGGACATATCAAAGTTGATAGCCCGAGTGAGTTTTGCCGATTGCTCTTGATTTATTAGTGCCACGAGGGTGCACATAAGAGCTCCGAGGGGAGTTAGTGTGACCACAGGCCAAGAGACATAAAATATCAGGTGGCACTATTCACCTCTGGGGCGATTGAAGTTTTATGTTCCCATCGACGTCATTGGAGCTCACGTCATGATATATCATGCAGTCCCGTGACCTAGTGGGGTCGTTGGAATACCGAGAATAGCATGACATGGTGCATCCTCCCTGGTTTAGTTTCGGCAGCATCTCCCCTTATCGCTGGATATGCCATGAGACATATAGGATATCCATCCACAGATCGCCATGAAGGCGGTTTATTTACTTTCCCCCTTTATGAAGCTATCGAAGAACATGCCATAAGAGTCAGCGGACCTCCGTGGCCTAAAAGGGGTAATTTAGGAGAAGAAACTCGGTATGACAGACTAGCCTCTTGGACAAATTCTGGCAGCATCTCCCCTTATCGCGGGATATGTCATGATACACATAGGATATCCGTCCAAGGAGTGCCGAGACGGAGTCCATAAGATGCAGGCATACAGAAGCCTAGGAACCAACTGCGGGACATCACCCATCATTGAGGCATCTTATTCCTTTACCCCTATGCAAAGTCAAAGAAGAACACACTATAGTAAGTACTGGATCTCTTTAACTTAACGGGGTAATTCGGAGAGGTATTCGTACTGCAGGGGTATGAATCCCATTGATGTAGCTCTAGTGCCATGTTTGGCTCGGCTTGTCACGCCCCGAGCTTTTAATACAGCGGAAGGAATATCGGAACGTGAACAGTTGGCATGGTAAGCCTCTCCCACGCAAGAAATCAGAGCGCAAGATAATCACATAAAAGTAATTGCACATGTAATTTATCTCAAATTTCTAACTTTATTGCATCAATAGAATAATCCAATTACATAAGATCATCATTTCTTGACAACTACGACTCAAGAAAATCAAAATTTACAATATGACTAGACTAGACACTTTGATCTAAGGCTACTCTCATCTTGAAAACCTTCATTCACTCTCAGACCCACTACTTGCATAATCCGAATCCGATGCACTAGTACTTCCTGAAATAGACAAGAAAATAGGTATGAGTACACTTGTCCAGTAGGTATCTTTGTATCAACATGAAGGTAATATTTAAGTAATTAACATCTTAGCTCTAGAATTAAGATCAAAATAAGAATGCGATAAACAAGCGATATAACCGAAATAACCAAGAATCACAAGATAACTGAGCAAATAGATATGAACAAGCAAGAATAACCATGTAGATGTAAATTTTTGGCCTTTCATGAACAAGAATGTACGAGCATGTAATTAGAAAGTACTTTACACAACCTTGTAAAGGCTATGCAATAACAAGCATGTAAATTTCATAACGAGCCTCATGAATTTCACTCATTTATAGAGAAAGTACTCCCAGCGTAATGCGACGTCAGTATCATCGTACCCCATGGTTTATAGCACGTTTCCGACCATCAACCGTGAGGACTAGTATAGAGCTCTTGGACACAATCCATGCCCAATCTTGCATCTTCAAGTTATAAATCCAGCTACTTTCATGAGATATAACAATAATGTCGGCCAATAATTCAATTCCAATAACAAGTTTCATGAAAAAGTAACCAAGGCATAGAACACACCAAAATTTGATAAGATTTCAAAGAGCGATTCAAAAAGAACATTATACTCCGGCAGCATTCCAGCATTATAACGGTTTATTCATTAAATTTCATAACTTAATGTTACCCTTTTTAACATAGTTTTGGAACTCCAGATAATCCTAAGATCATCTAAGAACTCAAGAAAAACTAACCCCAAAGGTCAAACCTTGGGTTAGACTAAATCAAGAACCATGCGGTCGTTTACTGGACCGTTTTATACAGAAAGCGGGTAGGATATAGACCGTTTCATGAATAGAGTCGATGCATGAAAACTTTCTGGAGATTTAGCGGTCTAGTGAATGGTCGTTTGCAGAATCAGGCGATCAATCATAGGGCCGCTAAGTTCCAGAATGCATAAAACATCGGTAAAGTGCTTTCTAGACAATTTGGGCCTTTAAGGGTACAAGCAGCTCGGCGTCCTAGTGGGAATCCCAGGCTCGCGGAGTCTTACGGAGGCCTTGAAACATAATCCCCTAGTTCGACAGAAGGAATATCCGGCGGAGAGGTTCATAAGTCCAAGAAAAATGTGCCTATAAGTGCAAAGTGTAACTAATGACATTATACCGGGATATGTGCCATGTACTTAAGAAATGACTCATAGATGAGAAAGAATCATGTAAAAATAGCGATCAGTAAAACACATTCATCTATCATTTGAAAAATAGATTTAATACAAGAGTATATGATTTTGGCATGAAATTAATCTTAAGTTAAAGTAAGTCCCAAGGGCATAAAGAACATGAAACCAACTAGAATAAATCATCAAGATAACCAAGTATAGGAAAATAATGCTTAAAACCTGGTCAAAACTTAAATAACTAGGCTTATCATAAATAAATTTAGGGCCATTTTGCATTATGTTTCGGATTAACATAATTCTAGAACTCAGAAACAACAAACGGTCATGTGAGGACTGTTTCACGGGCGCTTGCGATCTATCGTAAGGCTGCTAGTGATTCAGGCGGTCTTCAGGAAGACCGTTTCTTCCTCTGTAGCAGACAGACATTAAAAACCCCAATATAAGCATATACGACATAAAACATGGAATGAACATGCTAGAAGAAAGTAGGCCAAGAATATGCATAGGAGAATGTAAATTAAGTAAAAATTTCATCTTTTCTATTAAAGGCTAGGTTCACGCATGAAAATGAATTTACTACTAAAACACAAAATACTCCATGTACAATGCATGAAATCAACTGAAAATTGAGGACTTTTACTCCTAAGATCATGTTTAAGCCATTCATGAGATAACCTACCTTTGGACTTCTCCTTAAACTTCGAATTTAGAGCTGGAAGTTGACCCTAGTTCCTGCTCTTCCTGAACCGAACCAGCATCTTCGTGGCCTTCTAACTCTTGATTCCATTTACCTATGACCACAAAATTTGGAGGGTAAGAAGAGGATACTAAAAGGAACAATTTATTCTAAAGAACCTCTATCTAATTACCTTGTTTAGGGCTTCTATCTTGCTGATCAATCTGACCTAGTCGTATAGGTTCCTGAGATTCTTGTGCTGAACCAACGACTTTAGACACCTCTAACTTCCTGTAGGCTTGATCTCCTAGAACGAAATTTTAAGAGTAATTAGACCTTAATATCATGAACGAAATATTCTAAAGAACAAACCACAAATTCGCCCTCCTTACCTTAGTTCCACGCGAGCCAAAAGTAAGGGTCGCGTAGGTTGATTCTGGGTCTATTTATAGGATTAGCTAGGGTTTTAGGGATTTGCACAAACTTAGAGTCCTAATTAGGGTTCCTCTTCGACCCTCAAGTATTCTAGACTCATCTAATTAGTAGATAGCATCTGGTGCGGACACCCGAGCGCATGCGAGACACACGCCGGCGAGCCACCGGTACCGCACGAGGAGCACGACTCGAGCCACCTCAGCATCCCTATGGCTCGGAGATAGTCTGGAGGCTCCCCACTGAGTCATAGCATTTATCATATTTTTGGGGGATTTTTATTTATGTGTAATGTATTTTATTTTTCTTTTCGTCAGTGTGTAATTTAGATAGTTCGAGGGGCTTATGTGCAAAATAGGGATCCCTGGGTCCCACGGGTCCCCACTCCACTCCCATTGGGCCACCTCAGCTCTAGGGCCCCTGTGGGGTCAGTCAACCCTCCATGGAGGCTTCTAGAAGGGTGGGCCAAGGGAGGGGGACAATGGACTTGAAAAGTCCACATGGGAGGCCACCAACCCCACCTACCATGTCCCCCCCTTGACCCTCCTTGGTCAAGGTGCGCCCCCTCCCCTTTTTGTTTAATATTTTGTTGTATTTTGATCAAACTCCATCCTAGCCATCCATCCCTAACCCCTAGATCCAACGGTGGAGGATGAGTTTGGTGGGAGTCATATATAAGGCATGTAATTACCATTTTCTTGAATTAATGCCATTTTGAACTTGAAAATTGTTGGAGCATGGCCTAGGCCGCCCCCTTCCTCTCTCCCTCTCCCCCTTGTAGCTGTGAAGGTTGCTTCTTGGTGGTGTGACTCCACCCTATCAGTTCCAGTCGCCGCCGCCGCCGCCACGAGCCGCCACCGCACCGCCATCGCCATCAACAGAGTTCTGCCTGCGCAGTACCACAGCCGCTTGCTCGAAATTCACAGGTCTTCCCCGAGCTCATTTGTCTACCAAATTTGGAAGAGTTGTTCCTGGGATGTTCCTCTCCACCCACAAAAATCAGGCCAGCATTCAGATCATGTTTCCTATTTTTTGATTTTCGTCCACTCTTCCATTTCGGTTCTGCCAGAGTTCTGTCCAGGTTCACCTCCGTCCTGAGTTTCATGTCTTAGATCCAATTTTTGATTTTTGTTAGTTCGCCCAATTTTACTGGGGGTTCCATCCATCCACCCCTTCATCCACAAGTTTTCTCACTTTTTGATTCGCCCATCTCATATTTTCTAAAAATCGTTCTCAGACCCATCTACAGTTTTGTCCACCTATTCCCAGATCCGACCACCAGTCATCCCAAAAATCATAACAAATCGCAGGCACCTCCAAATAAAATTCTAAAAAGAGTCCCAGTTCCATGGTTTGAATACCTACAACGTTTAAGATGAGCTCGAAGTCTGAATCCAAATGTACATAGGCGGTCAACGGCCATTTATAGGAAACTGATATGCTGATCTGAGATTTCGGGAGCTGTGGAGCAGAGAATTGAAAAATAGTTAAAGCCCAGGTCCGAGCAGGTTCAGAAGAGTCCACTGACCCTAGATTGAAGGATTTCGAATCCTCTTTCCAACGGCGCTGGTTTCGTCACATTCCGGCAATGCGGCTGATCGCAGCGGCCGTTTTCGCCGGAGCGCGCGCTGTTGAAACAGCAACATCAGCTCGTGGACAACATCCTCTCCACTTGGGAACCGGGGCACCCGGCCTCCGGTGAGTGTCACCGGCTGACCGCTGTCCAAGGAAACGTGCTGCCAGGGGTCCCCATTACAGTGGGACCCACCCCGCCAGACCCGGAGGACAGGACAGCGTGTGGGCCCCGCGGCACATTGATTTCGCCGTCCGGAAAGCACGAGAACGCGGAGTTCGACGCGTCGAGACGACATCAAGATGCTGCCCGTAAACCTGATTTGCGTGATCCCCGGGGCCCACATGTGACCTTTTACCTCCCTACGTGGAGTGGCTCGAATCTCTTTGTACCGCTGTGAATTATGTTAACCGGGGGCCCGTAAGTCAGCCGGGGTGTCTTCGCCACGTCAGGTGCGTGGAGGTAAAGGTCTTAACTCCTTGGCATTACATTGCTTAGCTAGTATACGGTCTTAGGCCGCTGCCGAGAGTGTAGGTACTAGCCCGTGTGTCCATGTCACCGCTGTGAGAGTGAGAGTGACCTGTCCCGCAACTCTATCCGAGTCCGGAAGTTGAGTCGGACTACCCTTGACCTCTGCCGGTTTCTTAACCGTGCACGGTCCGTGCTTTCCCTCGCTTGGGACGACGAGTGAGCTTCCATTTCTGTTAGTGACGTTTCGCCAGTAGGAGCTTGTAGTGTCGGGCTTAGTGTCTCCCTGGTGTGTGTTGCCGGTCGTGTCTTCATCTAGAGTCCGAGGGTGGCACCATATAATGTCGTCTCCTTAGTCCGTCCCGCATCAGTTTGGTATCAGAGCGAGTCGAGTTTAGGGTAGTCGTTGCATATGTCTTGCATAGTATAAGTCAAGTCTAGGATCATCATTTTCAAAAAAAAAGTGTGTTTTAAATTGCATTTCATCCCGATAATTCGGTATCTTAAAAGGTGTTGTCCGAACGTTAGGCTACGCCTACCGGGAGGTCGCACACTTGCGGGAGTGATCTTCGGATCGATTAACTCCGCCCCGTACCGGATATTGGTTTAGGTCTAAGTGCACCATTTAGTGTGTGTTTGCATTAGTCGGTGTCTTCTAGGTCGGGTGTCAGTTGCATGCCCACCCGTCGAGGTACCCAATACTCGCCACCACCACCTATGGCGGATTCCCGGGCCCGTAGCTCCGATGAGTCCTCGATGGCCGAGATGTTCCGAGCCATTATGGAACGTCTTGACACGCGTATGGGTGGTCTTAGTATGCGTATGGATGGCATAGGAACGCGTCTAGAAGGGCGGATGAAAGTCCTCGAGGATCGGGCTGAGTCTTCGGATCAGTCCATCCAGGGTCTAGTTGGGAGAATTGCCGTCCTAGAGAGAGGCCCAGTAGCGGCGCAACCCGCGCCAACGAACGGCCAACAAGAGCCGGTGCAGCAACCCGCTGTGCCAAGGGCTCAGGCGGTAGATGTTGGGAGGCCACAGGTGCAAGTAGTGGATGACTATGCATCTGATAATGATCAAGGGGGTAACGGTCGTCACAATCAATGACAGAATCGTGACGACGAGGATGACGACCGCATTCTTAGGGGCGTGCGTGCGGACCCTCCCACTTTTAGCGGGTCTTTAGACCCTAGGGTGTATTTAGATTGGGAGGCTGGCATGGACCGGTACTTCGAGTGGTTTGAGATGACGGACCACCGAAGAGTCTGATACGCAAAGATGAAGCTACAAGGGCAGGCCCAAACTTATTGGATCAATGTGGAGAGCCTGCTCAACCAGCGACGCCAACCCCAAATCGGTACTTGGGATGATATGAAAATCATATTGAGGGAGAAATACCTTCCCACCTCATATTGCCAACGTCTTATAGACAAGTGGCAAAGCATCTCCCAAGGGAACCGATCCGTGACCGAGTACACCGCCGAGTTCGATGAGTATTACTTGCGGTGCGGGGTCACGGAAGAGAGCACCATGACGATATCCCGCTTTCGGAGAGGTCTGCGGCCCAATTATCAATATGAACTCTTTCGCCGCAATGCAACCACTTTGGAGCAGGCGTATCAGATTGCTCTCGAATTGGAGCAGTTCGAGACCGAGTTCGAGTCACCCCACCGGTTGGGCTCTTTTCCCCTTCGTAGTGTCGAGCCCCGTGGCTCTTCTGGCACGTATCTGAGGGCCCCCATGGCTTGACCTCAGGAGCCCGCTCGTCCCGAGCCATTTGCTCCTAGGCCCCGTCCTCCACCCCCGAGGGACCTTCCTCATCCCTAGCATCTTACGGCCCCACCCATAGCCCGTCCACCGGCACCCGCGCCTCCTGCACGTCCTTTGTTGCCTACGCCTCCTATCCGTCAGGAGGATAAAGGTAAAGAACCTATGATTGGGGAGCCTAGTGGATCACGGCAGCAGTGTTATCGCTGCAATGGGTTTGGCCATTTCGCCAACCAGTGTCCCACCCGCCCATCTCTTCACATTGGGGACACACAGGCCGAGGATACCACCCCTACGGGCCTCGAGTTAGTCAGCTATGAGGCAGATGAAGAGCTAGCTGACGAGTACTATGAGATGGGAGGTGAGGCCCAGGATGCCCAGCATTCGGACGATACCCACGTGGGGGTCGTCAGATGTATCCTCACCCAACCGCAGGTCAGTGATGACTGGCGACGGACTACTATCCTTCATGTATTCTGTAGGCTGGGAAAGCAAATTTGCAAGGTGGTCATCGATAGCGGGAGTTGTATTAATGCAATCTCCACGAACGTTGTCGTCCGTCTTGGTCTCACACCCGTAGACCATCCTTGTCCCTATCAGGTATCATGGGTGGATACCACTTCCATTTCGGTCAGGCTGCGGTGCTTGGTCCCGCTGCAGCTCCACTCCTACCGTGACGAGATCTGGTGTGATGTTCTACCCATGGAAGTGGGCAGTATCATTCTCGGTAGGCTGTGGTTATTCGACCGGGATGCCACGCTCCATGGCCGGTCGAACACCTATACCTTCGACCACGCTAGCCAGCGAGTCACCCTCCAATCCGTTCGGCCCAGGAGCCCATCAGTCAGGGGTCCTACTGGCCCTAGTACTCCGAAGCCTTCCGTTCCCGGGCCTAGTACCCCATCCCCAGCTCGGGCTATGTACGTTACCTCTGGCCCAGGAGAGCCCTCGACGAGGAGATTGATGATGATTAGCTCCCGAGAAATGGAGCAGGAGCTTAGTCAGGGCTGTCCGGTGTTTGCCATTACGGTCCGAGAGGTGGAGCGGGACTCCGAGGGTGAGCTCCCACCCGAGGTTGTTCCCATTCTGCAAGAGTATGCTGATGTATTCCCCGATGAGCTTCCCGAGGGACTCCCACCCATGCGGGATATTCAGCATGCCATCGACCTTGTTCCGGGCACTTCTTTGCCCAACCTTTCTCATTATCGCATGAGTCCCACGGAACATGCCGAGCTTAAACGGCAGGTCGATGAGTTAGTGCAGAGAGGGTCTGTTCGGGACAGCATGAGTCCATGTGCTATACCCGCATTACTCGCCCCGAAAAAGGATGGCACATGGAGAATGTGCATTGATAGTCGTGCCATCAACAAAATCACCGTGAAGTACAGGTTCCCTATTCCCCGCCTTGATGACATGCTAGACATGATGGCAGGTGCCACTATCTTTTCGAAGATCGATCTTAAGAGTGGCTACCATCAGGTGAGGATTAGGCCAGGTGATGAGTGGAAGACCGCATTTAAGACCAAGGACGGTCTATATGAGTGGTTGGTCATGCCTTTTGGGTTGACCAATGCCCCTAGCACTTTCATGCGACTCATGACTCAGGTCCTTCGACCTTTCATTGGAGTCTTTGTAGTGGTGTATTTTGATGATATCCTTATCTATAGCCGCACCACAGGGGACCACTTAGACCACCTTCTGCAGGTCTGTCTACTTCTTCGGTGAGAGCAGCTGTTTGCGAACCCACAGAAGTGTGCCTTCATGACACCTCAGCTTACCTTCTTGGGTTTCATTGTGTCTAGTACGGGGGTCTCCGCCGATCCGGAGAAGGTCCAGGCCATTGTTGAGTGGTCGGAACCCCGTACCGTTCATGATGTCCGTAGCTTTCATGGTCTTGCGACGTTCTATCGTCGCTTCATCCGTGGATTTAGCTCCGTCATCGCCCCGATCACGAATTGCATCCGTAAGGGCACATTTGTATGGACGAAGGCCGCATCTGCCGCCTTCAAGGACATCAAGGAGCGCATGACCCAGACACCTGTCCTTCGACTGCCTGATTTCTCGAAGGTGTTCGAGGTCTCTTGTGATGCGTCGGGTGTTGGGATAGGAGGAGTCTTGAGTCAGGAGTCCCACCCGATCGCATATTTCAGCGAGAATCTGAATGACGCGAAACTGCGATATTCCACATATGATAAAGAATTCTACGCAGTTGTTCAGGCTCTTAGGCATTGGAGGCACTATCTTTTACATCAGGAGTTTGTCCTATACTCCGATCACGAGGCATTGAGGTATCTCCACTCCCAAAAGAAGCTGAACTCGCGTCACAGTCGTTGGGTCGAGTATCTCCAGCAGTTCACCTTTGTACTTAAAGATAAGGCTGGAGTGGAGAACAAGGTGGCTGATGCCTTGAGTCGGCGAGCATGTTTGCTTACCACCATGAGTGCCGAGGTCATAGGGTTAGAGAAGATGAAGGAGGCCTATGTTGATTGTCCTGACTTGGGTCAGATTTTTACCACTCTCTAGGCAGGACCCTCGAGAGACCTTGATGAGTATGTGCTTCAGGAGGGTTACCTCTTTCGAGGTAGCAGGCTATGTGTTCCCCAAACTTCGGTTCGAGATTTCTTAGTGTGGGAACTACATGCGGGAGGTCTAGCGGGCCACTTTGGTCGGAGCAAGACTATTGAGACAGTGGAGCATCGATTTTATTGGCCGAGCTTGAAGCGTGATGTTGCTAACATCGTGGCTCAGTGCCGTACATGTGCTACGGCCAAGATGAAGAAGCAAAGCTCGGGCCTTTATACGCCTCTACCCGTGCCTGATGCCCCGTGGCAGGATGTTAGTATGGATTTTGTTTTGGGATTGCCACGTACCTCCAGGAAGCATGATTCGGTCTATGTGGTGATTGACCATTTCTCGAAGATGGCCCTCTTTATCCCTTGCTCGAAGACTTCGGATGCTTCTAGGGTAGCCCGCCTATTCCTTACTCATGTGGTGTGCAAGTTCGGGTTGCCTCGCACTATAGTGTCTGACCGTGATCTTAGATTCACTTCCTACTTTTGGAAGACACTATGGCATATGATGGGTACGCACCTCAAGTTTTTCACTGCATATCATCCCCAGACAGACGGTCAGACCGAGGTGGTCAATAGGAGTCTGGGAGATCTTTTGAGGTGTCTTGTTAGGGACCGCATTGGGTATTGGGATCTCATTCTACCCATGGCTGAGTTTGCATACAATGATTCGGTGAATAGGTCTACCGACATGAGTCCATTTGAGATTGTCACAGGTCGTAGGCCTAGGAAACCCGTTGACCTTGTCCCCATGCCTATCCATGCTAGAGTGTCGGAGTCGGCCGAGTCGTTTGCTAGGCATGTTAGGAGTTTGCATGAGGACATCCGTCATCACATTGAGGCCAGCAATGCATGATACAAGGAGTTAGCCGATGCCCACCGACACCACCGAGAGTTCCACGAGGGTGAATACGTCATGATCAGGGTAAGACCTGAATGGTTTCCCTCTGGAACCGTTAAGAAGTTGCAAGCTCACGGAACCGGTCCCTTTAAAGTGTTGAAACGCGTTGGATCCAATGCGTATGTTGTGGACCTGCCCGAGGAATATGGTATAAGCTCTACCTTCAATGTATCGGATCTTATTGCATATAGGGACCCAGTGGTGATCCCTAGTGAGCTTTTTGAGCCATCTCCTCCCCTTGAGAGTGATCCCACACCTGAGTGTCCACTTCCACCTCCAGCCCCTTTTTTACGACAGCGTGAGCATATAGATCGTATACTGGACGAGCAAGTGACAGTTACCAGTAGTGGATCTTACCCGCTGTAGACACCCAATTTTAGCCGATAAATTGAGCATTTTCTTTGTTCTCCTAGTCGATGCCCCAATTGATCCTTAATTGGTTGATTTTCTGGGATTCTTCCCCTTTCTTGGCCCAACGCTTCAATTCCATACCTTGGATCTCGTCTCGAGTCTGGCATTCCCGCGCTATTTGTTCTTATCGCTTTTTTGTTCATAGCGCGTTGTGGGTCAATTTAAAATTATCCTTTGATCAATTGTTATTTCTTGACATTTGATCATTATGACATCAATTTTGGGTGTTACTCTCCTTCAACATTTGATTAAATGACTGCCCAATGGTTTTTTCTCCGTTTTTATACCATTTAATGGGCCTTTACTTGTTGCGCTATATCTCCATAGCGCGTTCTTCATTATCGCGCTATGGAAGTATAGCGCCTTATCAGACAGAGTCCCTCTCCAGGCCGGACTCCCTTATTTCGATTCAGAGGCCTTATTGGGTAAGTTGCTGACTGTGTTTCTTATCCAGGAAGGTTTCTAAACCTATCAGGAGTCTTTCCCCCTCATTAGTCGGCAATATTACCTCGATTTGAGCCGCCAAGTCATCGGATTGAATCAAACTTCGACCTAGGGTTTGTGTTCGATCTTCTTCCTATAAATTCATCCCTTTGGCCGTCGTTTGAGGGGGATGCAACTCGAGTTATTGACGAGGAGGAGGAAATACTTCGTGCACAATCAACAAATCCTCGCTCCTCGCACGTTCAAGGGAGTATTTAGGGCTTTTCCTTGTGTTCTTCCTCTTTCATCTTTCTTTTCCCCTCCGGATTTTTAATCTTTGCATCGCATTACATCCTGATTTCAAAACACTCCTTTTACAAGATACATGCATTCACACACACCACACCTATCTTTTGCCCATCCATAGGGGTTTAAAAACCACCAAACCCCCAGGTAATCGAGCCCCCCTTTTTACATGCTTTTGATTAAGGATAAGGGCAGATTATACTCAAATCTCGATCTAATGGGCTTTATATTTGTTGTTTATGATTGTTTGCAGGCACTAGAAGATTGATACGTGGAGCCCTTGCACCTTGGCCGGCCTTGGAGCAAGGAAGGAACGAAACCAAATAAATCCCGCTACCTGTCTGATATCGCGCTGTACGAAGCTAGCGCGACCTGGAGAACGCGCTAGGACGATATAGCGCGTTAATCTCCAGGACCACGGCTCCCCTTTATGGATTTCTGAGGTATGTAACATGCCCCATCCTGATCTCTTATTGTTTGGCATGTTTCTAGCTTCAGTGGCGATCACGGATCTTAGTTGTTGCATATGATTTTCCCCCTTTTTCATCATTAATTGAGTGCGATATCTTGTTTTAAAACATCTCCTCCATCTTTTATCAATTTGGGAGTTAATCATAATTATTTGCACATCTACAAATTTGCAATCACGGTGGGACACTTTGTGCTACCACGTGCATTCTTCTTGTTGCCTGCTTATCAGTACATCAGTGTGTGTGTTTATTGGATTTTGAGCCCTTCCCCCACTGTCGAGTATCGCGCTATGTGTCCATAGCGCCTTCTGTAGATCGCGCTGTGGACATATAGCGCGATAATCACCAGAGGATATATTCACCTATATCCTCTGTCGGGGTTCTGATTGCCATCTTCTCTGGTTGCATCATTGTATACTTCCTGTTGTATATTCACTTCTTTCATCTATTTTCCTTTTATTGTGCTAGTTTAGATTTTTCTTCCATAGCATTGCATTCATCCTTGCATTTGGTTTGAGAGACCTCCTCTCTCTACATTAGGATTCCACACACCCCCTTGGTGAAGGAAGGACCCTCCATTGAGCATTCCGTCTCTTTGGATTGGAAGTTCCTAAACCAAGCCTCCATAAGTCCCCGCACCCGTGGATTCCCTCACGGACGCCGGGCAGGTTGTACCCTTTTGAAGTCCCGAATTAGTTGGCCTATACGTGGTGAGAGAGGGTCCCTAGTTGGCATTGAAGTGACTCATTTTGAAACTAGGTTCCTCCCCTTGTGTGAATCATATCAATTTGCATAAAATCATTAATTCACCAAGGTTCAAACAAATAAAAATCAAGGTAACCATTCCAACTTGTGTGTTTCTTTACAAATTGTTTGCACATTATTTGGATTGCGTAATGCCTTACTTTGATAAACAAAACAACATGTTCAATTCAATTCATGAGGATGCACAACCTAGCACTTCTTATAATCCTCACTTTCAACATGTTCATCATTCTCACCATACTTTCAAGGGACCACGTCCTCATTCTTATGGTCATGCCCGACCCATGGGCGATGTCCATTCTCATGGTCCCCCTCCTCAATTGCGAACCACTATTCCTCCGGGACCGTCTCGTCCCAATGATGAGAAGGTCTCCCAAATCTTGCATGCATTAGATCATCTTACCCCTCAACAGATCCAAGCCCTTAAGGCTGCCGTTGAGGGTACATCTCATGCATCTCTCCCTCCTTCCAATTCTATTTGGGTGGTCCATCACCCATCTCCCTCCAATGCTGTTCGGGTGGCCCATCACCCATCTCCCCCCAATTCTACACGGGTGGCCCATCACCCACCTCCTCCTTCCAATCCTGATCGGGTAGCCCATTACCCATCTCCTCCTGTTCATTCTACTCGGGTGGCCCGACACCCGCCTCCTTATATTCCTCCTCCATCACGGCCCCAAGGCCCATTTACTCATTGCAATCCGGCCCGTCCGGGTTCTTTTACGGGTCATCCCGTCAACTCCCCTCCACGGCATTTTTATACGGCCCCTCCTCCTTCAAGGCCCTGCCAACCCTCTATTGTTCATGTTACTCCCCTCCAGCAAAACGTCTTGGATAAGATTGCTTCTATGGAGGAACAATTAAAAAGGGTCACGGCTCCTCCTACTCCAGTCAATCCTCTCTATGCGGCTTTGGATGATATTACAAGAATGGAGAGAGAATGGAAGGATAGGATAGACGACTATGGCGTTGATATTCCAAGTGAGCAAGAACCGGCAATTGAAGAATACGAGCCGGTATATGATGATGAAGCTCCGCAGGCACCCTTTCCGAGTTTCCATAATTTCCCACTCCCCCCACTATCATTTGATGAACCCCCTGCTCAGGACGAAGCCACCGTCCCCGATCCAACCCCCATTTATGAGACTAACTGGTGTTACGATGATGGGTCGATACTTCAATCACCCACACCGGCACCTCTTGAGTCTCCTCCTATCCCTGAACTTTCCATTAAACCTCCACCAATTACACCTCAACCCACTATACCATCAACCTTCACACTATTAGCCACCACTGAACCTTCCATTTTAAAACCCTCACCTATTCAGCCATTAACCTCCACATCGGCCTCCACCGAGCCTACCATTGAACTGTCCCCAATTCAACCTCCCGTTATCCCATTACCACCATCCTTAAAACCCACTTTTCTACCCTACCATTTAACCCTTCACCCTTGCCTATGGTTAATCCTGAGCAGGATCCACCACTTCTTGCACTCGAGCTAACCTCAACCGCTTGCAAGCGAGGGGAGAAACTCGATGTGTTTGAACCTCCGCCTCCACTTACGCCAACACTTCCCATTATACCTCCACCACTCACAAAGCCTTCCGCCTCCGCTTCACCTCCTTCTATTACTCGGAATGTGGGTGCTTCTGCAAGTATATGTGCCGAAGATGATCAAGAGCCGGGCAAGACAGATTTGGCCACGGCTATGCGATTCAAGATTCAAGAATTCATTTACCGGATGCCAATCCGGATTATTGTGCCAAGCATGGTCGCGAAGGCCAAGTCACCGTCATTGTTCGGAAGAGAATGCCAGGTGTTGATGTCACCCGAAGGCCGGGCAGGGCACCCCTTGTTCCAATTTTCAAATCTTGATTCCATTCCTCTATACAAGGGGCGAATGCCCATTTTGTTCAACACTTCTTATACACCACAATTAATGGGCATGGCAATGCTTCATGTTCCAACTTTCCAACTCCCTCACATCATTGATCCTTGCCTTCCAAGGGGGTTGTCATTTATTAGCGAAGCTTCTTCCATTGGGCCAATTTCTCATACACTTTCACTGCCATGGAGGGGCAATTGTCTTAAGGGGCCATCCCTTATTTGTTCCACTTTCTATTCGTCCATCTCTATCACTTCTTCTTCATGGGCCACTCCAAGGGTTAGGAGGAGGATCTTGCCCTCTCACCCTTCGTATTCCTCATTTTTTTCACCTTCGTTGCATCTCATGCATTTTGTTGCATTCATGCATTCACAGCATTCATCACATCCATCATTTTGCATACAATTGCATCTCCTGCTTCCTGGGTTTCCAAACCCGTATCTTCCCCGCCTTCCGGCCCCGCCGGATATTCCGCATTCCCCATCTTATTCATATTCATCTTTTTGTCCACTCCCCTTGGGGCATCGCGTCCCCCTTCCTGCTATTTCCCTGGAACCTCCAGGAATTTTATCCCTCCTCTTTGGGCATCTCGCCCTTTCTGATTCTATTCCTCCGGAACCTCCGGACTTTCCCCTCGGGCATCGCGCCCCTTTCCATTCTCCTCCTCCGGAACCTCCGGACCTTTCTCTCGGGCACGACGCCCCTTTCCATCTTCTCCTTACTGATTTCATCCCTCCGGAACCTCCGGATTCTCCACCTGATTGTCTCCATCTTTTCCCCAGGCATCGCGCCCCTTTCTATCTCATTCACCGGAACCTCCGAACCTTCTTGGGCATCGTGCCCCTTCCTATTTGCTTCCTCCGGAACCTCCGGATTCTCCGTCTTATTCTCTCTATCATCTCCCAGGGCATCGCGACCCTCCTGATTTCATTCTTCCGGAACCTCCGGACCTTCCATATTTCTTTCAATTCATCTTCTTGCTCCTCCGGGACTCCATATCTTTTATTCTCTTCTTCCTTTTCCGTCACCTCTTCCATCATCTTTTTCCCTATTTTTTTCCAGGGCATCGCGTCCCTTCCTTTGTCATCCCTCCGGAGCCTCCAGATTTTTCCTTATATCAGGATTCTCCTCCACAGCCTCTGGACCCTCCGGATCCGCCTCTTTCCATTTACCAATTTCTTCTTCTAATTCCTCCCGATCTTGGGTCTGATCCAACTTCTTCCGCATCCACTACCTTGGGCATCTGCCCATTCACTCACTGCTTCCGAGGCTTTAGTCCTCACCCCTCTTCTTGATTTTCCGCTTCTTCTGTAGACTGTTCCATGTGATCAGGGTCTCCACGCCTTAGCAAGGGAGTTCTAGCCCTCGCCTCTCTTTTCCTTTTCTCCTTATTCGTCTGAGTCTGGTCTTGGCACCACTCCTTCTTGTTAAGCCACTTTCAATCCTTTGCTTCCAATCCTTTACCTGCCTAAGAGGACTATCCCACGATGATCACCTCTAGTAGCAGCTGCTCCTACAAAGGGCGCAAGGTAACATATTTGCGTAAGTAAACATTTTAAATGATATCATTTTCTCATTACTTCGCGCATGATTTTCAAAATAAAGTGCTTCTTAACGAAATCAAGAGTGGTGTTTTAGACCTTTATCTTAAGCTTTTGTTTAATTGAAATCTTTGTTAAAAAGAGTCTTTAGGCTTGCTTCTGCAGCACTTTGGTTAATAAAAACCCCGCGCTGGGAATTCAACATTCTTTCCCCGCTTGTTAAGAGTAACCCTTAGCTGGGCATTCCACACACTTCACGGCGTCCTTAGCCGGCTCCTTTGATAAAACACCGTTCCTACCTTAGCCATGCCATGAGTATTCCTGGAAGTCTTTTTCTCTTCTTCACTCGGCCGCATGCAGGGGCAAGAGGTTGACGGATGAGATGACCAACCTCGGTAATCCCCAATACGAGGGGAGTCTCAAATAGGGGCAGTCTTGACCCGAAATCAATATGAATTTTCATATGAGTTTTCATGATATACATCTCGCCAAAAGGGCTATTATGAAAATCAAGTCAGAATTTCAATAAATTAAAATTGTGAATTATGGCATGACAAGAGTGGCAAAGTCCCCGCAGGGAAAACCCTGGTCGTATGCATGTCAAGGGTCTAAAAATCAAAGGCATAAAGTCCCGGCGCAACAAACTACCTCTTTGAGGGGAAAAACCTTGGAAGGAATTCAAGTCCCGACATCTCCCATCCTGCGTAAAGCTTATCTCCAATTATTCTTCTCTTCCCCCTCTAAGACCGAATGTTTCTCGGGTATGGCCTTGGTAGGGGCACCGTTGATCAAAGGCGGTCGGTTATAGGATGCCACTTTCAATGCACGCCCGACTTTGGGCAGTTTTAAGTAAAAGGGGAAGGAACAAGGACCCCTAGCCAGTGGTTTAAACACCCTTTGATGCTGCATTAGCAATGTCTTACCAAAACTCCACAAAAAATTTGAATATTACCAAAAACTCCACAAAAAATTTGAATTTTACCAAAAACTCCACAAAAAATTTGAATATTACCAAAACTCCACAAAACAATTGAATATTACCAAAACTCCATAAAAAATTGAATATTGCCAAAAATTCCAAAGAAATTTGAATATTGCCAAAAAATTCCAAAGAAACTAGAATATTGCCAAAAAAAAAAATTTGAACATTGCAAAAGTTTTTTTTAAAATCCACATAAAAACTCAAATATTTTCAAAAAAAAAAACTCATAAAAATTTTGCATATTTTTCAAACAAAAAATTCCAAAAAAAATTGTATTCTATTTCTGATGGCATCCTTTTAAAAAGGCACGCAAAATGAAGAACAATCACACAAGCCGCAACAAGTGCTAAGAACTGTCTCATTCCACTATAACATGTCAAAAGGTATAAAATGAGATGGATACAACAAACTCTCAGCTCTCCCCTCGACCCTCCTGGTCTTCCCCTCTATGTGAACTCTCAGCCTCCTCCTGTCCTCCCCGGGGAGGCCTAGGAGGAGCCATCTGTGCCCGGGAAGCCGAAACCCTGTCACCATGTGCTCCCCTCTCTGCATCCTCTCTCCGCTGGTGCTCAGAAGAAGTAACTAAGTAATCTGTGCTCGAGTAGGCTCGGGAGTATCCCTCACGCTGGGCCCGCTCACGTCCTCGTCGGTAGCGATCCTCTGCATCCTTTGCTCGCTGCTCGGTGATCCCTAATCGAGTGCGTAGCTCCACTCTCTCAAGCTCCCGCTCCATTCTCTCTTTCTCCCATCTCTCCCTCTCTCTATCCCGATCCTCTCTCTCTCTCTGCCGCTCACTCCTCTCCACCCCGAGGAGAAGGCGCAGCTCTGCTACATCTCGAGGGAGCTCCTCTGCATCACGCCGCCTCAGCTCCGCTTCTGCCACGCGCAGCTCCTGTTCCTGCATCCAAAATCTTGATTAATAATTGATAATTGTTAAAACTCCTAGACTAAGATTAAAAGAACAGATTGCTCACTCTCTCCTGGAGGGAGGCCTCGGCTGCCTCCGCCCGAGCCACTGCACTGGCAAGCTGGCCCTCTAGCTCGGTGTGGTCGCAGACGGGCTGTGTAGAAGATGAAGCGCCGTGCGAGGATCGGACTGCCTCCAGCTCCTCGCGCTGAAAAGAAAAGCATTATCATTAATTGCAATTCAAATCTGAATCATTCTAAATTTCAAGTGCTTACCAGCTCATCGACGGTTTGCTGGAGTTCCTCGCGCTGTCGGACTGTGGAATCGAGGAGTCCCTGTACCATGGCCAGTCTCCCCTCTATGTCGAACTGCAAGAACACATTGTTAATCACACATTGAATAATCAACAACAATTGAATTTAAGGGCATACCTGTCCGCGAGCACTCTGATAGACTCGGCTGCCGTATGCCTGTGAGTATGCCTGAAGGTAGGCATCATCTGAATGTGCTCCTGCAGGGACTGCTCGGCCACGCTTCTTCCAATCTGCCAACTGCTCTCGGGCACGCTGCCGCCAATCGTCTGTACCCTGCAGGCCTCGGAAGCGTCGTCCAGGTCGTGGGTCCGTCGCCTGGGTCGGAAACTCCACCACCGCCTGATGAAGCCCAAGTGTCCTCATGATCAACCTGTGGTATAGTGGCTCGACCAGGTTGAGGGCATGCAGCCAGATCTCTCTCCCGAAGAAAGGGATGGCCGGCTCCACCCAGGGCATCACCTCGGCTCTCCCCTGATAAGGAGTCCAGTCCACCTGCATAATTCAATTTATCATTGCCCTTAATTCCACTCATAACTAAATTCAATTTCAAAAATTCAATCTTACCTCTATATGGGGCATCATGTCTAACGTCTCCTGGATGTGGGTAACCTGGTCCTTCAGAGATCGGCCGTCTCGTGTAGGGGTCCATCGTCTGGCCAGGGGCAGTCGGTCCCCTCGATCCTCCCAAGCTCGTCGGAGGGTAGGAAGGTATAAGTAGCTCCAAACCTGAAACATAGCTCATATGATCAACATAAAAGGCAGGTGCATAATTCACAAGTTTGAGGTGTAGAGAAATACCTGAAGTAGAGGGTAGAATCCCCCGAGTGAAGACTGGAGTGAGGAGATGCCGAAGCTGTCAAACAAGTGGGCTAGGACTGCCGCACCCCAGGCATACCGTCCGACTCTGTCTAGGTCCTCCAGTAAGGGTAGAAAACGGCAGCTCACTGCGTCGCCCTGGGTCGCTAGAAGCAGCTTGCCGATCAGTAGAATGAGGAACCTCCTCAACTCCAGGTCTGCCTGTGGGCCTGCCTCAGTAGTGAAACTCTCCCTGGCCCCCGCCTCCAGCCTCTTCTCATGAGCTGTCGAAGTCTCCCCCACCTCCCTCTGTGTGTGGAATAGGCCGAGACTCTCCTGCAGGACGATCCTCGACACTAGTGAGGTCCGGCCTGTACCCTCCAGCTCCAAGCCCAGCAGCCTGCGCGCCATCTCCCGGTAGTCGGGGTAGGTGTAGCCCGTCACTGCCGATCCGTGCACCCGCAGCCCGGTGATGCGCGTGACGTCCTCCAAGGTCGGATCATATGACCCCAGGGGAAGAGGAAGGCCTTGCATCCCGTGTCCCATCTGGCCTTTAGGGCCCTTATCAGCCCCACATCAACCCTCAGCACTTCTATCTCCAGAAATTCCCCGAAGCCCATATGGCGGAGGCGGGCCCTTTGAAACTCCGGTAGTGCGTGGTAAGCTGCCCGGACCAATGTCCAAGAAATTCGGGCACGCACTGCACCCTCCACACCCTGCACACAACGAAAAAGAAGAAATAATCAATTTATGTGATCATCAAACAAAAGGCTAATCAGAAAATGAAAACCTGCATGCTGTTATTTGTCGCGCTATATCGTCATAGCGCGTTCTTCAAGAACGCGCTATGAAGACATAGCGCGTTCCCCTTCTGTAGGTAGGGGGTGACCCCCGTTCCCCGCAATCTGTTCTATGGGCATTCTGCCCTACATTTTGATTTTTAGGGGCATTCCCCTTTCCGTTTTCATCACATAAGAAAGAAAAAATAAGAAAAAATCAAATCAAAAACAAGTTTAGGGTGATTTTCTTACCACCCGGCGTTTTCGGGCCGCCGCGCCTCCGACGGGCTCCGCCGCCACTTCCTCGGCCGCCGGGACGCCTTCAACTTCTTCGGCCTCGTCTGGGTGGATGTCCATATCATCTCCCTCGAGTCGGGCCGAGACCGTCGCCTCCGAGTCGGAGGGTTCTTCCGCGGGAGGGGGGGCCCGTTCCTCTTCCACGTCCGATCTTTGGCGGACGCGGGTGGCACGCCGTTTGGGGCGTCGAGGAGCACCACCCGCCATCAGATTGATGCAAATGGGGGCTAGGGCTGGTGAGAGGCTGAGAAGGCGAGAGAGGAGTTGGGGAGAGGGAAGGAGTAACTTTGAATAATAGAAAGGGGGGGGGGACGGTTTTGAAAACCTGCGGTTAATGGACGCGCTACATGTTCATAGCGCGACACTGTCGCGCTATGTACATATAGCGCGATAATTAAATTAGATAAGAAAATAAAAAAGGAGGGGAGAAAAGAGGATTTGACTTGAGAACATATGATGAGAATGAATGAGAACTTGTGTTCTTTTGCTTATGTTTGAATATGCTTGAATTTGTTTAAACATTGAGATTGATTATATGTTTGAATTTGCTTAAACATTGAGATCGCTTGAATTTGCTTAACATTGAGGTTGCATTTGCTTGAATTTGCTTGTGCCTAACGTTGAGATTGCAGGAAGAAAAGAAACATATGCCATGCCATCAGGAAAGTATTTCTGTGTCCCTTCTTTTATTGCATTACTATATGCTATTTATATTATTATCTCAAGGACCGGCTGGTTCTCTGTATGTTTCAGGATTTGAGTTCCCCTCTACCAAAAACAGTGATGATCTAGAAACATGCAGTTAATCGTCGGATAGGCCGTTAGATCAAAATGAATTTGGGGACGATGGACTTCATCTCGCACGCCGTGGTTGCGGATAATTCTTGACCCGAGTCTATTTGATTTAGCAATATTATCCTTGAGTATCTTGTATTTTATCTTTCTTGGCATTCGTTTTGATGATTTCTTTTTTTTTAGCCCTGCATGCATCATGCCATTTCTTTTGCATCCATAAATCGCCCAATCTTCTTCCTAATTAAAGGATCAATTTGCTTTTGTTCTCGAACAAAGAATTTAATTCCATTCCGAATCTGAAAGATTGCTCCCAGTTAAGCACTGGATCTCGTTGGTCGATGTGACCCTTGCCTGAATGTGCTTATCACCTTTTTGATTCAATCTCCTTCTTTTTGATCCACTCATTAGCTGTGAACCGCACGATGGCGTCGATGGATCCGCCGGGCTCGCGTCTATTCCACTAATTGAGTGAAATTCGTAGTTGCTACGCACTGCGAGTGCCTCTTTTGTGCAAGAGGTTGATCAACTCCCTTTTCTTCTGTTCCGTGCCTGTCACTCTAGGCAGGATTCACTGATGCTGGCTTGACCTTGTGGTTAGCTCGGAGTTTTCTGGATCATTCCTATCATTTGTCGGTTGTATTGGGTGTCTTTTCTCCTTGATATCCACTTATCAGTCCGCTCTACTGCATTTTCACTTCATCTCCCCGTAACTACCACTCTGTGTCATCTCCGTGTTATTTCCGTTTCACCTCCGTTTCGCTCCCCTGCAAAGCAGATATCAAGGAGGGGCATCTGTAGACACCCAATTTTAGCCGATAAATTGAGCATTTTCTTTGTTCTCCTAGTCGATGCCCCAATTGATCCTTAATTGGTTGATTTTCTGGGATTCTTCCCCTTTCTTGGCCCAACGCTTCAATTCCATACCTTGGATCTCGTCTCGAGTCTGGCATTCCCGCGCTATTTGTTCTTATCGCTTTTTTGTTCATAGCGCGTTGTGGGTCAATTTAAAATTATCCTTTGATCAATTGTTATTTCTTGACATTTGATCATTATGACATCAATTTTGGGTGTTACTCTCCTTCAACATTTGATTAAATGACTGCCCAATGGTTTTTTCTCCGTTTTTATACCATTTAATGGGCCTTTACTTGTTGCGCTATATCTCCATAGCGCGTTCTTCATTATCGCGCTATGGAAGTATAGCGCCTTATCAGACAGAGTCCCTCTCCAGGCCGGACTCCCTTATTTCGATTCAGAGGCCTTATTGGGTAAGTTGCTGACTGTGTTTCTTATCCAGGAAGGTTTCTAAACCTATCAGGAGTCTTTCCCCCTCATTAGTCGGCAATATTACCTCGATTTGAGCCGCCAAGTCATCGGATTGAATCAAACTTCGACCTAGGGTTTGTGTTCGATCTTCTTCCTATAAATTCATCCCTTTGGCCGTCGTTTGAGGGGGATGCAACTCGAGTTATTGACGAGGAGGAGGAAATACTTCGTGCACAATCAACAAATCCTCGCTCCTCGCACGTTCAAGGGAGTATTTAGGGCTTTTCCTTGTGTTCTTCCTCTTTCATCTTTCTTTTCCCCTCCGGATTTTTAATCTTTGCATCGCATTACATCCTGATTTCAAAACACTCCTTTTACAAGATACATGCATTCACACACACCACACCTATCTTTTGCCCATCCATAGGGGTTTAAAAACCACCAAACCCCCAGGTAATCGAGCCCCCCTTTTTACATGCTTTTGATTAAGGATAAGGGCAGATTATACTCAAATCTCGATCTAATGGGCTTTATATTTATTGTTTATGATTGTTTGCAGGCACTAGAAGATTGATACGTGGAGCCCTTGCACCTTGGCCGGCCTTGGAGCAAGGAAGGAACGAAACCAAATAAATCCCGCTACCTGTCTGATATCGCGCTGTACGAAGCTAGCGCGACCTGGAGAACGCGCTAGGACGATATAGCGCGTTAATCTCCAGGACCACGGCTCCCCTTTATGGATTTCTGAGGTATGTAACATGCCCCATCCTGATCTCTTATTGTTTGGCATGTTTCTAGCTTCAGTGGCGATCACGGATCTTAGTTGTTGCATATGATTTTTCCCCTTTTTCATCATTAATTGAGTGCGATATCTTGTTTTAAAACATCTCCTCCATCTTTTATCAATTTGGGAGTTAATCATAATTATTTGCACATCTACACCCGCGCTACCTAGTGCGATGGAGAGGACGGCCCGCTACTGAGGACACATGGATCACACATGGAGAGTTGCAGCGGATTGATCCGGATCTTCTGGAGCGATACCGGAGTGATGCAGACCCTTACTCGACAGGGTCGAGTTTCTCCCACCCGGGGAGAATTGGTGCGGACACCCGAGCGCATGCGAGACACGAGTCGGCGAGCCACCGGTACCGCACGAGGAGCACGACTCGAGTCACCTCAGCATCCCTATGGCTCGGAGACAGTCTAGAGGTTCCCCACTGAGTCATAGCATTTATCATATTTTTTGGGGATTTTTATTTATGTGTAATGTATTTTATTTTCTTTTCGTCAGTGTGTAATTTAGATAGTTCGAGGGGCTTATGTGTAAAATGGGGATCCCTGGGTCCCACGGGCCCCCACTCCACTCCCATTGGGCCACCTCAGCTCTAAGGCCCCTGTGGGGTCAGTCAACCCTCCATGGAGGCTTCTAGAAGGGTGGGCCAAGGGAGGGGGACAATGGACTTGAAAAGTCCACATGGGAGGCCACCAACCCCACCTACCATGTCCCCCCCTTGACCCTCCTTGGTCAAGGTGCGCCCCCCTCCCCTTTTTGTTTAATATTTTGTTGTATTTTGATCAAACTCCATCCTAGCCATCCATCCCCAACTCCTAGATCCAACGGTGGAGAATGAGTTTGGTGGGAGTCATATATAAGGCATGTAATTACCATTTTCTTGAATTAATGCCATTTTGAACTTGAAAATTGTTGGAGCATGGCCTAGGCCGCCCCCTTCCTCTCTCCCTCTCCCCCTTGCAGCTTTGAAGGTTGCTTCTTGGTGGTGTGACTCCACCCTATCAGTTCCGGTCGCCGCCGCCGCCGCCACGAGCCACCACCGCACCGCCATCGCCATCAACGGAGTTCTGCCTGTGCAGTATCACAGCAGCTTGCTCGATATTCACAGGTCTCCCCCGAGCTCATTTGTCTACCAAATTTGGAGGAGTTGTTCATGGGATGTTCCTCTCCACCCACAAAAATCAGGCCAGCATGCAGATCACGTTTCCTATTTTTTGATTTTCGTCCACTCTTCCATTTCGGTTCTGTCAGAGTTCTGTCCAGGTTCACCTCTATCCTGAGTTTCATGTCTTAGATCCACTTTTTGATTTTTGTTTGATCGCCCAATTTTACTGGGGGTTCCATCCATCCACCCCTTCATCCACAATTTTTCTCACTTTTTGATTCGCCCATCTCATATTTTCTAAAAATCGTTCTCACACCCATCTACAGTTCTGTCCACATGTTCCTAGATCCGACCACCAATCACCCCAAAAATCATAACAAATCACAGCCATCTCCACATCAAATTCTAAAAATAGTCCCAATTCCGTGGTTTGATTACCTACAACTTTTAAGATGAGCTCGAAGTCTGAATCCAACTTTACGTAGGCGGTCAATGGCCATTTACAGGAAACTGATATGCTGATCTGAGATTTCGGGAGCTGTGGAGCAGAGAATTGAAAAATAGTTAAAGCCCAGGTCCGCGTAGGTTCAGAAGAGTCCACTGACCCTAGATTGAAGGATTTCAAATCCTCTTTCCAACGGCGCTGGTTTTGTCACATTCCGGCGACGGGGCTGATCGTAGCGGCCATTTTCTCCGGAGCGCGCGCTGTTGAAACATCAACATCAGCTCGTGGACAACATCCTCTCCACTTGGGAACCGGGGCACCCGGCCTCCGGTGAGTGTCACCGGCTGACCGCCGTCCAGGGAAGCGTGCTGCCAGGGGTCCCCATTACAGTGGGACCCACCCCGCCAGACCTGGAGGACAGGACAGCGTGTGGGCCCTGCGGCCCATTGATTTCGCCGTCCGGAAAGCACGAGAACGCGGAGTTCGGCGCGTCGAGACGACATCAAGATGCTGCCCGTCAACCTGATTTGCGTGATCCCCGGGGCCCACATGTGACCTTTTACCTCCCTGCGTGGAGTGGGTCGAATCTCTTTGTACCATTGTGAATTATGTTAACCGGGGGCCCGTACGTCAGCCGAGGTGTCTTCGCCACGCCGGGTGCGTGGAGGTAAAGGTCTTAACTCCTTGGCGTTACATTGCTTAGCTAGTATACGGTCTTAGGCCACTGCCGAGAGTGTAGGTACTAGCCCGTGTGTCCATGTCACCGCTGTGAGAGTGAGAGTGACCCGTCCCGCGACTCGATCCGAGTCCGGAAGTTGAGTCGGACTACCCTTGACCTCCGCCGGTTCCTTCACCGCGCACGGTCCGCGCTTTCCCTCGCTTGGGACGACGAGTGAGATTCCACTTCTGTTAGCGATATTTCACCAGTAGGAGCTCGTAGTGTCGGGCTTAGTGTCTCCCTGGTGTGTGTTGCTGGTCGTGTCTTCATCTAGAGTCCGAGGGTGGCACCATATAGTGTCATCTCCTTAGTCCGTCCCGCATCAGCATCGATCCTAGGTGATTAGGATGCTAAAGTTTTCATCTTTTTATGCCTTTTTCTATTCACGGACTCTACAGCGCTTAGTGGTCTAGTGCTAGACCGTTTCTTCTTCCCATGCGGTCGCCCGATAGACCGTTTCTACCGTTGTCGCCGAATTTGAATAGTTTCAAACTCTTTTGACATTATCTCCTATTATTATCCATTTATTTATCTATTTAAGGAGTAATTACTCCCCTTAAATTTCATAAATACACTAGTTTAGGCTTCTAGATTATGGGCCAAACCTCATGGGCTTAGTTTTGGGTCATTTTGAGCTTAATTAAAAGATTAGATTCATTTAAATAAATATTATATTTTAATAATTATATTTAATTAACTATAATTCATTTAATAGCCCATTAAGCTTGAATTAATTCTAGAAAATCTTAGAAAAATCCAATTATATTTCTAGAAAATTCAAAATATTATTTATAAAATCTTGGGGTAGATACGGCAGCATAGTTGATCCGGCGGCCAAAGCAGCAAGAAGGAGGTAGACCTTTAAAAAATATTTCACTGTGATTTTTGTCACAATTTTTGAATTTATAAAATTTACCTTTTGACATATTTGGTAAAATCTAAATAATATTTAAGAGAGTATTGAGTTTCCTCGTTAGGAGGTGGTTGAAGAGAGAGAGAGATAGGTGGTAATCGTGTGTGTGTGAGAGATGTTGAGTTATGGTTTTGATGATTGTTGTAATTGTTAAGTTATGGTTTTGATGATAACTAAACTTAATGTGTGATTACGTGATGATAACTAAACTTATGGTTGATTACACATGTTCTTGATGATTGTGTTCATTCATCTTGTTGTTTATGCTGGTTGCATATGTTGGTTTTACAAGAGGCAAGAGGTTTCATAACATCTTTAATGTCAACAAGCATGGCATTAACCCTGACTATCCTATATGCAGGATCAAACTCATGGCAGTCACCTGGTGAACCAAAACTCTGCTCCTCTACAATCCAAAACAGGTGGTATATGTCATTTACTGTCAAGAACCATTGGTGAGACTCTTACCTTATCTTAGCATCGATCTCACCATGTGTATCTCATATACTTCTCCTTAATACACCTCATTCATACACATTAAACTTGAAACCCTTCAAGCCATCGTGCGCCCTCGCCCGCGGATCGACCTACGCGGTTAGGTCGCGGGGGTCAAGGGGAACAAATTTTAGAAATGCTCAAATGGTCTAATGCATAAACCAAGTGAAATCCGACCCCCAAATGTATGAAATAAACATCTACTTAAAGTCATTGTTATTTGGATGTATTTCATTGGGCTAACACTTCAACTTTGCAGGACTAGGTCTTCACATTCGACACTTCACATAGCCATTGTCAATGTACAATGAAGCATAGCCAAGAGAACCCAAGGTCAAAGATTCAGTTGACACCTTCAAGACTGTCAAGGTTGATGCCGCAGATGAGAACGGGCTGCTAAAGGACTTAAGCGATGGAGCTAACAGGGTTAATGGACTGACCCAGGGAATCCCGGGGTCTGCCCAACTGGCGGTCGACCGCCAACCCAGGGGCGGTCGACCGCCCCAGCCAACAGTCCACTGTCTATAGAATTCTTAGTGGCGGTCGACCGCCAGCCCAGTAGCGGTCGACCGGAAATACCAGGGACTAAATTTCTACAGCGTTTCTCAATAGCGGTCGACCGCCAGAAGGTTCCGGTCGACCGCCAGCCCCGAGTCCACAAAAGTTGACTTTGTTTTCCACTTCGAGAAGAGCCTCTTCAATTGTAATTATTTAATCCCAAAGACACCCAATCACCCACAAAACGTGGATCTGGTCTGGGGGATGTCTATGGACCATTCCAAGTCTATAAAATACACACAAGAGGGTTAGAAACCCTAACTATCAAAGAGATCAAAGGGGAGATCAAGGGAGAGAGCTATCAAAGGAAGAAGAAGGCTGCTGCAACCCTCCGTGAATAATACTCCATCCAGCAACTTCTTCATCCATCTGAAGGTATTCAAGCTCCATCTGAAGCCAGCAACCAAAGAGGAAGAGGAGAAGTAAGCAAACATCAAGGAGATCAAGAAAGATGTCCAAGGAACAAGAAGATGTACTGTAGCCGTGAACAGTACCTCGTGGAAGATCTCTTCATCCCTACACAAGCCTTTCAAGCTCCATTCAAAGCCATTCAAGTGAAGTAGGAAGCATCGTTCCAAGCTCTATATCATACACTTAGTGGAAGCCAAATAAGGAGTCTTCTAAACTGTGCTTCATTGTTTTTGTGTTTTGGGCTTTATATTTGTGTTCTTTATAATCTGGAAACATTTGTGTGTATGTGGATCGTTGTGGATCCGTGGTCCTGTGTGGTCATTGTGTTCTATTTGTGTGTGTGTGCGTAGAGCTTCCTAGATCTACGTATGTGGGTGGATCTATTTTGATCCGATCTTGTTAGTGTGTGGAGTGCTTCACTTGTCGCAGCGTGTGTGTGCCTTGTTGATCCACTTGTTAGATCATGTTGGAGACCTCGTCTCCGTGTATGTGTGTGTGTGTGTGTGTGTGTGTGTGTGTGTGTGTGTGTGTGTGTTGGGGTGCGTCCCCGTGTATGTGGACAGGTGTCGTCCTGCGTGTGTGGTTGGAGCTTCGTCTCCGTTTGGGGATTTATCCCCGAGTGAAGCCTCACCGGGTTTTGGTGAGGGGTGGACATAGGATTACCGTCGTTGCATCCGAACCACCTTAAAATCCGATGTGCACTATGGTTTGATTTGTGTGATTTGGTCTTTTTCCTCTACCTCCATTCTAAGTGAGTGTTAGTGTTTATTGTTGTTCTGGATTTATCTTCGTATATCGTGCACAATCTATATCATCATCTAATTAAGTTTTATAAATCTAATTTGTGAACAAATAGATTTGAACCTTTTGATTAGCATTGTATCACATATTTTGAAAAGGATAAAAGTTTTCATAAAATATGTAATCACCCAATTCACCTCCCTCTTGGGTGTCATTGATCGCGAGACTTCAAGAGAGAGAGAGAGAGGTGATTATGGGAGGGAGAGAAAGAGGGGTGACGTATGTGTGTGAGAGAGAAAGAGGTGGTTATGGGAGAGAGAACTCTTTTGAAAAAAAAGGAAAGTGTTATTTTTTATTTGGAGAAATTTACTGAAGAGTTAACTCCTTCTCTAAAAATTAGGAGAGACGTTCCAAACATGATTTAGTCCACATTCTTTCTTTACAATAAATTTTGAGAGAGAAAATATCTAAAAAAACGTAACCAAACACCCGATAAGCGTCTTATGTTTTAAAACCTAAACACAAAACCTATCTCGCTAAAGGGCGGTTGTTGCTGTTCGCTAGAGAGAGAGAGAGAGAATTGAGGTGGACTGTTCGTGTGAAGGCTTTGCTCGTGGGTGTTGAATAGAAGAAGAGAAGATAGAATATTTTAATATTCTTTGAAGGCTAGTTCGTGATTGATGGAGAAGGAGTTCCATGAAGTTTGGATTGGAAGAAAGTGATTAGTGATCGTGGAATTTGTTTCTCGGCTCTAAGGTAGGTTTTCTCGTCAAGTCTCGAGCAGGAAAGAAAAATGTTAATCTTGTTTACCCTAGAATTTATTTCACTGATTTTAGACTATCTAATAATAATAAAAGTAAAAACATCTCAATTGCATTTTCTGGTCACTGTTGTCTTGTTCTGATCCTTCTTATCTCTGCTTGATCACCCCTGCAAAAAATAGAGCTTTAAAACTCTGCAAAACCTGAGCCTTTACACTGAGTATCCAGAACCAGATGCGCCTAAACCCAGATGCATCTTCAGCCGACCTGCCAGGTCGATTTCGTGCAAACCTGATTGAGAGTTGCTAAGCCTTGTATCCCTGCAAATCTGATTTAAACTCAGTAAAAACCTACTCATTTTTTTCTTAAATCCCCGTAAACTAGTCGACTATTCTTGCAAACCTAGTCAACTATTTTTATTCCTTTGCACACTCGCACAAATTTTTTTTAGTTTCCCCTGCAAACCTGGACCATTTTTCTTGTTCCCTTGAAAACCTGATCACCCTTCTATCCTAGTACTTTGTATCTTAAACCTGTGCACTTGAAGTTAGAAATCTAGCCAAACCATGGCCCTTTAATCCTCTGCAAATTGACCTCTTAAAACCTGCGAACTTGGAATTTAAACCTACAGCCTGGCTAGTTTTTAACCCTGCAAACATGTTGATTTTAGACCTTGAAAAACCTGGTTTTTAAACTTACAAACGTACTGATCTTAAAACTCTGCGAAACCTAGTTTTTGAACCTTGCGAGACATGAACTTTTAAACTTGAAACCTGAACTTTTTAAACCCTGCAAATCTATTTGTTTAAACTCTTCAAACTTGATTCTAAATCATTGAAAACATGAATTTTTATCCCTGAAAACTTGAACTTTAATCCCTACGAATTTTGGGCCATGTTCTTGGATTGAAACGAACCTGAAATCATGCAAGTCTGAACCTGCAAAAATCTGAAATCTTACAATCTTGAAACATGGTTTTCATATCTTGCTGTCCTAATCAATTATATGATCCCATGCAACTAAATTTCAGTCTTTAATATGATTGCAATCATTAGTGTTCTGATCGATTATTCGATTCTTGCAGCTTGATTTCAGTCTCGATAACTCGATCATTCTTCATGAATTGGGTATGTTCTACCAGGTTTCCCTATCATCTTGCCTTGCTCAAGATTAATGGCCTTCGATTAAAAAGGAGACTAAAAGTTAAACACGATTAATACCTTGTTTCCAAAGAAAAACTAAAGTTAAAATTTACCAAGTTCACTACTTTCGGATTCCTAATTTACTAATAGAAAAAAAACTAAACGATAACTGAACCATTCTCTAATAAATCTATTAATCCATGTTCAGTTCGATGGATTATTCCTTGAATTCCTTCAAGACAAATCTTCTTGAATAGACTTGCACTTTTACTTTCTCGATCTCATGTTTCCCATTTCTTTGAAATATTTTATTATATTTTTTTAGCACATGATCCTTGCTTCCTATTTGTTATAGTTGTTAATTACTTGAACATGACTTCCTTGAGGTCCACTTGGTCATTTGTGCTATATGAAAGTGTCTAGTATTTACTTGGGATCTTTGATCCATAACCTCAATGTCTCGCACCAATAGGGCATGCTCTGGTCTTGGGAGGAGCACCTGAAAGTACTTGTGCCCATGAAAGTTGAATGACCTAGTGTGACATTGCACCAAAGTACTTGCTTGCTAGATTGATCTAGACACTTCACATGATATTTGTTACTTCCTACTTGTTACATTATTTATTGCTTGACTTGTTACATGACATGCTTGACTTGCTACTTTATTCTTGGCCCGAAATGATATATATATATATATATATATATATATATATATATATATATTTAAACTTTAATTATTATATGGCCAATCTATAATTATGTTCACTTGCCTATGCTCTTCATTTGTTATACATACATTTCTTATTATTGTTCATTGGTCTATGTGGAACAAAGTGTTATTCTATGGGAGCCACCTCTCGAGTCCTTAGGGAGTAAAGTGCTACATAGGGGGAGCTACCTCTTGAGCTGATATTGGCCATCTTTACAATTCTTTCATGTTATTTCCTTAAATTTTGATTTTCATGCTAAGTTCTTAGATTCTACTTATTATTATGATTAATGATCCTTGTCCTATCTTCTATCTTGTCATCTAGCATAAGAATTGTAAAAGAGATTAATCACTTTAATTGCTTGTGTTGAGATATAATTCCTACTAGGCTTTATGCTCATGCAATGTAAGATACTATTTTTTCCAGGTTGTTTCGAAGCTTAAGAGGGAAGGGCAAGAGTGTGGAGTACTGCAGCATGATGTCTTAACGGTCTTCCCATTTATTAGTTTAGAACTGAGAGTCATTTGCTATAAGAGAGGTCTTCTATTTATGAAGAGTGGAATTGCCCATTGCTTAATTAGAGTTTTGTAAACTTGAAATTTTATAGTTGAGATTTTTGTATCAAGTAATATATTAGAAGTTCTAGAAGTTGATTTATTTATTATCAAGTTGATGTATTAGAATTTTTTGTTTGGATTGAGTGTGGGGTTTTCTCCCCTATCGCGCTTCGATATTCCGCATTGGGGCATGCCAGAGCGAGCCAAGCGAGTAAACCCCATCTAGCACAAGCTTTCATTGCAAGCATTGAGAGAAACATAAGCTCAATCCTTTTTTCAACCATATAGCTGCTACATGCTCAAGAGAAGAAGAAGAGACAATCGCGACTTCCTGTTGTAATCTTCTTAGCTTCTTCTCAAAGTCTTCATCAATGCTTTGATTTTCTCTTTAGAAAGCTTTTTTCCGTTTAGTTCAAGATCGATTGATTTCACTCTTGTTTTTCATCTTGAACTTGCTGTAATAACTGTACACACTCTGCATATCGAGATGTAATCTCTGTGTAACCCCACTTGAAAATTGGTGATCTTCTCCTTGAGGGGAGAAGCTCTTGCTCGAGGGTAAGATGACCAGTGGGAGGTCTGTATCCTGTGTGACTAACAGGAGGTCGGTATCTTGTAGGTTTGACTATACCTAGAAATCAGTTGGGGCTCTAGTGAGAGAGCGCTCGTGGTGTGGTTGAACACTTGATCAAAAATAACTGGGGCTCTAGTTGATGGAGCGTCTGTGGTGTAGCTGAACACTTGACCAAAAATAGTTTGGGTTCGAGTGAAAGAATGCTCGTGGTGTGGCTGAACACCTAATCAAAAATAGCCAGTGTAACTATTCCCAGTTGGGGGAGATAGTGCAAATCATAGTGGTTACTGGGGACTAGACGTAGGACTGACTGCGGGTCAGAGCCAAACTAGTATAAAATTGTTGCACCCATTTGTGTGATTACTGGTATCTTTTTATTTCTGTCCACGACACCATTGTAGCGTTTACATTTTTTATTCCACATTCATCTTAAACGCTTGTTTATCATGATTAATTTTTAATTACCCATTCGCCCCCCTCTAGGTTAGCCATTTACTGGGCAACAAGTGGTTTTAGAGTCCAGGGTCTCTATATCTTAAAGATCTAATGATCTGAGAGCAAAAGATCATATATGGCTGAGATGGCAAGAGGTCAATATGTCAACCATCCTCCATTATTTGATGGCTCTGACTATCCTTACTGGAAAACTTGAATGAAGTTTTTCTTGAAGAGTCAGAACTATGACATGTGGATGATAGTTGATGAGGGTGACCTTATTGTCACGAGACCCACAAAAGAATTGATAGCAACTGATAAGGTAAATTTATCTTTGAATGCCAGGGCCAAATATCATCTATGCTGCGCACTATCAAGAACGGAATTCAACAGAGTCTCAGCTTGCAAAATTATGTAAGAAACGTAGAACAAGTTGAGGATCTCGTATGAAGGAACAAATAAAGTGAAGGAGAGAAGAATAGACATTCTAGTGTCCTAGTATGAACAGTTTAAGATGATGCCCAATGAAACCATTTCTCAAATGTATTGCAGATTCATAGACATCATAAATAGGCTGATTGCACTCAGTAAGGAATACAGTTCTTGTGAAATGGTAAGGAAGATACTCAGATCATTATCAAGTAGTTGCATACCCAAAGTGACCGCCATCGAAGAAGCAAACAACCTCACCTAGATGTCACTAGAGAAGTTGGTAGGGTCACTTATGGCCCATGAAATCAATATGCAACGTCTGAGAGAAACCCTAATCAGTAGAAGAACGAACGCGCTTAAAGTTGAGGAATCACAGTCTGAGTTAGAAGAAGAAGAAGAAGAAATTTTTGCAGACACTGATGAAGAAGTTGTCGTACTATCTAGAAGACTTCAAAGAATAATGAGAAAAAAGAAGCTACAGAAGTCAAGGCAGACTTTGAAGTTTCATAAAAAAATGTCAAAGAATGAGGGCTTTAGAAAGGAAGAAGTAACCCACTACGAATGTAACAAACCTGGACATCTAAGAACAGACTGCCCCAGACTTAAGAAGCAAAGTGAGAAGACCAAGGAGAAGACAAAAGTTGAAAATCAGAGAAGATATAAGAAGCCCATCAAGAAGAAGGCAATGGCAGTAGCGTGGGATGATGAGGATCCTACTTCTAGCTCATCAGAATCAGAAGAAGTCAACTTGGCCTTGATGGCCAACAATGACGAGGATCAGGTATATGACTCTGACTCTAGCTCAGATTCTAATTTAGAATATTCTTTAGAAGATGCATTAGAAGAATTATATGAGAAATTTAAGATAGTAAGTAAAGAAGTTAAGATTCTTAAAAATGAATATTAGAGATTAAAGAATGAAAAATGTCCACACTGTAATTCTTCGACGGTTAAAAATTTTGCATTAAATAAGGAAAATGAGAAGTTAAAAATTGAACTAAAAGAAAGCCTCGAAGAACTTAATGCGAGTACCATACTATGAATTGAAAACATGGACTTAATAAAATGTAAAGATAATGAGCTACTGGTAAAAAGAATATGAAATCATTAAACTTAAGGAAAGTGAAACATATCTAAAGAAAATCATAGAAACATTCACTAAAGGTGAAACAAGATTAAAAATATTAGAATTTCAGACAAAGAATTTCAGGAAAGAAGATATTGGACATGAAAAACCTAAAAATGAATGTCCACCTAATTTATATAAAAAATATCCATTACCAAAATTTGTAAAAGTAAGAAAACGAGATAACTATTCAACCATTGCATTTTAAAGACATTCAACAACAAAAGAGATTAAAAACAGTAAGAACTTACGGTGGAAACCTAAAGCATCTGTGCATACTTCTGTCAATCCCATAGGACCCAAAAGAATTTGGATATCAAAAATCCAGAAGTAAATTTTTCTTGCAGGTATGTCTTGAAGACAACCAAATAACGTAATATCCTGACAAAGGCTTATCAAGGCATATAACTGGAGATAGGACATTGGCCATAGAAATCCATGTTAAAGTATATAAAGGTACGTTATCATCTTATTAGAAAGCATGATATAAAAGGTGATATCCTGCTTAATTTGACATTTTGCATTTTATTATACCAACATTGATGAATTGTGAAATATGCAAAGAGTACATAGAAAACATGATAAATACTAAGTATAAAAACACTTCACAACATTCGCCTATCTCTAGAAGCTGATAGCCAATGCACCTATCTCAGCTATCACATTTAGCGCCTAAGTTAGTCTGAGAAGAGTGGCTATCCTAAATAGCGCCTATCTTACTAAAGATACTGAGTGAATATCTTCGAGCTTAGGCTATCTCAGCACCTATCCTAAGTCATTCTAAGATGGTCTGACTATCTTACTTAGTGCCCATCTTAAGCTTTAAACCTATCTTAAGGTTGGGCGACTATTCCAATTGAATAATAAGAACATAGAATCTGAATAGTCAATCTTCAACTACTTATCTTCGCATGATCAAACTTTTTTTGAGCCTGTCACTGTCAGCAATACGTTTGAAGGCTCAGGGGTCGATAAAATACTTTTTCCCTGGTAAAATAAAGCTTATCTTTCTAACTTCATCTATATATCGTCACCTTTGAACTAGCAAGACTCTTGCATAGCTCTGCTCCTCTGCAAGTCCCTACATCTCTATTCACGCCAACAATATGAAGAGATGTGGCTTCACTCAGCAGGATAGCCAGTGGGTTAGGTCTAAAGCAGTGGCGACTATAGAAGTTGGACCTGCACAAGAGCAAGGCTAGCCCTCAAAGGAAAGACAACAAAAGGAGTTTGAGGAACCTTCCTTCACATGAAAAATTTGTCGCAACCAACACACACATTGTTTCTGTTATTTAAATTCTGGTTGAGGAAGAAATGTTTAGGGAACCACGGACTGAGGGGAGCCCCAAACTAAGGAAGCAACACATATTGAGGGGGAGACTCAAATTAGGCCACAAGTTGAGGGGGAGTGGTGGGGACACCGGGTCCACTACCGGGCCCACTACTCGGAGCCGACGCCACACCGCCCCGACCGCACCGAGCTTGTGGCTCGGAGACTCACTCGAAGACTCGGCATCCTGAGTAGATACTTGTGTGTATTTATATGTATTTGAGTGTTCAGTATGTACGTGTGTAAAATATATGTATTACTACATGTATATTTACTTTTATTTTATTAGGTAAGGTTTGTTAAAAGACATGTGTATTTTATTTTTATTAAACCCACAAGTCAAAGGTGGGTTGTTGGGTTTTATTTTATTAGGCTAGGATATATATGCAAATAGGTAAAGTCTAATGGTATGTATGTTATGGCTTTCCCTTTATACAAGGGGGGCTAAGGGTGTTGTTACGTATGTTATATGAATGAAGATTTTACAAATCACGTAAGAGCCTTTCCTCTTACTTTCCCCCCTTCCCTCTAAGTTTCTTGTGAGTTTTGAGAGATTGCCCAGTGTGAGACCGTCCGGCGTGAGGCCAAGCTGCGCGAGGTAGCAAACTATCTCGTCCTGTTCGCGTCCCGGAGCTGTCGTCGATCCGTCCTCTGACGCCGACCGCGTCAAATTTGGTATCAGAGCCCAACAAACGGCGTCTCCGTCGACCCCGACATCACAGTCGTCTCTCCTCCTCTCTCTCGGTTGCTAGAAGTGAAAAAAAAAGAAAGAGCAGAAACTCTCTCTCGGTTGAGAGAAAGGAGAGAGAGAGAAAGAAGTTGAAAAAATAATAAAAAAAAAGAAAAACAGAAGGCTCGACTGAGAGGGAGAGAAATAGAGAGAAGAAAAAAAACAAAAAAAGATAAAAGAAAGAGAGGGGTTCATACGGCTTCTGCATTGTCGCTCGTGCCCCTCGGTTCAAACGCCCTGACCGCAACAGTCGCCCCCCCCCCTGCCGCGGCGCTCCGCCGCCAGCAGCGGCCCGCGACGTCACCCAGCCGCGCTCCGCGGCCGTGCCGGCCTCCGCGCCCCCGCACCGCTGGCCCCGGCCAGCCCCTCGCTCGCTGCCGCACTAGCTGCACCTGAGCGCCAGTGCGCACCCGAGCGCCCGCCTGCGTGGCCACCCGGCCGCGCCTGAGCCCGCTGCTGCCGCGGCCGCCTTCTCCAGTGCCCACGCCCAGCCCGTCACACCGTGCCTGCCAGCGCCCAGCACCGGCCCTGCGTGCGCCTGGTCGCACCCGCCGACCTTCGCCCACCTGCCAAGTCAGCCTCGACGCCCACCCGCCGCGTGAGAAACTCACGCAGGTTTGAAAAAGAGGGTTAAAGTTTGACAAAAAAAAGTGGTTTGAAAAAAAGAGAGGGTTTGAAAAAAAGAAAAGAAAAAGAGGAGTTTAAAAAGTCAAAAAAAGAGGTTTGAAAAAGAAAAGTCAAAAAAGGGGAGTTGATTGAAGTGTTAATATATATATATATATATATATCTCATATATAATATTATATATATATAAATTGGAAAAGTCAAAAGAGCAATAGATATATATATATATTATGTTGGATATATATATATATATATATATATATGACATTATATATATATATATATATCTATATAATTATATATATATATCATTTGAAGCCAGTCACTGATTGTGGCACCCAAGTCCACAAACGACGGCTTGCCCGGTGCCCGAGTCGCCGGATAGCCGACACGCAATCCGTAATTTACGGAGAGTGAGTGCCCGAGATTCTCCCTGCACGGAGAAAATTTTAGATTGATTTGTTCCCCTGCGCGGGAAATTTTAAGCGGTTTGTAATAATTAAATCCTCCCTGCGTGGAGTGAATTTTTTGTAACCGGTCAAGCTTCATCGACGTCGTACGGACCCGCACGTCCCCACTCGCCTTCGTCTCCGGTCGGAGTTAGACTTTTCAGTCTAGCTAGGTACGTGCTCCAAATCACTTGCTTATTTAGTATCTTTTCAATTGCCGCACGAAGTGAGAGTCACCCGGTGAGAGACCGCCCGGTGTGAGGCCGAGCTGTGCGAGACAGTAAATTATCCCGTCTTGTTCGCGTCTCGGAGCTACCGTCGATCCATCCTCTGATGCCGTTCGCGTCAAATTTGGTATCAGAGCGCGATCCATGCAGCCTGTCTTCTGAGTGCATTGTTGTGGACGGAGAGAGAGAGAGCTTGTATGAACCCATCCTTTAAACCCTAGAACTGTCACATTAGGGCACCCTAAATTATCAGAAGGTAGTTCCACAACTACTTCACCTACGAGCGAGCAACTCTCCCTGACCGGTCCCTTCAAATTGACCCTTTGCCTATCAGCCAACAAATTGGGTCTACAACTTACTAATCTTCGGTCCCAGGATTACATCATTTATGTTCGAGCTCATGCATGCCACGCTGGTCTAGGAATTCATCAGGCCGTCTAGAGCGCCCTTCAACGTTACCCATGGATCAAAAGAGCGTGAGTGGTATGCTAGTCCAGCTCGAACACAACCTTAAGGACCACTTTGAAGAATCCATAGGCCAATTACGAGCAGAGCTAGATGAGAGGATCCAAGCTTTAGAGGAACGACTGAATGGAGAGGAAGGAAATGTGAATGACCGCGGCGATCCCGTAGCCAATCCTAGGGAGGAGAGAGTCCAAGCCCACCAGAATCAGGCTCCCCAGGGTAGAGAGCAAGAGGCCCGTGTGTCTCGAGAGAGAGACCACGACGATGAGGATATCATCCTACGGAACGTCAAGATTGACGCTCCGAGTTTTGATGGGTCCCTAAACCCCGCCACATACCCTGATTTGGAGACTGAGATGGATCAATATTTTGACTGGCATCGCCGCATGACCCCTGCTACAAGGGTGAGGTTTGCCAAAATGAAACTCCTAGGACAAGCCAAGACCTACTGGTGCAACGTTGAGAATCTCCTAGCAAGGAGACGAGAGGAGCCCATAAACACGTGGGAAGAAATGAAGGAGAAACTAAGGGAGGAGTATCTGCCACCCTCCTATCATCAGCGTCTTTTAGACCAATGGCAGAAACTCACCCAAGATGAAAAGTCTGTGGACGAGTATATCGCCAAATTTGATGACTTCTTCCTTCGGAGTCGAGTCATGGAGGATGCCTATGTCACCCTCTCACGATTTAGGGCTGGCCTACACGAGAGCATACAGCGGGAGCTATTTTTACGAGAGGTTAATACTCTCGAGCACGCCTATCAGGTTGCTCGAGATGTCGAGCGGTTTCAAAGGGTGGTCCCACCTCGGGTCCCCACCTACCGCCAACCGGAATCCCGAAACTTCGTGGTCCGCTACTCTGAGAGGCCTGGCCCCTCCACCTCCTATGTCCCTACTGCTACCCCACTTAGGGCCGTTGCCCCTACTGTTTCTTTCCCAAGGAACCCTTTACCTGCACCCGCTGCTGTGCCTAGGCTGGAGTATACTCCGTCAACTGAGAGGAGAGATGACAAGAGAAAGGAAGTCATCCCTAGCACCTCCCAACCAGTCCCTGTCTCAGGAATTCGTTGCTTTAGGTGCCATAACATAGGGCATGTTGCCTCCAATTTCCCCACCCGAGCCTTAGTCATCACCGACCCCCAGCCCGTGGAGCTTCCACCTCAGGAAGGAGAAGCCATTGAGAGGTATGAGGCCGATCCTGACCTCATCGCCCAGTTTGAGGACATGGATGTAGGGTATGATGGAAAGCATGTCGAGTACATGCAAGTGGGAGAAATTGCCGAGAGTTCAAACCAGGGAAGACTGGGTGTAGTTCGCTGCATCTTAACACACCCCCAGGAGGACGACTGGCGTCGAACCTCCATCTTCCAAACATACATTATGGTGAAATCCCAACCCTGTAAGGTGATATTTGACAATGAGAGCTGTATCAATGTAGTCTCTTCAGACTTTGTCTCCCCTCTAGGTCTACCTACCCATCCTCATCCGAGGCCATACAACGTGGCTTGGGTTGACGACACGTCTATCTCAGTCACCACTACATGTGTCATTCCCATCCAATTCCAGTCCTACCAAGGACAGATCTTATGCGATGTAGTGCCAATGAAGGTTAGTAGCATCATCCTAGGACGACCGTGAATCTATGATGTAGACCTTACTACATTCGGTTGGTCCAATCATTATTCCTTCTCACACAATGGGAAGAAGATACAACTGTACCCAGCACCTCCAAAGGTGGTCTCGGGAAAGTGTTCCACCTCCACCCCCACTGGAACCCCCAAGGTTCAGGAGAGTCCTTGAACCCCCACTGAAAGGAAACTTCCCATTCCCCCTTCTTCAACACCTATCACACCCGTTCCTAAGGCCCCTAAGGTTTGTTATGACCCGGTTAGGCGCCTTAACTTCATAGGTGTCCGTGAGCTGAATAGGGAGGTTGCCGAAGGTGTCCCAGTTTGGGCTGTTATTGTCACCATCACACCCGAGGAGTCCTAAGTCTCAGTCCCACTTGAAGTCCAGACAATCTTGTAAGACTTCCAAGACATTTTTCCCGAGGACTTGCCCTCTAGACTCCCTCCCATGCGTGATGTACAACACGCCATTGACCTTGTCCCTGGGTCAACCCTACCCAACCTTCCCCATTACAGACTGAACCCCAAGAAGTATGCTGAGCTTCAAAGAATTATCGAGGACCTTATCCAAAAGGGTTTCCTCAGGGTGAGCAAGAGCCCATGTGTTGTCCCTGCCTTGCTCACACCCAAGAAAGATGGCACCTGGCGGATGTGTGTTGACAGCCGCGCCATCAACAAAATCATTGTCATGTATAGATTCCCAATTCCCCGTCTTGATGACATGCTTGACATGATGAGTGGAGCCACCATCTTTTCTAAGATTGATTTGAAAAGTGGCTACCACCAGGTCCGTATCCGACCAGGGGATGAGTGGAAGACAGCCTTCAAAATAAAAGAAGGTCTGTATGAGTGGCTCGTCATGCCATTTGGGATATCCAATACCCCCAGCACCTTCATGAGGCTTATGACAAAAGTCCTCCGCCCTCTCATCAGTCGCTTTGTTGTCGTCTACTTGGACGACATTCTCATCTATAGCCATAACCCTCAGGATCACATCCACCATTTGAGGGAAGTCTGCGAGACTCTGAGGAGAGAAACTGTAGCAACTCGAAAATTTTTATATGCATTTATAAAAAAAAGGAAATAATGAAAGATGAAAATAAAATAAATTATGAATATTTTTCTGTTAAGCATGAACCCTATCCCACGTGTTAACACGAACGGTGAGATCCGCGATATGATTTCGAAAAGACGAAGACGTCGACATCCGATTTTTATTAGCTTTAATCTAATCCTAATTAATGGATGAGGTCATTCTTACATCATTGAATAAATGAGGTCATAGATTATGTCATTCACATAGTGGAATAAAGTTGGTGTAATGGGGTTGGTGTAATAGTGGAACAAGGTTGGTGTAATAGTGATAAGGTTGGTGGAATAGTGAAAGTAGGTGGGAGATTTTAGCCTATAAATGGGGCTGGACTCTTCCCTACTCAAAGCACAAATCTCTTGGGAGGAATTGCTAGTTGGAGAGAGAGAGAAAGCTCGAAGTTGGAGAAGTGTTCGAAAGCATTCTTCGTTCTTAAATTTCTTCTTCTTTGATCTTCAACGAGGTAGGTTTTCTCCCAGGCGAAAACTTAATTAGGTCTCCATATATGTTTCTTTGCATGAGTATTTTGATTCTATGTAAAATTTTCATGATCATATATTTATAGTTTATTTAATATTTAAAGTTTAAATATGGAGTTTTCATTATCATAACGTGTTTCAATAACGTAGATCACATAGAGACCATGATTTGAATACGGTAACCATGCTCGATTTACCTTGTTTATGTGCATTATTTTAAAACTTAAATTTTAAATTTTAAAATCATGTTCTTACCTTAAGAATACTATTAACAAAGAAATGGCTAGGTGAATGAACTCGTAAAGCTATTGTTAATTGTTCAAACAATTATGCTCTAATTTCCATAGAATTTCTATACATGATTGACCCTATCTATTTGATTTAAGCTCTATCTGAAAGCTTGACATCTTCTTTCAAACTTCTCTTCATACATGAACATATTATGCAATTGGAAGCTTGACATCTTTTTTCAATGTCTTTTCCTTCATTGAAAGTCTTTCACAAATGAACATGTTAGAATATACAAGAATGATTTCCATTCGATTTACGTATTTTCGTGTCTCCGAAAAATCGTGTAGCTAGCAAGTTCACTAAGAAGAATCGGTGTCTAAGACTAGAGGTCCATGGGCAAACGCTTTAAGTTGATAAGTGGTTACTTAATTAGGACCTCGTGAATACGAGGGGAGCCTCCCACTGTCCCACCTCTTACCTGGTCGCGTTTTCTTTAGTTTTTTACTAATTACTCAATTGAGAAAAACTTGATCTAAACTTATTTTACAAGATTTTTCACAAGAGTTGATCGCGCCTTGACCGGAAATTCATTCTCTTTGTTATCTTAATGTCGTTAAACATGATGCCTTAAATCATCCTTGAACTTCTCTTATAAACTTCATTTATTCTTCATACTACATGCTCTTTCTTCATACTATATGTCCTTGGAAATAGAAATTTTGCTAGATCTGTACTTTAGCCATAAACTACCATTTAGGAGTGTAGGAGCTAAGTGCCATACAGGACAAAGTGCTATGTTATAGGAGCCACCTCTTGAGGTCGGAATGGCGCAAAGTGCTACATAATGGGAGCCACCTCTTGAGCCTGTAGGGGCCAAATGACTAGTTATGCGCTATACTACGCTTCTTAAGCTTTTCTTGAAACTCGAATTTGCCATAATTATAAATGAATTGTTCTGGAAATTACATGGGACTTTGGTCCACCTGATACTCAATGCCTGGCAAACATGGGGGCCCTGATCTGGTCCTAGGCGAGTAAAGCCTGAAAGTACTTGTGCCCGAGGGAGTTGAATGATCAGGTGTGGCATTGCACCAACTGACATGCAAGATTGAACTATGCAATTCACTTATTACATGCTTGACTCGTTACATGCTTAACATCCTATACATGACATTTTTGACCGGAGTGGTTAATATCCTTGTTACATGGCCATATTTACAATTCTATACTTGTTATTGATCTTCATGCTTATACTTGAGCTCTACAATATCTATTCTTGAAATTCTTAACTTCCTAATCTTGTTCTCTAATTGTCATTTATTTTATTACTTATTTTATTCGAAAACATATAGAAGATCCAACGTGCTAATTACTTAAAGTGACCTGGTAAAGATATATAAGTCCTACTGAGCTTTCTAGCTCACCCTGTGTATTGTTGTTAATTTTCAGAAAATCCTGAAGATGACGGGAATGGGCTGGAGTGATGAGAGTGATGGTAGTTTTAATAAGTTTCTTTCCCCAGTCTGTCTACTTATAAATGAATGTATCGAGTTTGAATAGTATTGTAAGTCCTTGAAGGATATTTGTTGGAAATGTCAGATTATGAAATAAAGATGTGATTTTGTCCATTGTTGTTCATACTCATCATCTGAGTCTCTTGATCGACTTGCCCGTATAACTGTTCACGCCTTGATAATTTCACCTTGTTCGGGGCGTGACAGAAACCCTATTTGCCAACCTCAAAAAATGTGAATTCATGACAGACCGGGTCACTTTCCTCAGGTTTGTGGTATCTAGTCAAGGAGTGTCTGTGGACCAATCCAAGGTCCGAGTCTTAGTAGACTGGCCCGAGCCCCATGTTGAGTCCCGAAAGGCGGCAATCAAGAGGGGAGGGGTGAATTGATTGGCCAATTAAGATTCTTTTGAAGTGAAACTAAGTAAATTATGCATACATGCACTAGATCTCACCCGAACATGGATACACTTGTGAATGCGTGTGGATTATGGTAGGTGTTTGACAATGGAATTGGTGTATGCTCAACTCACCGTGAAGCCCACTCGACTATGGATGAGGAAGAACAAACCACAAGTGACACACGAAATTTTTAGGTGGTTCGGGTACACTGCCGTGTCCCCTACGTCCACCCCTCACTTGTGAGGATCAAGACTTCACTATGAAGTGAGCCACACATACACACTGTGTAGAATAGCAAACACACATACGCGACACCTGATCTAAGCTACCACAAACACACACACACACACACACACACATTCGTGTTTCCGAACACGAACAACCAACACGCAGATCTGAATCAAGTTTTACATCAAATGCTCAAGTAAACACAAAGTAAATCTGAGAGTAAGGAGTGAAGAATGATTTATCATGGTTGAAGCTCCCCCTTTCACTTCCTTGAATGTAATTGAATGCTTCTGCAGGAGGAAGATCAATCCTTGAGGAAGAATGAAACTTTGTCGTACAAATGAGGTTGCAACTTTGATAACCCACGCAGCCTGTTGTTGGGGATGATATGGAGGCTTGATTCAGGCTTCTTCCCTTCACTTTCAGGCTCAGAACAAGGTGGAAGAAGGCCCTTGAGCTGCTATTGCGAACCTGCACACACAAAGGTTTGAACAAGAAGCACTCCTTTTGATCTTTCTCACTCTTAGGGTTTCATATCCCAATATGATGTATATAAGGAGCTAGATCCGTTCAAAGACACCCTAGAGACCAGATCCACAATACCTGGAGCGATTTAGGGAAGTTGGACTGGTTGGAAAGACTTTTGGTGCAAGTGCACGGAAGTCCAAAATTACAGCTCAAGGTTCGTAACTGAAAGGGTCGACCCTCGTGAGGGTTTTAGACAGTTTAAAGGTTTTTTGGGCCAATGGGTCGACCCTCGGGGGTTGTCCGTGCGGGTTTTGAAATAAGTTTTCAGGGGTCGACCCTTGCAGGTGTGGTCAGGGAACCCGCCGGGTGTAAAAACCATATTAACAGGGGTCGACCCTTGTGGCTGGGGGTCGACCCAATGGGACGACCCTTTCAGCTGGAGATCAAAAGGCCCAAGTTGACAGAACCAGGGGACCTAGGGGTCGACCCAATGGGTCGAACCTTGTTCCAGAACTTCCAAAAGGTGGATTAAAAGGTCACTAAGTCCAAGAACAAGTCATGGGGTTTCAAGTTGAGTTTTTAAAACAAGAGAGAAAATGTTGTTAAGATATGAATAAGAAAAACCTATTACATTTAAGCTTAGAAAAGACCCAAACCAATATGACCCTTGAGATCAAAAATAATGAACATCAAACCACAAGATTAAGAGCCAATGAGTTGAAGTGGATCTCACCGACCGTCCTTGAGCTTCTTAAGCACTTATGCACGTTCCTTGCCCTGTAAAGACATAACTTGTGAATTAGATGTAGCCTTGCAATTTTTGAGTTTAAGAAGCTTACCCGTTGAGGTTGTTCTTTAACCTGCTTAGCTCCAAGATCTCAATAGCATGTTGAGCTTTTCAAGACTTTATATGCTTGAACACTTCAAGGACAATATATATACATATAGTGTTTGGTCATCATCAAAAACCATCGCATTTAAGCATTTACTCAAGGAGGGGGTTCAACACCCCAAAACGTCCACGACGTTTGTAGTTTCCATGGGCTAGCCACTTTCTACAGACGCTTCATTCAGGGATTTAGCACCATTACGACACCCATGACGGATTGCATCTGTAAAGAAAATTTTGAGTGGACCAAAGCTGCCTCCCAAGCTTTTCTTGCCATAAAGGAGCTTATGACCAAAGCCCCTATCCTCTGCCTGCCAGACTTCTCCAAAGTCTTTGAAATATCATGTGATGCATCTGGCGTAGGAATAGGAGGAGTGCTTAGCCAGGAGAGCCACTCCGTTGCTTATTTCAGTGAGAAACTTTCTGATGCAAAGCTTCGTTACTCCACCTATGATAAGGAGTTCTATGCCGTGGTCCAAGCCCTCAAACACTGGAGACACTATCTCTTACTGCAAGAGTTTATCTTATATTCAGACCACGAGACCCTGAAATTCCTTAGCTCTCAGAAGGGCTTAAACCCTAGGCATGATCGGTGGGTAGAATTCCTCCAGTCCTTCACATTTGTCCTAAAACATAAAGCTAGAAAAGAAAATAAAGTGGCCGACACCTTGAGTCGAAGGGTCTCCCTTCTTTCCACTGTTCGGGTAGAGGTCACCGGATTTGACCGCATGAAGGAACTCTACGGAGAGTGTCCCGACTTTGGCCCTGCCTACTCTGCTTTGTCTGCTGGACTCTCGACAGACTTTTCTGACTATCTACTCCATGATGGTTTTCTATTTCGAGGGCAGCAACTCTATGCCCCGAGGACCTCTGTTCGGGACTTCCTGATTTGGGAAATGCATGCTGGAGGTCTTGCTGGTCACTTTGGCCGTAACAAGACCATCCATTCTGTGGAGGAGCATTTTTATTGGCCTGGCCTGAAGAAAGATGTGGCCAAGATTGTAGCCCAGTGTAGGACGTGCACAATGGCCAAACAGGTCAAACAGAACACTAGTCTCTACACTCCTCTCCACATTCCTGATAGACCGTGGGTTGATGTGAGCATGGATTTCATCATTGGATTACCTCTTACTGCTCACAAACACGACTCCATCTTCGTGGTCGTTGATAGGTTCTCTAAGATGGCCCATTTCATTGCATGTTCCAAAACATCGGATACATCTAGAGTAGCCCACCTATTCTTTGATGAAGTCGTGCATCTGCATGGTCTCCCCCAAACCATAGTGTCTGATCGAGATGTCCGGTTCACTAGCTATTTTTGGAAGACACTCTGCCACCTAGTTGGCACTAAGCTGAAATTTTCCACTGCCTATCACCCCCAATCCGATGGGCAAACCGAGGTCGTCAATAGGAGTTTAGGGAATTTACTGAGGTGTCTTGTAGGGGATCACCCCGGCACTTGGGATTTTCTTATGCCCAGAGCCGAATTTGCATACAATAGCTCTGTCAATAGGTCCATAGGTATGAGTCCATTTGAGGTCGTGCATGGCTACAAACCTAGGAAACCTGTGGATTTCATTCCCTTTCCCCTCGAGTCTAGAACATCCAAGTCAGCTGAGGAGTTTGCACAGCATGTCAAAAGTCTGCATGAGTCAATTAGCAAGTAAATCAACCTCAGTAATGAGACTTACAAATGCTTAGCTGATTCGCATAGGCGTCACCATGAATTTCAAGAGGGTGACATAGTTATGGTACGGGTTCGACCTGAACGACTCCCCTCGGGAGCCGTTAAAAAGTTGCAAGCCCGTAGTGATGATCCCTTCCCAATTCTGCGGAAGATTGGCTCCAATATTTATGTTGTGGACTTACCTCCCGGATTAGCTCGACCTTTAATGTGACAGACCTAGTGGCCTACAAGGAACCCACAGTGATTCCTAGTGACCCTTTCGAGTCTTCTCCTCCTATTGAGAGTGAGCCCACCCTGGTGCGTCCCACAGCCTCGAGAGCACCGCGCGAGCATATTGAGAGGATACTAGATGAGTAGGTGACAGTTACTCGGAGCCGGGTGTACCAGCGCTACCTTGTCCCCTGACGAGACCGTCCACCTTCTGACGATTTCTGGATCAGCCGGTAAGATCTCCAGCGCCTCGATCCAGACCTGTTGGAGCACTACCACAGCAATGTCCCCCTTACTCGACGGAGTCGAGTTCCAGCCGCCCCGGGAGGGTTGGTGGGAACACCGGGTCCACTACCGGGCCCACTACTCGGAGCCGACCCCGCTGTTGAGTTATAGTTTTGATGATTGTTGTGATTGTTAAGTTATGATTTTGATGATAACTAAACTTAATGTGTGATTAACCGATGATAACTAAACTTGTGGTTGATTGCTCATGCTCTTGTTATCTATGTATGGTTGAGATGGCAAATGGCAACGGTTACATGGTCTTGATCTTTGGTTTGCATATGTTGGTTTTACAAGAGGCAAGAGGTTTCATAACCTCTTTAATGTCAACAAGCATGGCATTAACCCTGACTATCTTGCATGCAGGATCAAACTCATGGCAGTCACCTGGTGAACCAAAACTCTACTCCTCTACAATCCAAAACAGGTGGTATATGTCATTTACTATCAAGAACCATTGGTGAGACTCTTACCTTGTCTTAGCATCGATCTCACCTTGTGTATCTCATATATACACCTCATTCATGCATATTAAACATGAAACCCTTCTGGAATAAAATTTAGAAATGCTCAAATGGTCTAATGCATTCCCTAGAACTCAAATGTATGAAATAAACATCTACTTAAAGTCATTATTATTTGAATGTATTTTATTGGGCTAACACTTTAACTTTGCAGGACTAGGTCATTCCAGTCGACACTTTACATAGCCACGGTCGATGCACAAAGAAGCATAGCCAAGAGAACCCAAGGTCAAAGACACAGTTGACACCTTCAAGACTGTCAAAGTTGAAGCCACAGATGAGAACAGGCTGCTAAAGGAGTTAAGCGGTTGAGCTAATGGGTTAACGGACTGAACCGGGAATCCCAAGGATCTGCCCAGTTGGCGGTCGACCGCCAGCTCAGGGGCGGTCGACCGCCCCTGCCAGCAACCCATTGTCTGCACGATTCTCAGTGGCGGTCGACCGCCAGCCCAGTAGCGGTCGACCGGAAATTCTAGGGATCAAATTTCTACAGGGTTTCTCAGTAGCGGTCGACCGCCAGCTTCCACAGGTCGACCGCCAGCCCCGATCTGCCCATCTTTGTTGACTTTTTGTCACTTCCAGGAAAGCCCTTCCTCTTGATATTGTTTAATCCCAAAGCCGTCAAACCCTCCAGAATTTGTGGATCTGGTCTAGGGCTTGTCCATAGACCTTCCAAGGGTTATAAAACATCCTATTAGAGTCATAACCCTAACCAACCAAGAGGGCTTCAAGGGAGATCAAGGGGGAGGCTGTCCAAGGTGAAAGGAAAGGGTACTGTAGCTCCGTGAACAGTACCTCGTGCAGCAACAATCTTCATCCAAATTCAAGCCATTCAAGATAGATCTGAAGCCAACATCCTCTAAGGAAAAGAAGCAAGCAATGATTCAAAGGAAGATTGCCCAAGGAAGAAAGAAGAAGAAGCAAGTAAGCACGAATTTGAGAAGAAGGTTGTACAAGGGTGAAAAGAGCAAGTTTTTCACAATCCACTTGAAGTCATTCAAGCAAGAGGGAAGGCAACATTCAGGATCAGCAGCATATGTTGAAAAGGAAGCTAAATCAGAGGATTTCTAAACTGTGCCTTATTGTGTTTCAAGTTCATATTCGTGTTTTGTATAAACTGTGAAAACTTGTGTGTGTGTGGATCGTAGTTGGATCCGTGGTCGTGTGTGTGTGTCGTTTTTGATTCGTGTGTGCGTAGGTCTTTTTAGATCTACGTGTGTGTGTGATTTTATCCAGATGTTAGTGTCTATGTGTGTAGAGTGCTGCACTTGTCGCAGCGTGTGTGTGTCTTGTTGATCCGCTTGTTGGATCGTGTTGGAGACCTCGTCTCCGTGTGTGTATGTGTGTGTGTTGGGGTGCATCCCCGTGTGTGTGGACAGGCGTCGTCCTGCTTGTGTGTTTGGAGCGTCGTCTCCGTTTGGGGATTTATCCCTGAGTATAGCCTCACCGAGTTTGGTGAGGGGTGGACGTAGGATTGCCGCCGTTGCATCCGAACCACCTTAAAATCGCTGTGCATTGTGGTTTGGGTTGTGCATGTGTGTAGTTTGATTGATTTATTTCGTTACATGCTCGTGTGGGAACGGAGAGTTTGAGAGAATTTGTTTAACAACTTTCAACTTCCTAATTAGTGTTTATCACATATCTGAAAAAGCCAAAAGTTTCCTTAAAATTCGTTAACACCCAATTCACCCCCCCTCTTGGGTGTCATTGATCGCGGGACTTCACCCGCACCGCCCTGACCGCACCGAGCTTGTGGCTCGGAGACTCACTCGAAGACTCGACATCCTGAGTAAATACTTGTGTGTATTTGAGTATTGAGTATGTGCATGTGTAAAATACATGTATTACTACATGTATATTTACTTTTGTTTTATTAGGCAAGGTTGGTCAAAAGACATGTGTATTTTAGTTTTATTAAACTCACAAGTCAATGGTGAGTTGTTGGGTTTTGTTTTATTAGGTTAGGATATATATGCAAATAGGCAAAGTCTAATGGTATGTATGTTATGGCTTTCCCTATATATAAGGGGGGCTAAGGGTGTTGTTACGTATGTTATATGAATGAAGATTTTGCAAATCACGTAAGAGCCTTTCCTCTTACTTTTCCCCCTTCCCTCTTAGCTTCTTGTGAGTTTTGAGAGATTGCCCGGTGTGAGACCGTCCGGCGTGAGGCCGAGCTGCGCGAGGTAGCAAACTATCCCATCCTGTTTGCGTCCCGGAGCTGTCATCGATCCTTCCTCCGATGCCGACCGCGTCAGGGAGACACAAATAGAGCCACACAGTTAGGGGGAGCCTGTAGATTTAGTCACTCGTGACTCTCCTTCCACTCCTATTCATGCGGAAGAAATTCATGTCTCTCCTACCCCATGGGCAGAGGTTGAAATTGAGCAACCCATGCCTCCTGCAGGTGTTAGTTAGAAAAACTACTGCTAAAGTATCTCCCGCAACTTTCAATTCACATATCCCAGTAGATATCCACCAACGTCTAAACACACTCCACAATGAGTTGACAGTCTTGTAATCTAATGTTGAAAGTTTCTATGATATATTTGTGAAGTGATGGAGGATGTTGAGAAGAAAATATTTGGCTCTCATGGACAAATTAAAGAAAAGATGAATGAGGTCAAAAATGATTTAACAGAGAAACTTAGAATTCACCATGAGGACATAAAACTTATGAGAACTAATCTCTTTCTACCTCTGGCGCTCAACAACTGGCCATTGATCAAGTTAAAGTTGCTCAAATTGCACATGAGGCCAAACTGATTGATTTAAAGTTACATTTTGATGACAAATTTCAAAGTCAAAGGGAAGACATCCAGGAGGTTAAGGAAATAGCCAAGATCAATCAAAATCTCCTTATAGTATTGAAGGTTCAACTATAAGGGATGGCTGCTCAGCTATCCAAGCCACCCGCACCTCAAGCAGTAGCTTAGCCCAACAATACCCAAGCAGGCCGCTCTATCAGGAAAAGTTGAACCTATTCCGCCTAGGGGAAGAGCAAGCAAAAATCTGTCCGGCCACCCAAAAGTATTACTCTTCCTACATTCTTTTCCACTTCTATCTGACCATAAATTGAACCCAGACCAAGAGTACAGTTTGTTCCTCCTCTTCCAGATGAAGAGCAAAAATACCCACTCTTCCGATCAACATTTACAAACATAAAAACTATAGAGAATTAGAGTCAACACTGTATTTAAAATTTAAGGCCAGAGTACAAGGGGAATCAGTTACTTCCTAAGAACATTTGTGCATCAATGACTTATCTCTATTAGGAAAATTCAGGAAATTAAAAGCTAGTGCTTCAAATATACCATCAAAGAATAGGGACGAGTGCCTAAGAATGTGGGGCAGTATAGAAAAGAAATGGAGGAACGGCTGGAAAATGTAAAATATCACATTCTCTTTCCAAATTGATCTCTTTTACCATCTTTTTTAAACTACGAAAAAATCTATGAAATTGATTTTCCTCCTTCGTAAAACAATACACTAGAAAATGAAAATGCTAATGGTTGTATACTATTTGTATATTTCTTTTACCTGAGCATTGCATTGCTCCAGGTTCCATGTTCATCAAGTGGTATCATTTTGTCATTGCAAGTGATATCATATGTCAATTTTTGCTTTATGTAGTATCGGTTCATTTAACATGTCTGTCTCTTTTGCTCTCTGTATATTCTATCTTTATATCTTTTTGCTCATTAACAAAAAGGGAGAGAAAAATGAAATAAAAAAAAGAAAATATGTGAGAACCAACACTAGAGGAGATATAGAACATGTTTGAAAATATCTATAGTGATATCTGCTTGGTCTAAGAAAAAAGGGAGAAAAATACTTTAAAACTTTAAATGGTATCGTTAATTCTGTCATCAGATTTTCAAGTAGATTATTAAAGTTTTGTCATCACCAACAAGAGTTTTGTCATCACCAAAAAGGAGGAGATTGTTGAGTATATTTGGACTAAAATCTAAATATTATCTTAATTACATTAGTTTTGGTAATGACAAAACTTTGGATCAATTGTGAATAAAACTCTGATTATTTTTTAGAATAACAAAACTCTGATGATGACAACAAAACTGTGATGATATCAAAAGCCTTCATGTAAAAAGTCTTATGAAAAGTAGAAGTAGCTTGAAAAATCGTCTAAGTGTAATATAGATGTGAAAAGAACATAGCTTCTTCATTTAAGCGCATAAAACTCACTTAGGTACATTAAACTCAGATAGTCACTGAAAATGGCTAAGTTAACATAGGCGCTACAAAAATAGAAGTTAAGTTTAACATAGGCACATAAACTCAGATAGTCGATGGAAAGGCGCACTAAGCAACATAGACGCAAGAGAGGTTAACATAGATGCTGCAACTAGAAGCTAAGTCATATAGACACATACAAGTTCACATAGGCACAGCAGTTCAAAACTTGATAACATAGGCGCTGTAGAAATGAAGCTATCTCAACATAGGCATAGTCCCATCGCCTATCTCAACTATTGCCTATCTTATGAAACACTTAACACAGTCGCACTTAAGTTGACATAGTCTTATGAATTCACATAATCGCTAGAATCCTTCGACTATCTCAACATTTAAATCATCCACTATCCTAACAAATTAAAAGCTATATTTCTATATATATGATAGTTGCATACTGACATAGCCACAAACTCATATAGCCGCATACTCCCATAGCTGCATCTGCGTCTACTTAGGCATAAAAATGAGCTATTCACATTGGCACACAGATGATCGACTATCTCAACTTTTAAAAAATCACCTATCTTTTGAAGCAACATAGACCGTATGGAATGACATCGACATGAGCTATCGACATGAGCTTCCTCAACATCCTAACCACATGAGGCCACAATGGCAACTGGGAATCGTTGATGGCCGACGCCCGTGTCATTTTTCACTGGGTGGTACTACTATGTAATGGATTGGTATCGTTATAAAATGACTAACCACTTGGGAGGCTTATACAACACTACTATTAGACCTTCACCCTGATGCCTACTCTGGGGACGTTTAGGTGTCCTTTGGACCTCTCCCGGTCGCTACCTCCTAGAGGTTTATGTGCGTTTTCTCATGAACGTGCATCGAATGAGCTCATACACCAATTTATAATGAACTAGTATCACCCCAAAATGACTAATCACTGGGGAGGCCGTACCACACTAATATTAGACCTTCATCCCCAACTAATATCTAACTTGAGACTGCTAAACTCACAAGTCTCTCACATAGACCGTAACATCATGTGGCCGGTAGCTACTTTAGGCACCTCCGGAGAAAACAAAATCGGCAAGTCCGGACCACCGGGAGTTGAAGGGGCAGGCATCTGCTCCATAGAATTGTCAGACCCCTGTGGCCATAGAGATCCATGTGGTTCAAACAAGGCAGAAGAAGTACTCCGGCCGCCCCTCTCGGCCGTCACAAGCTGCCAACCCTGATCCATCTCCTGCTCAACTCCGATGGTCGGCTGCTGGAGCATCGACATCCTCGATAGATCAACCCGACAAGAAGCAAGAGGACACCGACTCACCGCCCCCGCTGCTGCCCATGCCAGGCGTCTCTGGTAGTGGACCTTCGCTCGTCCGCCATCTCTTCTGACCTATGCCGGTATCAAGTACCTCCGGGGAGTAATCCGACTGCAGCAGCGACTGCTGCCCTTGCATCCCGAAAGCACCCTCCTCCTTGTTGGTTAGTGATGCAAAGCCACCTTTCCAGGAAGCCCAACGTTCTCAGGTGATGGCAGTTATCTAGATAAATTAGTTTCTTTGTAGTGCATTAGTGGGTTGAATAGGTATGTTTAGTGGGTCTATTTCCAAAACGTGTTAAGGTCTATATAAAGACTGCTCATTTTAGATTTTTAGGGACATCAAGGAAAATCAGTTTTCTCTTCTCACTGTCTGCTCACAACAAACTTTGTATTCGTGCTCTATTTTTTGTCCTTGTTTTAGTGCAGGTTGCAATAGAACAGCAGAGGGGATCTGCTCTGTAGAGGATCCCCACATTGCATCTACACCTACAAAGTGGTATCAGAGCCAGGGGGTTGGCAGTGTACCCATTAGTTTATTAGTTTTGATCTTGTTTGGTTGTGAGCTTGAGTTGGTCATTGGGAGCACCAGTTTTTCTATAAGTTCGATGCTCGTTTGGCATTTTGTTTTTGGTAGAACAAGTGTGGCCCATAACCTGTTTGACATAAGATCTGTGAGAAGTTTACTCTGAACTTTATGGCTAATCTTAACATGTCTGCTGCTAATCAGTCTCTCATTCCTACATTTAATGGTGAATGTTATGATTTTTGGTGCATTAAGATGAAAACCTTATTTGTTTCACAAGATATTTGGGATTTGGTATGTAATGGTTATGCAGAACCAACAGATGAAGAGTTTGCTTGATTACCTGCACCACAAAAGAATGAGATGAAAGAAAATAGGAAGAAGGATGCCAAAGCTCTACTGATCATCCAACAAGCTGTAACTGATGCTATCTTTCCGAGGATTTCAGCAGCAACTACATCGAAAGAGGCATGGAAAACATTGAAATCTGAGTACCAAGGATCTGAAAAGGTAATCTCTGTGAATCTCCAAACACTTAGGAGAGATTTTGAAACTTTAAGTATGAAAAGTTCAGAATCAGTGCAACATTTATTTGGTCGAATTACTGCTGTAGTTAATCAGATCAGATCACTTGGTGAAGTTCTCACTGATTGAAAGGTTGTTGTGAAAGTTCTTAGGAGTTTGGCACCTAAATTTGATCATGTTGTAGCTGCTATCGAAGAGTCTAAAGATTTATCCATCTACTCTCTTACTGAACTCATGGGTTCTTTGCAAGCACATGAACAAAGGTTGAATAGGTCAGCTGAAAATGGCATGGAGCATGCATTTTCTTCTAAGCTGGAAGTATCCAAGGAGAGTGGGAATGAGAAGAAGCCTTCGGGAGCTTCTCGTGGACGAGGAGGATTCCGTGGATGATGCCGAGGAAGAGGTAGAGGAAGAGGCAGAGGAAGATCAGATCCTGAAGAAAGATCAAGTGCCAATGGCCACAAGTAGAAATATGATGGAAAAGGTAACCACTACTCTAACATCCAATGCCGACATTGCAAGAAATATGGTCATATTGAACGTTTTTGTTGGGATAAGGCTAAAGAAGAGGCAAATGTAGCTGAGCAAAAAGAAAATCAGGAAGATGTTAATATATTTCTTGCTTGTCTTAATGTCCAAGAAAACAAGGATGATATGTGGCTATTAGATAGTGGTTGTAGTAATCATATGACAGGCAAGGAAGATCTTCAAAAGCATTGATGATTTGGTGAAAATTCAAGTTCAACTTGGTGATGGCAAGTGTGTTTTTGCTGAAGGAAAAGGTGTTATCACAGTAAAGCTTACATCAGGTAATGAAACACAAATCAATGATGCTTTATACATTCTTGGTTTAGCTCATAATCTGTTAAGCATTGGCCAGTTAGTTCATAAAGGATACTCAGTTAGAATCCTTAAGAATGCTTGCGAAGTTAGAAATTCAAATTCTGTTCTGGTTATGAATGTGAGGATGACAGCAAATAAAATGTTTCCATTCTCCTTCTCAAATCTTGATGATTGTGCATTGAATGCTTCTATTAAGAATGATTCTCAGTTGTGGCAGATGCGTTATGGGCACTTGCATTTTAATGGTCTGAGATTGCTAAACCAGAAAAACATGGTGATTGGCTTACCTTCCATAGAGAGTGTTAATGAGGTATGTGAAGGATGTATATATGGAAAGCATCATAGAGCATCATTTCCAGCAAAAAGTTCATGGAGAGCACACAAGCCTCTTCAACTTGTTCATGCAGATATTTGTGGTCCGATGAAAACTTTGTCACTAGGAGGAAGTAAGTACTTTCTTCTATTCATTGATCACTATATTAGAAAGAGTTGGGTGTATTTCTTGAAAAATAAATCTGAAACTCTCTCTAAGTTTCTAATTTTCAAAGCATATGTTGAGAAGCAAAGTGGCTATTACATCCAAACCTTGCGGACGGATAGAGGAGGAGAGTTTTTGTCTAACAAATTTAACTCTTTTTGTGAAGCAAATGGTATTCGCAGGGAATTAACAACAAGTTATACACCTCAACAAAATGGAGTTGCAGAACGTAAAAATCGGACTATAGTTGAAATGGCAAGAAGTATGCTAAAGGCAAAGCATCTTCCTAATGAATTCTGGGCTGAAGCAGTTTGGACAACAATCTTTCTCCTAAATAGATCACCAATGAAGGCTGTCCAAAATCAAACTCCATATGAAGCCTGGTATGGAAGGAAGCCAAATGTAAGTCATTTGAAAATTTTTGGCTCAATTGCTTATGCTCATATAAGTTCTGAAATTAGAAGAAAGCTTGATGAGAAGAGTGTAAAATGCATATTTGTTGGTTATAGTGTTGAGACCAAATGATATCGATTGTATAACCCCATTACCAAAAAGTTGATCATAAGCAGAGATGTTATATTTGAAGAGAATGGCTTTTGGGATTGGAATTGTGGTGTACATGGTGATCTGAAACTGGAAGACTCTGGGGAAGATCCTAAACCAACTGAGATTGAGCAAATTGAGTCACCAAGGGGTGAAGTAAGAAGTTGTCCTCCCTCTCCAACCAGTGAAAATTCAGACTCTCCACCAAGAAAGGTAAAATCATTGCAAGAAATTTATGAATCATGTAGTTTTGCTCTATATTCTGTAGAAACATTGATTTTTGATGAAGCCATTAAGAAGGAGTGGAAACAAGCAATGAATGAAGAGATTGCAGCCATAGAGAGGAATGATACATGGGAATTAGTTGATTTGCCACATGAAAAGAACACAATCGGCTTAACATGGATTTATAAGGTAAAGCATAATATTGACGGCACCATTCAGAAGTATAAAGCGAGACTAGTGGCCAAAGGTTACTCACAACAAGAAGGTATTGACTTCTATGAAACTTTTTCACCTGTTGCAAGGTTGGAAACTATTAGAATTATTTTATCTCTTGCTGCTCAGATGAAATGGCATGTGTTTCAGCTTGATGTTAAGTCTGCTTTCCTAAATGGTGTGTTGGAAGAAGAGGTGTTTGTTTAACAACCTCAAGGATATGTAGTTGCAGGTTTGGAAGATAAAGTTTACAAACTAAACAAGGCTCTTTATGGGCTAAAGCAAGCCCCTAGAGCTTGGTACAGTAGGATTGATTTCTACTTTCAAAAGTTGGGGTTCGAGAGAAGTGCGAGTGAACCAACTCTATACACAAAGTTGATGGGTAAGGATATTGTTATTGTGAATCTCTATGTGGATGACATAGTATACACTGGTTCTTCTAGTTTGTTGCTTGCAGAATTCAAAGAGAAAATGATGCATGAGTTCGAAATGACTGATTTAGGACTGTTGCATTATTTTTTGGGATTGGAAGTTAAGCAAACAGAAAATGGGATCTTCTTATCACAGGAAAGGTATGCTCTTGATCTTCTTAAGAAGTTCAGAATGGATAACTATAACTCTTGTAGCACTCCAATGAATGTGAATGAGAAATTAAGGTTGATGGATGGGACAGAGAAGGTTGATCCAAGATATTTCATAAAATTAGTTGGTGGACTGATTTATTTGACACATACCAGACCTGATGTCATGTTTGCAGTGAGTTTGATATCTAGGTTTATGCATGACCCTTCAAGGCAACACTTGGGAGCTGCAAAAAGAATTGTTCGATATATTTGTGGGACAATTTCCTATGGACTCTGGTATTTTCCTGTGCCAAATTTTGCTCTTTCTGGTTACACTAATAGTGACTGGGCAGGTAGCTTAGATGATCGAAAAAGCATGACCGGCTATATGTTTAGCTTGGGTTCAGGAGCTGTTTCTTGGGCATCAAAGAAGCAAGCCACGACGACTCTATCATCAAGTGAAGCGGATTATGTTGCTGCAGCATCAACGACCTGTCAAGCAATTTGGATTCGATGAATACTTGAAGATATGCAGCAAGTTCAGCATAAGGCAACAATGATCTTCTGCGACAATAAGTCAGCCATCTCAATTGCAAAGAATCCAATCTTCCGTGGGTGCACCAAGCACATAGATATTAAACATCACTTCATTCGTGACGCTATATCTGAAGGGCTGGTGCACATGAAGCAGTGCAGGACAGAGGACCAAGTTGCTGACATTTTTACTAAAGCATTGTGTTATGAAAAAAATTGTTATTTTAGAAAATGCTTGGGTGTAAGTGACTTTGTATCAAGGGGGGATGTTGGTTAGTGATGCAAAGCCACCTTTCCAGGAAGCCCCACGTTCTCATGTGGTGGCAGTTATCTAGATAAATTAGTTTCTTTGTAGTGCATTAGTGGGTTGAATAGGTATGTTTAGTGGGTCTATTTCCATAACATGTTAAGGTCTGTATAAAGACTGCTCATTTCAGATTTGTTGAACCCCCTCCTTGAGTGAATGTCTATTTTGATAGATTTTGATGATGACTAAACACTATATGTATATATATATATATTGTCTTTGAAATGTTCTAGCATCTAAAGTCTTGCAAAGCTTAACTTCCAATTGAGGACTTGAAGCTAAGAAGGTTAAGGAACAACTTCAACGGGTAAGCCTTCTCAACTCAAATTGCAAGGCTACAACTAATTTCCAATTATGTCTTTGCAGGGTAAGGAACGTGCCTAAACACTTGAGGAGCTCATGGACGGTCGGTGAGATCCACTTTAACTTATTGGCCCTTGATCTTATTGTTTGATGTTCATTATATTTGATTTCAAGGATCATATTGGTTTGGGTCTTATCTAAGCCTAAATGTATTGGGTTTTTCCTATCCATGTCTTAACAACATTCCCTTTGATGTTTTAAAACCCAACATGGAATCCCCTAGCTTGTTACTTGGACTTAGAGTATTTTTGTACTACTTGTTAGAAGTCCAGGGACAAGGGTCGACCCCATGGGTCGACCCCTGGTAGCTTAACTCCCGCCGTATCCTTTCACCATAACTGCTGGAAGTTGTAATTCTTACCCGAACGGGAGGGGCACGAGGGTCGACCCCAAGGGTCAACCCATTAAACATGGCTCTCTAAAAACCCCACGAGGGTCGACCCCAAGGGTCGACCCTTTCCGGTCCGGGGCGGCGCTGTCAAATACGACCTTCGTGTAGGCGCGCCAAAAGTCTTCCAAGTCCGGTCCAATTGCCCCAAATCACTCCAGGATATGTGGATCTGGTCCCTAGGTTGTCTTTTGACCATCCAAATCATATAAAACATCTTATTGGGTTGTAAACCTAAGGAGAATTCAGAGAGATCTAAAGTGTGTTATTATTCTAACCTTTGTAAGTGCAGGTTCGCAGCAGCAGCTCCAGGGACTTCTTCCACCTTGTTCTGAACTTGAAAGTGAAGGGAAGAAGTTTGAATCAAGCCTCTACATCATCCCCAAAAGCAAGCTGTGTGGGATATAAAAGCTGCAACCGTATTTGTGCGTCATAGCCTCATTCTTCCTCAAGGATCGATCTTCCTCCTGCTGAAGCACCAAACTACGTTCAGAGAAGCAAAAGGGGGAGCTCCAACCACAATAAATCATTCTTCACTCTTTATTTTCAGAATCATTTAGTTTGAACTTGAACATTTGTTGTATAAACTTGAATCAGATACTTGTGTGTGGTCTTCTTGTTCGGAAACATGAACGTGTGCGTATTTGTGTGTGGCAGCCCAAATCGGGTGCCGCATGTGTGTGTTTGCTGTTCTACACATCATGTGTGTGTGGCTCACTTCATAGTGAAGTCTTAATCCTCACTGTGAGGGGTGGACGTAGGGGACACTTCAGTGTACCCGAACCACCTAAAAACTCTGTGTGTTACTTGTGGTTTGATTTTTCAGATTCTTTGTCGAGTGGGCTTCATGGTGAGTTCAGCGTACACCAATTCCTCAATCAAACACCTACTTGTATCTACACGCATTCACAAGTGAGATCATGTTCGAGTGAGGCCAAGTGCTTGTGTGTTTAATTAACATTATTTTCACTTGGAAGAAATTTTTATTGGCCAATCAATTCGCCCCTCCCCTCTTGATTGCCACTGTTCGGGACTCAACAATTGGTATCAGAGTTTTGGTCTCTGTCTCACTCGACCACACGGTCGTAGAGCAGATCCCTTTATATGGCAAACAAGGGGATGATGCCCGAAGGGCATTCGATCCAAAGACCTCCGTTCTTTGATGGATCAAATTACCCTTATTGAAAAAATAGAATGTATGTCTTTCTACGTGCCCAAGACTATGACGTGTGAAGCGTCATTAGCAAGGGTCCGTATACTCTGTCTTAAAATGAGGATGAGTGGGATGATGAGGATATAAAGAAGTGTTCATAAAACTTTAAAGCCATGAATATAATACAGTGTGCCATTCATCCTAATGAATACTCACGTATTTCCATGTGTTCTTTTACGCAGGAGATGTGGAACAAGCTGCGGTTGATCTATGAAGGAACATCGAAAGTAAAGGAAACCAAGGTGAATCTGTTAGTCCGGGATTATGAGTTGTTTATGATGAAACCAGAGGAGTCCATTTCTGATATGTTTGCAAGATTGACAGAAATAACAAATGGACTAAGGGTCTAGATAAGGAATATTCAGATAAGGAACTCGTTAGAAAAGTTTTGAGATCCTTGTCATCACAATGGCACACAAAGGCCACTGTAATTGAGGACTCAAAGGATCTCAGCACCTTAAAATTGGATGAGTTAATTGGCTCCTTGATGACTTACGAAATCAACATCAAAAGGAGCGAGGACGATCACAAGAAGAATAAGGTAGTCACACCATTGACCCTAAAGGTGAACCCACAAGAATCAGAGGACAGTGACAATGATTCCACCGGCAACACCGAAGATGAGGAGCTGGTTGCCATGATCACAAGAAGAGCAAGAAGATTCGTCAAAGGAACAAGAAAGTTCGGTGGCCAATTCAGAAAAGGACCAAGGAAGCAAGGTCCTAATAGAGGTGAAAGTAGCAAGAAGGAATAAGTTATTTGCTACGAATGCAAGAAACCCAGTCATATGTGTTGTGTAGTGGACAACGGATCTAGAGGGCAGGGGTGAATAGATCTGCCCCTCTTTTCACAATGCAACCATCTTTAAAGCTAGATGATGAAATAAGCAGCGGAATATAACTAGCTTGACGAAGAACACAAATGATTTGCTTGGCAAGATGATTACGCAATATAGATATTGAACTTAAGCATGCATCTAACATAAAGCAATCGCACAAGCAAACCACAAGACACGAGATTTTAAGGTGGTTCGGACTGAATCTCCAGTTCTACGTCCACCCCTCACTAAATCCGGTGAGGCTTCACTAGTGCAGCACACCAAACCGTAAATCGGAGAACCACCGACTGCCTTCCTACTAACCACCGGTAGGGACGTCAACACCGCAGATCGGACAACTTCCGATTACCTTCCTACTAACCACTGGTAGGGACGTCAACACCGTAGATCAGACAACTTCCGATTGCCTTCCTACTAACCACCGGTAGGGACGATCTTCAGTTTTGATTGTTCGAATGAAATGAAGAAGAAAGAACAAATATCAAGCTATTCAAACAAGATATGAAATAAGCTCAAGAAGAAAAATCTTGTCTGAGATTGCTGGAGCTTGATTCGGATTCTTCTATGGATGTAGATCACCAATAGAGGCTTCTATCTTCTTCACAAAGCTCTCTTCCTGATTCAATAGCAATGGCTTCTTCTTCCTTGTGAGTTGTGCTTCCTTGAATCTGCTTGAGTTGATGAAGAGAAAGAAGGATGCAGTTTAGATCACCCTTGAGAGCCTTGATTGCTTCTTCTTCCTTGGAGGTTGAGATAGCTTTAGATCTGGACTTGAATGCCTTGGAATGGATGAAGAACTCCTTCCCAAAACACTATTCACGGAGGTGCTACAGTGCCCGCGAATGGCCTCCCTTGATCTCTCTTGAAGCCTTGAAGCATTAGGGTTTCTAACCCTTCATGTGTTGGTTTTATAGACCTTGAATGGTCTTTGGACACCCCCCAGACCAGATCCACAAATCATGGGAGATTAGGTGAGTTTTGATTAAACAAATCCATGGAAAGGGGCTGGCCACGAGGTGGAAATCGAAGTCAAACATGGCTGCATCGGGGCTGGCAGTCGACCTACAGCTTCTGGCGGTCGACCGCTACTGAGAAAGTTGCAACCGGATGGTCCCTGTGATTTTCGGTCGACTGCTACTGGCTGGCGGTCGACCTGCAGCTGATAGATCTGCAGTCGGGGGGTCCCTGGCTGGGGCGGTCGACCGCCCCTGTGCTGGCGGTCGACCGCTAGCTGGGCAGACCCCGGTCCAACCCGGGTCGGTCCGTTAGCCGCTTCAGCTCCGTCGCTTGTGTCCATTAGCAGCCTGTTCATGTCTGTAACTTCATCCTTGTTGGTCTAGAAAGTACCGACTGAATCTTTGTCTTTTGACTCTCATCTTGTGCAGTGGCCTTGGCTATTTGAATGAAGCTTGTAGTTGTTGTATAGACTTTGCATCAAGGCTTGGACGTGTAGACTTTGTGTGCATGTATGAACTCTGTACAGACTTTGCACCTTGAGCATGCATGAGCCTGTACAGACTTGCTTCATGAACGTACAGACTTGGTAACTTGATGCACGAACACAACATAACGCAATGTATAGACTTTGCGTGTGAAGTAGCCGGCCAATGTATAGACTTGTGTTGCAGCCATCAACCAACGTACAGACTTAGAGTTGTGCTAGCAGCCAACGTATAGACTTTGTCTTGTGCAACGTACAAACTTTGAGTTGTGCATGCAGCCAACGTACAGACTTCATCTGCAGCAACGTATAGACTTCATCTGCCGCAACGTACAGACTTCGTGTTGTGCAACGTACAGACTTTGAGTTGTGCATGCAGCCAACGTACAGACTTCATCTGCAGCAACGTATAGACTTCATCTATCGCAACGTACAGACTTTGAGTTGTGCATGCAGCCAACGTACAGACTTCATCCAATGTACAGACTTTGTCCAACGTATAGACTTGGAATGCAGTGCACATGCCCGCAACCTGTTCGATGAAATGACAAACTGCTTAAACAGATACACAATGACATCATATGCAAACACACTGTGACTTATAGTAGTTGCTATCATCAAAACCATAATAGTAATCATGGTGCACATGTGTTCAACATTCTCCCCCTTTTTGATGATGGCAACACTGTGAGTCATTATATGGCAGAAATAGCTAAGATGGTAATGTGTATGATATATATAACATATGCAGCTCAAGATCCATGATAGTAATAGCATGTGAATGCAATTATGAATGCAGATATGAATGCTATGCATTGGATACACAAATGAGATGCATAAAGTGAATCTCTCCCGTACACCATTCACTCATCCATAGCTCGAATCTCCCCCGTACACCATTCACTCATCCATAGCTCTTACAAAGGAAAAGGACTCACACAAAGAATTCTCCCCCTTTGCCAACAGCAAAAAGGAAGGATAAAGTAGAGTAGGTGACAAAGGTCGGTGAGACCAGAGGTAAAGGAGAGGGAAGAGCAAGCCATAATATGCAAACCTGAAATATATCGCGAGCAACATGTACGGGTCAAAGCTAATGAAATCCGATATCATCAACAGAGTTCGAAGAGCATCTACATCGAAGATTTAATAGAAATGAACCAAAGGTGCATATCATTACAATGTTTAACCTTCCCTTGTCTTATATATCCATATTCAATAACTGCTAAGGGAATAACACAAAAACTAGTATTGAGACTAAACAGACATGAGTAGAGCATGGAATGTTATGATCGCAGCAAATGTAATTTTCAGTATTTTTTGCATTTGAAGGCACACGACTCATATTTTACGAGCAATCAAGTCTAGTACATGCCTCCTAGCCATAAGAATATACGTTGTTTAGACGCCAGTATTCCTAGGTATTTGGTAAGACTGACTATGATGCTTCAAAATGAACAGAGATAGCAAAGTCACGTCATGACATATCCAAACTCATTTCTGTGATGGGAAGATATGTTTCTCAGTGATTATGCCATTGCTCTGCCTAGAGGCCAAATGTATTAAGACAGAGATAACAGGGGCACATCATGACATGTCATTCGTCACTTGATTTGATGACGGGACATATTTCTCCGTGCAACAATATCATTGCTCTATCAAATTTATTTTTCAAGAATTCCAGCTCATCAAGATGTTTAACACCAATACTAAGCTCTAGAGTATCACCAAGATTGTCATGAAATTTAGATTTTCAGATAGCAGGATAGTCATTCAAAGCATAATATGCAGTCTCTAGTTAAGGTCTATTAAAACCAAGAACATAGATGATTTCAGAACTAATATTTCAGAACTTCAAGGAAATCATTAAATCTGAACCGATTTCATTGAATGGATAATCATCAGGGCACATAATAGAAAGCTCTTACTCCATATGTCTGTCTGTCTCATGAACGGTATTGTCAAACTGGAAGCCAATGAAGTTCAGATTGCAAGAGATAAGAAAAGCAACAAAACTCCCCCTAAAGATATGCAGAGAATGCACTCAAGGAGGTATGTTTGCAAGCAAATATAAGGACAAACGTCAAGGAGTGAGAGAGTAGAACCTTACAGGGGTTGACCTGATCAAACATGAATTTGGCAGGCATGAAATGCATGACCCAACACATGGTTGTACATTTATTAAATGCAACAGAATGAAAATGAAACATATGCATGAATGCTACAAAGTGACAACTCCCCCTTACTATATGGCCTATATGCGACAATGACTCATGGTACTTGGCAGAGGTGAAACTTCACACATATTGAGTGTGTCTAGGCAAGCATAACCTGCCTTTCCATACATCAACATTTGATATACCATGGCCATGTAAGAATGATGCTACACAAACCATGCAATACGACACATATGCAAAATGACACATTAACATATAAACAATGCATGAACATACCAATATGCAAAAACACACAACTAAATTAAACATGATCATCATTTCAATTTTTAGTGGCCTGAGGTCGACAAAGACCAAGCTCCCTTCTGAGTATTGAAAACCTGTCATTACATAAGGGCTTGGTAAAAATATCAGTAATTTGATTTAGAGTATCAACAAAATGCAGTTCAAAATTTTTCTTACTGACCTCGTCTCTAATGAAGTGATTTCTAATCTCAATATGCTTTGTCCTAGAGTGCTGGACTCGATTTTTTGCAAGGTTGATAGCACTAGTGTTATCACACGGAATCGGGACACAACCAAGATCCACCAAGTAGTCTTGGAGTTGGTGTTTAATCCATAACACTTGGGTGCTACAGCTCCCCGTAGCAACATATTCTGCCTCCGCGGTTGAGAGGGCAACCGAGTGTTGTTTCTTGGAGGCCCAAGAAACTAAACACCCGCCTAGAAATTGGCAATAGCCACTAGTCTTATGATCCAGCTTGCATCCAACGTAATCCGTATCAGAATAAGATATAAGAGATAAATTACAAGATGACGGATACCACAATCCCAAATCTTGAGTGCCGGCAAGATATCGAATGATACATTTGACGGCAGTCAAATGAGATTCTCTAGGACTAGCTTGAAATCTAGCACAAAGGCATACACTAAATTGGATATCTGGTCGGGATGCAGTCAAATAAAGCAAAGAACCAATCATACCTCTATAGACCTTTGCATCCACTAATTTACCATTTTCATCCAAATCCAGTGATGTTGTGGTGCTCATAGGAGTTGCAATGATTTTGCTATTTGCCATGTTAAATCTTTTCAGCAGCTCCTTGATGTATTTGGATTGATTTATGAAGCACCCATCTTCTCCTTGGTTGACTTGCAAACCGAGAAAGAATTGAAGTTCTCCCATTAGGCTCATCTCAAATTCGCTAGTCATGAGGTTAGCAAATTCCTCGCACATTTTAAATTTTGTAGAACCAAACACAATGTCATCAACATAAATTTGAACAATCAAGATGTTCTTACCTTACTTCTTGGTGAAAAGTGTTTGATCTATCTTACCTCGTGTGTACCCTTTTTCAATGAGGAACGAGCTTAGTCTCTCATACCAAGCTCTTGGTGCTTGCTTAAGTCCATAAAGCGCCCTGTCTAGCTTGTATACAAAATCTATATTGTTAGAATTCTCAAAGCCATGGGGCTGCTCAACATAGACTTCTTCTTTGATCAAGCCATTCAAGAAAGCACTTTTGACATCTATTTGATACAACTTTATTCTAAGGGAGCATGCAAAGGTAAGTAAAATTATGATGGCTTCGAGTCTAGCAACCGGGGCATAAGATTCATCAAAGTCTACCCCAAACTCTTGATTATACCCTTGAGCCACCAATCTAGCTTTGTTTCTTATTATCTTGCCATCCTCACTTAGTTTGTTCCTAAAGACCCATTTAGTGCCTATGACAGATTGTGATGAAGGTCTAGGAACAAGATGCCAAACTTTATTTCTTTCAAACTGGTTTAACTCGTCTTGCATTGAATTTATCCAGTTTTCATCTTTTAATGCTTCATCAATATTTTTGGGTTGATGCTGCGAGACAAGAGCAAGTTGATCTAATTCTTCCACAATTTTAAAATGTGACCTTGTTCTAGGTGGGTCATTCAAGCTGCCAATGACATTTTCTAAAGGATGATCCTTAAGAATTCTAATATTTGTAGAATCGTTACCTTCTCCTGGAGCTTGATCCCTTGCATTGCTTGATTCAGCTAGGTCACCAGCTTCTTTTATTTCTTCTTGTGGAGGATCACTCTTGTCCTTTATGCTTAGGAATTCTCCATCTTCATCATTTTTCCTGCAAGAGTTATCATTGTTAGAATCATGATATTCATCAAAGGAAATATGGGGTGATTCTTCCACAGTTTGACTCTTGATATTGTAAATTCTATAAGCCCTAGATCTATCAAAATATCCAAGGAATATATCTTCATCACTCTTGGGCTCGAATTTATCTAAATCTCTTTTGTCATTATTGTAGATGAAGCATTTAGATCCAAATACTTTCATATGTGAGAGAGAGGGCTTTTTATCTTTCAGCAACTCATAAGGAGTCTTTTTGGTGTGTGGCCTTACCATAGAGCGGTTGATAATATAACATGCTGAGTTTACCGCTTCAGCCCAAAACCTCCTTGGAAGTTGCCGTTCAGCAAGCATGGTTCTTGCCATCTCTACAAGTGTTCGGTTTCTCCTTTCAACTACACCGTTTTGCTCTGGGATTCTTGGTGAAGAAAATCGGTGTGAAATGCCTTCAGCTCTGCAAAGATTATAGAAGTTAGCATTTTCAAATTCACCACCATGATCAGATTGGATCTTGAAAATTTTAAACTCACTGTCCTGCTTTATCTTCATGTAGAGTGCCTGAAACTCATCAAAAGCATCATTTTTATGTATGAGAAAGAAAACCCATGTGAACCTAGAAAAGTCATCCACCAAGATATATCCATATTTTCTACCACTCAAGCTAGCAGTTCTGGTTGGGCCAAATAGGTCCATATGAATTAGCTCGAGTGGTTTGGATGATGTATTTTCAGATCTTCCCTTGAAAGATTTTCTTGTTTGTTTACCTAGGGCACATGCATCACACAACTTGTTTTCTTGTTTAAATGATAATTCAGGCAACTCTTTCACCATTGAATGCTTTAACAATGTATGTAAGATATTGTAGCTAGAATGTCCTAGTCTACGATGCCATAACCATGCAATTTCAGATTTTGGTGCAGCAAGATAAAGGTTTAAATTAGCAGGATCATCTAAGTCAATCATGTAAACATTGTTGACTCTCTTTCCAGAAAATTTTACCTTGTCAGATTTTGGTTCAAAGATTTTACATTCATGAGAGTCAAACAATATTTTATGACCTTTATCACACAATTGACTTATGCTTAGTAGGTTATATTTCAAACCTTCAACTAGCAACACATTTCTAATGGAGTTGGAGAGGTTCTTACCTACATTACCTGTTCTAATGATTTTTCCTTTGTTATTCCCTCCAAACGTAACATATCCTCCTTCCTTTTCCTCCAAGAGACAAAATTTTGTTTTATCTCCAGTCATGTGTCTTGAACAGCCGCTATCAAGATATCACCTGTTATGCATGGCTGCAAGACATTCCTGCACAAACAATTAAGTAATTGTATTTGGAACCCAACCAATTTTGGGCCCCATCAAACTCTTAAGATTTTCAAAACATGAAACCATTTCTTTTGGAATCCAAACCTTTCTAACATTCATGTTTTGTTTGCTTAGAGTAGGGATTTGGTTTTTCTTTTCAGCCTTGACATTTCCTTTTTGTTTAGAGGCTCTTTGTTGGATTTTGTGAAAGTTTGATGAAGTTGGCTTCTTAACCCATTGTGGCCATTAGTTGTTTTTGGGTTGAAAGTGATTGTTCTGCCACCTAGGAGATTGAAAGTTATAGGATTGATGAATACATGAATCATAATTTCTCCAAAAGTATGGTGGTGTTGGCCTATATGAATGGGCAATCCAGTTTTGGTGATATTTGGAAGATTGAGCATGCAATGGCCAAAAATGTGTTGACCTATGCTGCGGGGAAGGTCGACCTTTCTTAGGCTTTTGGACATGCTTTTTGAGAATGTTGGTGACTGCCTCTTCAATCTTCTCTTTCCCTTTTTCTTTTTGTTTTTGCTGGTTTTGTGTGGGAGTAGTGTTTGAGGTGGAAGCTTCAGAAGATGAAACAAATTTGACGATTTTTAACCCAATTGGCCTTTTGTTTATAGGTTCAAAATCTAACCCATCTTTATTGTGGTTCATTCTAGTTCCTAGCAATGCATCTAGGTTTTGTCTTCCATCCACAAACTTTTCTAAAGATTGTTGTTTATCCTTCAACTCTTTTTATAGGTTTTCAATATTTTGAAGAAGTTGAATGTTGACTTGTTTGACGGCTTCAGACTTTTCATTGCTCCATTTACTGTCTTTTTCATAGCTTTGCATTTTGAGCTTCATGCTATCAATCTCATTTCTCAAATCCTCATTTTCAGTTTCCAAGTCAGCCATTTCTTTTCTTCCTTCCTCCAAATCCTCAATCATTTTCTTAAGATCTTCAATTTCAGTCTCAAGTAGAGCAGTCTTATCATTCATATCATGATCATGCACAAATGAGTTAATTTTTTTTTAATGATTTTTCTTCTTTTTGTACATTTCATATTTTTTCATGAGTTGTATATATGCATCCTCCCAATCATCAATTGTATAATCTTCAAATGGAGAATTTACCTCAGTTTCTTCATCACCTTTGGCCATAAGGCAGAAATCTTCTTTTTCTTTGTCCGAGGAGCTAGTTCCGTCATCACTTTTCTCTTCATCGCTCCATGTGGACACCATGGCCTTGTTCTTCTTCTTGCCCTTCCATTTGTCAGCTTTTCTGAATCTGTCGGGACAATCATTCTTGAAATGCCCTGATTTGTTGCAAGAATAACAAATGATTTTGTCAGATTTCTTAGAGTTTTCAGAATTAGATTTGAAACCATTTCTTACCTTTGACCTTCCTCTCATGAAGCTATTACCTTCCTTTCTCAGGAATTTACTGAACTTACGTGTGAGCATGGCTACATCATCTTCATCCCGCTCACTTGCGGAATCCTCACCTTCATCCGAAGTGCCTTGACCGCTAGGTCCAGCTTTAAGAGCTAAGGACTTTTTCTTAGGTACTTCAGCTTCTTTGTTCTTAAGGTTGATCTCATAGGTCATTAATTGTCACGTCCCGAGCGCGGAAGATACCCGGAGGTGCGCGACGTGTCTATATCAATCATGTCAATCAGAGTGGTCGTGTATTCGACACAAGGACAGAGATGCGCAAAATAGCAAGATAACCCAATCCTTTATTCCTTTATAATAGACTATTACAAATCCAATACTCTGTTTAATAAAAAGAAAAGTACATAGTTGACTCAAGAAACTATAGAAAAGACTAGATGACACTTGAGCAGCTCTATCACTTTCACTCTTGACCATTCCCATCCGATTGACTTCCATCGTCGTCGGACTTACCTGAAAAGTAAAAAGGGACAAACGGGATGAGCGAACGCTCAGTAGGAAATTATATCTCAAGTACTAGCAAGGGGTTTAAGTAATTACATTTTCATGAATGCAATAAGGCTGTGCATGCTCGCATAAAACGACAAGATAGAGAGAATGTAATATGAAGGAAATAAGATGGACTAATCATGAACTTTCAACAAGATAACAAGTTTATTCAAGATATTCCAGCAAGTACGTTTAACAAGTCATGTCAAGAACTTTGGCTATCATGTATCAAGCAAGTAAATTACCCTTTTTCGGGCCACGCATTTCATGTCAAGTCAAGTACGATTCAAGTACAAGATGTGTGTGGAATGTCCAATCAAGCAAGTCAAGTACTCGGTATAATGCCAGATACCTTATCATTTTAACTCCCATGGGCACAAGTACTTTCGGGTGCTCCTCCCAGGACCAGATCGGGCCCTATATGCGCAGGCATTTATCATGTATTTTTGACATCCACTCTTGTTTATATAGCCAATATAGAATTTCAATAATCAAGCTTGTAGACATGTATGACAACTTTGATAGAATAGAGTCCAAATATGACAAAGGACATCGAATGGCGATAGTAACGGTATAATCACGATATCGAAAAAAAACTAGGTAGAATATGGTTCCCTTAACTTGGGTACCATGACAAATCAATATGGACATTCTTTATATAGAATTGAGTCCACATGAACATTATATCAAGCAAGATACCCTCATTCTTATCATAGAATTGAGGTTTACAAGAATGACATGATATGGCATGATATCATCATCCCATTAAGAATTTCTTATGATATACTCTTTGTATGATCATAAGGGCCGGTATACCATGTTTCTTTAGATTGACATGGCAAGGATCGTGTAATGGGTTTTTAGGGTACAACCAGCTCAGTCGGCCTTGAGGGAATCCAAGGCTACGAGGAGTCTTACGGAGGTCTCTATGACTAACTCGCTAGTCCAAAGGAACGGAATGTCCAATGGAGAGCTTGTATGTCAATGAGAGTTGAGTGTGATCGATGAAACAACGTGAAAAGTGGGACTATACTCACGGAGTGGAGAATAGTGCCGATATATAGATTATATAATATGAAACCATCGGTTAACAGAATCAGGATGAAAATCATTTTTACAGTAAAATAACGACTTACGCTAAGTCGTCTCTCAATTAAATAACGCCTAACAGAAGGGCGTTTACACATGTTTCCATTTTGCAGAATTTTCAATATTTCAGTAATTTATCTAAAACGCGCCCTGGACGGGGTCGTTTCTTAAAGAGTTGACGACTACAGTAGCAGGCGTCTCATTATTTATATATTTGACAGAATATCAATAATTTTTCACGATTTGTCTAAAACACGCCCTGGCAAGGGGCGTTACTGTTTAATTCTATATTACAGAATATATGTATTTCAGGATTTTGACCGATAAACGCCCTAGGAAGGGGCGTGTCTTTTCAATTTACGCCCTATGGTAGGGCGTTAACATGTGGAAAACGACTTTGTCAAGGTCGTTACTTAAAGTTTCTGCAGGAAATTTGAAGGACAGTAATAATTTCAGGATAACAGAGGAACGAAGATAATATCAGGACAGTAACGTTAGCAGGTTGAAGACAGAGGATCATGCATTGTTTATAATCATGATTTCATAGATAATCAGTTCTTAAGGTGGGTGATTAACGGTTTAAAGAAATTAACGCCTGAGTACAGGGCGTTAGATATTAAAGTAACGACCTGGGAAGGGTCGTTTCATGTGAATTAGCGCCCTTGACAGGGGCGTCTCTTTCAAAATATTTCAGAAAAACGCATGGAAACTATAATAACCGTATGCATGACATGCTTATATATATATTGCATTAATTTCATTTGGGCTACAGTATCTTGAGAAAATCCTACCTTTAATGGAACGTGAAGGATGAGATAGAAGATGAGCTCTGTTGCAACGAAAAATCCGCAACAGCAGCAGCAGCCGGAAGAAGAACAAATGTTCTTCAAAGATCTTCACGCTACAGAACCTGTAGAGGAAGAGAAAAAGAAGGAAGATGAAGATGTTAATAATCTTCATAGTTATAATCGACGTTTAAGGAAAAAGATAGAAGAATATTACCTATTCTTCGACGGCAGTAGCAGAGTTTCCTGAACAAGAAGAAAACTAATTATTCTTCATATAATCTGAAGCAAGAAAAACAAAAGGGAATAAGAAGAACAGTTTGTTCTTCACGTACCGTGCAGCAGTAGTTCGTCCAAATAGATTTAGGGTTGGCCGAACAGGTTTATTTATAAGACTTTGGAAGTCCTATTAGAGTTAGTGATTGTGTGAGGGTAGTATATCCCTAATAGAGTCCTTACTCTATTAGACACTTACTAGATTAGGTTAATCTTTCCCTGGATAAGCTCTGGGTTCGAACGGTTCACGAACGGAATTAACGCCTTTGGTCAGGGCGTCGATTCTTTAATTAACGACCTTGTTCAGGTCGTTTCTTAAGAAGCGCCTTATATAAGGGCGTTCCTTATTTTTAAAACACGCCCAAGACAGGGGCGTTTCTTGGCCTTGCCCTTTTTTGGCGATGGGTTTTGACGCCGTCAGGTGAGGGCATCCTTTCTTTAGTCACGCCGTATATAGAGGCGTTTCTTGTTAAATTAACGCCTTACTAAGAGGCGTTATTTGTAAAATGTTTTATTTCATCCAATTAACCCTATTCTTATTATCTGTATTACTTCTGTAATATATATGTTTTAATTCATTTCAAATATTCATTTATCAGGGTTGCTACACCCTCCCCCACTTAAAAAGAATTTGGTCCCCAAATTCCATTGCATATTGTGTATATACGCGGAGAGTGTAGAGTATATACCTCTTAGAATAACTCGGGAAATCGTTTCTTCATAGATTCCTCGGTCTCCCATGTCGCTTCGTGTTCCGTATTCTTATTCCATTGCACTTTAAGCATGGGAATAACCTTATTCCTTAGAGCTCGTATTTCACGATCTAAGATTTTCATAGGCTTCTGTTCATATGTGAGATCTTTCTGGATCACCAGATCTCCATGTTCAATAATATGCGATGGATCGTGTACATACTTCTTCAACATGATATGTGAAATACATTATGTACCTCGGACAATTGAGGAGGCAACGCGATGCGATAAGCAACCTCGCCAACTCTTTCGAGTACCTCAAATGGTCCGATGAATCTTGGCGTAAGCTTGCCCTTAACACCAAATCTTCGTATGCCACGTCCAGGTGATATCTGAGAAATACATGATCTCCGATTTGGAATTCAAGATCTCTCCTTCTTGTATCTGCATAAGTCTTTTGTCTGGTCTGAGCAACTTGTAATCTTTCTCGGATTACTTGTATCTTCTCAGTTGTATCCCTTACCATGTCTGGACCTAATAGTTGTTTCTCTCCAACTTCGTTCCAGCATATGGGTGATCTGCAGCTCCTTCCGTATAAGGCTTCGAAAGGTGCCATTTGGATACTAGCTTGGTAGCTATTATTATATGCAAATTCCACTAGTGGCAAATGTTCATGCCAGCTTCCACCAAAGTCAATGATGCAAGCTCTAAGCATATCTTCAACAACCTGATTAGCTCTCTCGGTCTGACCATCCGTTTGTGGGTGGAAAGCTGTACTAAAGTTAGCCTTGTTCCCAATGAATGTTGTAATCCCTTCCAAAAATGAGAAGTGAAACGGGGATCTCTATCAGACACGATTGAGACAGGAATTCCATGTAACCTGACTATTTCCTTGATGTATAGTGCAGCTAGTACATCAATTGACCATCGACTCTTGATTGGCAAGAAATGCACCGATTTAGTCAATCGATCAATGATAACCCATATTCCATCATGTCCTCCTTTTGATTTAGATAGACCCATGATGAAATCCATACCAATATCCTCCCACTTCCACTTAGGAATATCTAGAGGATGTAGTTTTCCAGCAGGCTTTTGGTGTTCCGCCTTGACCTGTTGGCATGTGAGACAGCGTGATACATAGTCCGCTATTTCTCTTTTCATGTTGGGCCACCAAAAGTTCCTCCTTACATCTTGATACATTTTGGTTGATCCTGGATGAATAGTGTACCTTGATCGGTGAGCTTCATCTAAGATCTTCTTCTTTAATTCCGGACAGTCGGGTATACAAGTTCTACCTTTGAATAATAATCTTCCATCAGAAGCTAATTGAAAATCAGATTGTCCTTCTAATCTGCCTTTGATTTCCACTAATATAGGATCATCATCCTGAAGGGCTTGTATCTCAGATAATAAATCTGACTGTATGCTTACATGAGATAATGTGATAAATTTGGCTTCCTTGTCCAAGCTTATATTGAGCTCGGAGAATTGTTCTAGCAACCTCCATTCTTGTATCATACAATTGGCTATCATTGCTCTCGGCTTTCGACTAAGGGCATCAGCAACATAATTACCCTTTCCGGGATGGTATTGTATATTGAAGTCGAAGTCCTTGAGATATTCTAGCCAGCGTCTTTGTCTCATGTTTAGCTCCTTTTGTGAGAATAGATATTTGAGACTCTTGTGATCGGAGTATACAGTAAACTGCACTCCATATAAGTAGTGTCTCCATATCTTTAGGGCAAATACCACCGCGGCCAGTTCTAAGTCATGGACGGGGTAATTCTCCTCATGCTTCTTCAGTTGACGTGAAGAGTATGCTATGACCTTTCCTTGTTGCATTAGGACACATCCGAGGCCAATGCCAGAAGCATCTGTGTAAACCTCGAATTTCTCTCCTTCTATTGGTAGAGCTAACACCGGAGCTGTAGTGAGATGATCCTTGAGAGTTTGGAAACTTCTTTCACATTCCTCACTCCATTCATATCGGATCTCCTTGCGAGTTAATCTTGTAAGTGGTACGGCGATCTTAGAGAAATCTTTGATGAATCGCCGATAATAGCCTGCAAGACCTAAGAAACTTCTGATCTCACTTGCATTAGTTGGTTTTTCCCAGTTTCTTACAGCTTCTACCTTTGATGGATCAACAGATAGACCATCCTTGGATATCACATGTCCGAGGAAAGTCACTTCTTCAAGCCAGAATTCACATTTGCTGAGCTTTGCATATAATTGATTTTCCCTCAATACTTGCAATGCGATCCTTAAATGCTCTTCATGTTCTTCCTTAGTCTTGGAATATATCAATATATCATCTATGAAGACTACTATGAATTGATCCAAGTAAGGCCTGAATATGCTATTCATTAACTGCATGAAGGCAGCAGGGGCATTGGTTAGTCCAAAAGGCATAACAACAAATTCATAGTGGCCATACCTGCTTCTGAACGCAGTCTTATGAATGTCATCATCCTTGATTCTTAACTGATGATATCCCGACCTGAGATCAATCTTGGAAAAATATTTGGATCCGGAAATTTGATCAAATAACTCATCGATTCTCGGCAGTGGATACTTGTTTTTGATAGTAAGATGATTCAACTGTCGATAGTCGATGCACAATCTCATGGATCCATCCTTCTTCTTTACAAATAAGACTGGTGCTCCCCACGGGGAAGTACTTGGTCTAATAAACCCTTTTCGAATCAGTTCCATCAACTGCTCCTTCAATTCTTTGAGTTCCGCAGGGGACATTCTATAGGGTGCCTTTGAAACTGGACCAGCACCAGGGACTAAGTCAATGGTGAAGGCCACTTCTCTTTGAGGGGGTAATCCCGGCAAATCTTCCGGAAATACGTCTGGAAATTCTTGCACTACCTGAATGTCTTCTATCTTAGTGTCCTTTGTTTCCTTAACTGTGACAAATGCAAGGAAGGATACACATCCTTTCCTGACGAGCTTGCTTGCTCGAAGAGCCGAAATAAGAGGGGATTTGCTCCGACTCTTGGGGCGAGTAAAGACTAATTCTGGAAAATCTTTGAAAGCAATTTGGCTATTGCGGCAATCAACCGTTGCATGGTATTTGGATAACCAGTCCGCTCCCAGTATAACATCATACTCCTTTAGATCGAGGCATATGAGATCTATAGGTAAATTCCTACCTTGAACCATTACCTCACAGTTTTGATAGTGATGAGTAATATCATTTTCACTTCCCAGAGGAGTAGTTAGAACTATTTTTATCCATTCTGGTTCTAACGGTAACGGGTCGGCAAACTTCTTAGAAATAAAGGAATGCGATGCACCCGTATCAAATAGGACATAAGCACTTTTGGAACAAATTTTCAATGTACCTTCCACTAATCCGCCTTCTTCTTCAGGTTCGGTCTCCTGGATTGCATGAAGACGAGCATTCTTCGTCACCGGGCGTTTACCGTCACCGGCTTGGTCATTCATTAATGGACAATCGGGAATCCGATGTTCGCGACTCCCACAACGGAGACAAGCTCCTAATTTCCTCCAGCATTCTTCGGTCTTGTGACCAGCCTTGTCACAATGCTTGCATATTGTATTAGAAGGTGTAGTGGTGATTGAGAAGGGCTTGGATTTCTTGAACTTGGAATCTTGAGAGGATGAACCTCCAGTATTGGGCCTCTTCTTAAAGTTGGGTTTGAAAGAACCCGAACTTGTGACTTGCTCCTTCTTATCTTTCCCACGGATCCTATCAGATAGTTCCGTGGCATCTTCAAGTAATTGAGCTCGGCGCACTATTTCGGAATAAACTTGGATGTCCATAGGCGCCAGTTGAGTAATGTAGTGGGGCCTAAGCCCATTAAGAAATCTACGGGCTTTCATCTTCTCCGTGCTAATAAGATGCTTAGCATATCTAGACAACCGGGAGAACTGAGCTTCATAATCTGCTAATGATAAAGATTGTTGCTTCAATGCAGCGAATTCTGTAGCCTTCTTTTCTTGGACTCGATCCGAGAAATATTTAGCATTGAAGTATTCCACAAATTCTTCCCACGTTACTTGAGTAGGATCGATGGTTGCTTCAATAGACTCCCACCAGCATCTAGCATCTTTCTCTAACTGGAATGTAGCTAATAGAACTTTGTCCTGATCCGTGCATTGCATGACACGGAATATGCGTTCGGTTTCCCGAACCCAATGCTCGGCATCGTCCGGATCCGTCGATCCCATGAACTTTGGGGGATTCATGTTCTTAAATGCTTGGTGTAAGCTTCCAGCTCGTGGAGCACCACCTTGTGCTACCTGTTGTAGCACTTGAGTCATCCCTTGGCGGGTACGCTGCATGTTGCGCCATTGAGCACGTTCGGCAGCCATTATCCTACAATTACAATAGCTACGTTAGTATTATATCAATGTGATCTTATTAAAAGACTTATTGACTCTCAACCCTAGGTTCTACCCAATCTCACTGGTTGAAAGGTTCAAACTTATCCTTGGACTTGGGTTTTTCCTAGGAATTGAATACCTTAGGCTCTGATACCACAAAGACTGTCACGCCCCGAGCGCGGAAGATACCCGGAGGTGCGCGACGTGTCTATATCAATCATGTCAATCAGAGTGGTCGTGTATTCGACACAAAGACAGAGATGCGCAAAATAGCAAGATAACCCAATCCTTTATTCCTTTATAATAGACTATTACAAATCCAATACTCTGTTTAATAAAAAGAAAAGTACATAGTTGACTCAAGAAACTATAGAAAAGACTAGATGACACTTGAGCAAGCTCTATCACTTTCACTCTTGACCATTCCCATCCGATTGACTTCCATCGTCGTCGGACTTACCTGAAAAGTAAAAGGGACAAACGGGATGAACGAACGCTCAGTAGGAAATTATATCTCAAGTACTAGCAAGGGGTTTAAGTAATTACATTTTCATGAATGCAATAAGGCTATGCATGCTCGCATAAAACGACAAGATAGAGAGAATGTAATATGAAGGAAATAAGATGGACTAATCATGAACTTTCAACAAGATAACAAGTTTATTCAAGATATTCCAGCAAGTACGTTTAACAAGTCATGTCAAGAACTTTGGCTATCATGTATCAAGCAAGTAAATTACCCTTTTTCGGGCCACGCATTTCATGTCAAGTCAAGTACGATTCAAGTACAAGATGTGTGTGGAATGTCCAATCAAGCAAGTCAAGTACTCGGTATAATGCCAGATACCTTATCATTTTAACTCCCATGGGCACAAGTACTTTCGGGTGCTCCTCCCAGGACCAGATCGGGCCCTATATGCGCAGGCATTTATCATGTATTTTTGACATCCACTCTTGTTTATATAGCCAATATAGAATTTCAATAATCAAGCTTGTAGACATGTATGACAACTTTGATAGAATAGAGTCCAAATATGACAAAGGACATCGAATGGCGATAGTAACGGTATAATCACGATATCGAAAAAAAACTAGGTAGAATATGGTTCCCTTAACTTGGGTACCATGACAAATCAATATGGACATTCTTTATATAGAATTGAGTCCACATGAACATTATATCAAGCAAGATACCCTCATTCTTATCATAGAATTCAGGTTTACAAGAATGACATGATATGGCATGATATCATCATCCCATTAAGAATTTCTTATGATATACTCTTTGTATGATCATAAGGGCCGGTATACCATGTTTCTTTAGATTGACATGGCAAGGATCGTGTAATGGATTTTTAGGGTACAACCAGCTCAGTCGGCCTTGAGGGAATCCAAGGCTACGAGGAGTCTTACGGAGGTCTCTATGACTAACTCGCTAGTCCAAAGGAACGGAATGTCCAATGGAGAGCTTGTATGTCAATGAGAGTTGAGTGTGATCGATGAAACAACGTGAAAAGTGGGACTATACTCACGGAGTGGAGAATAGTGCCGATATATAGATTATATAATATGAAACCATCGGTTAACAGAATCAGGATAAAAATCATTTTTACAGTAAAATAACGACTTACGCTAAGTCGTCTCTCAATTAAATAACGCCTAACAGAAGGGCGTTTACACATGTTTCCATTTTGCAGAATTTTTAATATTTCAGTAATTTATCTAAAACGCGCCCTGGACGGGGTCGTTTCTTAAAGAGTTGACGACTACAGTAGCAGGCGTCTCATTATTTATATATTTGACAGAATATCAATAATGTTTCACGATTTGTCTAAAACACGCCCTGGCAAGGGGCGTTACTGTTTAATTCTATATTACAGAATATATGTATTTCAGGATTTTGACCGATAAACGCCCTAGGAAGGGGCGTGTCTTTTCAATTTACGCCCTATGGTAGGGCGTTAACATGTGGAAAACGACTTTGTCAAGGTCGTTACTTAAAGTTTCTGCAGGAAATTTGAAGGACAGTAATAATTTCAGGATAACAGAGGAACGAAGATAATATCAGGACAGTAACGTTAGCAGGTTGAAGACAGAGGATCATGCATTGTTTATAATCATGATTTCATAGATAATCAGTTCTTAAGGTGGGTGATTAACGGTTTAAAGAAATTAACGCCTGAGTACAGGGCGTTAGATATTAAAGTAACGACCTGGGAAGGGTCGTTTCATGTGAATTAGCGCCCTTGACAGGGGCGTCTCTTTCAAAATATTTCAGAAAAACGCATGGAAACTATAATAACCGTATGCATGACATGCTTATATATATATTGCATTAATTTCATTTGGGCTACAGTATCTTGAGAAAATCCTACCTTTAATGGAACGTGAAGGATGAGATAGAAGATGAGCTCTGTTGCAACGAAAAATCCGCAACAGCAGCAGCAGCCGGAAGAAGAACAAATGTTCTTCAAAGATCTTCACGCTACAGAACCTGTAGAGGAAGAGAAAAAGAAGGAAGATGAAGATGTTAATAATCTTCATAGTTATAATCGACGTTTAAGGAAAAAGATAGAAGAATATTACCTATTCTTCGACGGCAGTAGCAGAGTTTCCTGAACAAGAAGAAAACTAATTATTCTTCATATAATCTGAAGCAAGAAAAATAAAAGGGAATAAGAAGAACAGTTTGTTCTTCACGTACCGTGCAGCAGTAGTTCGTCCAAATAGATTTAGGGTTGGCCGAACAGGTTTATTTATAAGACTTTGGAAGTCCTATTAGAGTTAGTGATTGTGTGAGGGTAGTATATCCCTAATAGAGTCCTTACTCTATTAGACACTTACTAGATTAGGTTAATCTTTCCCTGGATAAGCTCTGGGTTCGAACGGTTCACGAACGGAATTAACGCCTTTGGTCAGGGCGTCGATTCTTTAATTAACGACCTTGTTCAGGTCGTTTCTTAAGAAGCGCCTTATATAAGGGCGTTCCTTATTTTTAAAACACGCCCAAGACAGGGGCGTTTCTTGGCCTTGCCCTTTTTTGGCGTTGGGTTTTGACGCCGTCAGGTGAGGGCGTCCTTTCTTTAGTCACGCCGTATATAGAGGTGTTTCTTGTTAAATTAACGCCTTACTAAGAGGCGTTATTTGTAAAATATTTTATTTCGTCCAATTAACCCTATTCTTATTATCTGTATTACTTCTGTAATATATATGTTTTAATTCATTTCAAATATTCATTTATCAGGGTTGCTACATTAATGAACCAATGAGTTCATCTACCTTAGTTGTTGTGAAATCTCTGGATTCTTCAACAACAGTAGCCTTTGTGTGCCATGCAGGAGTCAGTGATCTGAGAATCTTTCTTACAATTTCTTGTTCTGAATATTTCCTTCCCAAATCAGTCAAACTGTTAGTAAGCACAGTTAATCGAGCATACATATCTCGAATTGATTCATCAGGCTTCATGCGGAACATTTCGTATTCAGAAACTAAGATATTAGCTTTTGTTTCTCGTACCTGAGAGGTTCCTTCGTAGGTTACCTCTAACTTGTCCCACATTTATTTTGCAGTTGCGCAGGTCGCCACTCTTGAGAACTCTACTGGATGGAGTGAGCATTGCATGATGTGTTTGGCACTCCAGTTGACAGTGGATTGTCTTATTTGTTCTTTGGTCCATAAGTCCTCATTATCCGTAAGCTCATACGGACCTTTGCTGATCACTCACCAAAGTTCGTAGTCTTGAGCGCGAATGAACACCTGCATGTGATGTTTCCAATAAGGATAGTTAGATCTAGTGAAATAAGGAGGTCTGTTCACAGAGTGTCCTTCAGGTAAATAACCCTTAGACGCTGATCCACCATTTCCCTCAAGGTCGTTGGACCCCATAATGAGAGATTAGGCTCTGATACCACTTGTTGTGTAGTGGACAGCGGATCTAGAGGGGAGGGGTGAATAGATCTGCCCCTCTTTTCGCAATACAACCCTCTTTAAAGCTAGATGATGAAATAAGCAGCGGAATATAACTAGCTTGACGAAGAACACAAATGATTTGTTTGGCAAGATGATTACGTAATATAGATATTGAACCTAAGCATGCATCTAACATAAAGCAATCGCACAAGCAAACCACAACACACGAGATTTTAAGGTGGTTCGGACTAAATCTCCAGTCCTACGTCCACCCCTCACCAAATCCGGTGAGACTTCACTAGTGCAGCACACCAAACCGCAAATCGGAGAACCACCGACTGCCTTCCTACTAACCACCGGTAGGGACGTCAACACCGCAGATCGGACAACTTCCGATTGCCTTCCTACTAGCCACCGGTAGGGATGATCTTCAGTTTTGATTGTTCGAATGAAATGTAGAAGAAAGAACAAATATCAAGCTATTCAAACAAGATATGAAATAAGCTCAAGAAGAAAAATCTTGTCTAAGATTGCTGGAGCTTGATTCGGATTCTTCTATGGATGTAGATCGCCAATAGAGACTTCTATCTTCTTCACAAAGCTCTCTTCTTGATTCAACAGCAATGGCTTCTTGAATCTGCTTGAGTTGATGAAGAGGAAGAAGGATGCAGTTTAGATCACCCTTGAGAGCCTTGATTGCTTCTTCTTCCTTGGAGGTTGAGATAGCTTTAGATCTGGACTTGAATGCCTTGTGAAGAGGCAAAATCTCGCGCTGGTTCCTGAGCTGGCTGGTGATCACCAAGATGATGAACTGCAAGACAGGGAAACGGGTCAGAGGGCCCAGGGGGATTCCCTGGGGCAAGATCCTCCGACGCTCAAGTCAGTAGAGCAATGGTGGGAGTAGCGATAGGGAGGGGGAGATGAGGGCGCGAGATCCCTCTCCATCGATGGGGTGAAGTGGTCCTTGCTCAGGAGTTTGGGGGTGGAATCATACCCTTCTTGACTTGCCTTTCACCGGAGGATATCCCAGGTTTTTATAGTGCACCGCCTTCTGGAGTCCTGCAAGCTGAGAGGTCTCCGGTGGAGGTTACGTCTCTGTCGTGGGCTTTGATGGCCTCATCGTGGGGGCGTTATCCTCGCGGGGAAACCGGAGGTCCTGGACTTCTTAGTGTTTGGCCCGCTACGGACTCTAACGGCTGCAATGATGAGTATCTCATCGGTCGTCCCGAGCTTAAGGGGGCCGGCCCTATCGGGCGATAGGCCTAGCTCGGTGAGGAGATGGGTCGGATAGACCGGCTAGCACTTCCCCCCTTCGGGCGGAGGGGTAGCTCGTGCGTGGGTCTTCCTGTGACTTGACCGAGGCTCGGGCTCTCCGAGCCTTGGGGCCGCCTAGGAGAGTTGTTTCCTCGAGCATTATTTTATTGGGCTTTTCCGAATGGGCCCTGTGGGCTGTCACTTGGGCGAGCTTGCCTCGTTGGGCCTTGTTGGGCCTAGTTGGGTCTGCTCTTTGAGTGGGCTGCAGGAATCCCCCTCTCCACTTGTCCCCCTCCTACTCCCGAGCCAAGGAGGCTCAGTTGAGTAGTTCTTTTGAGGCTTTGGACCGGCGTGGCTCGGGTGGGTGGAATCCTGTTGGCGTGATGATGCCACGTGTAGTGGTCGCCTGGGCCCATAGTCATAATGATCCTGACGGATTTTGAAATGAAGGGGCCCCCTTTTTCTCGGAGGTTGAAACGGCGTGCCGCCTCCCGCGAGGGTTTATAGGCGTAGGGCGCTGCCCGTTCCTCCCAGCCATTTCAGGGTTATCGGCCTTTCCTCCATTTCTCTGCTTCTGGGGCTCCTTGATGCGCCGTGAAGATACAGCGGGGGAGCAAACCCTTGCGGCGGCATTTAAGGAGTTGGCGCGCGTAACCGCGGAGGCGATCCGGCGGCTTCCTCCTCCTCCGGAGTCTTCGGGCTCTAGCGAAGGCTCTTCTTCTAGCTCGATAGCGGGTCTGTGCTCGGAAATTGAGCAGGTGAGACGGGAGCCCGTCCCCAATCGCAGCGAGTTGGGGGAGGCTGACGTGAAGAAATTGGAGCATCGGTTTCGCCTGTCTCTCCGGTATAGCTTCGTAGCCGCTGCCCCGTACGAGACGAGTTTGGACAGCCACACGGGGCATATTTGTACTTTTCTCCTGGCGTGGAAGAGCGGATTCTGCCTCCCCTTCGAGCCTTTCATCTTGAAGCTCCTCAATTTTTTCGTGTTGGCGCCTGTTCAGCTGGTGGCCAACTCGTATCTCCTGCTTTCTGCCTTTCGGATCCTCTGCCGCCTGCAGAAGGTTCCCCCGTCCCTGAATCTCTTTCATTATTTCTTCGAGCTGAAGGCACATCCGTCGGCGGGAAAAGACTTCTATTTTATCCAGGCGCGCAGGAATCGAAGTTGTATTCCGTTGGCGGTGAAGGATTCTTCGCACAAAGGGTGGAAGAGGTAATTTTTTTGGGTGTACGCGGAAGCGGTGGACGAGTCTTGGAGGTGCCAAGTTATGCCCAACTTCCATCCGAATCTCCCCCAGCGGCAGGAGGAGTTCCCCGCCGATGTGGAGGAATACGCCGCTCGCTTGTTGACAAATCGCCGGTCGATTGAGGAGCTGGTGACACTGGAGAACGTAGAGCGGTATCTGCTTACACAGCTCAAGCCATCAGGTGCCATTCTTCTGATTCTGCTGCAGGGTCGGAGGTTCAACTTTTCGTTTCCTAACCGAATCCTCTTCTTCATTGCAGACATTCGGCGGGAGCCCTTGGAAGAGGTCACCGAGGTCGTCGATCTTGGGGATGATTCGGCGGCCAATGAACCTGTTGCTCCCACGGGTCGGTCCCAAGCCCGGGATAAGGGCAAGGGGGCGGCCTCCAAGGGATCTTCGCGGTCAAGCGGGGCGAAGCGCAAGGACCCCCTGGAGGGGAGATTGTGGGAAGCCGCGAAGGCCAAGAAACGGGCCAAGAAGGCCGGCCATCCGACCGCCGCCGGGGGTGATTCAGGCTCGGCGGCGCTCCCCTCTCGGGGGCAAGATGGGGCCGACCCTTCAGGGCCAGCTCCCCCACCTACCAGGCAAGAGGGGGCCGAGGAGACCAGGGGCCCCTCAGAGGGCGGAGATGGGTCGGTTCTCCCCTCCTCGGGGATGGAGGGGACCGGTGCCGAAGTGGCCGTCGCCGAGACCAGGAGACCGGTCGAGGTCGGCGATGTCTCGGGCGGCGAGGTGCGGGCCGAGACGGCTAAGGATGAGGGTTTGCCCGCGAGGGCGTTGCAGCCCCAAGTGTTCGAAGTTCCTGGTGCGTCCGATCCTGCGGCGTCGGTCGAGGTCGGGGGTTCGCCCGGAGAGGCGTCGCAACCCCAACCGACCGCGGCGTGCAGGGCGGTCGACCCCGCTGTTCGACCCGAGCCTTCTAGCGGGGCGTCCGGTGGGGAGCGGGTCTCCATGTCGGAGGCCTTGGAAAGGCTCGGTGTTTCGAGCGACCTTTATCGGGTTTGCCGAGAGGTTGCCGCGAAGACGAGGGGGGGAGATAAGCGCTACTCCCCCGCCGGAATCCTCGACGTCCTCATAGAGGGCGGCCTAGTCATAGCTCGGACGGCGGCCTTGATGGCGGAGACGTACGCTCGGGCGGAGGTGGAACGGTCGAATCTCGCCTGGACCCTTGGGGGTGTGAGAGGAAACTGGCCCGCCTCAGCGAGGAACATGAGGGGCTCCGACGGGAGTTCTCCGCCTTCAGGGACTCGGCACGGGCGAGCTGGCTAGAAGCCGAGGCGCTGACTGAGCAGTTGGCTAAGGCCCGGGGGTCGCTCCAGAGGAAGAGCAAACTCTTGGAAGAGGAGCGTCTGCGTCACCTCGAGCTGGACGGCCGCTGGGAGCTCGAGCGGGCCGAGTTACTGGACCGGGCGGAGGTAGCGGAGCGCCTTCGTTCTGTGGCCGAGGCGGACCGAGTCCGGGCGGAGAGGAGGTCGAGTGAGGCCGAACGAAGGATGGTTGCGGCAGAGGAACGCCTAGCGGGAGCAGAGGAGCGTGCGGCCGAGGCGGAGCGGGCTCGAGTCGAGCTCGTTGGAAGGACGGAGCAGATCGAGGCGGAGGCGATCGAGCGATATAGAAGCTCGGATGCTTACTCAGCCGACCTGGAGAGGGCAGCCCTACCATATTACGAGGTAGCACTTCGCCGTGGCGCCCGAAAGGGGTTTAAGTAAGGTTATCGCCGGGCGGTGGACTACGCCTTCGACCGGGACTCTGGGATCGAGTTCCCTTTTGGCCAGACTTATGACTCGGATGAGTCAATTTCTAGTTCCTCTGCGTCGAGCGGGGAGGATCTAGGGGGGTCTCCCTCGGCGGGGTCACCAACTCCGGACGCCTCGGGAGGGCTCGCGACCGAGACAGTTCTCGCACAGGCGAGGTCAGTGCCCGGGTCGGCCGTCACCGAAGGTGCTGGGGGTAACACGCCTACCTCCGTTATTTTCGAGCGTCAAAGTGGGCCCGAGGCCTGATGTATTTTGCCTTATTTTTCCCCTTTCTCTTGTTTGTCTCTCTTTCCTCCTTTAGGGAGTTTCCTCTTTATGAGATAATAAATGGTTTACTTGTTTGATCGCCATCCTTGCCGTGATTTGGTTGGCGTATCTGAAGTAGTTGGAAAGTGCCGATATGTCCTGCATGGTTTTCGCATGCTGTTTTGGTAGGCTTCTGACGGGGCGTCCTTCCGTTCCCTCATGCTTTGAATGTCAGGCCGCTTCGTGAATCCCGCTAGGGCGAGAAACGAGGAGTTGGAGGTGACTGTTCAGGGGAGAAATCCTGATGAGGACATCTCCTACCACTCCTCATTCTTTCGAGGGTCCCGTTGCTTGCCAGCTATGCGTCATCATGTTCGTGGCATTTTCTTAATCATGACTTGTAATTTTTATATTTTCTTGAGTCATAGATTATGTAATTTCCCTTTTATTGAGTCAAGTACCTAGGTTAAAGAGTCATATACCTAGGTTAATTGTCATTAGAGTGGTTAATGAGTCAGTTGGGCCCAATTAAGTGGGCTAGGCCCATGGGCACCCCCCTTCCCCCTTGCTTTATTGTCATTAGTCAAAAACTCAGGGCCTTTTGTTAAATTGTGGGTTTCCTATAAATAGGACCCCAATCCCCCCCATTTGGAGCTAATGAAGTATTGAATATTTGAGCATAAGTGCACCCCTCTCTCTCTCTCTAGCTCTCTCATTCTCTCTCTCTCTCTAAATTTCGAAATTCACTCTCTCTCCTCCCTATTCTCCCCTAATTAAGACCCCTCCCCCTTCCCCATACCTCCCATTTAATCCCCCTCCAACCCCTAGGTGGAAGCCCCTCTTCCAAGGCACCCCTTGGCATTCCCCATACACCCCCTCACTTCCCCAAGCACCCCCTTCACCCCTCCCAAGCTAAAATTCGAATTCTCCTCCCTTTGGGACTGAACCACATTCATTCCCAGCCCCCCTCACCTCCCAGGTCGCAGCCCCCAACCCCCCTTCCCATTGTTCTTCCTTTGGCCAACCAAGTTCTTCCACCCCTCTCTCCCCCTTTGATCAGTCTGCAGGTGGCTGAAGAAGGTACGACTTACAGAAGCTTCCCCGGATTCACACGGTGACATACAGAGGCGTACCATACCTTTCTGGAAAGGGCGTCCAGTCCACTACGCAGGCGAGGAAGAATCGTACCATTCCGAGTTCGGGGCTATCCGGGAGAGCCAATCTCCCCAGACTGCGCAGAGCTCCATCAGCAGAGTTCCTGAACCCTGTTCAAAGCTACACCACGGCCGACGGTGAAGGATTCAAGCCGCAAGCTCTTCTACAAATATCTTCCTCCACCAGTCCTCTTTCTGGATCAAGAAGCGGAAGTGCATTCGGCATCCGGAGGTCAGAGTTATGGTCTTTCTTCCTCGACTGGTCGGGTCTGCCTCCCACAGTTGGCAGTGACCTGCCTCCACTCATCGGCATCCCCCAGTCCACCCCGACATCGGACGGATTCCCCGTCAGTTTTGCAGCGTAGAGGGATTGTCCAAGGTTCCAGCAACTCCAAAGGTTTGAAATTTGGTATCCGGGAGCTGCCGGGACAACTTCTGCAACCCACTGCTCTTATCTGGTAGCCACTGCGGCCAGGATCTGCAACCCAGTTCGTCACTGCACCACGACTAACCGTGGAGGATTCAGACCAACGGCCTTTCTTCAAAGTTCTTCCTCCACCTGTCCCCGACCAGAATCAAGAAGCGGAACCACAGTCGGCATCCGGGAGCCAAAGTTCTGAGTTTTCCCCTACAGTCGCGCGGGTCTGCCTTCCCCAGTCCTCTGCGACCAGCACTCACTCATCGGCGTCCCCCAGGCCACCCCAACCTCCGACGGCCTCCCTACCAGTTTTGCTGCAAAGAGAGTTCATCCACGGTTCCATAAATTCTGACGGTTCGAGATTCGGAGCTCGGGAGCCCATGTTACAACCTCTGCATCCTACTGCATCATATCTGAAGCCGTCAGTCCCAGATTCCACTGTCCTGTTCAAAGCTCCGCCGTGGCCAGAGACGACTCCAGAAGAAATCAGTAAAATTCAGAGGCGTCCTCGCTCCTGTTACGAAAATATCCCTTCTGGTCTCGTCATCAGCAAAATTCTAGGCTGAGATCTACAGCGGCTACACCGACTGTCCGTCACCCATCACAGCAAGCAGGTCGGTTCGGCAGCGGCTCCTCCTCGTGATTTCTCGGCGAATCTTCCCTTCCCGCCTGGCCGGCTTACCGCCCCTCCCTACGTGGAGGTAGTGTTTGATTGTAACAGTGAAATCCCCACCCCAAGCTCACCCTCCTGTGAGAGGTGTAGTGAATGTAACTAATTAAGCAGGATTCAAGCTTCATCGGCGCAGTGTGCGGGGAACCCACACTTCCCCGCTCGCCCTCGTCTCCGGCCGGGATCGGTGTCTTCACACCGATCAGGTGAGCTTCGGTCCACTCTCCTCTGCTGGTTTATTATCATTGCTTAGTTTAGTATTATCCCTTGATGTGCCGTCGGCGGTGAGAGAGAGCTCGTTCCAACATTCCGTTTAGTCAAGTGCCACCGCGGGCGAGTTGTGAGTGTGACATTACATCCCACGCCCTCGGCGTGCCGGCCGCCCTTGACATTGGGCATCCCTGGCCCATTGGGGTCTATCCCTAGCTGGTCAAATCCTTGGAGCCTCGAGGTCCAACCTTGGACCCTCACCGCCATCGCCGGTCCTTCTACGGATCCGAGTGTGCTTACGCGAGTGAGTCCGCTAGTGTGACGCTGCCAACTTGTTGTGTTGCTTGCACATTTAAGTCCAAGGATTTCGTTTCACATCAAATTGGTATCAGAGCAAGTTCTAGACTTGTCTCTACTAAGTCTTGTCCTAGGGCCATTGCATGCATCACCCTTGTCCTCCATCATGACTACCTCATACTTGGCATATTCGCCACTCTTAGGCCCATTAGAAGCCTTTGTGTTTGATGGAACCCGCCCTAGTATATATCTAGAGTGGGAGGACACCATAGATCGACACTTTGGGAGGTTCACTCTATCAGGGCCTATACAAGTCAACTATGCCAAGAGTTTGCTCTGGCGCCAAGCTAGGAAAGAATGGGAGGCCATTGTAGGTTTGAGAGAAGCCAAAGGGGAAGCACCCATTGAATCTTGGGATGAAATGAGGGCCAATCTTAGAAAGACCTATGCACCTCAATCCAAACCTCTTCAGCCAACTTATCTTCCACCCCCGACCCCAATTCCAACCCAAGAACTTCCCCGATCAAGCCCAACCCAAGCCTACACCTTTGAGGAGGAGGAGCCACAAAACTTACCCACTCCTCCTAGTCCGGGTCCTCATGAGCCGCACATTGTCACCATGAATGAGTCCATACTCCAATGGCTCAAGCGGGGCCCCACCATTCCTAGCTCACCACCCTACCATTCACCCTTGGGATATCAAGCCCACATTGTGCCCACCCAGTCTTCCCATGTCACACTTCTAACCTCCTATCTTGTGGAAGACTTAGGGGACTTAGTGGACTGCTTACAATGGCAAGTCCACCTGACCAATATGCTAGCCATAGGACCATTGGAGTCTAGCACCATCTTCCTAGCATACCCCACCACCAGTTCCATCACCTCCATCTACACTTGTGGCCATTATACGAGTGAAATCCTCCTCTTTCTCCCCAAGGATGAGAAACCCATCGTGGCCCACTCCCCACCCATTGAGGTTCCAATTGATTTGATTTGCCAACCCACTAGAGACCTTGGCCCAATTACCTTGGAGGAGGATGACTCACTATTTGGGAACCTTGAGGACATGGAGTTCCTCTCTCTAGGCAACCCATACAATGATCCCTTTGACCGCTTCCAATGGGAGTACGGATACCCATGTGGCCTAACCACCTCACCCACCACCCACCTTTTCCTACCATCACCCACTATGTTGGACCAAGCCCACCTCTCCCAAGACTCAGATTACACCATGATCGCCATGACATTGGGTAATATACACTTAGGGAGTGAGGAAGTGCCCCACTTCAGGATATCCACCTTCCTAGACCCCTTTGACCCATTCCAATGGAAGTCTAAAAGCCCACACATAGGAGACATCTTTTGTACAAAAGTGCATAAGTCTTGGCGTACATCACTACTTGGCATGATTCTTAAGTCGGGTCCACTCGTTCATATCACCCACATGCCAAGTAGGATGCATGATTGGTCTATATTCGGGTATAACGGCCCTACCTCATTCATCATTGATCATATGCATGGTAGGAGCATCTACGGATGTCCGGGCCCCCCGACATTCATCACCACTTTGTGTGATAGGTTCCCCTATAGATACCATGGCCCTCCAACCATTGTTATAAAGCCCATGCATGATAGGGCCACTTGTGGCTGCCCCGGCCCACCCAAGTTCATCAAGGTCCACATGGCATCACAACATGATAGGACAATTTACGGTTGCCCCGGTCCACCTTTACACACCAAGCTTTTCACACCCACACCGCATCATAGTACATGGCATACGCATACACGCAAGCAATTCGCAATGAGCGGTGAGGTTCACAAAGAGCGGATAAGAGCTCGCGAGCGCCACTTGGAATTCCAAGCAGGCAATTTGGTGATGATGGCATCGGAGTGGCCCTACCTTAGGGTCACCTCCCATTCGAGGGCACAAGGACTTGGACCTTTTCCTGTTCCTAGTGACTTTGGCAACACAGCTTATGGATTGAATTTACCAATGGGGTATGGGATATTCCCCACTTCTCACGTGGCTGACCTGGCACCCTATATGGGCACCGCGGTGGATCCTAGTGAGTGCTTTGAGCCTATACCTTCCTTTGAGAGGGACACCCCGGAGAGCTCCCACAAAATAGCCTTGAGAGCCCGACGTGTGCACACGGAGGCAATACTAGGCAAGCAGGGTTCCATCGCCAGCAAGAGGGTGCGCCTGAGCCACCTTGAGAGGATGAAGAGCCGTCCCCTGGTCGCAGACACAGGGTTGAGTCTAGAGGTCGTAGTTCGCCCGGAGCTACTTTGGAGGACCGCTACCCCGGTGGACCCATACTCGACGGAGTCGAGTTCTCCGCACCCCGGGGGTATGATGAGGACATCTCCTACCACTCCTCATTCTTTCGAGGGTCCCGTTGCTTGCCAGCTATGCGTCATCATGTTCGTGGCATTTTCTTAATCATGACTTGTAATTTTTATATTTTCTTGAGTCATAGATTATGTAATTTCCCTTTTATTGAGTCAAGTACCTAGGTTAAAGAGTCATATACCTAGGTTAATTGTCATTAGAGTGGTTAATGAGTCAGTTGGGCCCAATTAAGTGGGCTAGGCCCATGGGCACCCCCCTTCCCCCTTGCTTTATTGTCATTAGTCAAAAACTCAGGGCCTTTTGTTAAATTGTGGGTTTCCTATAAATAGGACCCCAATCCCCCCCATTTGGAGCTAATGAAGTATTGAATATTTGAGCATAAGTGCACCCCTCTCTCTCTCTCTAGCTCTCTCATTCTCTCTCTCTCTCTAAATTTCGAAATTCACTCTCTCTCCTCCCTATTCTCCCCTAATTAAGACCCCTCCCCCTTCCCCATACCTCCCATTTAATCCCCCTCCAACCCCTAGGTGGAAGCCCCTCTTCCAAGGCACCCCTTGGCATTCCCCATACACCCCCTCACTTCCCCAAGCACCCCCTTCACCCCTCCCAAGCTAAAATTCGAATTCTCCTCCCTTTGGGACTGAACCACATTCATTCCCAGCCCCCCTCACCTCCCAGGTCGCAGCCCCCAACCCCCCTTCCCATTGTTCTTCCTTTGGCCAACCAAGTTCTTCCACCCCTCTCTCCCCCTTTGATCAGTCTGCAGGTGGCTGAAGAAGGTACGACTTACAGAAGCTTCCCCGGATTCACACGGTGACATACAGAGGCGTACCATACCTTTCTGGAAAGGGCGTCCAGTCCACTACGCAGGCGAGGAAGAATCGTACCATTCCGAGTTCGGGGCTATCCGGGAGAGCCAATCTCCCCAGACTGCGCAGAGCTCCATCAGCAGAGTTCCTGAACCCTGTTCAAAGCTACACCACGGCCGACGGTGAAGGATTCAAGCCGCAAGCTCTTCTACAAATATCTTCCTCCACCAGTCCTCTTTCTGGATCAAGAAGCGGAAGTGCATTCGGCATCCGGAGGTCAGAGTTATGGTCTTTCTTCCTCGACTGGTCGGGTCTGCCTCCCACAGTTGGCAGTGACCTGCCTCCACTCATCGGCATCCCCCAGTCCACCCCGACATCGGACGGATTCCCCGTCAGTTTTGCAGCGTAGAGGGATTGTCCACGGTTCCAGCAACTCCAAAGGTTTGAAATTTGGTATCCGGGAGCTGCCGGGACAACTTCTGCAACCCACTGCTCTTATCTGGTAGCCACTGCGGCCAGGATCTGCAACCCAGTTCGTCACTGCACCACGACTAACCGTGGAGGATTCAGACCAACGGCCTTTCTTCAAAGTTCTTCCTCCACCTGTCCCCGACCAGAATCAAGAAGCGGAACCACAGTCGGCATCCGGGAGCCAAAGTTCTGAGTTTTCCCCTACAGTCGCGCGGGTCTGCCTTCCCCAGTCCTCTGCGACCAGCACTCACTCATCGGCGTCCCCCAGGCCACCCCAACCTCCGACGGCCTCCCTACCAGTTTTGCTGCAAAGAGAGTTCATCCACGGTTCCATAAATTCTGACGGTTCGAGATTCGGAGCTCGGGAGCCCATGTTACAACCTCTGCATCCTACTGCATCATATCTGAAGCCGTCAGTCCCAGATTCCACTGTCCTGTTCAAAGCTCCGCCGTGGCCAGAGACGACTCCAGAAGAAATCAGTAAAATTCAGAGGCGTCCTCGCTCCTGTTACGAAAATATCCCTTCTGGTCTCGTCATCAGCAAAATTCTAGGCTGAGATCTACAGCGGCTACACCGACTGTCCGTCACCCATCACAGCAAGCAGGTCGGTTCGGCAGCGGCTCCTCCTCGTGATTTCTCGGCGAATCTTCCCTTCCCGCCTGGCCGGCTTACCGCCCCTCCCTACGTGGAGGTAGTGTTTGATTGTAACAGTGAAATCCCCACCCCAAGCTCACCCTCCTGTGAGAGGTGTAGTGAATGTAACTAATTAAGCAGGATTCAAGCTTCATCGGCGCAGTGTGCGGGGAACCCACACTTCCCCGCTCGCCCTCGTCTCCGGCCGGGATCGGTGTCTTCACACCGATCAGGTGAGCTTCGGTCCACTCTCCTCTGCTGGTTTATTATCATTGCTTAGTTTAGTATTATCCCTTGATGTGCCGTCGGCGGTGAGAGAGAGCTCGTTCCAACATTCCGTTTAGTCAAGTGCCACCGCGGGCGAGTTGTGAGTGTGACATTACATCCCACGCCCTCGGCGTGCCGGCCGCCCTTGACATTGGGCATCCCTGGCCCATTGGGGTCTATCCCTAGCTGGTCAAATCCTTGGAGCCTCGAGGTCCAACCTTGGACCCTCACCGCCATCGCCGGTCCTTCTACGGATCCGAGTGTGCTTACGCGAGTGAGTCCGCTAGTGTGACGCTGCCAACTTGTTGTGTTGCTTGCACATTTAAGTCCAAGGATTTCGTTTCACATCAAATCCTTTGGCGTGTTTCTGAGGGGGGGGGTCATTTAAGGCGTGTAGCTTCCTTTGGCCTATAAGACGGACCGAAAGGCGCCCTTTCCTCTTTACTGCTTGGGATTTTCTCTAACAGTCTTTCCTCACTCCTTCCTCTTCACTCTGCATTGTGCCGTTGCATTCGGAGCATGGAGGATCCTTCGGAGGGCGACGCCGCCGACGACGGGGAGCAGAGGGCTCTTGCCGTCCTAGCTTGTTGGACGGGTCCCACGGTCGCCGCGCGGGTTTGAGACGGGTCCGACGGTCACCGCGCGGATCTGGAGAGGGCTTCGACGTGTGAGGGCACGGCTCTTGCCCTTTCTCAATTTCGGCGTGGCTTCCGGGCGGGCGCCGAGGCGGAGGACGGATGGGGGTATCAGGGAAGCCTGCCGCCACTCCCCCTCTGCGTGGGGGGGGGAGGCGCATCAAGTTCCCTCCTCACCGAAGCCTTCCTCCGTCTGCAGCCTCTTTTTCCCTCTTCTGCTCTTCATTTCTTTCACTCTTCGGAGGCCGCTTGCTCTCTGCTCCCTTCCAAGGAGTTGGCGGGTTGAAAAAGAAGGGCTTCATGATGCTCCTTCTCCCTAGCCTCCATCAACTTGGAAGGTAGTCTTCTCCGACTTTAGAAGGTGGCTACCTTCTCTGTAGTCCCTCTGTCACCTTTGTCAAGATTCATCTGAGCCAACTGGATCGGCCCCCTCTTGTCCGAGCCAGTTTCTACGCGAGGCAGAGTCAGTGGCTGGACGTGAGGAGATTGAGATCGAGTCAACCGAGCGATGACCCCTTGCAGCGGTGTTAGACGGATTTTCTTGCTATTTTTGTCATGCAATGTACTGGCCTTTGCCTTTCTGATGTATCAATGGTTTGGAATGAAAAGAAAAGGGATTTATTCCGTCCATCTTGCTGTACAATTTCAAAAATAGAATTTACGTAGTGCGGCTGCGTTCCATGTCCGAGGAATGGGTTCCCCTTCCATTGTTGCTAACATGTACGCACCTTTCCCGAGCGTTTCAACAACTCGGTAGGGGCCTTCCCAGTTAGGGGACAGCTTTCCCGTCGCCTCTAGTGGTCGAGAGGCTTCAGCTTTCCTGAGGACGAAGTCTCCCGGTCGGAAGTGTCTGCTTCGGACTCTGGCGTTTATCGAGTGAGGCGTCGCTGGTATTCCATCGCTCGGATGCTGGCAATGTCTCGGAGTTCATCTGCTAGGTCGAGGTTCTCGAGTAACTTCTGGTTGTTTTCCTCGGTCGAGTAGCGGATGACTCGAAGAGACGGGTTGGCGATCTCCAATGGAATGACGGCCTCGGTGCCGTACACCAACTGAAAGGGGCTTTCACCGGTTGCCGTCCTGGGAGTCGTTCGGTGTGACCACAGTACGCTAGGTAATTCCTCGAGCCAACTTCCCTTGGCTTTGCCGAGTCTGGTCTTTATGCCTTTCAAGATAGTCTTGTTGGCATTTTCGACCAGCCCGTTGGCCTGAGGGTGGGCGACCGAGGTGAAGTGGTTGCGGATGTCTAGGTCGGCGCATCTGTCTCAGAAATATCGAGAATCGAATTGCCGACCGTTATCACTCACTATCACTCGGGGGATGCCGAAGCGACAAATGATCGATTTCCAGATGAAACTCCAGACTACTGTCTCGGTGATCCTTGCAGTGGCTTCGGCCTCGATCCATTTAGTGAAGTAGTCGATGGCGACGATGATGAACTTTTTCTGGGACTGAGCCGTGGGGAATGGTCCGAGAATGTCGATCCCCCACCGAGCGAAGGGATAAGGCTCGGCGAGGGTGACGAGTTCTGTGGCCGGCCGATGGACCAAGTGGTCGAACCGCTGGCATCGGTCGCACTGTTGAGCATAGGCCGAGCAGTCGCGCTGCAGGGTGGGCCACCAGTACCCCTGTCGTAACAGGATTCTGGCCAGTGACCCTGCCCCTGAGTACGCTCCGCACAGGCCTTCATGAACCTCTCGAATGGCTCGGCTGGCGTCGTCGGGGCCGAGGCACTTCAGGAGAGGGCCGGCGAAGGACCTTCGGTAGAGCGTGTCGTCCAGGACGACGAAGCGCCGGGCTTGGTACTTCACTCGGCGTGCTTCCCGAGGGTCGGAGGGCTCTTGGGAGTCTTGAAGCCAAGACAGGTAGGGGGTGTGCCAGTCGCTCGGGTCGGCCGAGTCAACAGCGAGGAGCTCCGAGTCGATGCTCAGGCGCTCTAGCTCTTCGAGGAGGACCGATCGGGTACCTTCTGGGTCTAGGGAGGAGGCCAGCCGAGAGAGGGCGTCCGCTCGGGAGTTTTCTTCCCGGGCTATTCGGACTACCTCGAATCCCTTGAATCATTGGGCCAAGCTCCTGACCAGCTGGAGGTATTTGATCATGGGTGCCTCTCGAGCTTCGTACTCATCGTTGACCTGGCTCGCGACCAACTGAGAGTCAGTGTGGATCCTGACTCGCTCAGCCCCCAGCCGCCGGGTCATACGCGCTCCCGATATAAGGGCCTCGTACTAGGAAGCGTTGTTGGACGTCTGGAAGTTGAATTTCAAGGCGTACTACAGCTCCACTCCTTCGGGGGATCTCAGGAGGATCCCAGCATCGCTACCGACAGAGTTGGAAGAACTGTCGACGTAGAGTTCCCAGGTTGGCCCGGGCATGGTCGGTAAGCTCCCTTCGGCCGGGATAGTGCTCTCGGCAATGAAATCGGCGAGCGCTTGACCTTTTATAGCCGCGCGCGGGCGATACGAGATGTCGTAGGCCCCAAGCATAAGGGCCCACTTGACGAGTCGCCCCGAGGCCTCGGGGTGGGCCAAGATCTTCTTCAACGGCTCGTCAGTTAGCACGGTGATGGGGTGCCCCTGGAAGTAGGGTCAGAGGCGTTTCGCAGAGGTAACCAGCGCAAGCACGAGCTTCTCGGTTGCGGGGTACCTCCTCTCGGCCTCGCTAAGCACTTTGCTGGTATAGTAGACTGTCCTTTCGATTCGCGAGTCATTTCTGACCAGGACCGAGCTGACCGTTGATGACGTCGCCGAGAGATAGAGTAGCAAAGCTTCGCCCGGCACGGGCTTGGAGAGCACCGGGGGTGAAGCCAGGAACTCCTTAAGCTCAGCGAACGCTTTCTGGCATTCCTCATCCCATGCGAACGTAGCAGATGCCCACTTGGGCCCCTTCAATAGTTTAAAGAAGGGCAAGCATCGTTCGGCCGCACGGGACAGGAAACGGCTGAGAGCGGCGACACGCCCGGTCAGACGCTGGACGTCCTGGATGCAGGCGGGCAGGCGCATGTCCAGGATGGCCTGGACTTTGTCAGGGTTAGCTTCGATCCCACGCTGAGTGACCAAGAAACCCAGGAACTTCCCGGATCTTACTCCGAAGGCGCACTTGGCAGGATTGAGCTTCATATTGTACTTCAGGAGGACGCCGAAGGCTTCGGTGAGGTCGGTAAGGTGGTCTTGGGCCTTGGGGGTCTTGACGAGCATGTCGTCAATGTAGGCCTCGACGTTCTGACTTAGCTGTTCCTCAAACATGTGGTTGACCAGTCTTTGGTATGTGGCTCCGACGTTCTTCAACCCGAAAGGCATCCGGGTATAGCAGTACACGCCGTAGTCGGTGATGAAGGCGGTCTTCTCGATGTCTTCGGGGTTCATCCTGATCTGATGGTAACCCGAATAGGCGTCCAGGAAGCTGAGCATCTCGTTGCCCGATGTCGAGTCGACCAGTTGGTCGATGCTGGGCAAGGGATAGCAGTCTTTAGGGGTCACCTTATTCAAGTCGGTGAAGTACACGCACATCCGCCACTCGCCGAAAGCCTTTGGTACCAGGACGACATTGGCTAGCCACGTAGGGTACAGGACTGGTCTAAAAAGACCAGTCTCTTGCCCCTTGGTGACCTGCGCCTTGATGATCGTCTGTTTCTCTGGTGCGTGCTTCCTTCGGCGCTGCTGCACGGGCTTCACGGTAGGGTTGAGGTTGAGTTGGTGTAGTACTGTCTCCTCAGGTATCCCAGGGAGCTGATCGTCAGAGCAAGCGAATACTCGGATGTACTCAGAAAGAAAATTCTTATATTGCTGATGTTCCTCGAGTGGTAAGTCGGCTCCGATCCTTACTCCTAGGGTCGGGTCGTCGTTTAGGAAGATCGTCAGCAACTCGCCTCCTAGCTTAGCAGCTGCGGACTTTTCCTCGACTTCCCGGGGGCCCTTATTATTCTCGTCCGGCCGCGTGGCCTCCACCGAGATGTTGTAGCATCTTCGGGCCGTGGCCTGGTTACCTCGGATTTCCCCTACCCCGTTCTTGGTGGGGAACTTCATTTTCTGGTGATAGGTAGATGGTACTGCCTTGATCCGGCTGAGGATTCCCCGGCCGAAAATGGCGTTGTACGCTATCATCCCTTTGATCACCATGAAGTCTACCATGACCGTAACGGTTTTGGGTGGGGTGCCGAGGGTAACCGGCAGGCTTAGGGCTCCCTCGGGGAGAGTGGCCAGGCCATTGAACCCACAGAGGGGCGTCCGGATCGGGCAGAGTTTGGATGGACTCTCTCCCATTTTGAGGAAACAGTCATAAGACAACACATCAGGGGCACTTCCATTGTCCACAAGAATCCGATCTACGTTACAATAGTTTATAATGGCCGAGATTACGAGGGCGTCATCGTGCGGGGTGCTCAGCCCTTCCAGGTCTTGGCCGGAAAAGACTATGACCTGGGGCGGGGCCTTGGGTGGCTCTGGGGCTCGGCTCGCCCGCTCAGCATGACGCTTCCTTCCACGGCTGCTGTCACCTCCTGATGCTATTCCTCCAGAGATGACGTTGATGTGGACCCCTCGGGGGGCGTTGTCAATCTCCTCTACGGAGCCTTGATCTTCTCTACGCTCGACAGTGAACCGAGCCAGATGCCCCAGGCGGACAAGGCGCTCGATCTCGTCTTGGAGCTGGTGGCAATCACCGGTGTGATGCCCGTGATCGCCGTGTAATAGACAATGTCTGTCTCGCTTGCGGTTCTTCGACCTCATCGGCTCGGGCCGACGGAGAAGTCCCGAGTCTTTGACGTCTTCATAGATTTCATAGACCGGGGCGGTTAATGGGGTGTACCGCTCGTACTTCCGCTTGCACTCTCCATCTCGATCCCGCTTCTTTCCCGAGCTAGGATTTGGCTCGGGGCCCCGCTTCTTGTCCCCCTCCCGACCTGAGCCGGTTGCGTCTCGGCAAGCGCTGAGCTCTTCCTCGCACTCGGCGTGGCGCAGAGCCAGAGTCACTAGCTCGGCAAGGGTCGAGGGAGGGTGGAGGACGAGTTCGCGGCGGAGATTCTCATCTCGGGTACCCCCGGTCAGGGCGGTTGTGGCCGAGGCCACATCCAAGCAGGGGATTCGGAGGGCTTCCGATTTAAACCGGTGGACGTAAGCCCGGAGCCTTTCCCCTTGCGTCTGTTTGAGGGCCAAGAGCCCCGCCACCAACCTTGGGGGGGCACTTCTGGCGAAGCTCTCCTTGAAGACTCGCCCGAACTGCTTGAAGTCTCAGATGGATCCGGGGGCGAGGGCCCGGAACCACGCTTGGGCGCCCTGGACCAGAGTGGTCACGAAGGCTCGGCACTTGATGGAGTCCGACGCTCCGTGTAGAGTCATCAGGGCGTCGAAGCTATCATAATGGTCGGCTGGGTCGCCCTGGCCGTCGTAAAGCTTGAAGGTTGGTATGGGGGCTCTGGGAGATACCTCTGCCTTCAAGATATACTCGGACAACGGGGATTTCTCCTCGTCTTCCGGGGAAGAGGCCTTCTGCAGGGCGCGAAGGGCGCGCTCCTGCTCAGCGAAGCGCCTTTCGAAGTCTCGCAGCCGGAGGGATAGCTCCGGTTGATGTCGTGCCACGAGGCTAGGGGGGTGCCTTGGCGGTCTCCGGGGGCGTTGGCTTCCGGATCGGGCCGTTGCGCCCCCTGCCTTCCTTTCCTTGGTGTGGAGGAGGCCTCTTGCTCCGGAGGCGGAGCTTGCGAGGGTCCTCCGACCCTGTTACGGATGAGCTGCTGGCCGCGGAGGGTGAAGCGTCCCCCAGCTGTGTGTTGGGATGTACTCCTGCGGGGGGGCTCCCTGACGGGGCGCAGGACCTTGCATCCCTGGCCGCCTGGGTCTTCATGAGATCCACGAGGACATCCAGTTTGGCGTTGAGGGCCTAGAAGGCTTCGGCGCCACGGTAGGGGGGTAGCCCCGCTGTCGCGGGGGGGGGGGGGGGTGGTGGTCCGTCGGAGGGGATGCTGGTGTTTGAGGGAGGGTTCTGTGATGCCCTGGAAAAGCCATCCCCTACCGCTACCACGGCCTTACCCCTCTCACCGGCGGACCTCCTCCCTGAGCTCCTCCGCACCATGTTGGCTCTTCGTGCGTTTCCCACAGACGGTGTCAGATGAAGAGGCGAAATCTCGCGCTGGTTCCTGAGCTGGCTGGTGACCACCAAGATGATGAACTGCAAGACAGGGAAACGGGTCAGAGGGCCCAGGGGGATTCCCTGAGGCAAGATCCTCCGACGCTCAAGTCAGTAGAGAAATGGTGGGAGCAGCGATAGGGAGGGGGAGATGAGGGTGCGAGATCCCTCTCCACCGATGGGGTGAAGTGGTCCTTGCTCAGGAGTTTGGGGGTGGAATCATACCCTTCTTGACTTGCCTTTCGCCGGAGGATATCCCAGGTTTTTATAGTGCACCACCTTCTGGAGTCCTGCAAGCAGAGAGGTCTCCGGTGGAGGTTACGTCTCCGTCGTGGGCTTTGATGGCCTCATCGTGGGGGTGTTATCCTCGCGGGGAAACCGGAGGTCCTGGACTTCTTAGTGTTTGGCCCGCTACGAACTCTAACGGCTGCAATGATGAGTATCTCATCGGTCGTCCCGAGCTTAAGGGGGCCGGCCCTATCGGGCGATAGGCCTAGCTCGGTGAGGAGATGGGTCGGATAGACCGGCTAGCGCTTCCCCCCTTTGGGCGGAGGGGTAGCTCGTGCGCGGGTCTTCCTGTGACCTGACCGAGGCTCGGGCTCTCCGAGCCTTGGGGCCGCCTAGGAGAGTTGTTTCCTCGAGCATTATTTTATTGGGCTTTTCCGAGTGGGCCCTGTGGGCTGTCACTTGGGCGAGCTTGCCTCATTGGGCCTTGTTGGGCCTAGTTGGGTCTGCTCTTTGAGTGGGCTGCAGGAATCCTCCTCTCCACCTTGGAATGGATGAAGAACTCCTGCCCGAAACACTGTTCACGGAGGTGCTATAGTGCCCGCGAATGGCCTCCCTTGATCTCTCTTGAAGCCTTGAAGCATCAGGGTTTCTAACCCTTCATGTGTTGGTTTTATAGACCTTGAATGGTCCTTGGACACCCCCCAGACCAGATCCACAAATCATGGGAGATTAGGTGAGTTTTGATTAAACAAATTCATGGAAAGGGGCTAGCCACGAGGTGGAAATCGAAGTCAAACATGGTTGCATCGGGGCTGGCGGTCGACCTACAGGTTCTGGCGGTCGACCGCTACTGAGAAACTTGCAACCATATGGTCCCTGGGATTTTCGATCGACCGCTACTGGCTGGCAGTCGACCTGCAGCTGACAGATCTGTAGTCGGGGGGTCCCTGGCTGGGACGGTCGACCGCCCCTGTGCTGGCGGTCGACCGCCAACTGGGCAGACCCCAATCCAGCCCGGGTCGGTCCGTTAGCCGCTTCAGCTCCGTCGCTTGTGTCCATTAGTATCCTGTTCATGTCTGTAACTTCATCCTTGTTGATCTAGAAAGTACCAACTGAATCTTTATCTTTTGACTCTCATCTTGTGTAGTGGCCTTGGCTATTTGAATGAAGCTTGTAGTTGTTGTATAGATTTTGCTTCAAGGCTTGGACGTGTAGACTTTGTGTGCATGTATGAACTCTGTACAGACTATGCACCTTGAGCATGCATGAGCCTGTACAGACTTGCTTCATGAACGTACAGACTTGGTAACTTGATGCACGAACACAACATAATGCAATGTATAGACTTTGCGTGTGATGTAGCCGGCCAATGTATAGACTTGTGTTGCAGCCATCAACCAACGTACAGACTTGGAGTTGTTCTAGCAGCCAACGTATAGACTTTGTCTTGTGCAACGTACAGACTTTGAGTTGTGCATGCAGCCAACGTACAGACTTCATCTGCAGCAACGTGTAGACTTCATCTGCCGCAACGTACAGACTTCATGTTGTTCAACGTACAGACTTTGAGTTGTGCATGCAGCCAACGTACAGACTTCATCTGCAGCAACATATAGACTTCATCTGCCACAACGTACAGACTTTGAGTTGTGCATGCAGCCAACGTACAGACTTCATCCAATGTACAGACTTTGTCCAACGTATAGACTTGGAATACAGTGCACATGTCCGCAACCTGTTCGATGAAATGACAAACTGCTTAAACAGATACACAATGACATCATATGCAAACACAATGTGACTTATAGTAGTTGCTATCATCAAAACCATAATAGTAATCATGGTGCACATGTGTTCACCAATATGCGGGGTGAGTGCCCCGATCTGATGAAAAAGTTCAAGAAAGGAAAGTTCAAGAAGCCAAAGGCCATGGTGACCACATGGAGTGATGAAGATGAGGAAGAGTTGGCTAATGAAGATGAACTGGATGAGCTGGTTCAGAATTTATTTTTCATGACAAATGAAGACGACACCAATGAGGTAAATTCTGAAACCGAATCTCTTATATGTGAACAATGGCAGATTGCTTATGAATCCTTGTATGAAAAATGCTAAAAATTCAGATCTGAAAATAGAAATCTGAAAAAGAAAATTGATCATTTTGTGCATGCTGCAAAGTCTTGTGAGAATTGTCATGTTTTAAAATCTGAGTCTAAAACGTTGAAACATGAAAATGAAATTCTTGTGTCTAAGGTTGAGCTATTTGAAGATGAGAGTTCATGCATGCGAGAGGACCAAGCCACCTTTACCAAAATACATAAAGACTTAAAAAGAGATTTACAACAAGAAAAGTTGGAAGGAAATGCATGCATTCAAGCCAAAGAAATGGCTGAAAACATGATTCAATCACTAAAGTATGAAGTCAATGAGTTAAGGGATGCTATTGCCATTCTTGAAAAAGGAAAAACATTACAATTTGAAACACATTCAACTCATGTGTCTCCCAGAAGTTCATCTCCATCCTCGTCAAAAACACATGTGCATAATTCATTCTTGAATGAAGGCAGGAGAAGGAACAGGGATAGAGCCATTACATGCTTTTATTATGGAATGTTAGGCCATGACATGTATGATTGCAGAATTCTGAAATTTGATGATGAAAGCTTTGCTAGAATGAGAAATAGATCATACACATCTCATGTCTCTAACCATCGTGGACCCAAGCTTGCTTGGGTACCAAAATCCGCATAAGTACTTGTGTTGTGCTTGCATGTCTGCTTGAGAGCCCAAAGGAATAGATGGTACTTGGACAGCGGATGCTCTCGGCACATGACGGGAAACAAAGATTTGTTTGCAGACCTGCATGAAAAGAATGGTGGGACAATAGCATTTGGTGGTAAGGACAAAGGCAAAATTGTCGGAGAAGGTAAGATAGGTAAGAATCAAAATCATGCCATTGAGAATGTCCTGCTAGTGAAAGGGTTACATCACAATCTTCTAAGCATAAGTCAATTGTGTGACAAAGGATGCAAAGTGATTTTTGATTCTAACCACTGCATTGTTGTAAATAAAAATACTCATGAGATAAAATTCATTGGTTTTAGGCATAACAATGTATATATGATAGATTTGGATGATGCCTCTCATGAGAACTTGTGTTTGGTTGCAAGGAATAATGATGATGATTGGCTTTGGTATAGCCGACTTGGGCATGCTAGTTTTACTGTTTTGCTAAAATTGTCTCGAAATGATTTGGTAGTGGGTTTGCCTAAGCTGAAGGTTATTGATGAAGGAGTCTGTGGGGCATGCAGCATGGGTAAGCAAACAAGGGCATCATTCAAGTGCAAGAATGATGTAACCACATCGAGGCCCCTTGAGTTAATCCACATTGACCTCTTTGGACCAAGCATAACACATAGCTTGGGTGGTAAACTATATGGATTTGTAATTGTGGATGACTACTCAAGATTTTGCTGGGTATATTTCCTTTCCCATAAAAATGATACCCTGATGGAGTTTGAAACATTTTGCAGGGTTGTTCAAAATGAAAAAGGGTGCTGCATCAAAGCCGTGTGGAGCGATCATGGTAGGGAATTTGATAATAATGAGTTCAGCAATTTTTACAGGACTCAATGCTATATGCACGACTTCTCCGCACCAAGAACCCCTGAACAGAACGGAGTTGTTGAAAGGAAGAATATGACACTGATTGAGATGGCAAGAACTATGCTAAATGAGAACAACTTGCCGAGGTACTTTTGGGCTTGTGAACACTGCCTGCTACATAGTCAACCGTGCCATGGTAAGACCATTGTTAAAGAAAACCCCCTATGAGCTATACCGAGGTAAGAAGTCAAACATCTCTTATCTTAGACCTTTTGGCTCTGTTTGCTACATTCATAACAATGGTAAAGTAGACCTGGTAAAATTTGATCCCAAAAGTGATAAAGGTATATTTCTTGGGTACTCTCTTAGCTCAAGAGTTTATCGAGTGTATAACTTGAGAACTCTTGTAGTTGAGGAAAGCCCCCATGTCATTGTTGATGAATCAACTTCCAAAAGCACTAATGAAAAATCTATTTTGCAGGACGATGAATTGAATGACAGTGATATCGGGATGATGGAAGGAAAAACTGAAAAACAAGAAGTAAAAGAACCACAAGAAGATGATGCAAATCCAAAAAATTAGTTGGAACAGCAGTTACCAAGGCAATTGACATTTGCTAAGGACCATCCGCCAGAGAATGTGATGGGCAATATTCATGAAAGAATAAGAACACGAGTCTCCTTCAGGGAAGTTGAAAATGCAGATTACATAGCCTTACTTTCTTAGTTTGAACCTCACTCCATAGAAGAGGCCTTGAAAGATAAGTCATGGATCATGGCTATGCAAGAAGAACTACATCAGTTCCAAAGGAACAAAGTGTGGTTTCTCGTGCCAAGTCCTAGAAACCACTTGGTGATCGGAACAAAGTGGGTCTTTCGTAACAAAACAAACGATCAAGGAGTGGTAACTAGGAACAAGGCCAGGCTAGTAGCTAAAGGCTATAGTCAAGAGCTTGGGATTAACTTTGATGAGTCTTTTGCTCCCGTAGCAAGACTCGAGGCAGTGAGAGTTTTATTAGCATTTGCATGTTGCAACAACATTAAACTATTTCAAATGGATGTTAAGAGTGTATTTTTGAATGGCTATATCCAGGAGGACGTGTATGTGGAGCAACCACCGGAGTTTGAAGACACAAAGCATCCAGACCATGTGTACAAGCTAGACAAAGCACTCTATGGTCTGAAACAAGCTCCTTGAGCGTGGTATGAACAATTAAGTGATTTCCTTGTTCAAAACGGATTCAAACGAGATAATGTTGATCAAACTCTTTTCACAAAATTGGATGGTAAGGAAATCCTAATCGTTCAAGTGTATGTAGATGATATCATTTTTGGCTACACTAAAGAGGCCTTAAGCAAAGACTTTGCAAAGTTGATGCAAAGTGAATTTAAAATGAGTCTTATGGGAGAGCTAATATTCTTCTTGGGATTGCAGGTCACACAAACAGTTGATGGTTTGTTTATACATCAAAAGAAGTATGCTATGGAGTTGCTGAAGAAATTCAATTTGACATCAACCAAACCACAACCAACTCCCATGTCCACTTCAATAAAGATTGATCAAGATGAAAAAGGTAAATCTGTGGACCAAAAACTTTTCAGAAGCATGATAGGTTCATTGTTGTACTTAACTGCTAGTCGGTCCGACATACAATTTGCCGTATGCTTATGTGCGAGATTTCAGTCCAATCCGAAAGAATCACACATGTCGGTCGTGAAACGATTTTTCAGATATATTGCTGGTTTAGTTAATTTGGGATTATGGTTTTCGCATAAATCAAGCCTTGATTTGGTAGCTTATTCCGACGCCGATTATGCGGGCTGTAAAGTGGATCGAAAAAGCACCAGCGGGTATTGCCAGTTTCTTGGGGGATGCGTGGTCTCATGGGCCTCCAAGAAACAAAACTCAGTGGCATTATCAATGGCCGAAGCTGAGTATGTGGCTGTAGGTAGTTGTGTTACCCAGGCGCTATGGATCCAACAACAATTGATTGACTATGGCATTTCTTTCAAAAAGACCTCAATTCTTTGTGATAACACTTCACCCATAAATCTGTCAAAGAACCCTGTTCATCACTCTCGCACGAAGCATACTGAAATTAGACATCATTTCCTTAGGGATCATGTGAGCAAGGGTGATGTAGAAATCAAGTTCATTGAAACAGACCAACAAATTACCGACATATTCACCAAACCTCTAAGTGAAGATAAGTTCACAACATTCAGGAGAGAATTAGGGGTTTGCAGGATAGACGGGTCTGAATCATGATCATTTGCACAACTGTGTGTATATGTGTCACGCCCCGAGCGCGGAAGATACCCGGAGGTGCGCGACGTGTCTATATCAATCATGTCAATCAGAGTGGTCGTGTATTCGACACAAAGATAGAGATGCGCAAAATAGCAAGATAACCCAATCATTTATTCCTTTATAATAGACTATCACAAATCCAATACTCTGTTTAATAAAAAGAAAAGTACATAGTTGACTCAAGAAACTATAGAAAAGACTAGATGACACTTGAGCAGCTCTATCACTTTCACTCTTGACCATTCCCATCCGATTGACTTCCATCGTCGTCGGACTTACCTGAAAAGTAAAAAGGGACAAACGGGATGAGCGAACGCTCAGTAGGAAATTATATCTCAAGTACTAGCAAGAGGTTTAAGTAATTACATTTTCATGAATGCAATAAGGCTGTGCATGCTCGTATAAAACGACAAGATAGAGAGAATGTAATATGAAGGAAATAAGATGAACTTAATCATGAACTTTCAACAAGATAACAAGTTTATTCAAGATATTCAAGCAAGTACGTTTAACAAGTCATGTCAAGAACTTTGGCTATCATGTATCAAGCAAGTAAATTACCCTTTTTCGGGCCACGCATTTCATGTCAAGTCAAGTACGATTCAAGTACAAGATGTGTGTGGAATGTCCAATCAAGCAAGTCAAGTACTCGGTATAATGCCAGATACCTTATCATTTTAACTCCCATGGGCACAAGTACTTTCGGGTGCTCCTCCCAGGACCAGATCGGGCCCTATATGCGCAGGCATTTATCATGTATTTTTGACATCCACTCTTGTTTATAGCCAACATAGAATTTCAATAATCAAGCTTGTAGACATGTATGACAACTTTGATAGAATATAGTCCAAATATGACAAAGGACATCGAATGGCGATAATAACGGTATAATCACGATATCGAAAAAACTAGGTAGAATATGGTTCCCTTAACTTGGGTACCATGACAAATCAATATGGACATTCTTTATATAGAATTGAGGTCCACATGAACAGTATATCAAAGGTAAGATACCCTCATTCTTATCATAGAATTGAGGTTTACAAGAATGACATGATATGGCATGATATCATCATCCATTAAGAATTTCTTATGATATACTCTTTGTATGATCATAAGGGCCGGTATACCATGTTTCTTTAGATTGACATGGCATCAATGGTGTAATGGGTTTTTAGGGTACAACCAGCTCAGTCGGCCTTGAGGGAATCCAAGGCTACGAGGAGTCTTACGGAGGTCTCTATGACTAACTCGCTAGTCCAAAGGAACGGAATGTCCAATGGAGAGCTTGTATGTCAATGAGAGTTGAGTGTGATCGATGAAACAACGTGAAAAGTGGGACTATACTCACGGAGTGGAGAATAGTGCCGATATATACGTATATGTATAATATGAAACCATCGGTTATAGAATCAGGATAAAAATCAGTTTACAGAAAATAACGACTTAGGCTAAGTCGTTTCTCAAGTAAGTAACGCCTAAGAGAAGGGCGTTTACATATGTTCCGTTTTGCAGAATTTTCAATAATTCAGTAATTTATCTAAAACGCGCCCTGGACGGGGTCGTTTCTTAAAGAGTTGACGACTACAGTAGCAGGCGTCTCATTATTTATATATTTGACAGAATATCAATAATTTTTCACGATTTGTCTAAAACACGCCCTGGCAAGGGGCGTTACTGTTTAATTCTATATTACAGAATATATGTATTTCAGGATTTTGACCGATAAACGCCCTAGGAAGGGGCGTGTCTTTTCAATTTACGCCCTATGGTAGGGCGTTAACATGTGGAAAATGACTTTGTCAAGGTCGTTACTTAAAGTTTCTGCAGGAAATTTGAAGGACAGTAATAATTTCAGGATAACAGAGGAACGAAGATAATATCAGGACAGTAACGTTAGCAGGTTGAAGACAGAGGATCATGCATTGTTTATAATCATGATTTCATAGATAATCAGTTCTTAAGGTGGGTGATTAACATTTACATGAAATTAACGCCTGTGTACAGGGCGTCAAATATGAAATTGACGACCTGGGCATGGTCGTGTCTTGTAAATTAGCGCCCTTGACAGGGGCGTTTCTTTCAAAATATTGCAGAACGAAAATAAAACTGTATGCATGCCATGCTTATACATATATCTTGCGTTATTTTATTTGGGCTACAGTGACTTGAGAAAACCTACCTTTAATGGAACGTGAAGGATGAGATAGAAGATGAGCTCTGTTGCAACGAAAAATCCGCAACAGCAGCAGCAGCCGGAAGAAGAACAAATGTTCTTCAAAGATCTTCACGCTACAGAACCTGTAGAGGAAGAGAAAAAGAAGGAAGATGAAGATGTTAATAATCTTCATAGTTATAATCGACGTTTAAGGAAAAAGATAGAAGAATATTACCTATTCTTCGACGGCAGTAGCAGAGTTTCCTGAACAAGAAGAAAACTAATTATTCTTCATATAATCTGAAGCAAGAAAAACAAAAGGGAATAAGAAGAACAGTTTGTTCTTCACGTACCGTGCAGCAGTAGTTCGTCCAAATAGATTTAGGGTTGGCCGAACAGGTTTATTTATAAGACTTTGGAAGTCCTATTAGAGTTAGTGATTGTGTGAGGGTAGTATATCCCTAATAGAGTCCTTACTCTATTAGACACTTACTAGATTAGGTTAATCTTTCCCTGGATAAGCTCTGGGTTCGAACGGTTCACGAACGGAATTAACGCCTTTGGTCAGGGCGTCGATTCTTTAATTAACGACCTTGTTCAGGTCGTTTCTTAAGAAGCGCCTTATATAAGGGCGTTCCTTATTTTTAAAACACGCCCAAGACAGGGGCGTTTCTTGGCCTTGCCCTTTTTTGGCGTTGAGTTTTGACGCCGTCAGGTGAGGGCGTCCTTTCTTTAGTCACGCCGTATATAGAGGCGTTTCTTTTTAAATTAACGCCTTACTAAGAGGCGTTATTTGTAAAATGTTTTATTTCGTCCAATTAACCCTATTCTTATTATCTGTATTACTTCTGTAATATATATGTTTTAATTCATTTAAATATTCATTTATCAGGGTTGCTACACCCTCCCCCACTTAAAAAGAATTTGGTCCCCAAATTCCATTGCATATTATGTATATACGCGGAGAGTGTAGAGTATATACCTCTTAGAATAACTCGGGAAATCGTTTCTTCATAGATTCCTCGGTCTCCCATGTCGCTTCGTGTTCCGTATTCTTATTCCATTGCACTTTAAGCATGGGAATAACCTTATTCCTTAGAGCTCGTATTTCACGATCTAAGATTTTCATAGGCTTCTGTTCATATGTGAGATCTTTCTGGATCACCAGATCTCCATGTTCAATAATATGAGATGGATCGTGTACATACTTCTTCAACATAGATATGTGAAATACATTATGTACCTCGGACAATTGAGGAGGCAATGCGATGCGATAAGCAACCTCGCCAACTCTTTCGAGTACCTCAAATGGTCCGATGAATCTTGGCGTAAGCTTGCCCTTAACACCAAATCTTCGTATGCCACGTCCAGGTGATATCTTGAGAAATACATGATCTCCGATCTGGAATTCAAGATCTCTCCTTCTTGTATCTGCATAAGTCTTTTGTCTGGTCTGAGCAACTTGTAATCTTTCTCTGATTACTTGTATCTTCTCAGTTGTATCCCTTACCATGTCTGGACCTAACAGTTGTTTCTCTCCAACTTCGTTCCAGCATAAGGGTGATCGGCAACTCCTTCCATATAAAGCTTCGAAAGGTGCCATTTGGATACTAGCTTGGTAGCTATTATTATATGCAAATTCAACTAGAGGCAAGTGTCATGCCAGCTTCCTCCAAAGTCAATGATGCATGCTCTAAGCATATCCTCAACAACTTGATTAGTTCTCTCGGTCTGACCATCCGTTTGAGGGTGAAAAGCTGTACTAAAATTTAGTCTTGTCCCCAACGAATGTTGTAATCCTTCCAAAAATGAGAAGTGAAACGGGGATCTCTATCAGACACGATTGAGACAGGAATTCCATGTATCCTGACTATTTCCTTGATGTATAGTGCAGCTAGTACATTAATTGACCATCGACTTTTTATTGGCAAGAAATGCGCCGATTTAGTTAATCGGTCAATGATAACCCAGATTCCATCGTGTCCTCCTTTTGATTTAGATAGACCCATGATGAAATCCATACCAATATCCTCCCACTTCCACTTAGGAATATCTAGAGGATGTAGTTTTTCAGCAGGCTTTTGGTGTTCCGCCTTGACCTGTTGGCATGTGAGGCAGCGTGATACATAATCTGCGATTTCTCTTTTCATATTGGGCCACCAAAAGTTCCTCCTTACATCTTGATACATTTTGGTTGATCCTGGATGAATAGTGTACTTTGATCGGTGAGCTTCATCTAAGATCTTCTTCTTTAATTCCGGACAGTCGGGTATACAAGTTCTACCTTTGAATAATAATCTCCCATCAGAAGTTAGTTGAAAATCATATTGTCCTTCTAATCTGCCTTTGATTTCCACTAATATAGGATCATCATCCTGAAGTGCTTGTATCTCAGATAATAAATCTGACTGTATGCTTACATGAGATAATGTGACAAATTTGGCTTCCTTGTCCAAGCTTATATTGAGCTCGGAGAATTGTTCTAGCAACCTCCATTCTTGTATCATATAATTGGCTATCATTGCTCTCGGCTTTCGACTAAGGGCATCAGCAACATAATTACCCTTTCCGGGATGGTATTGTATATTGAAGTCGAAGTCCTTGAGATATTCTAGCCAGCGTCTTTGTCTCATGTTTAGCTCCTTTTGTGAGAATAGATATTTGAGACTCTTGTGATCGGAGTATACAGTAAACTGCACTCCATATAAGTAGTGTCTCCATATCTTTAGGGCAAATACCACCGCGGCCAGTTCTAAGTCATGGACGGGGTAATTCTCCTCATGCTTCTTCAGTTGACGTGAAGAGTATGCTATGACCTTTCCTTGTTGCATTAGGACACATCCGAGGCCAATGCCAGAAGCATCTGTGTAAACCTCGAATTTCTCTCCTTCTATTGGTAGAGCTAACACCGGAGCTGTAGTGAGATGATCCTTGAGAGTTTGGAAACTTCTTTCACATTCCTCACTCCATTCATATCGGATCTCCTTGCGAGTTAATCTTGTAAGTGGTACGGCGATCTTAGAGAAATCTTTGATGAATCGCCGATAATAGCCTGCAAGACCTAAGAAACTTCTGATCTCACTTGCATTAGTTGGTTTTTCCCAGTTTCTTACAGCTTCTACCTTTGATGGATCAACAGATAGACCATCCTTGGATATCACATGTCTGAGGAAAGTCACTTCTTCAAGCCAGAATTCACATTTGCTGAGCTTTGCATATAATTGATTTTTCCTTAATACTTGCAATGCGATCCTTAAATGCTCTTCATGTTCTTCCTTAGTCTTGGAATATATCAATATATCATCAATGAAGACTACTATGAATTGATTCAAGTAAGGCCTGAATATGCTATTCATTAACTGCATGAAGGAAGCAGGGGCATTGGTTAGTCCAAAAGGCATAACAACAAATTCATAGTGGCCATACCTGCTTCTGAACGCAGTCTTATGAATGTCATCATCCTTGATTCTTAATTGATGATATCCTGACCTGAGATCAATCTTGGAAAAATATTTGGATCCTAAAATCTGATCAAATAACTCATCGATTCTCGGCAGTGGATACTTGTTCTTGATAGTGAGATGATTCAACTGTCGATAGTCGATGCACAATCTCATGGATCCGTCCTTCTTCTTCACAAATAAGACTGGTGCTCCCCACGGGGAAGTACTTGGTCTAATAAACCCTTTTCGAATCAGTTCCATCAACTGCTCCTTCAACTCTTTGAGTTCAGCCGGGGACATTCTATAGGGTGCCTTTGAAACTGGACCAGCACCAGGGACTAAGTCAATGGTGAAGGCCACTTCCCTTTGAGGGGGTAATCCCGGCAAATCTTCCGGAAATACGTCTGGAAATTCTTGCACTACCTGTATGTCTTCTATCTTAGTGTCCTTTGTTTCTTAACAGTGACAAATGCAAGGAAGGATACACATCCTTTCTGACGAGCTTGCTTGCTCGAAGAGCCGAAATAAGAGGGGATTTGCTCCGACTCTTGGGGCGAGTAAAGACTAATTCTGAAAAATCCTTGAAAGCAATTTGGATATTGCGGCAATCAACCGTTGCATGGTATTTGGATAACCAGTCCGCTCCCAACATCATACTCCTTTAGATCGAGGCATATGAGATCTATAGGTAAATTCCTACCTTGAACCATTACCTCACAGTTTTAATAGTGATGAGTAATATCATTTTCACTTCCAAGAGGAGTAGTTAGAACTATTTTTATCCATTCTGGTTCTAACGGTAACGGGTCGGCAAACTTCTTAGAAATAAAGGAATGCGATGCACCCGTATCAAATAAGACATAAGCACTTTTGGAACAAATTTTCAATGTACCTTCCACTAATCCCCCTTCTTCTTCAGGTTCGGTCTCCTGGATTGCATGAAGACGAGCATTCTTCGTCACCGGGCGTTTACCGTCACCGGCTTGGTCATTCATTAATGGACAATCGGGAATCCGATGTTCGCGACTCCCACAACGGAGACAAGCTCCTAAGTTCCTCCAGCATTCTTCGGTCTTGTGACCAGCCTTGTCACAATGCTTGCATATTGTATTAGAAGGTGTAGTGGTGATTGAGAAGGGCTTGGATTTCTTGAACTTTGAATCTTGAGAGGATGAACCTCCAGTATTGGGCCTCTTCTTAAAGTTGGGTTTGAAAGAACCCGAACTTGTGACTTGCTCCTTCTTATCTTTCCCACGGATCCTATCAGATAGTTCCGTGGCATCTTCAAGTAATTGAGCTCGGCGCACTATTTCGGAATAAACTTGGATGTCCATAGGCGCCAGTTGAGTAATGTAGTGGGGCCTAAGCCCATTAAGAAATCTACGGGCTTTCATCTTCTCCGTGCTAATAAGATGCTTAGCATATCTAGACAACCGGGAGAACTGAGCTTCATAATCTGCTAATGATAAAGATCGTTGCTTCAATGCAGCGAATTCTGCAGCCTTCTTTTCTTGGACTCGGTCCGAGAAATATTTAGCATTGAAGTATTCCACAAATTCTTCCCATGTTACTTGAGTAGGATCGATGGTTGCTTCAATAGACTCCCACCAGCATCTAGCATCTTTCTCTAACTGGAATGTAGCTAATAGAACTTCGTCCTGATCCGTGCATTGCATGACACGGAATATGCGTTCGGTTTCCCGAACCCAATGCTCGGCATCGTCCGGATCGGTCGATCCTATAAACTTCGGGGGATTCATGTTCTTAAAGGCTTGGTGTAGGCTTCCAGCTCGTGGAGCACCACCTTGTGCTACCTGTTGTAGCACTTGAGTCATCCCTTGGAGGGTACGCTGCATGTTGCGCCATTGAGCACGTTCGGCAGCCATTATCCTACAATTACAATAGCTACGTTAGTATTATATTACTGTGATCTTATTAAAAGACTTATTGACTCTTAACCCTTGGTTCTACCCAATCTTACTTGGTTAAAAGGTTTATACTTATCCTTAGACTTGGGTTTTTCCTAGGAATTGAATACCTTAGGCTCTGATACCACAAAGACTGTCACGCCCCGAGCGCGGAAGATACCCGGAGGTGCGCGACGTGTCTATATCAATCATGTCAATCAGAGTGGTCGTGTATTCGACACAAAGATAGAGATGCGCAAAATAGCAAGATAACCCAATCCTTTATTCCTTTATAATAGACTATTACAAATCCAATACTCTGTTTAATAAAAAGAAAAGTACATAGTTGACTCAAGAAACTATAGAAAAGACTAGATGACACTTGAGCAGCTCTATCACTTTCACTCTTGACCATTCCCATCCGATTGACTTCCATCGTCGTCGGACTTACCTGAAAAGTAAAAAGGGACAAACGGGATGAGCGAACGCTCAGTAGGAAATTATATCTCAAGTACTAGCAAGGGGTTTAAGTAATTACATTTTCATGAATGCAATAAGGTTGTGCATGCTCGCATAAAACGACAAGATAGAGAGAATGTAATATGAAGGAAATAAGATGAAATTAATCATGAACTTTCAACAAGATAACAAGTTTATTCAAGATATTCAAGCAAGTACGTTTAACAAGTCATGTCAAGAACTTTGGCTATCATGTATCAAGCAAGTAAATTACCCTTTTTCGGGCCACGTATTTCATGTCAAGTCAAGTACGATTTCAAGTACAAGATGTGTGTGGAATGTCCAATCAAGCAAGTCAAGTACTCGGTATAATGCCAGATACCTTATCATTTTAACTCCCATGGGCACAAGTACTTTCGGGTGCTCCTCCCAGGACCAGATCGGGCCCTATATGCACAGGCATTTATCATGTATTTTTGACATCCACTCTTGTTTATATAGCCAATATAGAATTTCAATAATCAAGCTTGTAGACATGTATGACAACTTTGATAGAATAGAGTCCAAATATGACAAAGGACATCGAATGGCGATAATAACGGTATAATCACGATATCGAAAAAACTAGGTAGAATATGGTTCCCTTAACTTGGGTACCATGACAAATCAATATGGACATTCTTTATATAGAATCGAGGTCCACATGAACAGTATATCAAAGATAAGATACCCTCATTCTTATCATAGAATTGAGGTTTACAAGAATGACATGATATGGCATGATATCATCATCCCATTAAGAATTTCTTATGATATACTCTTTGTATGATCATAAGGGCCGGTATACCATGTTTCTTTAGATTGACATGGCATCAATGGTGTAATGGGTTTTTAGGGTACAACCAGCTCAGTCGGCCTTGAGGGAATCCAAGGCTACGAGGAGTCTTACGGAGGTCTCTATGACTAACTCGCTAGTCCAAAGGAACGGAATGTCCAATGGAGAGCTTGTATGTCAATGAGAGTTGAGTGTGATCGATGAAACAACGTGAAAAGTGGGACTATACTCACGGAGTGGAGAATAGTGCCGATATATACGTATATGTATAATATGAAACCATCGGTTATAGAATCAGGATAAAAATCAGTTTACAGAAAATAACGACTTAGGTCAAGTCGTTTCTCAATTAAGTAACGCCTAAGAGAAGGGCATTTACATATGTTCCGTTTTGCAGAATTTTCAATAATTCAGTAATTTATCTAAAACGCGCCCTGGACGGGGTCGTTTCTTAAAGAGTTGACGACTACAGTAGCAGGCGTCTCATTATATATATATTTGACATAATATCAAGAATTTTTCACGATTTGTCTAAAACACGCCCTGGCAAGGGGCGTTACTGTTTAATTCTATATTACAGAATATATGTATTTCAGGATTTTGACCGATAAACGCCCTAGGAAGGGGCGTGTCTTTTCAATTTACGCCCTATGGTAGGGCGTTAACATGTGGAAAACGACTTTGTCAAGGTCGTTACTTAAAGTTTCTGCAGGAAATTTGAAGGACAGTAATAATTTCAGGATAACAGAGGAACGAAGATAATATCAGGACAGTAACGTTAGCAGGTTGAAGACAGAGGATCATGCATTGTTTATAATCATGATTTTATAGATAATCAGTTCTTAAGGTGGGTGATTAACGGTTTAAAGAAATTAACGCCTGAGTACAGGGCGTCAAATATGAAATTGACGACCTGGGCATGGTTGTGTCTTGTAAATTAGCGCCCTTGACAGGGGCGTCTCTTTCAAAATATTGCAGAACATAATAAAACTGTATGCATGCCATGCTTATACATATATCTTGCGTTATTTTATTTGGGCTACAGTGACTTGAGAAAACCTACCTTTAATGGAACGTGGAGGATGAGATAGAAGATGAGCTCTGTTGCAACGAAAAATCCGCAACAGCAGCAGCAGCCGGAAGAAGAACAAATGTTCTTCAAAGATCTTTACGCTACAGAACCTGTAGAGGAAGAGAAAAAGAAGGAAGATGAAGATGTTAATAATCTTCATAGTTATAATCGATGTTTAAGGAAAAAGATAGAAGAATATTACCTATTCTTCGACGGCAGTAGCAGAGTTTCCTGAACAAGAAGAAAACTAATTATTCTTCATATAATCTGAAGCAAGAAAAACAAAAGGGAATAAGAAGAACAGTTTGTTCTTCACGTACCGTGCAGCAGTAGTTCGTCCAAATAGATTTAGGGTTGGCCGAACAGGTTTACTTATAAGACTTTGGAAGTCCTATTAGAGTTAGTGATTGTGTGAGGGTAGTATATCCCTAATAGAGTCCTTACTCTATTAGACACTTACTAGATTAGGTTAATCTTTCCCTGGATAAGCTCTGGGTTCGAACGGTTCACGAACGGAATTAACGCCTTTGGTCAGGGCGTCGATTCTTTAATTAACGACCTTGTTCAGGTCGTTTCTTAAGAAGCGCCTTATATAAGGGCGTTCCTTATTTTTAAAACACGCCCAAGACAGGGGCGTTTCTTGGCCTTGCCCTTTTTTTTGCGTTGGGTTTTGACGCCGTCAGGTGAGGGCGTCCTTTCTTTAGTCACGCCGTATATAGAGGCGTTTCGTTTTAAATTAACGCCTTTCTAAGAGGCGTTATTTGTAAAAATGTTTTATTTCGTCCAATTAACCCTATTCTTATTATCTGTATTACTTCTGTAATATATATGTTTTAATTCATTTCAAATATTCATTTATCAGGGTTGCTACAATATGTCATTGCATTGCATGCATTTGCATTAGTAAGGTGCATAATTATTTTTCTTTGACATGCATGTGCATTATGTTGCCTGAAAAATAAAAAGAAAAATATTGTGTGAAAAACCTTGTGGTGTGTATTGCATTTCTTCTATTTATAATTACACACACATTTATTGTTAGTTCTATGGCCGATATTACCTTGAATACACTCATATGCCAACAAGGGAGCAAAAACTGTTCAAAATTTGAAATCCGGAGTATTGGATGAGAAACGTCAAGTATGATCTTCAATTTTCTCAAACAACTCCCCAATCGATTTCAGCCCTTAAACAAATCAAATTTCCTTGATTCCAACATGAATTTATCATTGGGGACTAGAGTCGAACCACTTTGATCTTCCATTACACTTCAGTCACATTTTTTGATGGAATACAATGGAAGAGTCGACCCCAAGGGTCGACCCACCCGGATCTGAACTAAAGGGTCGACCCCAAGGGTCGACCCTCGCGGATCCGAAATCTTCTGGGGCCGGGGTTGCGGGGGTCGACCCGTTACGGTCGGGCGGCTCTAGCCGCATCCGAACCGCCCTACAAGTGGGGGAAACCCTATGTTTCCCCCTTCCCATCTCCTAAAACCCCTCAAGCCCTCTTCTAAACCTAGCCACCATCTCTTGGAAGCCCACAAATCACCTCTTGGCACCCAAAAACGCTCCAAGCCCTAGCTGCTGATTCCTCCGGTGGCATCCCGCGGATTCATCCTTGCAACGGTTCAAGGCATCGTTCTTGCTTCCAATCCATCTGAGGTATGTTCTTGGTGTGTGGAGGATCTTTTATTCCATGCATTAGCCTTCCATCCTTGTTAAACCATCAAGATCTACAATCTCATCAAGCGGTTTTTTTGATTTATGTTCTAGATGACCCCAAGGAGGCGTCCTTCTCAAAGAGGAAAAGCATCAGGCTCGGCAAGAGAGCGTCGATCTAAACGGGCAGCACAAAGCATTGTTCTTAGAGGAAACCCATCATCAAGCAAGGTTTTGGACAGAAAAGTGCTCCATCCGAGGGCGGTCGACTTCGGTAATCTTAACCGCCATATCCCAAGTCTTGTGGATCTAATATGCAGTCAACCAAATCTAGACATTTTCATGTCCGCACATCACCGCATTTATCCAAATTTGGTGCATCAATTTTATAGTAGTTTGTCCATGTCGGGTGACACACCAATTACTATGGTAAATGGAGTTCATATTATACTTACACCATAGCTTTTAGGCGTAGAATTTAATTTATCTCCTGAAGGTTATGCATTTGGCGACATTGTGGTTCCGGATGAAACAGTGTATCTACAAATGACATCCGAAGAAAAAGGAGATAGATCACTCGCTGGTTTGAATGCCAACCATTTTCCTTCTATACAGCATATATTGCACAAAATGATCACTACTATCTTGCTACCGAGAGGAGGCCATGATAAAGTTACTGAGATCCATATGTTTCTATTTTATTGCTTCTTGGGTGGCATTCCTATAAGTTTTCCCACACTTATTTTGGACCACATTTGTTCAAGCATAAAGCACAAGAACATGACATTACCTTATGTTGCTGCATTATCTGCTGTTTTTGAGTACATGGACATTGATCTCTCAAAAGAGCCCTCCCAAACAATACGAGATGCTGACATTTACTCAATTCAGACTATTTGTCACAACATGGGTTATGAAATGAGGGATGGAGAATTGGTTCGCCAACTGAAACGTCCTGCCCAAGTGGTCAGTTCTGAGGAGGATGACGATGATGATGATGGAGAGCCGGCTAGAGAGCAACACCAACCTGTTCCTAATGAAGGGATGCCCTCCGAGGAGGTTCAACTGCTCATGGATCGTTTGGACACAATTGATGACCGTTTAGACAGGTATGGGGAGACAATGGAGGCTATTGAAAAAGAATTGTCTGATCTGAAGCTATCTCACCAAGAATCCACTCAGTCCTTCGCTGATGCCTTGGCACATCAAGCCCACATGTTTGAGGAGATTTTGAATTATGTTCGACGTCCACCGCCTCCATCCACTCCAGATGATGATTAGATGGTTGCACTCCCGTAGAATGGCACACTTCTTATCCCACATTCCCCCCTCCTTTTTGATGATGCCAAAGGGGGAGAAATTGTGTACTCTATGTGTGCCCGGCAATCGACTACCTATACATTATGTGTGTTGTGTACTTGCATGCATGTGTGACTTTATCATATTTCTGTCTATTAGTTGTGTTGCATTTCCGTTGCATCTCATGCATTGTATCTTGTAATTTGCATTTAAACTCAGACCTTGTACCCTTTAAATTCTATTGTCGGCAGAAATGTTTGAAACATGCCTTTCATGGTCAATCTTATATGTTTGGATCGGTATGGTCTATATCCAAATGCTTCTTGAATGATCCATGTGAAGGATGAAAATTTTATTCTTAGTATGGAGGTTGAAGATTGAATTTCATATGAATGTTAAATCATTTTTGAAGTCACATGTTTATGCAAGGCATATAATATTTTGTCATCATAAAAAAGGGGGAGATTGTTGAACCCCCTCCTTAAGTGAATGTCTATTTTGATAGCTTTTGATGATGACAAAACACTATATGTATATATATATATATTGTCTTTGAAATGTTCTAGCATCTAAAGTCTTGCAAAGCTTAACTTCCAATTTAGGACTTGAAGCTAAGAAGGTTAAAGAACAACTTCAACGGGTAAGCCTTCTCAACTCAAATTGCAAGGCTACAACTAATTTCCAATTATGTCTTTGCAGGGCAAGGAACGTGCCTAAGCACTTGAGGAGCTCAAGGACGGTCGGTGAGATCCACTTTAACTTATTGGCCCTTGATCTTATGGTTTGATGTTCATTATTTTTGATCTCAATGATCATATTGGTTTGGGTCTTATCTAAGCCTAAATGTATTGGGTTTTTCCTATCCATGTCTTAACAACATTCCCTTTGATATTTTAAAACCCAACATGGAATCCCCTAGCTTATTACATAGACTTAGAGTATTTTTGTACTACTTGTTAGAAGTCCAGGGACAAGGGTCGACCCCATGGGTCGACCCCTGGTAGCTTGATTTTAACTCTCGTCGGATCCTTTCACCATAACTGCAGGAAGTTGTAATTCTTACCCGCACGGGAAGGGCACGAGGGTCGACCCCAAGGGTCGATCCATTGAACATGGCTCTCTAAAAACCCCACGAGGGTCGACCCCAAGGGTCGACCCTTTCCGGTCCGGGGCAACGCCGTCAAATACGACCTTCGTGTAGGCGCGCCAAAAGTCTTCCAAGTCATGTCCAATTGCCCCAAATCACTCCAGGATATGTGGATTTGGTCCCTAGGCTGTCTTTTGACCATCCAAATCATATAAAACATCTTATTGGGTCGTAAACCTAAGGAGAATTCAGAGAGATCTAAAGTGTGTTATTGTTCTAACATTTGTAAGTGCAGGTTCGCAGCAGCAGCTCCAGGGACTTCTTCCACATTGTTCTGAACCTGAAAGTGAAGGGAAGAAGCTTGAATCAAGCCTCTACATCATCCCCAACAGCAAGTTGCGTGGGTTATAAAAACTGCAACCGTATTTGTGCATCATAGCCTCATTCTTCCTCAAGGATCGATCTTCCTCCTGTTGAAGCACCAAACTACGTTCGGAGAAGCAAAAGGGGGAGCTCCAACCACAATAAATCATTCTTCACTCTTTATTTTCAGAATCATTTAGTTTAAACTTGAGCATTTGTTGTATAAACTTGAATCAGATACTTGTGTGTAGTGTTCGTGTTCGGAAACACGAACGTGTGCGTATTTGTGTGTGGCAGCCCAAATCGGGTGCCGCGTGTGTGTGTTTACTGTTCTACACAGCGCGTGTGTGTGTGGCTCACTTCATAGTGAAGTCTTAATCCTCACTGTAAAGGGTGGACGTAGGGGACACTTCAGTGTACTCGAACCACCTAAAAATTCCGTGTGTTACTTGTGGTTTGATTTTCTAGATTCTTTATCGAGTGGACTTCACGGTGAGTTGAGCGTACACCAATTCCTTAATCAAACATCTACCCTTATCTACACGCATTCACAAGTGAGATCATGTTCGAGTGAGGCCAAGTGCTTGTGTATTTAATTAACATTATTTTCACTTGGAAGAATTTTTTATTGGTCAATCAATTCACCCCTCCTCTCTTGATTGCCACCGTTCGAGACTCAACAAGGTTTTTAGGGACATCAAGGAAAATCAGTTTTATCTTCTCACTGTCTGCTCACAACAAACTGTGTATTCGTGCTCTATTTTTGATCCTTGTTTGAGTGCAGGTTGCAATAGAACAGCAGAGGGGATATGCTCTGTGGAGGATCCCCACATTGCAACTACACCTACACTCCTCCTTGGGGGTTCCAATTAAGGTGGGTTTGGTGCAGCGTATCAAGCAGAGCACCAACTCCTTCGCCGCGGCGTCATCATATAGGGTGCACCCTTCGCTAATCCTGTCGAGGACGTGGTTCCCCTTGCCACCGCCCGCTTCCTCCGACGGCACCCGTGGATTTTAAACTCGTGCATGACCCAGTTGGTGCGGACCCACCTGGCGCCGCCGCCTCCCGCAAAGGGGACCTTGAACGCGAGGGTACTCTGCACCCTTTTGTCCCCGCCGCCGGTGAGCCATTTTCCGGCCTCGGTGGCACGGGCAGACCCTGATCCGCGAGGAGTGATGCGTGTAAAACAGTAGAACCACTCGGTGACGTCGTGGGGGACAATGATGCGGGCAATGACGCCCCCGTCCCCGTCGAGGAGGGAGGTGGACGAGGAGACAGAGGCGGGAGAGACAGCTGTGGCGGCGGGGTGGAGGGGCCGGGGCGGGGGGGCGTCAGGGTGGAAGAGGTCGAGGGTGGGGATGGCGGAGTCGACGGCGGGGGGGGGGGGAGGGGGATCCCCTCACGGGCCTTGGGAAACGAGGGTGACCTTGCTGCGGAAGTAGAAGGCGAGGAGGTCCTCGTCGGTGGGGGCGAACAGGATGCGGAAGCCGGGTGGGAGATGGTCGGAGAAGTCGTGGCAGGCTCCTTCTCCAGCTCCTCCTTCCATTGGAACACGCACGGAGGAGACGCGAAGAAGAAAACACACAGAGAGAGAGAGAGAGAGAGAGAGAGAGAGAGATGAGAGAAATCAGGAGAGAGCAGCACAGCAGCGGCACCGACTTTCAAAACACCAACATATACACAGGAGAGAGAAGAGAGAGATTCGACGGCGGCCAGGGAGCCCCCCACTCCGGCAATTAAAAACCTTAATAAAGGTATGCATATAATTCATCCCAAACCCTTTGGTGCTAAAATGCATAAAAACCAAAAGGTTATTAACTCAGTTGATTAACTGAAACTTAATTAAAATAGAAAAGTTATTCATATTTTCTTTTCGGGATATCCCCTTAGATGCTCTTCCTAAACTGCGGCAATTTTATGGGCCGAGTTGGGCCGAGTGTGACCGAATTCAAATCCATTAAGAAAAGTTGGGCTAAATCTGGCTAACAAAGTCACGACGCTTTTGATGGCCCAGTAGTCAGCCCATGACCCGTCTTTGTTTTGATGCCGACTTCATAGATTTCGGTCAATATTCCTAGGAATGGGGGGCTTTTCATTCGGGGGCCATTTCGTACCGAAAATATCATAAAGCATCGTAAATTGTTATAAAATAATATTTTTCATATTTTGGAGAATATTTTACCATATTTTCTTCATGTTTCATGTACTGTAAATAGTTGGGTTTCAAAATGGATCGATCCACAAGGCACCTCTTTTTACTGATTTCAATTTCAGTCCAAATTTACTGAAAACTAAAATTATTGTTTTCATATATTTTTAAAGTCAATGACCCGAAAGTCAAAAGATCATAGGAATTTAGATGGATAGGGAAAGAGGACCGGCTTCGATAGCATCTGACATCAATTAGTAATTTAGATTGGTCTCAATTGTCATTGCTCGCAAAACAGGATGCTATGTATTTTCCACGCACCCGCGACGCGTTGATGGAAATCTAGTGACCGTCGTATCAAAGATCTCATCGCCCACTTTCCACGCACGCGCGACGCGTTTTGCGGTTGCCGGGCTGGGGGCGCACACGTGGAGTTTCCTGAACCAGAAACCCCGCCCAACAATCCTCCGCAACCTTTCCCTATTCGGACTCGGAGTCGAACACCTCGTCTGCACATGCTTCGGGTCCTCCTCCTGTTCAAGAATGCATAAAAACCAAAAAAAAAATATTAACTGAAACTCAGTAGAATCACTTTAGGAGAATCTCTCCCCACAAGGAATTCAGTTTATTAACTGAAACTTAATTGAAATAGAAAAGATATTCACATCTTCTTTTCATGATATGCCGTTAATATGCTCTTCCTAAACAGCTGCAGTTTTGGATGAAGTTTCATAAGCAGAAACGAGCAAATGTGCCGTCAATTAGAAACAACACACGGATACCTAAATCTTGTGTAATTGTCCTACTATACTATTAAAGGGCAACTCATTAGACTACACAATACTGAGGTCTTATGCTGCATGTAGACACTTCAAAATCTGTTCTGTTTTGGAGACGAAAGTGTTAATAAGCTTGTGTGTTCCCAGCACAGGAGTGAGCCATATCCCAAATCTTTCAAAAATTATAATCACATCAAAAATGGTTCAGCCGTATTTAAGAAGAAAAAAGAAAAATGGGTTAGCAAAAAAAAAAAAGAAAAGAAAGCCCCAGGAAGAACCGCTCATCACTACCACACAATCGAATCCAGGGGTAGTACAATACAATTCCAAAGAATGAAATTAGAAAACAGGAAAAGAAATGATGAAAAATATAATGACCGTTAGTTCAATAAAATGATATTTAGACATCAAACGCAGGGAAGAGGAGGACCGATGTCGTGCTCGCCAAGGAGTGTTAAATGAAAAATCTAATGACCGTTAGCTCAAGATCTGATGACCGCCGAGCAACGGTGATTTGGATTCGGACGTTGCCCGCATTCCAGGCATGCGTGGACGCCGGTTGCGACCCGTTTTGCGGGTGCACATGTGGGGTTTTAATGATATCCTCCTAAATCAGACACGCCGTCGAACACCACGTCTGCAACCTGAGACTCCGGTTCGAATCGAACACCTCGTCGCTCTCTCAGTCTCCCTGTGACGGTAGGAGGGAGTACTCCGCCATGAAAAATCTAATGACCGTTAGAACAACGGTGATCCGGGCGTGCATGCGGGGTTTTATGCTAAATCAGACTCCGAGTCGAACACCCCCCCGTCTACAACATTTCTTCTATTTTGAGACTCCGCTCCTAACATCTCATCTGCACTTCTCTCCTCTTCTCTCGCTCACTGTGACGGTAGGAGTACTCCGCCCTGCTCCTCTTTCCTCCTTTTTCCACCTTCCCCGACCGTTGTGAATCTCTTCGTCTCTGCTCCGGCGGCGCGCGGCTGCCCTCCGTTCGCCATGGCTACCGCGGGCATCGTCAACCCTGGAGCTGCAGGCCACGTCGGCCATGTTCGCCTCCCTCGTCCGCCTGCGATGGCGGCTGGAGATCCGCAGCAGCTGCGCCGCCGACCTCCGCCCGGCCTTGTTTGGAGGAACCTGGACGCCGACCCTTTCCTCCCGTCTCTGTCTGCTGCCAGAGGACGGACCACGCTGGAGGAGGGTGCGCCGCCGCCGCCGCGCAAGAAGAGGAGGAGGGTGGCCACCGCTGCTGTCGATGATCAGCCGCTGCTGTTGCTTGCGACGGTGGCTTGCCAGGTGGCTGGGGAGGAGGGGGAGGAGAGGGAGAGGATGCTCACTTCGGCCGCGGGGGAGAAAACGCAGGGGGGTGATCAAGTGGTATTTGCAACGGCGGAGGAGGAGACCCTGGAGGAGGAAGACCGTGTTGATCGGGTGAACCACAAACTGCCTCCCACGATCATCACGCCTGACGGCATCGCCGCCGCTGCCGCGACAGGGGCCGCAGCGCTTGCACCGGCCGTCTCGGCCGCATGGCAGAAGAGGAAGGGAGGAGGTGGTCATGATGAGGTGACCGGCGTGACGAACCAGAACAATAGGCCCTACAAGAGGGCAAGGAGGAGCGGTGGGTGGGTGAAAGAGCTCGCCGCCCAGATGGGGTGGGTGGAGAAGATGGTGCGCATGGGCGGCTGGAACCCTTGGTTCGTGGTGAAGAAGCAGCTCTCGGACACCGACCTCAGAGCCCACCACAGCCGGCTGCCCCTCCCCGTGTCCAAAGATTCGGACCCCCAGAGGGGCGGCGCCGAGAAGCTGGCGTACCACCTGTCCGACTCCGAGCTCGACGACTTCTGGAACGAGGCGGGCCTCCCGGTGACGTTGCTGGACGGGCGGGGGCGGGAGTACCACGGCGGCCGCCTCAGGCTCTGGCGTAGCAACGGCTGGATCGTCCTCAATGGGGGCAGCGTGTGGCCTCGTGCCGGCAGGTGCATGGGTCTCAACGCCCACGACGTCGTCGAAGTCTGGAGCTTCCGCGTCCTCCCGCCCAAGCCCGACGCCGGCAAGTTGGTGTTGGTGCTGCTCGGCGCCACCGACCCACAGCTGGACATTGCGGCGCCGGAGGAGGAGGAGGAGGAGTACTACTACTACTAGTAGATGCCCAGCCTACCAAGTACCCCTGCAGCGAGAGCATGGCAGCAGCCAGCGGTTCAACAAAAAACGAATAACACGCGGGTTGTTCGTGCGTGTTCAGGCATTTTTTAATTACATGCTATTGTTTGGTCACTCTCCATTGAATAATAAAGCTAGAATGACTGCAAACTCTTTTGTTCTTCTTCCATATGTGGAAATTCAACTTTTTGGTGTATATGGTGTAAATTTCTTCCTTCGCTTCTATGGGAATGTTTTGCTTCTCCCATTTTCTTCTCGATCAAACAACGTGTAAAGGTGATTGTTGCCGATTAATTACAATCCGGTTGAATCAAATTCCTTCCTCCTCTGCATGCAGGTTTCATTATGCTATTATATATATATATATATATATATATATATATATATATATATATATATATATATATTGAACATCTTGGGTCTTCTCCACCTCCAATTTAATTAAGTTCTCTCGTGGAAGAATTTTCTTCTTCTTCTTCTTGTTCTGTTTCTCTTTTCCTTTAACCGTGGTCGTTAATTAATTTGGCCTCTTCTTCCTTCAATGGATCGTGGTCTCGTCTCTCCCCCACCTTGTAGAAAAGAAGGGATTTTTTTTATTTATTTACTTATCAGTTCGTATAGTCTTAGTCTAATTTCAAATACATACTCTTACTTATCTCAATATTACTAAATAAACCCCTAGAATCTGTCGATGCTGTAAAATAATAGAGTGTCTCTATCCGTCAAAAGCGTTACCGGTGAGGGAGGGTGTTTATTTTACAACAATGATTAAGTCCCAAGAACTTATTTAGCAAGTGACACACATATCCAGTTGTTTTACAACAATGGTAAGTCCAGTTTGGCGGTGGTGTCTCCTGTCGTTCTCCCTCTTCCTCTCCATCATGACACATATTATCATCATCTACTGCAACAACCTGCAATTATCCCATCGGTGTTAGTGCCCGAGAGAGGGGAGACAGAGTATTAAGGTTAATTATCCTTAGTACTCCTATATAAATACTAAGAAACCTATTAATGGATGTAAAAATTTAAATTATCCTTAGGACCATCTGATCCTCATCAAACCCCCTATAAAACCTAACTTAAGGATAGATTTTTGACATTTTAACATTTAGATGGCACTCAAGTTATTTGGTGAGCGTATAGCTGAACTATTTGGATTGAGCAGAGGTATTTTTGGCAATTCAAGCTAATAAGAGATATCATCATTATTATCATCATCATCATCAGAACCTTATCCCAATTATTTGGGGTCGACTACATGAATCCTGTTCCGTCAAAGATTTTTATCAAGTGTTATATTCATATTTAAACCCAAGAAGCTAATGTCTTTCCTAATAACATCGCACCATCTCATTTTAGGTCTTCCCCGAGCTCTTTTACTAGCATCCACTAAGATTCGGTCACATCTTTTAACTGGCGTTGAGTTAGGGCGACGAAGTACATGACCAAACCACCTGAGTCTATTTTCTCTCAGTTTACTATCAATTGGGCTTATCCCTAAGTCCTTACGGATGCGTTCATTTCTAATCTTGTCACACATCTATCTTAACATCCTCATCTCTGCTACACACATTTTGTGAATGTGTTCCTTTCATACTGTCCAACACTCAGTACTATATAACAAAACAGGTCTCACAGCCGTTCTATAAAACCTCCATTTGAGTTTCACAGACAAGGTAATATACATGAAACAAATTGGAATAAGAGATCTTGCCGCGTGTTTGGTTAAGGTGTCATTACCTTGGTCAGAGAGGTTGAGAGCTTGACAATTGAATGGGCTAGGAGAAGGGAACACCTCAAGGGTGAGGGTGAGGTGTCAAGCAACCCACCTATGGGAGAATGCTCGGACATTATAACACCCTGGATCTTTCAGATCGGAATTCGAGAGTTTTCGGAGCGCTTTTGTGGGTCCCGAGTGGAGTTTGGCCTTTTAATTGGATTTTCGGGCTATTTTATATTTGGATCCCCGTGGAGGGTGAATCGTTGATATTTCAGACTCCGAGAAGCTGCAGGCGCGTTGTGCTCTTTCTGAGGATCGCGAGGGTAATTTTTCTCATTTTTTTAAATTTTTTCAAAATTTTTAGCCCAGAAATTTTTTTTGAATATTTTATTTCCTTTTTCTTTTTAAACCCTAAACCCTCACCCCCTCTCTCATCTCACGTTCTCTCTCTCTCTCTCCCTCCGTTCTCTCTCTTCTCTTCCCCTCTGCTCTGGCGGCCGACGAAGGAGGTGTAGGATGACGTGGAGACGTTGTGGAGGCGACGTGGAGGGTGGATGGCGCGAGGATTGAGGCGTGGCACGGCGCGATCCCATTCGTTGATTCGAAGCGTTGCTAGGGTTTGAAGCGACGTTTTCGGGTGGAATTGACGTTTTCGACGTGGGAGATCGTCGGAGGAGGTAGGGGGATGGATTCTCTACCCTTGTCCTGCATTCCCTTGCGATTTCGTGCCGATTAGCGCCAGTTTGAGCGGGTTTTCCCATTTTGGGGCAAAAAACATGTTATGGGGTGTGTGAGACGAATCCGCCGTTATAGGCGATGTTTTTCGATTCTAATGGTAGATCTCAAATCCTTGACATGTCAAGATGCATTTCCTATCAATTTGGTTATATTTACTCGCGATTTGAGGCCGGTACGAGGCCGGATGTTTATGTGAGTCATTTTGAGTTGATTTGAAGAAACCGCCAGTTTCTTTGTCATTTTGTGGGTTATTGGAGTCCTTCCAGCTTGTGGAAGGAGTGCAATGAGTTTATGATTGTTTCACCGTTGTTTTGGGATGATTGGGGCATGGAACGATCGAATTTCGCGTGATTTTACGAATTTCAGATTGGAAGTAGGTTGCGGTCAGTCCAGTGGCCGCATTCTACTCTCGGTGTTGATAGCGGTCCAGTTGGAACCGCGTTCTTATTTTATGCTGTGTAGGTAAGGCGGTTGAGGTCGCGGTCTTGCGACTAACCGCTACCTTCAGGTAGCAGTTGGGGTGGAACCACGACTTGGGAAACCGGCCTGATGATAGCGGTCAGCTGATAACCGCTACCTGGAGATAGCGGTTATCAGTCAACCGCTACCAGCCTACCGTGTCACCCATTAGATGGCAGTCTTCTGAGAACCTCTACCTAATGGTAGCGGTCACCTCGCGACCGCGACTGTGTTTGCTTCGACTCCGTCTTGCGGGGCGTCGACGCAACCCCTTGTGTCCCCTATTCGTGGCAGGTGGCGGTCTGCTTCTGACCGCGGTCTGGCCACTGTTTGGAGGTAGCACTCTACTGATAACCGCGACCTTCCTTCCCTACTGGTGGCGGTCTGGCCTTGACTGCTACTTGGTTCTCTTTGTAGATGGCGGTGTGGCCATGACCGCTACTTGTTTCTGCTGGTAGGTAGCTGTAGCAACTCGAAAATATATATATATATATTTATATGCAAGAAGAAATAATGAAAGATGAAAATAAAATAAATTATGAATATTTTCTGTCATAGAATACATAAACATAAACACTATTCCACTCGTTAACAAGAACGATGAGATTCACAGCACGATTCTAAGAAGACGAAGACGTCGGTACTGTAGCAGTACTATAGCATCCGATTTAAGAGAGAATTATTAGCTTTAATCTAATCCTAATTAATGGATGAGGTCATTCTTACATCATTGAATAAATAAGATCATGGATGAGGTCATTCTTACATCATTGAATAAATGAGGTCATAAATTATGTCACCCACGTAGTGGAACAAAGTTGGTGTAATGGGGTTGGTGTAATAGTGGAACAAAGTTGGTATAATGGGGTTGGTGTAGTAGTGGAACAAGGTTGGTGTAATAGTGGAATAAAGTTGGTATAATGGGGTTGGTGTAGTAGTGGAACAAGGTTGGTGTAATAGTGACATGGTGGAATGAAGTTGGTAGAGTAGGTGGGAGATTTTGGCCTATAAATAGAGTTGGACTCTTCCCTACTCCAAGCATAAATCTCTTGGGAGGAATTGCTAGTTGGAGAGAGGGAGAAAGCTCGAAGTTGGAGGAGTGTTCGAAAGCGTTCTTCCTTCTTAAATTTCTTTTTCTTTGGTCTTCAACGAGGTAGGTTTTCTCTCAGGCGAAAACTTAATTAGGTCTCCATATATATTTCTTTGCATGTGTATTTTGATTCTATGTAAAATTGTCATGATCATGTATTTATAGTTTATTTTAAGATTTAAAGTTCAAATATAGAGTTTTCATTATCATAACGTGTTTTAATAACGTAGATCACATATAGGCCATGATTTGAATATGGTAACCATGCCCGATTTACATCGTTTATGTGCGTTATTTCAAAACTTAAAAATTTGAATATTAAAATCATGTTCTTACCTTAAGAATACTATTAACAAAGAAATGACTAGGTGAATGAACTTGTAAAGCCATCGTTAATTGTTCAAACAACTATGCTCTAATTTTTGTACAATTTCTATACATGATTGACCCTATCTCTTTTATCTAAGCTCCATCTGAAAGCTTGACATCTCCGTTCAACTTCTCTTCATATATGAACATATTATACAATTGGAAGCTTGACATCTTTTTTCAATGTCTTTCCCTTCATTGAAATTCTTTCACAAATGAACATGTTAGAATATACAAGAATGATTTCCGTTCGATTTACGTATTTTCGTGTCTCCGAAAAATCGTGTAGCTAGCAAGTTCACCAAGAAGAACCAGTGTCTAAGGCTAGAGGTCCACGGGCAAACGCTTTAAGTGGATAAGTGGTTACTTAATTAGGACCTCGTGAATACGAGGGGAGCCTCCCACTGTCCCACCTCTTACCTGGCCGCGTTTTCTTTGATTTTTGCTAATTACCCGATTGAGAAAAACTTGATCTAAACTTATTTTACAAGATTTTTCACAAGAGTTGATCGCGCCTTAACCGAAAATTTATTCTCTTTATTATCTTAATGTCGTTAAACATGATGCCTTAAATCATCCTTGAACTTCTCTTATAAACTTCATTTATTCTTCATACTACATGCTCTTTCTTCATACTATATGTCCTTTGAAATGGAAATTTTGCTAGATATGTACTTTAACCATAAACTACCATTTAGGAGTGTAGGGGCCACCTCTAGAGTCCTCCATAACTAAATGACTAGTTATGCGCTATACTACGTTTCTTAAGCTTTTCTTGAAACTCAAATTGGCCATAATTGTAAATGAATTGTTCTGGAAATTACATGGGACTTTGGTCCACCTGATACTCAATGCCTGGCAAACATGGGGGCCCTGATCTAGTCCTAGGCGAGTAAAGCCTGAAAGTACTTGTGCCCGAGGGAGTTGAATGATCAGGTGTGACATTGCACCAACTGACATGCAAGATTGAACTAGGCAATTCACTTATTACATGCTTGACTCGATACATGCTTAACATCCTATACATGACATTTTGACCGGAGTGGTTAATATCCTTGTTACATGGCCATATTTACAATTCTATACTAGTTATTCATTTTCATGCTTACACTTGAGTTTTACAATATCTATTCTTGAAATTCTTGACTTCCTGATCTTGTTCTCTATTGGTCATTTATTTTATTCTTGTTTTATTCGAAAGCATATAGATGTTCCAAAATGTTAATTACTTAAAGTGACCTGGTAAAGAGATATAAATCCTACTGAACTTTCAAGCTCACCCTGTGTATTGTTGTTAATTTTCAGGAAATTTTGAAGATGACGGGAATGGGCTGGAGTGATTAGAGTGATGATAGTTTTTAATAAGTTCTTTTTCCAGTCTGTCTACTTATAAAAGAGTGTATCGAGTTTGAATAGTATTGTAAGTCCTTGAAGGATGTTTGTTGAAAATGTCAGATTATGAAATAAAGATGTGATTTTGTCCATTTGTTGTTCATATTCATCATCTGAGTCTATTGATCGACCTGCTTGTATAACTGTTCACGCCTTGATAATTCCGCCTTGTTCGGGGCGTGACAGTTTTGTTGGTATCATAGCCTATGGTTAAAAAGAGTCTAAGGCATCAAGGCTTAGTTATTGAAAACCCTAGGTTCTTCACACTATAGGACAAATGATAGCTATACTTGACCTGTGAGATTGGGTAGAGACTTGGGCTAGATATTAAGATATGTAGAGATAATACATTTAATCCCCATAGCTTCTTTTGCAGAAATTCTTAGCTGTTGAAAATGGCCGCTGAGCGTGCTCAATGGAGAGAAATGCAAAGGACCATCCAAGGGCTAACTCAAGCCCTACAACAAGTGGCTCAAGGAGGAGTTAATCACCATGGTGCGGGAGACCTGCACCGTAACTTTAAGAACATGAATCCTCCGAGGTTCAACGGTTTTACTGACCCGGATGAAGCCGAACATTGGGTAAAGGAGATAGAAAGAATATTCCGAGTCATGCAATGCTCGGATCAAGATAGAGTTTTGCTTGCATCTTTCCAACTGGAAAGGGATGCAAGAGCTTGGTGGGAATCCATGGAGGCGACCTTGCCCGACCGCCATATCACTTGGGAGGAATTTCTAGAATATTTCAACGGCAAGTATTTCTCGGAGAGAGTCCAAGAAATAAAGGCAGTAGAATTTGCCACCCTTAAACAAAGAATTCTCTCTGTAGCTGAATACGAGGCCCAATTTTCTCGACTGGCCCGTTATGCTCCACACCTCATTAATATAGAGAGAATGAAGGCCAAGCGATTCATGAATGGGCTAAGGCCCCAATACATTCCCCAACTGGCGCCTATGGACATCCAAACATATGCCGAGATTGTAATATCCCGGACCTTTCGGATCCTTCTTCGTGGGTCCCGGTTCTGGTTTTCGGAGTGTCCGGCTCTGTTGTATCCGAAATTTCGTTTCGGACATCTTTCGTGTTCGGATCGGCGCGATCCGGAGTCATTTCGGAGGCCCGGAGGCCCTTCCGCGGTTTTTCTACGTGTGTTTTCTGATTCCCGGTGTGTGTTTCGGCTCTTTCTTCGGAAGCTCGCTGCGTGCGAACCGGGCGGTTCACCCGGGCACCAGTGGTACCGTTGTGATCGGTGCGTTCTGAGGATTCCAGAAATATATTTTTCTATTTTTTGATATTTTTTTGAAAAATCGGATTTTCTATATATTCCTATTTCTTTTCTTTTTCTTTTCCTCTTTCTCTTTCTTCTTCTTCTTCCTCCTTCCTTCCCCAACCGTGGCCGCCCTCCTCTCTCCCTCTCTCTCCCATTCGGACGCGGTGAGCCCCTCCCCGGCTGTGGACGGCGGCAGGGCGACGGTGCGGACGCGTGGGTGGCGGCGAGGCGAGCTCGTGGGCGTGCGGCAAGCGTGGGAAGCGTGGGGAGGCGAGATTTCTAAAAGCGTTCTTCGTGGTTTGTGGACGATCCGGCGGAGCATTCGCTCCATTGAGGTAGGGTGACGTTCCTTAGCCTCTTTCCGTTCGTTTCCGTGAATTGTAGGCCGCGGGGAGGCCGAGAGAGGCTTGTTTGAGCGGGTTTGGGGTTTTCCATGATTTGGGGAGAGCTCGCCCGATATATGGTTTTAGCCCGCTATTTCATGTTTTGGTGGCTTAGAAGCATGCTAGGGGTCCTTAGGGGTCATTCCCCTTGATTTCCCCCTCTTCGGTGGAGGCATGGGGGCGTGGTAGGAGTTTTTAGGCATTTTTGCCGTTTTCGGGCGCGGACTGAGAACGCGCTATACTCCAGTAGCGCGTTCTTGATGGTCGCGCTGCCCCGATGGGGCGCGTTCATCGGAGAAGATGAACAGTAGGGCGGTTCTGGTCGCGCTAGGGGTCCCTAGCGTGATCTGTCTTGTCGCGCTAGGGGTCCCTAGCGCGACCTTCTGTCGCTAGGGGTCCTAGCGCGTTCTTCCTTGTCGCGCTAGGGGTCCCTAGCGCGATCTGTCCTGTTGTTGGGTGTTCCTCTTGGGCCGTGTGTGTGTCCTGGACACCCCGTGGAGTTCCGGGACCGTGTCTTTAGGTGTCCGGAGGTTCCGTTTGCCTTGGTCATGCGTTTGGCTGTGGGCGGTGCGTCCGTTTCTTCTCCGACCGTGGTCACCGTGCGATGGTGATGGTACGTGGGACGGCCCCCGTACTTCGTCAGGTTCGGACGTTGTTTTCCGTGGTCTTGAGAGTCTACTCCTTCAGTGACCCTCCACTAGTCGTAGCCCACCAGTACGAGGTGCTGGTCTCACCTGGGAGTGGTGTACGGGCATTCACCTTTGAGACGGTTTGTGGACCGGTTACCGTAGGCCCCTCGTCGGTAGCCAGAGTCCGGCTACGGGGGAAAACCGGTCAGAGGACCAGACCTAGTGACGCAAGGTCTGTGTGTGCACACGTGGTTGGGGGCGGTTGGACCCACGTCGACGGGCGTGACCCCAGCTAGTTACTTGTTTGTGGTTACTTGTGCGGTGTCTGCGCCTCGGGTAGGACCTACCACGTCAGGCGGTTCACCTGCGGCGCGGTGTAAGACGTCAGGGGACGCTACCGGCTGTGCTTCTAGTGGGTGGTACTCCTGTCGAGTACGGAGTGACAGACTGTCAGTCGTGTGTTTCCGACCTTCGGGTTTTGCGGTTCGACCGTTGAGTTTCGGTCTCGTACCGTGGCACGTGTGTCGGTTTGCGTGCCGTAGGGCCTGGTTCTGTAGAGTACAGGGCTTTCCTTTCCGAGGTACTTTCTACCGCTAGTGTAGTGGTTTCTCGTTTTACGAGGTAGGGTTCGAGTGATCCCTACTGAGTCTTGTTCCGAGACTCATTCCCTGCGTGTTTTCACCGTGTTTCAGGTGAGGCGCCACCTTCGGGGAGCGCGTCAGGAGTGCAGCGTGGTGCGGGTGCCCAGAGGTAGTGCCAGAGGTCAGAGCCGGGGTATGCCCCGTGTAGCTGTACTTTTCTTTCTTGTCACTGTACTAGTCGTGGACTACTGTTGCTGTTGTTGTTATTTGATTGTGGACCATGTAAAATGTTAATTTATTTCCTGCTTAATATTATAACTGTTTAATTTCTGCAATTATTTGTGATGCTTGTGTAGTTTCCACACCATCCTTTTAACCCTTCCGAGTCTTCGGGCTCGTGGGTGGCGGTGCGAGTCTCGGGTTATCGGGCCTTCCCGGTAATCGGATTCTCGGGTCGTTACAGCTGGTATCAGAGCGCGGTTGTGGAATTACATGAGAATCATAGGTAATTGTAGTGGTCCACTAGTCCACAGCGATGATGTACAGGTGACGCTGGCATTGGGCACCGCGTGTTTATTTTGACCTTGCCGTCTCCGTGTTTTCTGTCTTGTGCTTCAGGAGCGAGGATGGCGCCGAGGAGGAGCTCTCGCTCTCAGCAGGGGCAGTCGGCTGGAGGTCAGGAGATCCAGCAGGGGGTCCAGGGGGACCAGGAGGAGCATAGCAGAGCGCCACCGGGAGCTACCGAGGCCGCGGCTACTGCGAGGGTTCCGGGGGCCGAGGATTTCTTCCGTGGCATGTACCAGCTTATGTCTCAGCAGTTCGGCGGAGAGGCTGGTGAGGGCTCGTCAGCTAGGGGTGGGCCAGGCCGAGCAGTGAGGGACTTTCTGCAGTTCCATCCACCTTATTTCAGCGGCCAGGCAGACCCTGATGCGGCTCGCGATTGGCTTGATGAGATGGAGCGGGTGTTCAGTTCTGCAAGGAGTGCTGCCGAGGACAGAGTTGTGTTGGCCTACAACCAGTTACAGGGTACGGCTCGGAGGTGGTGGTCTTCGAGTGGAAGACGTCTTTCAGCTTCGTCCACTTGAGCAGATCGAGTGGGATGACTTTGTTAGTGCTTTCGAGCGTACGTACTGTCCAGATATTGTGGCTACGCAGCGGATGCGGGAGTTTCTGGAGCTGGTGCAGGGCGACATGTCCGTGTTGCAGTACAGGGCCCGATTTGTCGAGCTGGGTCGGTATGCACCTCACATCATGGAGCATGAGAGGGTGAGGACCACGCAGTTTGTACAGGGCTTGAGGCTGGAGCTGAGGCACCATCTGATCGCGAATGGGGCCACTGATCTAGAGACAGCGTCTCGTGTTGCGGTTTCTTTGGAGATGGATATGCAGAGGACCCGAGGACCGATCAGCCAGGGACAGTCCTTGTCAGGTCGCAGCCATCAGTCGGTTACCCAGCAGCAGGGTTTCTTTCAGTCTGCGTCGGGTGGTTCAGGAGTACCGGCATCGGCAGCTTCGGTGACAGGATCTGCGTCCTTCGGCTCGAAGGTCAAGAAGTTCTTGAAGAAGAGTTTCCGTAAGAAGCACAAGGATCAGGGGCAGGCTTCATCGGGCAGTGTACAGCAGTCGATTCCTTTGCAGCGTCAGGGATCAGTGGGTGGATAGCGAGGACCTTGTCCACGGTGTGGTGGGACCCACCCAGGCAGGCAGTGCACGGCTCCGATCATCTGTTTTCGGTGTGACCAGCCAGGGCATATGGCGCGTGACTGTCCTCAGAGACCGCCGCAGCAGCAGTTTCCTCAGCAGCAGCAGGTTCCCCAGCAGCAGAGGCAGCAGCAGCAGCAGGGACAGTATCCGCCGCTACCCAGGTCAGCCAGCGTGGGAGGCAGGCAGAGGGCTCGAGGCCAGATCACGCACATGACCAGGGCAGAGGCAGTGGCGTCGCAGCTCGTGGAAGGTACCGTTCAGATTTTGGGTTGTGCGGCTCGGGTTTTGTTCGACTCTGGCGCGTCTCATTCGTTTATTTCGAGGATTTTGCGTCGAGCGTCGAGGAGCCGGTGACCCAGTTGTCCTGTGATTTGGCAGTGGAGTTACCTTCGGGTGACTTTATGATCACTCCGTATTGCTTCGATCAGGTTCCGGTTTGGATCGATGGGCGGAGTATGCCAGGCAGGTTGTATGCGTTGCAGCTTCGGGATTACGATGTGATTCTAGGCATGGATTGGCTCGAGACTCATGGAGCGGTGGTGGATTGTGGGATGAAGAGGGTCTACTTCCAGCATCCGAGCAAGCGGACCTTCTATTTCCAAGGTATCCGTTCCACCTCTTCTCGATTCCTTATCTCTGCTATTCGAGCCCGTCGATTGCTTGATTCTGGTTGTCAGGGTTTTCTCGCGTCCGTGGTGGTGTCTGAACGGATGGAACCGAGTGTCGAGGACATTCCGGTGGTGTGCGAGTTCCCCGACGTTTTTCCCGAGGAATTGCCTGGATTACCTCCCCAGCGGGAGATCGATTTTGTGATCGAGGTTGTGCCTGGTACGGGACCTTTGGCGAAGGCTCCCTACCGTATGGCCCCCGCTGAGTTGAGGGAGTTGAGGGCGCAGTTGCAGGAACTGTTGGCCAAGGGGTATATTCGTCCTAGCTTTTCCCCTTGGGGTGCGCCCGTGTTGTTTGTGAAGAAGAAGGACGGTAGTCTGCGGCTGTGCATTGACTATCGGCAGCTGAATGAAGTGACCATTAAGAACAAGTATCCGTTGCCGCGGATTGATGACTTGTTCGACCAGCTTCAGTCCGCGCGAGTGTTCTCGCGGATTGATTTGCAGTCAGGTTACTATCAGCTGAGAATTCGCGAGTCCGATGTGGAGAAGACTGCGTTCAGTACGAGGTACGGGCATTATGAGTTTTTGGTGATGCCGTTCGGGCTCACCAATGCCCCAGCAGCCTTCATGGACTTGATGCAGAGGGTGTTTCATCCGTATTTGGACCAGTTCGTGGTCATCTTCGTGGACGACATCCTTGTCTATTCGCAGTCTGCTGAGGAGCACGCGTACCATTTGGGTGTGGTGCTGCAGACGTTGCGAGGTCACCAGTTGTATGCGAAGCTCAGCAAGTGCCAGTTTTGGCTCAGCGAGGTGCACTTTCTGGGGCACGTGATTTCTGGTGATGGCATTTCCGTGGACCCTGCCAAGGTCGAGGCAGTAATCCAGTGGCCGAGGCCGATGTCGGTGACGGAGATCTGAAGTTTCTTGGGGCTTGCGGGTTATTATCGCCGGTTTATCCAGGATTTTTCTCGCATTGCGACCCCGATGACTAGACTCACGCGGAAGGATGTGCCTTTCGTCTGGTCTGAGGAGTGTGAGCAGAGCTTCAGGGAACTGAAGAGATTGCTCACCTCGGCTCCGGTGTTGGTTTTGCCTTCTGGATCGGGAGGTTTCGTGGTGTGTACGGATGCTTCCGGTGTTGGATTGGGTGCTGTTTTGATGCAGCATGGTAGAGTGGTGGCTTATGCATCTCGGCAGCTAAAGCCCCACGAGGAAAACTACCCTACCCATGACCTTGAGTTGGCGGCGGTGATCTTCGCGCTGAAGATCTGGAGGCATTATCTGTACGGTGAGAAGTTCGAGGTGTTTACTGACCATCAGAGTTTGAGGTATGTGTTCTCGCAGAGAGATCTGAACCTCAGGCAAAGGCGTTGGATGGAGTTCATGAAGGACTATGACTTCACCCTGTCTTATCAGCCGGGCAGGATGAATGTCGTCGCCGATGCCTTGAGTCGGAAGGTTGCGGTCAGTGCCTTGATGTTGAGGAAGTGGAGGCTCTGGGAACAAGTGCCCGAAATATCTTTCAGGCTCAAGATTCCCCAGGAGCCAGGGTTGGCGGTGCTTGCGAGTCTGACTGTCACTCCTGCTATCCGTCGTCAGGTGACAGAGGCTCAGCATGCGGACCCTGAGTTACCCCGGATTCTTGCGATGGCTGACGTGGAGCTCGGCGAGGACGGTGCTGCGAGGTTTCGTGGCAGGTTGTACGTCCCAGCGGAGGAGCAGATTCGTCGTGCGGTGCTGCGCGAGGCTCATGGGAGCAGGTACACCGTACACCCGGGTGCGACGAAGATGTATCGGAACTTGCGGAGGCAGTTCTGGTGGCCTGGCATGAAGAGAGATGTTGCCGAATTTGTGGCCAGGTGCCTGATCTGTCAGCAGGTGAAGGCGGAGCATCAGCGACCAGGCGGTACTCTCCAACCCTTGGATGTTCCTGCTTGGAAGTGGGACCATGTGACCACGGATTTTATGGTGGGGTTGCCGAGGACCCCGACTGGGCAGGACAGTATCTGGTTGCTGGTGGATCGGCTGACGAAGGTGACGCGGCTGTTGCCGGTCAAAGTCAGCTGGAGCGTGTCCAAGTTGGCTCGTCTTTATGTGGAGCGGATCGTGCCGTTGCATGGGATTCCTATTTCGATCGTGTCGGATCGGGATCCACGCTTCACTTCTGGATTCTGGAGGAGTTTCCAGCGAGCTCTTGGCACGGAGTTGGCTTTTAGCTCGGCGTATCATCCTCAGTCAGATGGTCAGTCTGAGAGGACCATTCAGACTTTGGAGGACATGCTGAGATCTTGCTGCCTGGAGTGGCAGGGGAGTTGGATTCATCACCTACCGTTGGTGGAGTTTGCCTATAACAACAGCTATCATTCGAGCATCGGCATGGCTCCCTATGAGGCTTTGTACGGGCGTCCTTGTCGGACTCCACTCGATTGGTTCGAGGTGGGTGAGCGTGTTTTGGCGGGACCGGAATTGGTGCAGCAGTGTGTGGATGTCGTGCACCTGGTTCGTCAGAACATGTTGGCGGCCCAGAGTCGGCAGAAGAGCTATGCTGACCGTAGGAGGCAGCCCCTCGAGTTCGCCGTGGGCGATCATGTGTTCTTGAGAGTTTCTCCGATGAAGGGGGTGATGCGTTTTGGACGGCGTGGGAAGCTGAGTCCCCGCTATATTGGTCCTTTCGCGATTGTGGAGCGCATCGGTGAGGTTGCTTACCGGTTGCAGTTACCTCCTGAGTTGGCGTCGGTGCATGACGTGTTCACGTCTCGATGTTGCGGAAGTATATGCCCGATGACTCTCATGTGCTCGAGTTTTCCGTTTGGCCTGAGGTGACTCCAGATCTTTCTCTCCCAGAGTTTCCGATCCGCGTGGAGGATAGGCGAGAGCAGCGCCTGCGGAACAAGGTCATTCCCTTGGTGAAGGTCGTGTGGCAGCGACACTCTGGTGGTGAGGCTTCGTGGGAACGTGAGGACGAGATGCGTCAGCAGTTCCCGTATCTGTTTGAGTGAGTCTTCCTCTTCTTTCCCCTTTGGTTGTTCTCAATTTCGAGGACGAAATTCCTTAAGGGGGGAGGGCTGTAATATCCCGGACCTTTCGGATCCTTCTTCGTGGGTTCCGGATCTGGTTTTCGGAGTGTCTGACTCTGTTGTGTCTGAAATTTTGTTTCGGACATCTTTCGTGTTCGGATCGGCGCGATCCGGAGTCATTTCGGAGGCCCGGAGGCATTCCGCGACTTTTCCGCGTGTGTTTTCCGATTCCCGGTGTGTGTTTCGGCTCTTTCTTCGGAAGCTCGCTGCGGGCGAACCGGGCGGTTCACCCGGGCACGAGTGGTACCGTTGCGATCGGTGCGTTCCGAGGATTCCGGAAATGTATTTTTCTATTTTTCAGTATTTTTTTGAAAAATCAGATTTTCTATATATTCCTATTTCTTTTCTTTTTCTTTTCCTCTTTCTCTTTCTTCTTCTTCTTCCTCCTTCCTTCCCCAACCGTGGCCGCCCTCCTCTCTCCCTCTCTCTCCAATTCGGATGCGGTGAGCCCCTCCCCGCTGTGGACGGCGGCAGGGCGACGGCGCGGACGCGTGGGTGGCGGCGAGGCGAGCTCGTGGGCGTGCGGCAAGCATGGGAAGCGTGGGGAGGCGAGGTTTCTAAAAGCGTTCTTCGTGGTTTGTGGACGATCCGGCGGAGCATTCGCTCCATTGAGGTAGGGTGACGTTCCTTAGCCTCTTGCCGTTCGTTTCCGTGAATTGTAGGCCGCGGGTAGGCCGAGAGAGGCTTGTTTGAGCGGGTTTGGGGTTTTCCATGATTTGGGGAGAGCTCGCCCGATCTATGGTTTTAGCCCGCTATTTCATGTTTTGGTGGCTTAGAAGCATGCTAGGGGTCCTTAGAGGTCATTCCCCTTGATTTCCCCCTCTCCGGTGGACGCATGGGGGCGTGGTAGGAGTTTTTAGGAGTTTCCGCCGTTTTCGGGCGCGGGCTGAGAACGCGCTATACTCCAGTAGCGCGTTCTTGATGGTCGCGCTGCCCCGATGGGGCACGTTCATCGGAGAAGATGAACAGTAGGGCGGTTCTGGTCGCGCTAGGGGTCCCTAGCGCGATCTGCCTTGTCGCGCTAGGGGTCCCTAGCGCGACCTGTCCTTGTCGCGCTAGGAGGTCCTAGTGCGTTCTTCCTTGTCGCGCTAGGGGTCCCTAGCGCGATCTGTCCTGTTGTCGGGTGTTCCTCTTGGGCCGTGTGTGTGTCTTGGACACCCCGTGGAGTTTCAGGACCGTGTCTTAAGGTGTCCGGAGGTTCCGTTTGCCTTGGTCATGCGTTTGGCTGTGGGCGGTGCGTCCGTTTCTTCTCCGACCGTGGTCACCGTGCGATGGTGATGGTACGTGGGATGGCCCCCGTACTTCGTCAGGTTCGGACGTTGTTTTCCGTGGTCTTGAGAGTCTACTCCTTCAGTGACCCTCCACTAGTCGTAGCCCACCAGTACGAGGTGCTGGTCTCACCTGGGAGTGGTGTACGGGCATTCACCTTTGAGACGGTTTGTGGACCGGTTACCGTAGGCCCCTCGTCGGTAGCCAGAGTCCGGCTACGGGGGAAAACCGGTCAGAGGACCAGACCTAGTGACGCAAGGTCTGTGTGTGCACACGTGGTTGGGGGCGGTTGGACCCACGTCGACGGGCGTGACCCCAGCTAGTTACTTGTTTGTGGTTACTTGTGCGGTGTCTGCGCCTCGGGTAGGACCTACCACGTCAGGCGGTTCACCTGCGGCGCGGTGTAAGACGTCAGGGGACGCTACCGGCTGTGCTTCTAGTGGGTGGTACTCCTGTCGAGTACGGAGTGACAGACTGTCAGTCGTGTGTTTCCGACCTTCGGGTTTTGTGGTTCGACCGTTGAGTTTCGGTCTCGTACCGTGGCACGTGTGTCGGTTTGCGTGCCGTAGGGCCTGGTTCTGTAGAGTACAGGGCTTTCCTTTCCGAGGTACTTTCTCACCGCTAGTGTAGTGGTTTCTCATTTTACGAGGTAGGGTTCGAGTGATCCCTACTGAGTCTTGTTCCGAGACTCATTCCCTGCGTGTTTTCACCGTGTTTCAGGTGAGGCGCCACCTTCGGGGAGCGCGTCAGGAGTGCAGCGTGGTGCGGGTGCCCAGAGGTAGTGCTAGAGGTCAGAGTCGGGGTATGCCTCGTGTAGCTGTACTTTTCTTTCTTGTCACTGTACTAGTCATGGACTACTGTTGCTGTTGTTGTTATTTGATTGTGGACCATGTAAAATGTTAATTTATTTCCTGCTTAATATTATAACTATTTAATTTCTGTAATTATTTGTGATGCTTGTGTAGTTTCCACACCATCCATTTAACCCTTCCGAGTCTTCGGGCTCGTGGGTGGCAGTGCGAGTCTCGGGTTATCGGGCCTTCCCGGTAATCGGATTCTCGGGTCGTTACAGAGATGGTCCGGAAGGCCCAACTGCTAGAAGATGCCATGGAGATGGCTGATAGAATCAAGGGAAGAGTCGTGAAAGAACAAGTTATTGGCGCTGAAAATTTTAAACCCACTTTTGGAAAGAAGAGGCCAAATGAAGGAAGAACCTCTCAACAAGATAAAAAGCCTCGCGATGAAAATAGACAAGTCATCCCTTATATATCTTCAAAACATATCTGCAAGTATTGTGACAAGGCTGGCCACAAGACTGAAGAGTGCTGGAGAAAGAAGGGAGCATGCTTGTGCTGTGGAAGTGGGGATCATCGCATTTCTGATTGTCCCCTTATGAAGGAATCTTCATCGGAGAAGAAAACTCAAGAAGGACCAAGACATCAAGGAAGACTCTAAGCTCTGATAGAACCTACACCTACTGAAGAAGGAGGAGTGGTGGAAGGTACTCTCACCATCAATTCTAGAACTGCTTTTGTTCTATTTGATACTGGAGCTACCCATTCATTCATATCCCAGAATTTTGCTTCCACCTTACATGAAAAACCTGTTCCTTTGAAAACTGAACTTGTTATTTCCACACCTTTAGGAGCAAGCACTGAGCTTAAACATTATTTTCCCTCTAGTGAAGTGTTGATTAGTGGTCATAACCTAGCCACTGATTTGATATGCATGAATATGGAGGGTTATGATGTAATCTTAGGTGCTGACTGGTTGGCCAAGTATAATGCTAAGGTGGATTGCAGGTGAGGAAGTGTAACTTTTGGTGAACCAGGATACCCTGAAGTGTCTTTCTCTAGAAATAGCCATCCTAGACACCCTCTTCTCATCTCTGCCCTTCAAGCTCAAAAAATGATGAAGAAAGGATGTATTGCATTTTTGGCTTCTATCCTTATAATCGAACCCAAGAAACCCATTCTGGAAGAAATATCTGTTGCTAAGGAATATCCGGATGTATTTCCTGAAGAATTACCTGGCATACCACCTGAGAGAGAAGTTTCATTTTCAATCAATTTGATACCAGGAGCAGCCCCTGTATCCAAAACTCCTTATAGAATGTCACCTGCTGAGCTGAAGGAACTAAAAGAGTAATTGATGGAATTATTAGAGAAGGGATTCATCAGACCTAGTACATCACCTTGGGGAGCACCTGTTCTTTTTGTGAAGAAGAAAGATGGATCTATGAGGTTATGCATTGATTATAGGCAGTTGAACCAATTGACTATCAAGAATAAGTACCCTCTACCAAGAATTGATGAACTATTTGATCAAATCTCTGGAGCTCATTATTTCTCTAAGATTGACCTCCGGTCGGGTTATCATCAAGTGAGAATTAAGGAAGAAGATATTTATAAGACAGCATTCAGGAGTAGATATGGACACTATGAGTTTGTTGTCATGCCTTTTGGGCTGACTAATGCCCCTGCAGCTTTTATGCAACTCATGAATAGTGTGTTTCGACCTTATTTAGATCAATTTGTGGTGGTATTTATTGATGATATATTGATTTACTCCTAAACCAAGGAAGAACATGAAGCACATTTGAGGATTGTCTTGCAGATATTAAAAGAAAATCAGTTATATGCTAAATTGAGCAAATGTGAGTTCTGGTTAGAAGAAGTTTCGTTTCTCGGTCATGTGATCTCTAAGGAAGGAATTTCAGTTGACCCTTCAAAGGTAGAAGCTATCAATAACTGGGAAAGGCCTACAAATGTGATCGAAATTCGAAGTTTTCTAGGATTGGCCGGTTACTATAGGAGATTCATAAAAGACATCTCTAAAATTGCCGTGCCATTGACTAGACTAACAAGGAAGGAAAATTCTTATATATGGGCTGAGGAATGTGAGAAGAGTTTTCAAACTCTAAAGGAGCGCTTGACAACGGCACCTGTTCTTACTCTGCCTATTGCGGGAGGAGGATTCGAGGTATATGCTGATGCTTCAGGAATTGGCTTAGGTTGTGTACTAATGCAACAAGGTAAGGTGATAGCCTATGCATCTAGGCAACTGAAAACCCATGAAGTTAATTACCCAGTACATGATCTAGAATTAGCCACAGTAGTCTTTGCTCTAAAGATATGGAGGCATTATTTATATGGGAAGCAGTTCACTATCTATTCTGACCATAAGAGTTTAAAATATCTATTTTCTCAGAAGGAGCTCAATATGAGACAAAGAAGATGGTTAGAATATTTGAAAGATTTTGACTTTTCTATTCAATACCATTCTGGAAAGGGTAATATTGTGGCTGATGCTCTTAGTAGAAAGCCAAGGGCTCTATTATCAAGTTTGATGATTAATGAATGGCGATTGCTGGAGCAATTTACAAGATTAAATTTAAATGTGGAACCAAAGGAGGAACGAGTCTTGATTGCCAATATAAGGGTACAACCTGAAATATTTTCTGAAATAAAAGAGCAACAAGGTAACGATCCTTTATTAATTGAAATTTCTGAAATTTGAGCCAAAGGCCTGATTTTCAACTGGCAAATGATGGGAGATTATTATTTCGAGGACGAACTTGTGTGCCTGATAGTAACAAAATCAAGAAGAAGATAATGGAAGAAGCGCACCAATCCATGTACACTATTCATCCTGGTGCTACAAAAATGTACCAAGATCTCAAAAGAACCTTTTGGTGGCCTAACATGAAAAGAGAGGTAGCCGAGTTCGTGAGCCGATGTTTGGTCTGCCAACAAGTTAAAGCCGAACATCTCAAACCTGCTGGTAAGCTAAAACCTCTAGAGATACCGGAATGGAAATGGGATAGTATTGGCATGGATTTTATAGTTGGGTTGCCAAAGACTCGAAGTGGATTTGATGCTATATGGGTGATTGTGGACCGACTAACTAAGTCTGCTCACTTCTTGCCCATCAAAATCAAATGGACCGTGGATGTTCTAGCTGCCCTATATATCAAGGAGGTTGTAAGGCTACATGGTATTCCAACTTCTATTATTTCGGATAGAGATCCAAGATTCACCTCCCACTTCTGGAAAGGTTTGCAATCATCTTTGGGTACTAGGCTGAATTTTAGTACGAATTTTCACCCTCAGACAGATGGACAAACCGAGAAGACGAATCAGATTATTGAAGATATGTTCAGAGCTTGTATGATAGATTTTGGGGGAAGTTGGCATGAACATTTGCCATTGATTGAATTTGCATATAACAACAGTTATCAGTCTAGCATCCAGATGGCACCTTTTGAAGCATTGTATGATAGGAGTTGTAGATCACCTCTATACTGGAGTGAGGTTGGAGAAAGGGGATTGATGGGTCCCGATATTATTCAAGATACAACTCACAATATTCAGTTGATCCGTGAAAGGCTAAAAATTGCTCAATCACGGCAAAAGAGTTATGCCGATAATCAAAGAAGAGACCTTGAATTTCAAGTGGGGGAGCATGTCTTCTTGAAAATTTCACCCACGCATGGAATTAAGAGGTTTGGTGTCAATGGAAAACTAAGTCCAAGATTTATTGGCCCTTTTGAGATTCTAGATCGAATCGGTGAAGTGGCATACAAGCTAGCTTTGCCTCCACAATTGGCAGGTGTCCATGATGTATTTCATGTATCCATGCTAAGGAAATATGTGTATGATCCTTCGCATGTGATTCAATTCAATGACTTGAAGCTCCAGAAGGATTTATCTTATGAAGAAAGACCGATCAAGATATTAGATCGGAAATTTCACCAGCTAAGGAATAGGGCTATACCGATGGTAAAAGTTCAATGGAGTAAGCGTGAATTCGAGGAGGCTACTTGGGAATTAGAAGAGTCAATCAAGAAGAAGTATCCCGATTTGATCTCAGGTTAGAATTTTGAACCCTCTATTTGAATTTTAAATTACTATTACATGATGTGAATTTGGAGGACCAAATTCTTTTAAGTGGGGGAGGATGTAGCAACTCGAAAATTTATATATATATTTATATGCAAGAAGAAATAATGAAAGATGAAAATAAAATAAATTATGAATATTTTCTATCATAGAATACATAAACATAAACACTATTCCACTCGTTAACAAGAACGATGAGATTCGCAGCACGATTCTAAAAAGACGAAGACGTCGGTACTGTAACAGTACTATAGCATCCGATTTAAGAGAGAATTATTAGGTTTAATCTAATCCTAATTAATGGATGAGGTCATTCTTACATCATTGAATAAATAAGATCATGGATGAGGTCATTCTAACATCATTGAATAAATGAGGTCATAAATTATGTCACCCACGTAGTGGAACAAAGTTGGTGTAATGGGGTTGGTGTAATAGTGGAACAAAGTTGGTATAATGGGGTTGGTGTAGTAGTGGAACAAGGTTGGTGTAATAGTGACATGGTGGAATGAAGTTGGTATAATGGGGTTGGTGTAATAGTGGAACAAAGTTGGTATAATGGGGTTGGTGTAGTAGTGGAACAAGGTTGGTGTAATAGTGGAATAACGTTGGTATAATGGGGTTGGTGTAGTAGTGGAACAAGGTTGGTGTAATAGTGACATGGTGGAATGAAGTTGGTAGAGTAGGTGGGAGATTTTGGCCTATAAATAGAGTTGGACTCTTCCCTACTCCAAGCATAAATCTCTTGGGAGGAATTACTAGTTGGAGAGAGGGAGAAAGCTCGAAGTTGGAGGAGTATTCGAAAGCGTTCTTCGTTCTTAAATTTCTTTTTCTTTGGTCTTCAACGAGGTAGGTTTTCTCTCAGGCGAAAACTTAATTAGGTCTCCATATATATTTCTTTGCATGTGTATTTTGATTCTATGTAAAATTGTCATGATCATGTATTTATAGTTTATTTTAAGATTTAAAGTTCAAATATAGAGTTTTCATTATCATAACGTGTTTTAATAACGTAGATCACATATAGGCCATGATTTGAATACGGTAACCATGCCCGATTTACATCGTTTATGTGCGTTATTTCAAAACTTAAAAATTTGAATATTAAAATCATGTTCTTACCTTAAGAATACTATTAACAAAGAAATGACTAGGTGAATGAACTTGTAAAGCCATCATTAATTGTTCAAACAACTATGCTCTAATTTTTGTACAATTCCTATACATGATTGACCCTATCTCTTTTATCTAAGCTCCATCTGAAAGCTTGACATCTCCGTTCAACTTCTCTTCATATATGAATATATTATACAATTGGAAGCTTGACATCTTTTTTCAATGTCTTTCCCTTCATTGAAATTCTTTCACAAATGAATATATTAGAATATACAAGAATGATTTCCGTTCGATTTACATATTTTCGTGTCTCCGAAAAATCGTGTAGCTAGCAAGTTCACCAAGAAGAACCGGTGTCTAAGGCTAGAGGTCCACGGGCAAACGCTTTAAGTGGATAAGTGGTTACTTAATTAGGACCTCGTGAATATGAGGGGAGCCTCCCACTGTCCCACCTCTTACCTGGCTGCGTTTTCTTTGGTTTTTGCTAATTACCCGATTGAGAAAAACTTGATCTAAACTTATTTTACAAGATTTTCCACAAGAGTTGATCGCGCCTTAACCGAAAATTCATTCTCTTTATTATCTTAATGTCGTTAAACATGATGCCTTAAATCATCCTTGAACTTCTCTTATAAACTTCATTTATTCTTCATACTACATGCTCTTTCTTCATACTATATGTCCTTTGAAATGGAAATTTTGCTAGATCTGTACTTTAGCCATAAACTACCATTTAGGAGTGTAGGGGCCACCTCTAGAGTCCTCCATAACTAAATGACTAGTTATGCGCTATACTATGTTTCTTAAGCTTTTCTTGAAACTCAAATTGGCCATAATTGTAAATGAATTGTTCTGGAAATTACATGGGACTTTGGTCCACATGATACTCAATGCCTGGCAAACATGGGGGCCCTGATCTGGTCCTAGGCGAGTAAAGCCTGAAAGTACTTGTGCCCGAGGGAGTTGAATGATCAGGTGTGACATTGTACCAACTGACATGCAAGATTGAACTAGGCAATTCACTTATTACATGCTTGACTCGATACATGCTTAACATCCTATACATGACATTTTTGACCGGAGTGGTTAATATCCTTGTTACATGGCCATATTTACAATTCTATACTAGTTATTCATTTTCATGCTTACACTTGAGTTCTACAATATCTATTCTTGAAATTCTTGACTTCCTGATCTTGTTCTCTATTGGTCATTTGTTTTATTCTTGTTTTATTCGAAAGTATATAGATGTTCCAAAATGTTAATTACTTAAAGTGACCTGGTAAAGAGATATAAATCCTACTGAGCTTTCAAGCTCACCCTGTGTATTGTTGTTAATTTTCAGGAAATTTTGAAGATGACGGGAATGGGCTGGAGTGATTAGAGTGATGATAGTTTTTAATAAGTTCCTTTTCCAGTCTGTCTACTTATAAAAGAGTGTATCGAGTTTGAATAGTATTGTAAGTCCTTGAAGGATGTTTGTTGGAAATGTCAGATTATGAAATAAAGATGTGATTTTGTCCATTTGTTGTTCATACTCATCATCTGAGTCTATTGATCGACCTGCTTGTATAACTGTTCACACCTTGATAATTCCGCCTTGTTCGGGGCGTGACAGTAGCGGCCTGGTGACAACCACGACCAAGTTTGTTTCACCGTGTTTTGCCGTTTTGGTCCTAGATCGACCTGGTTATGATCCTTTGGTCAACCTTTGACCTTATGAATGTCTTGGACACCTCATGGGGGCCAAGACCGTGTTTTTGGGTATTCGGATCAATCGCTATTTCTCCATTAGCGTGCCCAAGTGATTTAGAGAGTCCGGATGGCCCCATGTGCTTGGGCTTTTCTGTTATGCTAGATCGAGTCATCGTGCGTTTGTGTGTGTGACGACCCGGATCCCGGATACCGGATATACCCGATAGGACTACCGAGTAGACCCGATACCGCTTGGAACCCGCGAGGCCTCCCAAGAGCGGTAAAGCTCCGAAGGGATAGAAGGATTGTCGTGTAGTACATTGAAGCCACAGAGACATAACAGTAAGCAATTAAATTTCATTAGATCGATTTGCTAAAGTAGCGAAAATAAAATTACTTTTTTATTAACAGTTTAAATTTAACAATTATACACCAGAGTCAAGTCCAAAGCTAAAGACAGCAAGTCTAGCAGTACAGTCGACATAATAGAAAAGACGTACCCTGAAAGTCGGGGGAAGCCCGACTGATGGGGACATCATAAGCAGCTCAAGTTCCCACTACTCGCCACATCACCTCGGTAGCAATCAGCTTCATTTTACGGCTTATTTCTCAAGTAGTATCTTGTATTTTCCACTTTATTTGAGTCTTATTACTGTAATTTTCTTTAGTTGAGTCAGTTGAGTAAGTTATTGGGTCAATTAGGTTGCAAGGCTTAATGGGCCCAATTGTAAGGGCTAGCCCAGGGGCGCCCCCTTTTGGACTGCTTTGGTCATTTTGTGTTAAGTCATGGGTATTATGGTCATGTAAAGAGTTGAGCTCCTATAAAAGGGACCCAACTCTCTCCTTTAAAGGTAATGAAAAATTGGCATATTTGAATCTCCACAAAATTTGAGTGTTTAGGTGTGAAGCCTTAGGTTAGGGTGAGATGCCCTCTCCTCCCTCCCTTCTCTCTCCAAAGGGGGCGACCCCCTTCTCTCTCTTCCCCCTCCTCTCTCTCTAATTCGCCCCCCCTCTCTCTCCTCCACCTCAGCCCTACCCTCCCACCTCACTAGCCACATAAGCTGCCACCTAGGACCACCCCTTCACCTTCCCAAGATCATTCAATACCACCATTACACCCACCAGCCCTCAAGACATCCTTTCACCTCCCAAGGCACTCATTCACTCCCATTCACTCCCTTTCACTTGTCCCCAAGTGGCCCTCCATCTCCCTAGGCCTCTCTCCCATTCCCTAGACCAACTCTTGACCTCCCCACACCAGCCCCAAGTCAGGTTCGACCAGCCCCTTGGCTGGGTGCGCACCCCCCTTCCTCCACCCCCACCCTAGCAACAGCAACCACCGCCCCTCCTCTCCTCCTCTAGTCCATTCCAACCTCCTGCCCACCCCCTCTCCAGCCCACAGCAACCCTACTATGCCCCCCTGCCATCCCCCAGCCTACCACCATCGCCAGCCCCAACCATCCCTTGATCCCTTCTCCATCTCCTTCAACCCCCCCTCATCTGTCTTCCACCCAAGTTGAAGCAGCAGCAAGGTCCCGATTGCAGGCCCTCCAGCGCCATACATGCAAGACGTTTGGTGGCAAGCCCTACACTCTTGGAAACTTTGGTCAAGGAGCTTTCCAAGCAAGGTGATCTCGCCTCCATCCGAGCTCGGAGCTGCCCGGGAGAGCTGTTCTTCACCGACTGCGCAGAATAGGTCCTGCTAGCAACCTGAAGCAACTTTCAGAAGCTCCTCCGGCCACTCCCTTGTAGATCTGGGCATGAAACTTGGCTGAGGTGATCTTCCTCAAGCCCTCTGTCAACCCCAAGAAGGAGGACCTCGTTTGGACCCCGGAGCCCAACGTTCCAGCCATTCTCCCAGAGGTGCGCAGGTCTGTCCTACCAGGGCCTGATCAGACCTCCTCTCACTCTACCGGCTGTATCTCCCTGCCCCGACCTCCTCTAGTGGTGACTCTGGTTTCTGTTCGAAGAGGACCCTCCCACAGTCGTGTCGATATCATCTACGCCATCAACGGAGCTCGGAGGTGCTCGGAGCAAGGATATCTTCCAGTGTCTTCAGTTCTGGAACAGTCATGGCAGCAACAGTTCACCCCGATTCTTGAAGCTGCCCCTGCCACTCACGATATCTGACTGGCCCACAATTTTAGCTGAGCTCTCCTGAGTCAGTTGAGAGAAATTTGGCTCCAGTCCCACCTGCAACGACGACTGGAAGAGCTCGCAGCAGCAACGTCTTCGCTCCCCTGTCCTGCTGTCCCAGTGCGGGCAGAACCGGCGCGACTTGGATAGTTGACATTGCAGCGGCCCCTCCTCAGCTCAGTGACGGCCCCGAACATCCCTCCTTACTGCTACCACGCCCCTTGATGTTCATCTATCGACCCTACTGCTTCCAGCACCCAGAGGCGCTCACATCAGCCCCAAGCTCAGCTTGCTGCCCCGACAATCAGAATTATCGGCCAAGGTTATCATAGCTTCATTTCCCCACCCTGCCCGGCCGGCTTAAAGCCCCTCCCTGTGTGAGATAGTGTTTGTTTGTAACCCCACATTTCTCCACCCCCTAGTCCAACCCTCCTGCGTGAGGAGTAGTGAATATAATATTATTAACAGGGAGAAGTTTCATCGACGCAGTGTGCGGGGAATCCACACTTCCCCGCTCGCCCACGTCTCCGACTCGGGGTCGGTGTCTTCACGCCGGTCAGGTCTATGCTGAACCCTCCTTAGTTATTTGTGTTCAATTAGTATCATTTCTAAGTTCAGCCGGCGAGGAAGAGAGTGCCCGATCCCGTGACTTCCGATCGTGCGTGGCCACTACAGATTGTGTGAGGAGAGATGCCCCGTGCCCTCAAGGCACGGCGTCCGTCCCACTGATGTGGGTGCTCCGATCCTAGGAAGGGGAACACATTAGGCTAAGCCATCACCCCAACCAGCATGGTTTAGATCCTTCAACCCACCCTACCATCACTTAGTCACCACGGGAAAGGGTTGTGCTGCGATATCGGTCCGCCAACATCGAGTCCGCCAATTTGTAAGTGTGCTTGCAAGTCTAGGTCCGAGGCTCACCCGGTCAGTGCCTGTGCATCCATAGGTTGTGTCACATCAATTGGTATCAAAGCAAGTCATTGACTTGTCTCTACAAGTCTAAGTCCTAGGACCATTGCATTGTCGCCATCCGTGTGTCGGGCATTCCTCGATTTGGCATGTCCACCCGTAGAGGAACCTTGTACCGGACAGACTCTTCAACCTCGGTTCCCCCCATGGATTCTAATTCCCAAGGCGACCAATATACTCCTAGGGAGACACCCCAAGTACCCATGGACCAATTTGGCGCTGCCGTCAACAACATTCTTGATCAACTAGATACCATTACCACCCGACTTGACCGGTTTGAAGCAAATAGGAACTACGGCCCTAGAGCTCGGTCACCACGGGATGAATTTGGGCGGGAAGTCAATAAACCACCACCCTGGAACCATGGCCTTAGAGCTCGATCTCCATGGGATGGGTTTGATACGGACGGAATGGACTATGATCCTTATTATGACTATGAGAGGCCCCGACATTACGGGCATGAAGAAAGGCGTCCCCGGGATAACTTGGATAACCATTTCTTAAGGATGATGCGGTTCTCTAGGCCTCCTAGATTCACTCCACGATCGGTTGATCCCAAGGACATGGGACCCCATCCCAACCTAGCCCCTCTCTTGATGACCCCCACACCATGTCCAGGTGGAAGTACCCCATTTCGTCCCACTAATCTTCCTCCCACCCCTCATCTGACAAGAGTCACCCCTAGTCAACCCATACCCCGGCGAGAAGGGAGTTCCAATGGACCAAGTATGGGCGGGACCACTCCGGGAAATAGACAACAATGCTTTAAGTGTAAAGGCTTTGGACACTTCATCAGTCAATGCCCCTCACGAGAGATGTCCAACTTACTGATTAAAGAAATAGTTACCCCTACCCAAGGGGAACTTGAGGAGGTGACCGAAGTCCATGAGGCTTCCCTAGATTGGGAAGAGGAATATGAAGCCCAATGCCAAGAGTTGGGTCAAGAGAATTCACCCCTACCCAAAGAGGCCCCATTGAGCCTAACTGGGTGCATCCTCCCCCGAGTTTTACAAGATAACCAGCCAAGTCCCCCCACCCACCCCTCCATGAGAATTATGATATTAGGGGAACCTCTCACTGAGTGGCTTGAGCAAAGCCTCTTTCTCCACGTCTTGCACCCCCCTATGGAAAATCATTACCCAATCGTGCCCACCCCACCATTCCACACAACCTACCAATCGTTCTACTTTGTAGGAGCCATGAGGGACTTGATTAAGGGTATACTAAGGCAAATAGAGGTAACAAACATGCTGACCTTAGGAGCAAGCGACACAGTGTACCTTAGTTTCTCACACCCCTCTATCGGGTCCATCACCTCCATTTGCACCAAGGGTCCTTGTACGAGTGAGCTCTTATTGTTTCTACCCGAGCCCGATGAGTTTTATACCACCCCCTTGCCCTCCTACACCTTTCCCTACCCCTCTCCCCTTTGCAAGGAGCATTGCGTTAGGTCCCACCAGGTTCATGATTTCCACTTCCCCACGTGTGCTAGGGACCCCAGGTCTATCTCTTGGATTGAAGCCCACCTCCACGTCACCCACCCCTCGGCCCATCTTGATCCTTTTGACCACTTATTATGGGCTTCTCGAGTACTCATGTGACCCACCCACCTCACTCACCACCCACCTTTTCCTACCCTCACCCACCATGCTGGACCAAGTCCATCTCTCCCAAGACTCGGGTTACACCATGGGAGCCATGACTTTGGGCAATATACACTTAGGGATTGAGGAAGTGCCCCACTCCATGCTATCCACCTTCCATGATCCCATTGACCCTTTCAAGTGGAAGTCCAAAGGGCACCACATACCCATGCACATGAAAGTCATCTTTGGGATAGGAATGGATGTGCCTAGGCGTACCGCACCACTTGGCATGATTCATAAGTCGGATCCATTCATTCATATCACCCACATGTCAAGTAGAAAGCATGAGTGGTCCATATTCGGATGTAATGGTCCACCTTCATTCATCATGAGTCTTAAGCATGAAAGGAGCATACATGGATGTCCGGGTCCCCCGACATTTGTCACACCCATGCATGATAGGTTCATCTATGGATGCCCCGGCCCTCCTAAGTCTGTCAAAATCTTCATGGCATCAAAGTATGATAGATCTACATTTGGAAGTCCCGGCCCTCCTGTCCTCACCAACATTCATAGAGAGTCTAGGCATGTTAGGACCCCCAGCATCCGATAGAGTGTCAACACTCACCAAGTCCCATGTCCAACATGTCCTAGGGTTGCATGTTTGCAAGCACATCAACAAAGGCAATAGGATTTGTAGAAGGTAAATTAATACCCGCAGAGGAAACAAAAATTTCCAAGAGGGTGACTATCTGATGGTCAGGACGAAGAGGCTCTTTCCTAGAGTTGCCTCTAAACTTAGGGCTCGAGGAACTAGACCCTTTAAGGTCTTGGGGCGATTGAGCATAAATGCCAATGAGTTGGCCCTTCTAAAAGAACACGGGGACAACCCTCGTTGTAGTGTGGCGGACCTTGTGCCCTACAAGGGCCCCGCGGTGGCACCTAGCAAGGATATTGAGCCCATATATATCCCCTCTTGAGAGTGACCCCACCAATGAGATCCCACTTCTAACTTGGAGAGCCCGGCATGAGCACAAAGATTTGATACTGGTTGAATAGAATAACACCACCAGGAGCGGGGCAATCCAGCAGTACCTTGTGAGGTGGAAGGGCCGGCCCCATCGGCAGACACATGGGCGAGCCAGGAAGGACCCTTACTCGACAGGGTCGAGTTCTCAGCACCCCAGGGGTATGATGGGGACATCATCAGCAGCTCAAGTTCCCACTACTCGCCACATCACCCCTGCAGTAATCAGCTTCATTTTACGGCTTATTTCTCAAGTAGTATCTTGTATTTTCCACTTTATTTGAGTATTATTACTGTAATTTTCTTTAGTTGAGTCAGTTGAGTAGGTTATTGGGTCAATTAGGTTGCATGTTAGGCTTAATGGGCCCAATTGTAAGGGCTAGCCCAGGGGCGCCCCCTTTTGGATTGCTTTGGTCATTTTGTGTTAAGTCATGGGTATTATGGTCATGTAAAGAGTTGAGCTCCTATAAAAGGGACCCAACTCTCTACTTTGAAGGTAATGAAAAAATGGCATATTTGAATCTCCACAAAATTTGAGTGTTTAGGTGTGAAGCCTTAGGTTAGGGTGAGAAGCCCTCTCCTCCCTCCCTTCTCTCTCCAAAGGGGACGACCCCTTCTCTCTCTCCCCCCTCCTCTCTCTCTAATTCGCCCCCCCTCTCTCTCCTCAACCTCAGCCCTACCTTGCCACCTCACTAGCCACATAAACTGCCACCTAGGACCACCCCTTCACCTTCCCAAGATCATTCAATACCACCATTACACCCACCAGCCCCCAAGACATCCTTTCACCTCCCAAGGCACTCATTCACTCCCATTCACTCCCTTTCACTTGTCCCCAAGTGACCCTCCATCTCCCTAGACCTCTCTCCCATTCCCTAGACCAACTCTTGACCTCCCCACACCAGCCCCAAGTCAGGTTCGACCAGCCCCTTGGCTGGGTGCGCACCCCCCCTTCCTCCACCCCCACCCTAGCAGCAGCAACCACCTCCCCTCCTCTCCTCCTCCAGTCCATTCTAACCTCCTGCCCACCCCCTCTCCCGCCCACAACAACCCTACTACACCCCCCTGCCATCCCCCAACCTACCACCATCTCCAGCCCCAACCATCCCTTGATCCCTTCTCCATCTCCTTCAACCCCCCCCTCATCTGTCTTCCCCCCAAGTTGAAGCAGCAGCAAGCTCCCGATTGCATGCCATCCAGCGCCATACCTGCAAGACGTTTGGTGGCAAGCCCTACATTCCTGGAAACTTCGGTCAAGGAGCTTTCCAGACGAGGTGATCTTGCCTCCGTCCGAGCTCAGAGCTGCCCGGGAGAGCCGTTCTTCACTGACTGCGCAGAATAGGTCCGGCCAGCAACCTGAAGCAACTTTTATAAGCTCCTCCGGCCACTCCCTTGCAGATATGGGCATGAAACTTGGCTGAGGTGATCTTCCTCAAGCCCTCTGTCAACCCCAAGAAGGAGGAGCTCATTTGGACCCTGGAGCCTGACGTTCCAGCCATTCTCCCAGAGGTGCGCAGGTCTGTCCTACCAGGGCCTGATCAGACCCCCTCTCACTCTACCGGCTGTATGTCCCTGCCCCGACCTCCTCTGGTGGTGACTCTGGTTGCTGTTTGAAGAGGACCCTCCTACGGTCGTGTCGATATCAGCTACGCAATCAACAGAGCTCGGAGGTGCTCGGAGCGAGGATATCTTCCAGTGTCTTCAGTTCTGGAACAGTCATGGCAGCAGCAGTTCACCCCGATTCTTGAAGCTGCCCCTGCCACTCACGATCTCCGATTGGCCCACAATTTTAGCTGAGCTCTCCTGAGTTAGTTGGGAGAAATTTGGCTCCAGTCCCACCTGCAACGACGACCGGAGGAGCTCGCAGCAACAACGTCTTCGCTCCCCTGTCCTGCTGTCCCAGTGCGGGAAGAACCGGCGCGACTTAGATAGCTGACGTTGCAGCGGCCCCTCCTCAGCTCAGTGACGGCCCCGGACATCCCTCCTTACTGCTACCACGCCCCTTGATGTTCGGCTATCGACCCTACTGCTTCCAGCACCCAGAGGCGCTCACATCAGCGCCAAGCTCAGCTTGCTGCCCCGGCAATCAGAATTATCGGCCAAGGTTATCATAGCTTCATTTCCCCACCCCGCCCTTCCGGCTTAAAGCCCCTCCCTATGGGAGGTAGTGTTTGTTTGTAACCCCACATTTCCCCACCCCCTAGTCCAACCCTCCTGCGTGAGGAGTAGTGAATGTAATATTATTAACATGGAGAAGCTTCATTGACACAGTGTGTGGGGAATCCACACTTCCCCGCTCGCCCACGTCTCCGACTCGGGGCCGGTGTCTTCACGCCGGTCAGGTATATGCTGAACCCTCCTTGGATATTTGTGTTCAATTAGTATCATTTCTAAGTTCAGTCGGCGAGGAAGAGAGTGCCTGGTCCCGTGACTTCCGCTCACGCGTGGCCACCGCGGATTGAGTGAGGAGAGATGCCCCATGCCCTCAAGGCACGGCGTCCGTCCCACTAATGTGGGTGCTCCGATCCTAGGAAGGGGAACACATTAGGCTAAGCCACCACCCCAACCAGCATGGTTTAGATCCTCGAACCCACCCTACCATCACTTAGTCACCACGGGAAAGGGTTGTGCTGCGATATCGGTCCGCCAACATCGAGTCCGCCAATTTGTAAGTGTGCTTGCAAGTCTAGATCCGAGGCTCACCCGGTCAGTGCCTTTGCATCCATAGGTTGTGTCACATCACCGACGAAGGTACCAGCTGGCAGCTACGAACTCGAACACCAAGTACTGCACGGAAGCAGAGCGAAGACGACCCACCTGAAAAGCAGGGGTGAGCCTCGTGTCACTAGCTCAGTAGGGGTCACGCGGATCCCCATTGAAAAACATGCAGTAACACGGAACAACAAAACAGTAGGAAAAATAGCAGGTGTAGTAAAGCAGGAAAACTAAACTACAAAGCTGTAAAGCTACGCTAGAAAGCAGTAGAAGAACAGACGGGAGCAGGAGTAGGGATCAAGCTAAGGAAGAGGGGAAGAACCCGTACCAGACAAGCGGCCGTCGAACTGACCTTGGCACCCCAAACTACTCCAGGCAGCAATAGGAAGGCGACTCTGAGCTGACGAAGTCAGGAGTTTCCGAACTGTCGACGCTGTGAGGGACCTGCAAAACAGACAAGAAACCTAAGAAAACCTAGACAGATGCAGACCGAAACAACATGACTAGGACGTCGTGCACACTGCCCTGCACTTGACTAGAACGTCATGCATACGATAGGACACTGACCTCAAGTATAGCCACGAGAGGGCTGACCCGAAAGGTCACGACGCACAAGGAACGCGGAGAGTCACGGTGCCACGTGACAAAGGAACCCCTCAGTAGAAGAACGGCCAGATGCGTCCATTAACGTCTTATACTGCGCCACAAGTGTCTCGCCTACGATGCCGTCTGAAAGCCTGACAGAGTCGAAGACACGCGTTGAACCAAACAGGAACTACACTAACGAGTGACTAGTCATGGTTACGCCCGTCGACGTAAGTCCAAAGTCCCTGACCACGTGTGCACACACTGGCTTTAGCCTAAGCCAGGCCTCTAGCTAGTTTTCTCCCCTCGAAGGGCGCTACGGTCGAGGGCAACACTGCCGAACTGGGAGCCCACAGAAATTAGCTTAAGAACCGTAAATTGGGAAAGTGCCCCGCTACAAGAGCCGTCATGCCGTAACGTGACGTAAGGCTATGACTAGTGAAGGCTCACAGGACACGAAGACTCAAAACACGAGTGCGAAAGTACAGATAGGCAAGAGTGCACTGGTGCACGTACTTTGAAGCACCAATGGCAGCACAACCATTGCCGACAAACTCAGGACAAGGCAACTAGACCGACTCACGTAACGATCCTTGAGTCAGATGACCCGGAGGCAAGATCGTCACAGACAGCGGAACAAGCCGCCAATCGATCTAATCCTAAGCCAGAGAAACGACGCTGTCGAAGGAAATGACATGCAGAGACTTGAGGGAACACTGAGGACCCTCAGCACACTTGGACACGTAGACCGAGGTAGGATGATACCTCACTGCAGCCAAAACCATGTCTCAAACTGGACAGAACCGTCGAGACACACACAAGGTTACCTGTCAACCACTGGGTGACCCCAGGTTGACCGGAACCAGACAATGATGATTCGACAGTAGGAAAGAAAATCCTACTACAAGCAAGAAGACTCCTGGCTACCTTATGACGTAGTCTTAGCCCTCATAGGATGTCAGGAGACATCCATGGGAAAGCAGGCAGACCACAAGGACAAGCTAAGATATACAGAAATTGAAACGACAGGAACTGACACTCTGGGCATAAGCGATCCATCATTCAGCTGCTAGGAAAACCAAGCAGTCAAGGAGGAAACCGCTATGCACACAGAGACAAGGACACTGGCGGTCAGGGGTAGGGCCACGAGGCGACTGTAGCGATCCAGGATGAACCACTAGACTCAGTCAACTCCAGCTGACCTGCCCAACGAACCACCAAGCGGTCGAAGGTAGACACGCCACACGGACTAGGCGATCCAAGAGACAACCGCCAAGACGAACAGAAACTAAAACTGTGGAAAGTAGGACTCTAGGGCTGTAACGCTCCTCCTTTAGACCGCTACACGGAGGTGACGGTCTAAGGGTGAGCCGTTACACTCTAGAGAAGACAGGACTGTGGCGGTCTAAAAAAGACGCGCCACACGGATGTGACGGTCGAGGGATGAGCATCACAGACACCGCCCTACTCAATAACCTAAGACAGAAAAACACTGTAACGGCCTAAGAGAGGCGCGTTACACGACTCTGACGCACCTAGATTGGGCCGTCAGGGCCAACAGACCTAAGCCTAAGGCTCGGACAAACAACATGTAACGGTCCAATATGGACGCGTTACAGCACCCTGGCGCATGGAGGTTGGGCCGTTAGAGCCAACCGACATAGCCAATCAAACTCGATCAAACAACATGTAATGGTCTAAGGAAGGCGTGTTACAAGGCTCTGACGCACAAGGGATGGGCCGTCAGAGAAAACCGACATACACGGTCTTCGAGAAACGCCCAGGCTGTGACGTACCAACACAGGCGCGTCAGAGTCATGTGACGGTGCTACATTGGGCCGTCACACTGACCCAACCTTAAAGACCCGAAACGAGCAACGGCTATTGCGGTCAATCGTAGGGCCGTCAAGGACCTCTAACGGTCACTAGAACGACCGCTACACCGTCACGGCGGGAAAAACAGTGGAATGGCCGAATCGGCACGTTCCATGCCCCATTCACGCCGAAGCGCAGGGGAAACAAAGCCACATGATGAAAAACAACTTCTGAAAGCTAAAAAGTCCACATGCACGCATTAAATCGCGAGATCGGGGTGATTCCGACGAATCGACCCTAAACGAGTCACCGAGGTTCCCGGACTCCTACCAGCCCCGAATGACGACCAAACACGACAAAACTTACGTGAATGGGATCTAGACATCCCAGCGGTCATTTTGACACTAACTATGCTAAGAATGGTTGTCATTTTCTGGCGAACCCTACAAACTGCGAAAATGACAGTTTTGCTAGAACTGGCCCGATCTAGCCCGTTCCAGCACCAAACCATGCACAGAAGCAGGGAAAACGTGCAGGAGGAAGTGGCAATCCGTCTCCCTACCTCCACCGAAGAAACTGAGCGCCGAGGTGACTAAACTGCGTCGAAAACCACAACGTGAACTCAACCACCGGCTTTGAATCCACCGATCGGGATCACGCCAAAACCAACCCGATCCTCGCTCCATTACGCGTCTCAGCAGCTTCCCGGCGTCGTCAGCTCACCCACGAACCCCTCCGTCTGCAGCCGGAGGCGAAGAGGCGAGAGAACGAGAGAGAACGGGAGACAGAGAGAGTGAGCGCGAGTGAGAGGAGAGAGAGAAGGGGGGTGGGTTTAAATAAAACGAAAATTAGAAAATTTTCTAATTTCCAAAAATCCGTAAATTGCGCCGAAAATGCACAAATTAAGAAAAATACGTAAAAATAGCCAAAATGATCGTCGCGAAGAGTACATCGCAACTGTATCGTCTGCGAGTCGAAGAATTAAGAAAGAAACTCGTTGTAGGGTTCCGTAACTAGTACGAGAGAAAAATCCACATGGTTCGTAAAACTCAACTCGGGAGCTACAAACGTGATCTGAAACTCTCCAAAAAGGATCCAAAAGACCTCAGAAAGATCTGACAAGACCCTTTAAGGATCCGGAATGTTACATCCTCCCCTCCTTCAAGAAATTTCATCCTCGAAATTGAAGGACTAGCAAGAAGGAAGAAGCAGGGAAGAACAATCCGACAGTACAACTACGAAACGACACAAATCATGAAAAATATAGCTCAGAGGTACGACGTCAGACCAGAATCACGAGGACACGCTCGGGATAGAGAACGACACAAGTGAACAGAAGTCCGATACCTCCGAAACAAGGCAACGTCGCTTACGTCTCACTGGAAAAGAGACATGACTGCCACAACAACAGATACTGAGAAGAACAAAACGGCAGACACATCAAGCAATAGCTTAAACAAGGAAACATAGTCCTCTTAGCCGACAGCCTGACAACATCATCGGTTCCAGTGCCAAAGGCAACAGGGAACACCTGACACATAGGACACCAACGACAGATTCACGGAAAAACAACGGCAAGACAATATCACCGGACCACGGGCATAATCAAGTCAGTCCTCACTCAGATATTACATCTGATCGAGTCGCATGCTAACTCTACCAAGAGAGAAGAGTACAACAAAGCTAACCGACAAGAGTTGGTCCACAAAGTGCTAATGATAGACAGACAAAATCATAGAGAAACATCACTTACAAAAGCAACAACGGCAGCACTCGCAGGATTCCGGCTCCATACAGGACACAGAACCACGTAACACAACTACAAACTGGGTCACATCAAGGTGCAACGACAGTTGAACACACGACTACAGGGAACGAGTCATGCATCGAGCAGCTCACCAAGAACAGACCCATGACAACGAGAAATGACAATCTCAGGAAATGCATCTTAAGGACTACGAGCACGCCTCGAGAACACAACACCCAAGAGAGAAAACATAAGAGCAGAGGGTACTCAATCAGTAGGGATGCTGACAAATTCCTCAACACTCACAAATGTCGATGCCAACACCAGAAAAATTACCAGTAACAGCACGACAGTAGACAACATCAAGGCATAGGAAGCCAAGATGAAGTCACATCGAGAAGAAGCAATTCTCTCGACTAGCCAAAATCTTACAAAAAGATCCTCGACCCGTGGTTTATCATCCCACACGCTTCTGCTGCGCACTCATCCAACGCACACAGGCATCAAAAAATAACTCGGCGTCCGCATCTCAGCACACGCCAGGCGCCATCGCAATCCATGAAAATCGTAATGTAGCACGCCACGAGTACTGATCCTGCGATCGACCGATCAGAAAAAGCCTAACTGCAAGGAAAAGAGTACCAGCTTCAGCACAAAGCCCGAAGAAAAATGCTAATCTCAGCTTACCCTTACGTCCTGAAATGATTAATGAGCCTTTACAACACGTCAGCCGCTGGACACGGCACGAAAAATACGGTACGCAACAGCTCTCGACACAGAGATTAGGTCCAAAGCCAAGCAACCGTAAAGCAAGGAGAAGATCAGGCTCAGAATAAAGCTGTCCACACTTAAGTAGACACAGGACAAAGGCATCGCTAAGGCAGCAATTCCAAGGCTAACCTCAAAAAGACTCCACCAAACGGGATGAGAAACATCAAGCTCGACCAACAAAAGCTCACCAGGAAGGAAAATCCTAGGTCGCCTGAGCATCTTCTCAATCGAGGAATCTAATCGAGCACTTCAACAGAAGTGAAACACATCAGGAGCTGAACAGACTTAGGCTGGGACGACCAAAACAACGTAAAAATGTGAATGGCCATCAGACCAACGCTAAAAGTCAACAGCAACCTAAACAACATACGAGAAAACCTCAAACAAAGTACTGCAGATTCGAGCCTTTCGGCGAACACTGCCAAGTACAACATGATCGAGACAAACACCACGATGAAAAAGAGCATTCCATCGCATCCTGACAAGAGCAAAACCATCTTGTACAGTGCTGACACAGCACGCACAAGACAACACATGGAAAATGAAGCGATACAGAATCTCGAAACCTAACGCCAGCGGATTCATCCAGCCTTCAGCTGGCAGACTGTACTAGACTTTCAGGACTCTGGTGACTATATATCTCGGATTCCCATGTACTTCACACAACAACCGCTCTGATACCACCTATGACGACCCGGATCCCGGATATCGGATATACCCAATAGGACTACCGAGTAGACCCGATACCACTTGGAACCCGCGAGACCTCCCAAAAGTTGTAAAGCTCTGAAGGGATAAAAGGATTGTCGTGTAGTACATTGAAGCCACAGAGATATAACAGTAAGTAATTAAATTTCATTAGATCAGTTTGCTAAAGTAGCGGAAATAAAATTACTTTTTAATTAACAGTTTAAATTTAACAATTATACACCAGAGTCAAGTCCAAAGCTAAAGACAGCAAGTCTAGCAGTATAGTCAACAGAACAGAAAAGACGTACCCTGAAAGTCGGGGGAAGCCCGACGAAGGTACCAGCTGGCAGCTACGAACTCGAACACCAAGTACCGCACGGAAGCAGAGCGAAGACAACCCACCTGAAAAGTAGGGGTGAGCCTCGTGTCAATGGCTCAGCAGGGGTCAAGAGGATCCCCACTGAAAAACACGCGGTAACACGGAATAACAAAATAGTAGGAAAAACAGCAGGTGTAGTAAAGCAGAAAAACTACACTACAAAGCTGTAAAGCTACGCTAGAAAGCAGTAGAAGAACAGACGGGAGCAAGAGTAGGGAGCAAGCTAAGGAAGAGGGGAAGAACCCGTACCAGACAAGTGGCTGCCGAACTGACCTCGGCACCCCAAACTACTCCAGGCAACAACAGGAAGGCGACTCTGAGCTGATGAAGTAAGGAGTTGCCGAACTGTCGACGCTGCGAGGGACCTGCAAAACAGACAAGAAACCTAGGAAAACCTAGATAGATGCAGACCCAAACAACACAACTAGGACGTAGTGCACACTACCCCGCACATGACTAGAACGTCATGCATACGACAGGACACTAACCTCAAGTATAGCCACGAGAGGGCTGACCCGGAAGGTCACAACGCACAAGAACGTGACGAGTCACGTGCCACGTGACAAAGGAACCCCTCAGTAGAAGAACGGCCAGATGCGTCCACTGACGTCTTATACTGCGCCACAAGTGTCTCGCCTACGATGCCGTCTGAAAGCCTGACAGAGTCGAAGACACACGCTGAACCAAACAGGAACTACAGTCACAAGTGACTAGTCAGGGTTACGCCCGTCGACGTAAGTCCAAAGTCCCTGACCACGTGTGCACACACTGGCTTTAGCCTAAGCCAGGCCTCTAGCTAGTTTTCTCCCCCCGAAGGACGCTACGGTCGAGGGCAACACTGCCGAACTGGGAGCCCATGAAAACTAGCTTAAGAACCGTAAACTGGGAAAGTGCCCCGCTATAAGAGCCGTCACGCCGTAACGTGACGTAAGGCTACGACTAGTGAAGGCTCACAAGACACGAGGACTCAAAACACGAGTGCAGAAGTACAGACATGCAAGAGAGCACTGTTGCACGTACTTCGAAGCACCAATGGCAGCACAACCACTACCGACAAACTCAGGACAAGGCAACTAGACCTACTCACGTAAGGATCCTTGAGTCAGACGACTCGGAGGTAAGATCGTCACAGACAACGGAACAAGCCGCCAATCGGTCTAATCCTAAGCCAGAGAAACGACGCTGTCGAAGGAAATGACACGCGGAGACCTGAGGGAACACCGAGGACCCTCAGCACACCTGGACACGTAGACCGAGGTAGGATGATACCTCACTGTAGCTAGAACCATGTCTCGAACTGACAGAACCGTCGAGACACACACAAGGTTACCTGTCAACCACTGGGTGACCCCAGGTTGAGCGGAACTAGGCAATGATGATTCGATAGTAGGAAAGAAAATCCTACTACAAGCAAGAAGACTCCTGGCTGCCTTATGACGTAGTCTTAGCCCTCATAGGATGTCAAGAGACATCCACGGGAAAGCAGGCAGACCACAAGGACAAGCCAAGATATACGGAAATCGAAATGACAGGAACCGACACTCTGGGCATAAGCGATCCATCATTCAGCTGCTAGGGAAACCAAGCAGTCAAGGAGGAAACCGCTATGCACACAGAGACAAGGACACTAGCAGTCAGGGGTAGGGCCACGAGGCGACTGTAGCGGTCCAGGACAAACCACTAGACTCAGTCAACTCCAGCTGACCTGCCCAACGAACCACCAAGCGGTCGAAGGCAGACACGCCACACGGACTAGGTGATCCAAGAGACAACTGCCAAGACGAACAGAAACTAAAACTGCGGAAAGCAGGACTCTAGAGCTGTAACGCTCCTCCTTTAGACCGCTACACGGAGGTGATGGTCTAAGGGTGAGCCGTTACACTCTAGAGAAGACAGGACTGTGGCGGTCTAAAAAAGACGCACCACACGGATGTGACGGTCGAGGGATGGAGTGTCACAGACACCGCCCTACTCAATAACCTAAGATAGAAAAACACTGTAACGGCCTAAGAGAGGTGCGTTACATGACTCTGACACACCCAGATTGGGCCGTCAGGGCCAACAGACCTAAGCCTAAGGCTCGGACAAACAGCATGTAACGGTCCAATATGGACGCGTTACAGCACCCTGGCGCATGGAGGTTGGGCCGTTAGAGCCAACCGACATAGCCAGTCAAACTCGGTCAAACAACATGTAACGGTCTAAGGAAGGCGTGTTACAAGGCTCTGACGCACAAGGGATGGGCCGTCAGAGAAAACTGACAGACACGGTCTTCGAGAAACGCCCAGGCTGTGACGCACCAACACAGGTGCGTCAGAGTCATGTGACGGTCCTACATTGGGCCGTCACACTGACCCAGCCTTGAAGACCCGAAACGACCAACGGCTGTGGCGGTCTATCGTAGGGCCGTCAGGGACCTCTGACGGTCACTGGAACGACCGCTACACCGTCATGGCGGGAAAAATAGTGGAATGGCCGAATCAGCCCGTTCCATGTCCCATTCACACCGTAGCGCATGGGAAACAAAGCCACACGACGAAAAACAACTTCTGAAAGCTGAAAAGTCCACATGCACGCATTAAATCACGAGATCGGGGCGATTTCGACGAATCGACCCTAAATGAGTCACCGAGGTTCCTGGACTCCTACCGGCCCCAAATGACGACCAAACACGACAAAACTTACGTGAATGGGATCCAGACATCCCAGCAGTCATTTTGACACTAACTATGCTAAGAATGGTTACCGTTTTCCGACGAACCCTACAAACCGCGAAAATGATGGTTTTGCTAGAACTGGCCCGATCTAGCTCGTTCGAGCACCAAACCATGCACAGAAGCAGGGAAAACGTGCAGGAGGAAGTGGCGATCCGTCTCCCTACCTCCACCGAAGAAACCGAGCGCCGAGGCGACTAAACTGCACCGAAAACCACAACGCGAACTCAACCACCGACTTTGAATCCACCGATCGGGATCGCGCCAAAACCAACCCGATCCTTGCTCCATCACGTGTCTCAGTAGCTTCCCGACGTCGTCAGCTCACCCACGAACCCCTCCGTCTGCAGCCGGAGGTGAAGAGGCGAGAGAACGAGAGAGAACGGGAGATAGAGAGAGTGAGCGCGAGTGAGAGGAGAGAGAGAAGGGGGTGGGTTTAAATAAAATGGAAATTAGAAATTTTCTAATTTCTGAAAATCCGTAAATTGCGCCAAAAATGCACAAATTAAGAAAAATACGCAAAAATAGCCAAAACGGTCGTTGCGTAGAGTACATCGCAACTGTATCGTCTGCGAGTCGAAGAATTAAGAAAGAAACTCGCTGTAGGGTTCCGTAACTAGTACGAGAGAAAAATCCACACAGTTCGTAAAACTCAACTCGAGAGCTACAAACGCGATCCAAAACTCTCCAAAAAGGATCCGAAAGACCTCATAAAGATCCGACAAGACCCTTTAAGGATCCGGGATGTTACAGTGTGAGTGCGGAGGGTTGTCCTCGGACAACGCAAGATTCTTCAAAAGATGGGTTTATGACCAGGGACTAGGATGATTTGACGGCATGTTGCCGCATTGTACGACGGTCTTAACCTGAGTCGTGTGACTCAAGGACTGTTATTTTAGCAGGTCTAGTTGACTGTCCTGAGTCTGGTGGCATTGTGCTGCCTTGTGTTCCGTGTAACTTGTGACAGGTGTGTATGTAACCTGTCCATACTTCGATGGTCTCTTTAGAGAGTCTCTACGTCAAGTGACCCCCACTAGTCATAGCCTCGTTCGACACGTGGGTGTTGACCCTACCAGGGAGTGGTAGTGTGGCTTCCCGTCAGAGATGGTTTTTAGACTAGTTACCATAGGGCCCCCTTGCCTTAGCAGCTAGAGTCCAACTTGGGGGGGGGGGGGTAACCAGTTAGAGGACCTGACCTATCGCAGTAGGTCTATGTGTGCACACTTGGTTAGGGGCAGTGGACTAGTGCTGATGAGCACTACCTTGACTAGTTCTTCTTGTTGTTGTTCCTTGGTTACTTGTACGGTGTCTCAGTTTTCACCTGGGGCGAGTAGAGAGACACTTGAGGCGCGGATTAAGACATCAGTGGACACATCCGATCTTACTTTTGGTGGGCGAGTACTCTTAGCACTTGACAGCGTGAGCCTCTTGACGTGTGGTTCTCGTGACAGCGTGAGCCTCTTGACGTGTGGTTCTCGTGACAGCGTGAGCCTCTTGACTTACGGTTTTGTCTCGTGATTCGAGGTTGAGTTCTCGTCTGTGTTGACATGGTACTTCGGGTGGTTTGTGTTCTCTAGACACCGCAGCTTTACCCGTAGTCAGTGTAGAGTACATGACGATGAGGTTGTGTATGTGTCTGTGCTCTTGGACCTTGTGGTCTAGAGTCGGGCTTTGTCACTAAGGACAAGCCTGCACGACTGAGATGTCATGGCGTGTCATGGCTGTGTGGCCAGAGTTCCTTGTGTTGGTTCAACAATTCCCGACTGTGAGATCGGGATTACTTTTCTTGCCGATAGGAGTAGGTTGTAGCGAGCCGTGGTTTCATCGACTGTCGTTTTAATGTTCTGTTATGGCTACTGCTTTTGTTGTTATTGTTACTCCTACTTTTGTTGCTATTGTTAGCACTGTTGTTTTACCGCTGTTGTTTCGTGGTGGGGATCCGCGGGACCCCTATTGAGCCAATGAGATGAGGCTCACCCCTTATTTTTCCGGTGTAGCAGTTCCTCCTCGTGATTCAGAGGTGCAGTGCCGTGGTTCTTAGTGCCATCTTAGCCAGAGTCGGGGGCATACCCGATGTTGAGTATGTTTCTTTTCCTGTAGACTGTACTTTTATTGGACTAGATTCTATTGTAAGCTCTGTAACTAATTTATTTAATTAAAAATATAATTTTATTTCTATTAATTTAATAGTCCTGTTCATAGTTATTTCCTACATTTGTTTTAAATTTCAATGTACCTTCTCACACCTTTCTATCCCTTCGTAGCTTTACAGCTCTTGGGTGGCATCTCAGGATCCAAGTGGTATCAGGTTCGCCCGGTATCTGGGTTCTGGGTCGTTACAGTTGGTATCATAGCGAGTGGTGTGGACGTACATGAGAGTTTGAGATATTACAGTGATCAGAGTCCATAAGGTGCACTACAGTCGACAGCTGGCATAGGTTTTGTGTTTGTTTACCGCTTTGCTTCTCGCGTGAGAGCTTATGTGCCCTGTGTTGGCACTGTGAAGGCGGTTTTGCTTTCATCAGAATGTTGACGTAGGACTTGGGGAATGTAATAGAGAATCACCTTTCTTTAAGGTGGTGGTCTCGGTTGTGCTGCAATGGGCAGAGCTTGTCGACAGGCGTAAGTCTGTGGTGCAGCATTCGAGATATCCGTGGCGAGATCAGGCGGATGGTGGGAATTATTAAGGGTGTAATGGCCATGAGTCTTCTCCGATGGAGATTAATATCATTTTGGCCATCCCAGCTTGAGGTTTCTCTGGCCCCTGAGGTGTCAAGGTTGTGGTTTGAGATGGCGGAATGGATGCCCTGATTGAGAGAGTGCTCGGGCGAGCTAAGGATTCCTTCCTAGTGAGCTATTGTTAGCCGAGCTTGACTTTCTCATCTTGTCTTGTGGCATCGTTTTGAGGAAAGCTTGGGAAGAGCTGTCTCAGTAAGTCCTTAATCCTACGCGTCTGTGTGTGAGCAGACTGTGTTAGTTCTGAACTTGATTTGCTATTATTTGGCGGTGGCTTGGTTTTGGACCCAGAACGTGGAATTAGGGGCCATTATGCACCGTGTTTAATGTGCCGTGCGAGGTGGCTGTTGAGATGTGAAGGTTTAGCAATAGATTCGGGACTTGAGGATCAGCTGAGGCAGGTGCTCATTATGGTTCGTGTTGTGGCTCTTGGCACGATGGTCTGCGCGGTGGCAGCTTAAGGGATGGATATTCTGAGGACTCAAGAGTTGAGATTGGCTATGTGTCCTTTGAGCTTGGTGCCTGTAGATTTGGTCACTCATGACTCTCCTTCCACTCCTATTCATGAGGAAGAAATTCATGTCTCTCCTACCCCATGGGCAGAGGTTGAAATTGAGCTACCCATGCCTCCTGCCGATGTCAGTTAGAAAAACTACTACTAAAGTATCTCCTGCAACTTCCAATTCACATATCCCAGGAGATATCCACCAACGTCTAAACACACTCCACAATGAGTTGACAGTCTTGTAATCTAATGTTGAAAGTTTCTATGATATATTTGTGAAGTGGTGGAGGATGTTGAGAAGAAAATATTAGGCTCTCATGGACAAATTAAAGAAAAGATGAATGAGGCCAAAAATGATTTAACTAAGAAACTTAGAATTCACCATGAGGACATAAAACTTATGAGAACTAATCTCTTTCTACCTCTGGTGCTCAACAACCGGCATCGATCAAGTTAAAGTTGCTCAAATTGCACATGAGGCCAAACTGATTGATTTAATGTTACATTTTGATGACAAATTTCCAAGTCAAAGGGAAGAAATCTAGGAGGTTAATGAAATAGCCAAGATCAATCAAAATTTCCTTATAGAACTGATGGTTCAACTATAAGGGATGGCTACTCAGCTATCCAAGCCACCCGCACCTCAAGCAGTAGCTTAGCCTAGCAATACCCAAGCAAGCCGCTCTATCAGAAGAGTTGAACCTATTCTGCCTAGGGGAAGAGCAAGCAAAAATTATGTTCGGTCACCCAGAAGTATTACTCTTCCTACATTCTTTTCCACTTCTATCTGACCAGAAATTGAACCCAGACCAAGAGTACAGTTTGTTCCTCCTCTTCCAGATGAAGAGTAGAAATACCCACTCTTCCAATCAACATTTACAAACATAAAAACTACAGAGAATTAGAGTCAACACTGCATTTAAAATTTAAGGCCAGAGTACAAGGGGAATCAGTTACTTCCTAAGCACATTTGTGCATCAATGACTTATCTCTGTTAGAAAAATTCAGGAAATTAAAAGCCAGTGCTTCAAATATACCATCAAAGAATAGGGACGAGTGCCTAAGAATGTGGGGTAGTATAGAAAAGAAATGGAGGAATGACTAGAAAATGCAAAATATCACATTCCCTTTCCAAATTGATCTCCTTTACCATCTTTTTTAAACTAGGAAGAAATCTATGAAACTGATTTTCCTCCTTCACAAAATAATACACTAGAAAATGAAAACGCTAATGGTTGTGTACTACTTGTATATTTCTTTTACCTGAGCATTGCATTGCTCCAGGTTCCATGTTCATCAAGTGGTATCATTGCAAGTAATATCATATGTCAATTTTTGATTTATGTAGTATCGGTTCATTTAACATGTCTGTCTCTTTTGCTCTCTATTTATTCTATCTTTACATCTTTTGCCCATTAACAAAAAGGGGAGAAAATGAAAGAAAAAAGTAGAAAATATGTGAGAACCAACTCTAGAGGAGATATAGAACATGCTTGAAAATATCTATAGTGATATCTACCTGGTCTAGGTAAAAAGGGAGAAAAATACTTAAAAATTTTAAATGGTATCATTAATTCTGTCATTAGATTTTTCAAGCAGATTATTAAAATTTTGTCATCACCAATAAGAGTTTTGTCATCATCAAAAAGGGGGAGATTGTTGAGTATATTTGGACTAAAATCTAAATATTATCTTAATTACATTAGTTTTGATGATAACAAAATTTTGGATCAATTGTGAATAAAACTCTGATTATTTATGAGAATAACAAAACTCTGATGATGACAACAAAATTGTGATGATATCAAAAGCCTTCATGTACAAAGTCTTCTGAAAAGTAGAAGTAGCATGAAAAATCATCTAAGTGTAATATAGATGCGAAAAGAACATAGCTTCTGCATTTAAGCGCATAAAACTCACTTAGGTACATTAAACTTAAATAGTCATTGAAAATGAATAAGTTAACATAGGCGCTACCAAAATAGAAGCTAAGTTTAGCATAGGCACATAAACTCAGATAGTCGGTGGAAAGACGCACTAAGCAACATAGATGCAAGAGAAGTTAACATAGGCGCTGCAACTAGAAGCTAAGTCATATAGGCACATACAAGTTCACATAGGCACAACAGTTCAAAACTTAGTAACATAGGCGCCGTAGAAATGAAGCTATCTCAACATAGCGTAGTTCCATCGCCTATCTCAACTATTGCCTATCTTATGAAACACTTAACACAGGCGCACTTAAGTTGACGTAGTCTTATGAATTCACATAGTCGCTAGAATCCTTCGACTATCTCAACATTTAAATCATCGACTATCCTAACATATTAAAAGCTATATTTCTATATATATGATAGTTGCATACTGACATAGCCGCATACTCACATAGCCGCATCTATGTCTACTTAGGTATAAAAACGAGCTATTCACATTAACGCACAGATGATCGACTATCTCAACTTTTAAAAAATCACCTATCTTATGAAGCAAGAGAGTCGCATAGATATCAGCTATCTGACTAAAGCTATCCTTAAAAGTTATATTCTCATAAACATGATAGCTGCTGTTCAAAAATGACTTAGTCGATGGTTTAAATGAGATTTCACTACCTAATCGTCTATGTTAAACAAAGACAAAAATATCTAGTTACTATCACACTGAAATTCAAAATTCAAATACATTGATTGCGACTGTGCAACATTAAATACTATCCTTGTAGTGTAAGAACGAACACAGAAGCTATGTTTCTTTTTCTATAAATTCCACTTAACTGACGACTTGGAAAGGTCAATGTTTATACTCTGCTTTAAGAAGAAACAGACTGAAAAGAAAGTGACGCAGCAGAGCAGTACAAACACATTTCAGTCTCTGCAGAAAGAAGGAGTGTTCTATTACAACATTACTTGACTTTATCTTTTTATAGAATAAACAAATACCTTCTAGAATTTGTTAGTCCTAGAAAAAGAAGAAAGCACCAAAAAGGACTCTGCTACAGAGGAAGCACCAAAAAGAAGATGGTCTCCTCAGAAATACAAGAAATCAAAGGAAGATCTACTACTATCTTTTCACGAAGAAGAAAATGCCATACCTATCAAAGACAGAAAGATCTCTCTGTTTTTGGTAGACAGCTACAAGATCCAAGGAAGAAAATGAAGCTATTTCTCTAATGATCACTTAGATGTGTTTAACGTCTACCTAGCTGAGTCTAACGATTACCAAGATGAATCTAATAGAACCAAGCACAATATATATATATATTTATATGGAGTTGCTGAACATCAAAAGAAGTTGAGCGCGTGCAGAAAAACCAAGAGAGCATACATGCGAAACGTGCTGAATGCAAACTGCCTGAGCGAACGCGCACACACACATATGAGCGAGCCAAGTAAGCAAACCCCATCCAGCACAATCTTTCATTGCAAGTGTTGAGAGAAATAGAAGCTCAATCTTTTTTTCAACCATGTAGCTACTGCATACTCAAGAGAAGAAGAAGAAGTAACTGCGACTTCCTACTGCAATCTTCTTAGCTTCTTCTCTAAGCCTTCTGTGATTCTCTGATTTTCTCTTTAGAAGGCTTTTTTCATTTAGTTCAAGATCGATTGATTTCACTCTTATTTTCATCTTGAACTTGTTGTAATAATTGTACACACTCTGCCTATCGAGAGGCAATCTTTGTATAATCTCCCTTGAAAAGTGGTGATGTTCTCCTTGAGGGGAGAAGCTCTTGCTCAAGGGCAAGAGGATCAGTAGGAGGTCTGTATCCTATGGCAACTAGAAGTAGGTTTGTATCATGTGTGATCAATAGGAGGTCGGTATCCTATAGGTTTGGCTGTACCTAGAAATCAGCTGGGGCTCTAGTGAGAGAGCACCCATGGTGTGGCTGAATACATGATCAAAAATAGCTATGGCTCTAGTTAAGAGAGCGCATGTGGTGTGACCGAACACTTGACCAAAAATAGCTGGGGTTCGAGTGAAAGAACGCCCGTGGTGTGGTTGAACATCCAATCAAAAATAGTCGGTATAACTATTCCCAATTGGGGGAGAGTAGAAATCTGAGTGGTTGCTAGGGACTGGACATAGGACTGACTACTGGTCAGGGCCGAACCAGTATAAAATTGCTGCACCCATTTGTATGATTGATGTTATCTTTTTATTTCTGTCCATAATACCACTATAGCATTTACATTTCTATTCTGCATTCATCTTAAATATTTATTTATCACGATTAATTTTTAATTACCCATTCACCTCCCCTCTGAGTCAACCATTTATTGGGCAACATATATATGCAAAAATATCTAAATTTAATATTATAAACTCTTTTTCATATGCTTGTAAGTCTTTCTCTCTTTGGTAATGGGCTACAGTGTATTATAAAAGTTAAGTTTTTAGGTAACGGTGGTTTCTACCATGAGAAAGGTTCATTGCACACACTGGATGGGCTGCAAACCCTGGGTGTTCGATGCCTTTAATTTTTTTTTAAAATTTGTTTGAAGTGGCCCCCAAGGTATCCTAACTTGGGGTGCAAGCCACGTCACTGTTGGATTACCCAAAAAGAAATAAAAAAGAAATCAAATCGAATGAATAGTGTTAGTCCCATTCTTTTAAAAATAGATTTATTTTATTTTTAATATTTTTGATAATCGAATGGTGACGTGACTTGCATCCTAAGTTAAGATATCTTGGAAGTCACTTTAAGAAAATTTTAAAAAAAATTAAAGGCACTGCACACCTAGGTGTGCAGCACGCCTTTCTCTTCAGCCATTTCATTATCCTCGTGTTGCTCATGCTTGTCCCACAATTCAAAGGTTATCCATTTCTTGCCTAGAAGAGAAAGACAATAACCCAACCTAGGGAACATCAATAGTCCAGATTCATAAAAAATGCAAATACCAAATTTTAAGTTTTAACATCACTAAGTCATGGATTGCTATTGTTGATCTCATTAGGTACTTCCTCACATTATTTCATTGAGATGAACACCTTGTTAACACGACTAACTTGTGCCAATTCACATCAAACACATGATGTGTGCAGAACATTTTAGAGTTAAAAAAGATTTTTTTTCAAATAAACTATTGTTAAAGTTGAAATGACAAAAAAAACTATGCTTAAAAATGCATTAGGAAGAATATCCTTGCATTTGACGAAATGTTACAAAAATACTATTGGGGTTAACTTCCATTGATAAAAAGATAAATATCGTACAATGATTTGAATATTCCCATAATTTTGTAATTAAAATACTAAAATGTCCCTCTTACGATCTCAAATTTCCAACCTTTATATGAGAGAGAAGAGAGAGAGAGGGAGAGAGATAGACCGGTGACAGTGGTCCTCTGATGCTATCAACTGGGTGGGAGGTTTATAGAGAGAGAGGGAGGAAGGACGGGAGGTGCTTCCCCTCCAACGCCGACAAATACCCTAAAGAGAGATATTGTTGAGAGAGAGAGAGAGAGAGAAAAACACACACATAGAGAGAGAATCACTGGTAGCTCTGCTGTTAATAGAGGGAGAGAGAGAGTAGGGAGAGAGGAGAGGGTTATACCGTATGGCGGGTGGAGTTCCGACGCACAAACAAATATCCCATAGAGAGAGAGTGTGTGTTAGATCGTTGGCATCAGATCTCCCCTTCCCCTCGATGCCGGCTTCGATCTCCCCTCCCCCTTGAGCGCATCCCCCTGATCTGGAACAACTTGATGAAATCATGGAACTGGCCGTGGATGTCGCCGCACGGTAACGAGAAACTTGACCAGCTGCACGTTCCACTCCTCTGTCAAGATCGCCCGCACCTACTCGTAGAGCGCCTTCACCTTTGCCTTCGGCAGGAACTTACACTCCTTGATGAGCTCGATCTACCGGTCCAGATCTACATGTCACGACATCTTCCCCCATTGCCTCCGACCGCTCCAATATGCAAAGCTAGCCCTCTTGGAAGTGGCGACAACCACCGATAGGAAATCGACCCTGGCAGATCACCTCAGATGGATCCACGCATCGTCTAGTGGATTGCCTATTGCTCTGGCATCACGAGCCACAAAGAGGGAGAAAGAGAGAGATCTATCTCCAAGCTCTTCCTTCGATCATCCCCTTGTCGACGAGCACCCTTGGCTTGTGTGTGTGTGTAAGAGAGAGAGAAAGAGAGAGAGAGAGAGAGAGCTACTGGTCGTGCTTCAATCCATCTGACAGTACTTGTTGGAGGAGTAGCAACAACTCCAACTCCAGCTGGGCAGCTCGATAGCGGCGGCAGCCTCCCTGCATCCTCTGACGCCTCCTCCTGCTACACCTCTGTGGGATCCCCCTTATGCCCTACCTCATCGAGAACTGGGGGGACCTCCCCTCAAGGTCAACGACTCCATGGGTTCCCCCTCATGCGATGTCGTCTCCACCAACTGGGTCCCGTCTGACAAGTATGCAAGCCACCGTCCTCCTGGTTCACCCCGAGTCCCCACAGTCGTTGCCATCACTAATGCCACAACAGGAACCGTTGCTCCTGCCGACACTGATCATATCCAAGGGGCTGGCTGTAATGCCCCGGATTTTTCGGATCATTTTAGTGGGTCTCGGAGTGTATTTTGTGCTTTACACGTGTTTTTCCCTGATGTGCCTTCGGAACTCTTTGCAGGGCAAACTGTGGCGTCCTTCGACTCCGGGACTGTACCACTGCGTTGTGCTCTTCCCTAGGATCACAGAGGTAATTTTTCGTAATTTTCTGAATTTATCAAATTTTCAGGTTTTCCTATATATACTAAACCCTTTTCTCTCTCCCCCTCTCATTCTCCCTTTCTCACTCTCTCTCTTCTCTCACGCCCTCTTTCTCCCCTCTCTTCTCCGACGGCCGACGGAGCGAGGCGGGGGCGAGGCGGAGGCGGCGCGGGTGAGGACGCGGGCGAGGATGGGCGAGGGTCGAGGCGGTGGAGGCGCGTGGGAGCTCGTGGCGCGGTCGCGAGCCGGCGAGGGTTTCACGGCGTTTCTTCGCGGATCGGTGAGCTCGGGGCGCGAAATCTTCGGTGGAGGTAGGGTGATGGTTCCCCAGCTCGTGCACTTCCTTTCCCGCGAGTTTCGTAGGCCGTGGTGAGCCGAGCGGGTGGAATCGGGGTTTTTGGGCAAAACCCATGTTTTAGGGCTTGTGGGCCGATCTCTCGTTTCAGTGCGTTTTAGGCCGATCCGAGGCCGTAGATGCATGCTAGGGGCTTCTGGGGAGCTTCCCCCTTGTTTTCCCCCTCTCTGTGGAGGTATGGGGGCGTGGGACGAGTTTTGGGTCGTTTCCCGCCGTAGCGTTCTCGGAAGGAAGTGACGGTCCTTCCAGTGGCCGTCACTTGGTGTAACGCGCCTGGGCAGGGCCGTTACATCCCCCTTCTGTTGGCCTTTGGTGGTCTGTGGGTGTGACGGTCCCACGATAGACCGCCAGGTGCTGTGACGCACCAGGGCTAGACCGTTAGAGTCTCTTCCGTTGGTTTTCGGGTCAGGCGTGTGACGCACCAGGGCTGGCGCGTCACAGCCTTGTGACGCCCCAGGGTGGGTGCGTCACATTCCCTGTTACCCAGCTGAGGGCTGGGGGTGTGACGGTGCCCTCTGGACCGTTACATGCTTGTAACGCGCCCAGGGTGGGCCGTCAGAGCTGTTTTATCCGTTGGGGAGGGCAGCGTGTGTGACGCGCCAGGCCAGACGCGCTACATCCGTGTAACGCGTTGGGGCAAGCGCGTTACATCCTGCTTTCACGCTGAGAGCGTGAGGCGTGTAACGCACCAGGGCAAGCGCGTTACATTCGTGTAACGCGCTGGGCCAGGCGCGTTACATCCTGTGTTTCTTCGGGCCGTGTAACGGCCTGCGTTAGGCCGCCAGGTGGATGTGACGGTCTCGCCTAGACCGTTACAACCCTGTGACGGTCTAGGGTTAGACCGTCAGGCTTTGTGTCGTTCCGAGGCGAGTTTTTGTGTTCTCCGCCTTGCCCCGCAATGTGTGGATCCCTAGTCGACCCGGTTGGGACCCAGTGGTCGACCTGCGGTCTTGTGAGTGTCCTTGACACCCGTGGGTTTCTGTGTCCGTGTTTTGAGGGTGTCTGGAGGACCGTGTTATCTCGTTTAGCGTGCCCGTAGGGTTGAGAGTCCGGGTGACTTCTCGCGTGCTGGGCCTTCGTGTTACGCTCGATCGAGTCACCGTGTATCGGTGTGTGTGCGGTGGGGTGTCCCCCGCATGCCGTGAGTTTCTTTGGAAGGCGATTCCCATGTGGGCCACGTGGTTGGTCTTGGACTGCGAGTCCAGTTATCCGGCCTGGGGCTGGAGGTTTCCCGCTTGCTTCAAGATGGGAAATCGTCGTGGCGGCTTGTGTGCTGCCTTGGGAATCGTGCTTCTATGTTTTCCGTGTGGCCCGTGTGGGTGGCCTTAGTCCTTTGCGTTCCCTTCCCAAGGGAATGGTCTTGGCAGCTCGTGTGTTGTCTCGGTGCTCGTGCTACCGTGGTTTTAGACCTAGAGGTTGGACTCGATTGACGGCCTTGTGCTGTTGCGTACAACGGTCTTGACCCCGAGTCTTGTGACTCAAGGACCGTTGGGTGTAGTGTGTCTAGAGGACTGTCCAGAGTCCAGTGACTTAGCGTCACTTGGGTTTTCTCGACTCTCGCGCACGGTGCGTGCGTGACCGTGGACTGTAAGTCCTGTTTCTTCTCCGACTGTGGTCACCGTGTGACGGGGCCGGTACGTGGGGTGTTCCCCGTACGTCGTCGGATGCAGACGTTGTTTTCCGTTGAGAGTCTACTCCTTCAGTGACCCTCCACTAGTCGTAGCCCACCAGTACGAGGTGCTGGTCTCACCTGGGAGTGGTGTACGGGCACCCACCTTTCGAGACGGTTTGTGGACCGGTTACCGTAGGCCCCTCGTCGTAGCCAGAGTCTGGCTGCGGGGGAAAACCGGTCAGAGGGCCAGACCTAGGACGCGTGGTCTGTGTGTGCACACGTGGTTGGGGACTGTGGACGCACGTCGACGGGCGTGACCCCAGCTAGTCACTTGTTTGTGGTTACTTGTACGGTGTTCGCGCCTCGGGTAGGACCTACCACGTCAGGCGGTTCACCTGCGGTGCGGTGTAAGACGTCAGGGGACGCTACCGGCTGTGCTTCTAGTGGGTGGTACTCCTGTCGAGTACGGAGTGACAGACTGTTAGTTTCTGTGTCTTTGACCTTCGGGTTTCGGTCGTGTTGACCATTGAGTTTCGGTTGGTTCGCCGTGACGCGTGTGTTGGTTTTCGCGTCATGAGATTAGTGCTAGTGGCTTTACCGAGGTTGGGTCTTGTTGTGCGGTACCTGCGATCGGATGGTCGGGGTTGCACCTTGGACAGCGTGTCCAGGTCGGCTGTGTCCGGGGGACAGGCCTCTGCGGCATGGTTGCCGTGTGTTGTTACTTCGGTAGGCGGTACTAGCGTGGTTAGGTAGCCTCGACTGCGTGATCGAGGTGTGCCTTCTGGTACAGTAGGAGTAGCTGTAGTGCCGAGTTTTTTGACCGGCCACCGGTTTGCTGTTCCTGCTGTAGTTGTAGCTCTCCCTTCCGCTACCGCCGTTGTTTCTGGTTGGGGTTCCGCGGGATCCCTGCTGAGTCTCTGTTTTGGAGACTCATTCCCTGCTTTTCAGGTGTTGCGGTTCTTCCTCGTGGTTCGAGGGTGCGGAGCGGAGGTTTTCAGTTGCCAGCTTGCCGGGCCGAGTGTTCACTTGGCATGTGGTACGCTTTACTGCTTTAGATTGTACTTTCTGTTGGACTGGACTCTGTTGTAGCTGTTGTTGTTCTTTCTTTCAGCTTGTTGTTCTTGATTGTCCTGCTTTATTTCCTATTTCTTTGTGCCTCCACACTCCTTTTAGCCCTTCCGAGCCCTCCCGGCTCGTGGGCGGCGGTGCGAGTCTCGGGTTATCGGGCCTTCCCGGTAATCGGATTCTCGGGTCGTTACAGCTGGTATCAGAGCGGTGGTTGTGGGCGTACTTAGGAATTCGAAACATTGCAGTGATCAGAGTCCGTAAGGTCCAGTACAGTCGGCAGCTGGCTTAGGGTTTTGTGTTCGCTTTCCGCCTTGTTTCTCGCTTGAGAGCTTGAGTGCGCTGTGCGGCGCTGTGAAGGTGGTTGCTGTCCGCGGCTTTCGTGCCAGCATGGGGTCTAAGGATCGAGGTCGAGAGCCTTCTCCCTCATCGGTGGTGGCCCTGGTTGTGCTGCGTTGGGCAGAGGTTGCTGGCAGGCGTGAGCTCGCGGTGCTGCGTTCGAGGAACCTGTAGCGTGGTCAGGTGGCTGGTGCGGACTGTTCTTGGTTAAGTGGCCGTGAGCGTGCTCTGAGGGAGCTGCTGTCGGTTTTTGGTCACTCCAGCTTGAGGTTTGTCCAGCCCCTGAGGTGTTCAGGTTGTGGTTTAAGGTGGCAGAGTGGGTGTTCTGATCGAGAAGTGTGCTCGGGTGAGCGGGGGATCTTCTCGGTGAGCTGCCGTTTTGTCGAGCCTGATGTCCTTGTCGTGTTCTGTGGCGTCAGAAACGACGTGTCGGTCCCGATTGTTTTGCGGATTTCGAGACAGGATTTGGCAGAGATGTCCCGGTAAGTCTTGCTCCTGCGCTCTCGTGTGCGAATGGGGTGTGTTCGCCCTGGAGTTGTCTTGAGATGTGAAGGCTCCGCGGTGAGTTCGGGACTCGAGGATGAGTGTCGGCGGTTGTTGTTATGGCTCGTGTTGCGGCTCTTGGCATGCCGTGTTGCAGTTCGAGGAATTGCAGCGGTGGTGCATCGAGAGATGCTGTGATTGTGGTCCGACGTGACACTCGTCGAGTGTGTCGGAGGCGCTGACCTGATGGAAGCGATGGTTTTCCTTGGTGCTGGATGGTGCTGTTTCCAGCGTGCGCGAGGTTTGAGGTCAGGTCGAGCGTGGAGTCCTTCCGTTGGTCGGAAGTGCGTTTGGTCTCCCCTTTGGTTGGAGAGACTATGTTGGGTTAAGGTTCGTCGTCTTGCATTGCGTGCCCGGATTGGTTGGCCTTGCGTGCCATGAAGTCCGTGCGAGACGTGCTCCTTGTCTTGGCAAGGTGGCTGCCTGTGAGAAGTTGTGCCCATTCCCTTGTCGCATGAGGGTGCTGGCGCTGTTCCGGAAGGATGAGTGCTGGGTGGGCGGTGTTTGCTTTCTTGGCTGTGCGCGCAGATTTGAGTGCGCAGCGGAAGCGTGGTGGGCCCATAACCCACTGGTTCAGGATCGTAGCGTTGGTTGCTACGGGCGGATTCCTGAGTTTGCGTTGAGCATCGGAGGATGGGTTCCTCGGTGTGAAACGTGTTGTTGCCGTGCCGTTGCCCGAGATATCGTGGTGGTGGGCACTGGCAGGATGGAGTGTTGGGGGAATATGCTGGCGGGTGCGCCGCATGAGTGCCCTGTTCCGGTGTTGGAAGCTGTGTCAGGCGTCGGTGTTGGACCTGGATGAGGTTGTTGAGGATGTCGCCTGACGGAGGTCGAGGACGTGTTGGTCAGAGTCGGCGGCTTGGTGCCCGACTTGTGTTCCCAATCGTGTCCTCGCTTGAGATCGTGCTTTGAGGAAGTGGTCTCTGGCAGGCCGTGGGTTCCTGTTGGTTCTACGGTCTTGTCGGATCGTGGCGGTGAGATGTTTGTTGCTTTGGGGTCCTTGATAGGACGTTGGTGTCGCAATGGTTATCCCTGGTTGGTGACCAGCATGGGATGGTTTCCCTGTGAGTCTGAGTCCAGTGAGGTGATGACTGAAGACACCAGGATCTTGTCATTTGGTTTCGTCGTGCTCCCCGAGAGGGTCGACTTGGAGCGATGTTCGAGCTCGGATGCGGTGTCCGAGAGGAGTGCTGCTCGAGATGTGGCATCGGTCTGTGTGGGAGTCGACGGATGGCTTGCTGAGGTTTGGAATGATTCCTTTGGACCCGGTCGAGGACCAGGAAAGAAGGAAGAAGCTGAGCGAGCAGTTGGTGACCAGTGGATGGTCTTTTCAGAGACAGAAGATGCTGGTTGTTGGGGCTCGAGCGTGGCGAGAGCCGTGTGCCAGCGAGACCTTTGGTGGTCGTTTCTGTGATGTGCCTTTCCGGATGGGATCTGGGCTTTATCGAAGTGTGTCTTCTGACGAGAGTTGGCACAGTGTTATGTCTGGATTTCGGCTTGCCAAGTGTGAGGTGTTCGTTGGTGTTGAGCCGAAGGGCTGGTTGCGGTCTGTTGAGATGGCTGCGTGAGCCGTTGGAGGCTCTGTTTTAGTTGCTCCCTTGAGGAGGGTGTGCGACTTGTCAGCTAGCTGTGAAGCTGATGTGCGATTTGTCTACCGACCATTGGATGAATCGGTAGCTGTTGCTCGTGTCGAGGGTCGTGATTCCTCGGTGGGCGAGATTGTGGTTGCGGCGCCATGATTGGTTCTCGCGTTGTCTGAGGTGATGCCGGACTGTGTCCTTTGGTATATACCTGCTCTGTTGGCCAGTGTGCTTGGCGCGAGGAGCGAGGTGTTGTTTGTGATTGTAAGTCTGGCTGTGTCCCTCAGGATCGGTGTTTTCGTGAGAATCGAGGTTTTCTGTGCTAGGGCTCTGACAGCGTGTCAGTTGGTTCAGTGTTCTTCCCCTGGGACTTCGTGCTAGGTCCTGAATTTCGAGGACGAAATTCCTTAAGGGGGGAGGGCTGTAATGCCCCGGATTTTTCGGATCATTTTAGTGGGTCTCGGAGTGTATTTTGTGCTTTACACGTGTTTTTCCCTGATGTGCCTTCGGAACTCTTTGCAGGGCAAACCGTGACGTCCTTCGACTTCGGGACTGTACCACTGCGTTGTGCTCTTCCCGAGGATCACAGAGGTAATTTTTCATAATTTTCTGAATTTATCAAATTTTCAGGTTTTCCTATATATACTAAACCCTTTTCTCTTTCCCCCTCTCATTCTCCCTTTCTCACTCTCTCTCTTCTCTCACGCCCTCTTTCTCCCCTCTCTTCTCCGGCGGCCGACGGAGCGAGGCGGGGGCGAGGCGGAGGCGGCGCGGGTGAGGACGCGGGCGAGGATGGGCGAGGATCGAGGCGGTGGAGGCGCGTGGGAGCTCGTGGCGCGGTCGCGAGCCGGCGAGGGTTTCACGGCGTTTCTTCGCGGATCGGTGAGCTCGGGGCGCGAAATCTTCGGTGGAGGTAGGGTGATGGTTCCCCAGCTCGTGCACTTCCTTTCCCGCGAGTTTCGTAGGCCGTGGTGAGCCGAGCGGGTGGAATCGGGGTTTTTGGGCAAAACCCATGTTTTAGGGCTTGTGGGCCGATCTCTCGTTTCAGTGCGTTTTAGGCCGATCCGAGGCCGTAGATGCATGCTAGGGGCTTCTGGGGAGCTTCCCCCTTGTTTTCCCCCTCTCCTGTGGAGGTATGGGGGCGTGGGACGAGTTTTGGGTCGTTTCCCGCCGTAGCGTTCTCGGAAGGAAGTGACGGTCCTTCCAGTGGCCGTCACTTGGTGTAACGCGCCTGGGCAGGGCCGTTACATCCCCCTTCTGTTGGCCTTTGGTGGTCTGTGGGTGTGACGGTCCCACGATAGACCGCCAGGTGCTGTGACGCACCAGGGCTAGACCGTTAGAGTCTCTTCCGTTGGTTTTCGGGTCAGGCGTGTGACGCACCAGGGCTGGCGCGTCACAGCCTTGTGACGCCCCAGGGTGGGTGCGTCACATTCCCTGTTACCCAGCTGAGGGCTGGGGGTGTGACGGTGCCCTCTGGACCGTTACATGCTTGTAACGCGCCCAGGGTGGGCCGTCAGAGCTGTTTTATCCGTTGGGGAGGGCAGCGTGTGTGACGCGCCAGGCCAGACGCGCTACATCCGTGTAACGCGTTGGGGCAAGCGCGTTACATCCTGCTTTCACGCTGAGAGCGTGAGGCGTGTAACGCACCAGGGCAAGCGCGTTACATTCGTGTAACGCGCTGGGCCAGGCGCGTTACATCCTGTGTTTCTTCGGGCCGTGTAACGGCCTGCGTTAGGCCGCCAGGTGGATGTGACGGTCTCGCCTAGACCGTTACAACCCTGTGACGGTCTAGGGTTAGACCGTCAGGCTTTGTGTCGTTCCGAGGCGAGTTTTTGTGTTCTCCGCCTTGCCCCGCAATGTGTGGATCCCTAGTCGACCCGGTTGGGACCCAGTGGTCGACCTGCGGTCTTGTGAGTGTCCTTGACACCCGTGGGTTTCTATGTCCGTGTTTTGAGGGTGTCTGGAGGACCGTGTTATCTTGTTTAGCGTGCCCTTAGGGTTGAGAGTCCGGGTGACTTCTCGCGTGCTGGGCCTTCGTGTTACGCTCGATCGAGTCACCGTGTATCGGTGTGTGTGCGGTGGGGTGTCCCCCGCATGCCGTGAGTTTCTTTGGAAGGCGATTCCCATGTGGGCCACGTGGTTGGTCTTGGACTGCGAGTCCAGTTATCCGGCCTGGGGCTGGAGGTTTCCCGCTTGCTTCAAGATGGGAAATCGGCGTGGCGGCTTGTGTGCTGCCTTGGGAATCGTGCTTCTATGTTTTCCGTGTGGCCCGTGTGGGTGGCCTTAGTCCTTTGCGTTCCCTTCCCAAGGGAATGGTCTTGGCAGCTCGTGTGTTGTCTCGGTGCCCGTGCTACCGTGGTTTTAGACCTAGAGGTTGGACTCGATTGACGGCCTTGTGCTGTTGCGTACAACGGTCTTGACCCCGAGTCTTGTGACTCAAGGACCGTTGGGTGTAGTGTGTCTAGAGGACTGTCCAGAGTCCAGTGACTTAGCGTCACTTGGGTTTTCTCGACTCTCGCGCACGGTGCGTGCGTGACCGTGGACTGTAAGTCCTGTTTCTTCTCCGACTGTGGTCACCTTGTGACGGGGCCGGTACGTGGGGTGTTCCCCGTACGTCGTCGGATGCAGACGTTGTTTTCCGTTGAGAGTCTACTCCTTCAGTGACCCTCCACTAGTCGTAGCCCACCAGTACGAGGTGCTGGTCTCACCTGGGAGTGGTGTACGGGCACCCACCTTTCGAGACGGTTTGTGGACCGGTTACCGTAGGCCCCTCGTCGTAGCTAGAGTCCGGCTGCGGGGGAAAACCGGTCAGAGGGCTAGACCTAGGACGCGTGGTCTGTGTGTGCACACGTGGTTGGGGACTGTGGACGCACGTCGACGGGCGTGACCCCAGCTAGTCACTTGTTTGTGGTTACTTGTACGGTGTTCGCGCCTCGGGTAGGACCTACCACGTCAGGCGGTTCACCTGCGGTGCGGTGTAAGACGTCAGGGGACGCTACCGGCTGTGCTTCTAGTGGGTGGTACTCCTGTCGAGTACGGAGTGACAGACTGTTAGTTTCTGTGTCTTTGACCTTCGGGTTTCGGTCGTGTTGACCGTTGAGTTTCGGTTGGTTCGCCGTGACGCGTGTGTTGGTTTTCGCGTCATGAGATTAGTGCTAGTGGCTTTACCGAGGTTGGGTCTTGTTGTGCGGTACCTGCGATCGGATGGTCGGGGTTGCACCTTGGACAACGTGTCCAGGTCGGCTGTGTCCGGGGGACAGGCCTCTGCGGCATGGCTGCCGTGTGTTATTACTTCGGTAGGCGGTACTAGCGTGGTTAGGTAGCCTCGACTGCGTGATCGAGGTGTGCCTTCTGGTACAGTAGGAGTAGCTGTAGTGCCGAGTTTTTTGACCGGCCACCGGTTTGCTGTTCCTGCTGTAGTTGTAGCTCTCCCTTCCGCTACCGCCGTTGTTTCTGGTTGGGGTTCCGCGGGATCCCTGCTGAGTCTCTGTTTTGGAGACTCATTCCCTGCTTTTCAGGTGTTGCGGTTCTTCCTCGTGGTTCGAGGGTGCGGAGCGGAGGTTTTCAGTTGCCAGCTTACCGGGCCGAGTGTTCACTTGACATGTGGTACGCTTTACTGCTTTAGACTGTACTTTCTGTTGGACTGGACTCTGTTGTAGCTGTTGTTGTTCTTTCTTTCAACTTGTTGTTCTTGATTGTCTTGCTTTATTTCCTATTTCTTTGTGCCTCCACACTCCTTTTAGTCCTTCCGAACCCTCCCGACTCGTGGGCGGCGGTGCGAGTCTCGAGTTATCGGGTCTTCCCGGTAATCGGATTCTCGGGTCGTTACACTGGTAACCCTTGCACCTTGTCTTTAGACTCGCCACCACCGCTACAGACCATGGTCTCCTTCCTAGTTGATTAGGGTTTTCAAGAGGTGAGAGAGAGATGGGCTCTCATAGCTAGGGGTATTTTTGACATTTCTTACATTTAGTTAAAGATAACTATCGTTAAGTTCACGGTCAGTAACATGGAGTTTCGACGATGACATTTTTGAAATATTTCATCAAAAATAATGATATATCTGCTAATACATTTTCAAGCATAGATTTTTTATCATTTCAATTTTAACAGTGATTTATTTGCAAAAAACAAAAAAGAAAAGATAACATTTTCCCCCCTTAAAACCATTGGATCATGTATCTCCCTCGTTGCTAAAGCCAATAATATCACAACCAACCACAAGGAACTTGGTTGCACTCTGCCACTCCCTCCCCTTCTCATGTTCAGCTTCTTTCTTAATGGCCAACCTCAGCTTGGATCTTACCTGTGAGGCCATTTTCACTTCCCTTTTATCTTCACCAGATCGGCGGCCTCTCCATTCTCAACTTTGCCTTCCTCAACTTCTCCGACGCTGCCGCCGGCATCGCCTCTGAGGATCCCCCTCAACCATTCACTCAGCTGCTTCAGGGCGGTCACATCTGTACAATTCAATTCAGACACTCCATTAATTCAGAAAAATCTAAGCCATGACTCCCGGAGGAGAAGAAGAAGATAGGTAGGTTTTACAAGGCAAATTGAAAACCTAGTCTTGGGACAGTGTGGCCTTGAGGGTGCCTTAGGACCAGTGGGTCGTGGAAGGCGCCTGCGATGTCCTCCCCCGGCTGCTTCAGCCAGTCCTTTTCGCCAATCAGGTGCACGGAGCTCACCTTGATGGGGTCACTGTAGGCGACGTCGCAGATGGTCGGGTCCCTGAACTTGCTTCCGGAGATTGAGACGAACAGCTTCATGGGGGGTTGCTGCTGCAGGATCTTCCCCTGTTGCCCATTGCCATGATAATAATAATAATATATATATCAAGGAGCTCAGAGCACAGTGATGGGTGTTTCTGAAATATTGGAATGTTCATATGGGCAAATTCATAATGCACAATGGAAGGACATGTGTCAGTTTTTTTTTTTTCTGACCTGAGATTGGTATCCTAACAGGAGCGCTGAGAGTGTTGCACCCTGCAACAGTTTGACATGAGTTAGCTTCCGTGAAATTTGATAAAAGAATTAGATTTTAGCTTATATACTCTTAAATTTTTTCTTTATCATCATGCTACACTTCTAAATCTCATCCTATCTGCATTTATATTGTCATAATGCAGCAGTGCTGGTTACTTTTACACCTCTTTGGTAGAGAGAGAGAGAGAGAGAGTTAATTAACCTGGGTTATCCCCCGTGGGATAGTCCAACGGAGATAAAGATGTTTCTCTCTTTTTTTTGTGAACAATGGGTCAAGAAGGGGTTAACTATGTTCCACCCTGAGAAGTGGGTTAAAAGGAGAGGGTTTAACTCGGGCTTAACACTCACTTGTCCCGGATTAAACTAATTCTCTTTACCAAAGCACATTTCGTGCTAACCCAAGAATATATATCCTTACGACAAGTGGGGGGGGGAGGGGGGATAACCCTCAACCAAAAAAAGATGCTTCTACTTACTTTTAACTCTCAATGGTAGCAGGGTCAAAGTGAGATGATGTTTCTTCTAAAGTGGATATGAACATAAGATCTAATTGATATTCCCTATTATATTGGTATCTAAACTGAGGGTTACTGCAAGAGGGGTATAATGGTCTTTGCCTCGTTCAGATGTCTGGTCAGGATTTCCACAGACGCCAAAGTTTACAAGAGCATAAAAACCCACAGGATATGAATGGCAAAATATTACTCAAAAAAAAAAAGAAGTCGAAAGCTTTTGCTCGTGCACCTGAGAGAAGCCGAGCAACCCATGAAAAGGGCCATGGTTGGTGATGTACTCGCAGAGGTAGGAGATGCACTTGTCCAGATTCTGATACTCGGTGAAATCCTGATCAGAAGATAGTGAGGGATCATATGTGTGAGTGGTGGTAAGTATACATATGAGCCTATTTTTCATCTGGATTCCGATCTGGGGATACATGACCACATTGGTGGTGGGTCAAGGACTCTCATTTGGTCTCAACCAACGAAAGTGTAAGATCAACTTTTAATATGATTGCCCTCCATTAGATCTAGTAATAATACTTCTACAACTTAAAATATAAGGTAAACTATATAGATATTGCAAAATTTTATTTTATAAAAAAAATAAGAAAAGATTTAAACACCTGATTCAACTTTTAGTCAGACATAGACACACTACGGTACCGGATCATGGACAAATCTAATCCGGTACGACGGATCATCGGGGAGTCGGTGAATCCTGGTCTCAAGTGGATGCAATCTGATCCCATCTGAAAACCAACCTTATTGGCCTGGAACCACTCGAAGTAGGGTGGGGGATGGATGCCCTCAATGTCTGATTTACCGGCTGCTGGGAATATGCCATCCAGGAACACCTGCAGTTGCACAGCCCACCTAAGAGATATATATATATATATATATATATATAGACAGAGAGAGAGAAAGGGAGAGAGAGAGAGAGAGAAGAGGCAGAGAAGCACCAGGTTGAATCCAGCAAAGATGGAAGGATCCCATCTGCTTATTTGCTTCTGCAAGAAGCTCCCACTGGTTCGAAACCCATGAAGGCACAGGATCTTCAACTTCGCCGTCTCGCCCAGTACTTCAGCGCCAGATCCTTCGCCTTCAAATGCCATGTGAACTTTGGAGAGCAGGCTTCTTCGACTGTGTAAATAAAGGGCTTGCTGGAGGATGGCGCGAGGTTGCACGTTTGTTGAGGCCTTCTTTAAAGTAAATGGGTTGGTGAGCTCGAGGTGTCGTGAGTAAGACGAGGGGACACCGTGCTGTTACCTACCCGCAGGGCCGTAGCAACGCACCTACCCACCGAGCGGATCAGGTCCGGTCCGGGTCCAAGTCGCGTGCATAAGAGCATGGGATCCGGATTGAGATCCACTGGCTTAGAACTGATCGGATAGACCGACAGACCAAACATACTTAGAACCATAGCAGACCTAATAAAGTTATTGGGTAAATGAATAAACGGGTTGCACCTTGAGTCTCCCTCTTTTTCCCACTTGACATTAAATATCTAATGGATCTGAGAAAGGATACATTTAATCATAAATTTTCACACACAATGTTAACATCGACTTATTTATAAACCTAGCTAGATTTGTATAAACTTATTTACGATCTTATATTGCATTAAGATAAAGGTAAATAGATATTGTAGAGGGAGATTTTTTTTCTCTTCCCCAATGAGCCCAATAATGTGGCCCAGTCCATAATTTCAAGCAATGACCTATCAAGCTTGGCCCATTTAAAAGACCCACTAATGTCACCCAGCTCACTTAGAGCATCAAGGGCCCAATAGATACTGCCAAGCCCAGCACGTCCCACGAAATAGATAGTTTCTTTCTTCTACCAGGTGTCAGGTCGAGAGGGAAACCCCACAAAACCACCACGGTCCTAAGGCCACCATCGGAGGCTTAGAGTATTAACTCGGTCCGGAGTCTCGAGTAAGAATCAAACGTTAGCTCGATCCTTGGGCACCAGAGAGAGCTCGAGTACTAACTCGACCAATGGCCCCCAGGCTATCATGAGAGGTCTAGAGTATTAATTCGGTGCCAAACCCTAAGTGAGAATTAAACATTAGCTTGATCCCTGAACATCATAGAGAGCTTGAGTACTAACTCGACCAATGGCCCTCGGGCCACCATCAAAGGCCTAGAGTATTAACTCGATCGCGAGACCCGAGTGAGAATCAAGCATTAGCTTGATCCTCGAGCATCAGAAAGTTTGAGCATTAACTTAACTACCATCCACAGTAAAAAGAAGACGTTGGCTCTGTCATGTCCCGGATTTTTCGGATTAGAATCCGTGGATTTCGGAGCACTTTCGTGGGTCCCGGATCATATTTTGTGATTTACTCGGGTTTTTGGATGTCGAGCGTTCGGAACCCTGTGTAGGGTGAACCGATGTGTTTTCGGGCTCTGGGAGGTTGTAGACGCGTTGTGCATTTTTCGAGGATCGTGGTAATGATTTTTTTTCTAATTTTATATTTTTTAGATTTTTTAAATACCAAAATAATTCATATAAATAAACCCCCCTTCCTCTCTCTCCATCTCTCATTTTCTCTCCCTCTCTCTCTCTCTTCTCACGTTCTCTCCTCTCTCCCTCTCTTCTTCGGGCAAGATGGAGAGAGAGGAAGGGAGTTATGGCCTATGAACTGTGAGTTATGTGACTCAGCGTAGGGCTGGGGGTTTCCTTGGGTTCCCTTGGAAAGGGAATGAACTCGGCGGTTGTGAACCGCCTTGAGGGTTCTTTTAACCATGGTTTCTAACCCTAGGATTAGGCCAAATTGACGGCATGGAGCTGTCCTTGTACGATGGTCTTGACCCAAGTCTCGTGACTCAAGGACCGTTGGGTTAGTAGGTCTAGTTAGCCGTCCAAGGTTTGGTGGCCTCGAGCCACCTGGTACTCTGTGTTACTCGCAATGGATGCATGCGTGACCTCCCGTGTTCACGTTTAGTGACCCCCACTAGTCGTAGCTTTCTTGCGCACGTTTGTGCGGACCCACTTGGGAGTGGTGGAGATCTTTCTCGGTGTGATAGTTTTTAGGCTGGTTACCGTAGGCCCCCTCGTCTTTGCAACCTGAGTCTAGGCTGGGGGGAAAACCAGCTAGAGGGTCTGACCTAGAGCATGTGGTCTGTGTGTGCACACGTGGTTGGGGGCGTCGGACACGTGTTGACGAGCACAACCCCAGTTAGTCCTTGTTCTGTGTTATGTGGTTACTAGTACAGTGTCTCAGTTTTGCCTGGGGCGAGAGAGACACCTGAGGTGCGGACTAAGACGTCAGTGGGCGCATCTGACCTTACTTCTGGTGGGCAGGTACCCCCATCACGTGACGTGGGATTCTCGTGACTCGAGATTTAATTTCCCGTCTGCGAGACGTGATTTTACGTGTAGCTTCGGTGTGTCTTCCAGACACCGAGGTCTAGGGTTTCCGGTAGAGTTACCGAGGTTTCACCGGTAGACGGTGTAGGGTTCACGACTGCGGGGTTGTGAATGTTTTCCCCCGAACCGCGTGGTCTTGGGTTGGGCCTTCGTCTGTGAGGAAGGGCCTCCACGACAGAGGTGTCGTGATGTTTCTTCTGGCAGTGTAGCCAGGGTTTTTCCCGTTAATTCGGTGGTCCCCTGACTGTGAGATCGGGGTTTGCTTTCAGTACCATTATGAGTAGTTTTTAGAGCCGTGGTTCCAGCGGCTACTGGGTTTTCTGTTCGGTTACGACTGTTCCTTCCGCCATTGTTGTCATTGCTACTCATGCTGTTGCTGTTGTTCTTTCTAGCGTTGCGTTTACCGCCGTTCTTTTGTGGTAGGGTTCTGCGGGAACCCTACTGAGCCAATGAGATGAGACTCACCCCCTACTTTTCAAGTGTAGCGATTCCTCCTCGAGGTTCGGAGGTGCAGTGCGGAGGTTCGTAGATCCCAGCTCGCCGGGCCGAGTGTTCACTTGGCATTAGAGTACGTTCTTTTTCCTGTAGACTGTACTTTCTTTAGACTAGACTCTATAGTTTTAATTATTAATTGAAAATGTAATTTCATTTCTACCATTTAAACTATTAATTCTATAGATGTTCCTACTTTATTTCATATTCCAATATACCTCCACACTCCTTTCTAACCCTTCCGAGCCCTCTGGCTCGTGGGTGGCGGGCCAAGATTCGAATGGTATCGGGTATTTCCCGATATCTGGATCTTGGGTCGTGACAATTGGTATCAGAGCATGGTTGTGGACGTATATGAGAATTTGACATAATTACAATTATCAGAGTCCATAAGGTCCAGTACAGTTGGCAGCTGGCATAGGGTTTCATGTTTTTTTACCGCTTTGTTTCTCGCATGAGAGCTAGAGTGCGCTGTGTTGGTGCTGTGAAGGCGGTTGCTGTTATTATCGGAGTGCCGGCATGGGGCCTAAGGAGTAAGATAGAGAGCTTTCTTCCCCATTGGTGGTGGCCCCGGTGGTGCTGTGTTGGGCAAAGTTTGTCGGCAAGTGCGAGTCCATGGTGCAGCATTCAAGGAATCCGCGATGAGGTCAGGTGGCTGGCGAGGATTGTTTGCGGTTTGGTGGCCTAGAGTGTGCTATAAGGTGTTAATGTCCTTTTGGCCACCCCTAGCTTGAGGTTTATCTGGCCCCTGAGGTTTGAGGTCGTGGTTTGAGGTAGCAGAACGGATGTTCTGATCGAGAGATGCGCTCGGGCGAGCGGAGGATCTTCCTGGTGAGCTGCTGATTGTCGAATCTGATTTTCTCGTCATGCTATGTGGCGTCGAAGATGACGTGCCAGTCCTGATCATTTTTGTGGATTACGAGGCAGGATTGGGCAGAGTTGTCCCAATGAGCTTTAAGTCTTGCGCTTCTGCATATGACTGGGCTGCGTTAGTCCTGGATTTGGTTCGAGATTTTGTTGTAGTGGCTTTGTTCATGGCCCAAATTGTGAAATTTGAGGCCATGGTGTACCGCCTTGGATGCGCCGTGTGAGGCAGCAAGTGAGATGTGAAGGTTCTGCGGTAGATTCGGGACGTGAGGATGAGCGTTGGTAGGTGCCGATCATGGTTCGTGCTGTGGCGCTTGGGGTGGTGGTCCGCGCGGCAGTAGCTCAGGAGATGGATATTTTGAGGATCCAATAATGGAGAATGGATTGGTGTTAGCAAGGACATATTCGAGGGAATGATGTCCGGTGGCTAGAGGTATAATAGCCTTCGAGCCTGGCATCTTTGATGGTTTCTTCGCTCCTCGGTAAGCGTTTTGGCGTGTTAATAGTTTCGAGATCAGAGGCAGGCGTAGGCAGGGATCGTGTGGCAGCTGCTAGCTCAACTGCTACGGTAGAGTGTGTGGTTGGCGATCAGTAGAGCCAGTGCTCGAGGCGTGGTGAGTTGCAGTTCGGGGGATTGCAATGGTGTGCCGGGAGATGCTGTGAGTGTGGTCCAACGGGACACTTGATGAATGTTGTCGGAGGAGCTGACCTGACGTTATTGATGGTTTTTCTCTGTGCTTGGAGGTGCGGTTCCCAGCATGCGCGAGGTTCAAGGTCAGGTTAAGCGTGGAGATCTCCCGATTTGTAGGAGGTATGTTGGTTTCTCCTTGGTCGGAGAGAATCACGTTTTCGTGAAGTTCCATCGTCTTGCATCATGTGTTCAGATTGGTTGGCCTTGTATGCCATGAAATCTGTGCAAGACATGTTGGGTATTTTGGCAATGTGGTTGCATGTGAGAAGCAATGCCCTTTCCCTTGATGTGTAAGGGTGCGTTGGCATCATTCTGGAAGGGTGAGTTCTAGTTGGGCTGTGCTTGCGAGAATTCGAGGCTGGTGTTTGTGAAGACTCGTGGCTGGTGTTGTGGTGTCTGATGCGTTGTGAATCGGAGCCTGCGGAGTTGCAGGAGGATTGCCAAATTAAGGGAGAGAATCTATTCTTGGGGTTCGAGATAATTGAGCTTTTCTCACCCTACTTTCTGGAGTTAGCCAGCCGAGTTGAGGATTGTCAGGATGGCGGGTCCCAAGTCGTTTATGATGTTTGCGCGCGTGGTGCAGAGTGCGCAGTGGAAGCCTGGTGGGCCTATAACCCACAGGTCTAGGATCGTAGCGTTGATTGCTATGGGCAGATTCTCGAGGATGTGTAGAGCATCAGAGGATTGGTTCCTTGGTATGAGTTTGTCTCTGGCTGTGTGAGCCATGTCGATTGCCGTGCCATTGCTTGTGGCATTGTGGTTTGTGGCACTATCAGGACGGAGAGTTGGGGAAATATGACGGAAAGTTTGTCGCATGAGTACCCGGTTCATGTGTTGGAAGTTGTGTCCTCAAGATAGAATTGTGGTCCTAGAGGTGTGGTCTCTGAGAGATAATTATGGGCCCCAATTAGTAGCTGTGAGCGGCTAGTGAGGCTCGCCAAGTGGTCAGCTGTGGTAATGACTGGAAGAGGCCCAGTTAAGTCCGAGAGCTTCAGAATGTTGTGAGAAGGTCCCAACTATGGTTAGGATCTTCAATGGTTAGAGATCCGTGTGCATTGGTTATGGCGTCATCTACCAGGTTGCTGTGGTAGTAGATGCCACTTTTCTGTCCTAGAAATATGTGCCATGAATTGTTCAGGTTGTGTCCTGCAGCTTTGTAGTGAGAGCGGAGCCGAGGATTGGCATGTGTCCATTTGGAATAATTGAGATGTAGTCTATGATGAGACTATGTAATGGACAATGCTTGTGTTTGGAGTCCCTGGAGGGATGTTGTCGAATGGAGAGCCTTGCTCTTGTGACCAGCACGGGAGGATTTCCCGGTAAGTCTGAGTCTAGAGCTGTTGTGGACCGAGGATTGTGGAATCCTGTCATTTGGTTTCACCGTTCTCCCCTGAGAGGGTAGAGTTGGCATGAGGATCGAGATCAGATGCGGTGTTTGAGCGAGGATCGGCTTGAGATGCGGTAATGGTCTGTGCACCAGTCAATGGATGGTCGATCGAGATTTGGAATGTACTTGTCGGGCTTGAGGAGGCTGAGCAAGTAAGGGTTTCCCGTTGACGAGCAACTGGTGACCGGCAAATGGGTTTTCACAGACAGATGATGCCGGTCGTAGTGAATCGAGAATGGCGAGAGCCGTGTGCAAGTGAGGCCTTGGGTGGCCGATTATATGATATGCCTTTTTTCCTAGATTGGATTTGGGATTTGGTGAAGGTTTGTGTTCGGACTAGAGTTGGTCCAGTGCCATTATTGGTGTTTGGCTTGCCAGTTGTGAGATGGTTCATGGTGTGGAGCCGACGGATTGTGGCAATCAGTTGAGATGACTGTGTGAGCTAGTTGAGGCTCAGTAATGGTTGTCCCTTGTGCATGGCGTGAGGTCAGTCAGCTGGTAGAGAGGCTGATGTTTGATTGGTCCACTGAGCATGGGATTTGAATGGTGGCAGGTTTCTCGTGACGAGGATTGCGTCTCCTCGATGAGCGAGATGGTGGCAGGATGCCATGATTGGAGTTCCATTGTGGCTGAGGTGATGCCGGACTTATGTTCCTTTGTGTGCATTGCTCACTCTGAGATCAGTGGATTTTGGGTTATGGAGCGAGATGTTTCTGCTGGTGGTAATAGTTTGGCTGTGTCCCTCAGGACCGTGGTTTTGGTTTTAGGTTGGAGCTCTAGGAGCGTTGCTAGCTGGATAAGTTGCTCTTCCTCTGTGCCTTAGTGGTTGCCTCAAATTTTGAGGATGAAATTTCTGTAAGGGGGGAAGTCTGTCATGCCCCAGATTTTTTGGATCAAAATCCGTGGGTTTCGAAGTGCTTTCGTGGGTCCCGGATCATGTTTTGTGATTTACTTGGGTTTTTGGCTTTCGAGCCTTCAAAACCCTGTGTAGGGTGAACCGAAGTGTTTTCGGGCTTTGGGACGTTGCAGACGCATTGTGCATTTTTCAAGGATCGTGGGAATGATTTTTCTCTAATTTGTATTTGTTAGATTTTTTAAATCCCAAAATAATTCCTATAAATAAACCCCCCTTCCTCTCTCTCCCCATCTCTCATTTTCTCTCCCTCTCCCTCTCTCTTCTCACGTTCTCTCCTCTCTCCCTCTCTTCTTTGGGCGGCTGACGGAGGTGGACGAGGGCGAGGCGGAGAGGTTCATGGGGTGAGGAGCGGTGAGGACGGGACGAGGAACGAGGCGATGGAGGCGTGGCAAGCTCGTCTGCGGAGTTCATGAACCAGCAGGGTTTCTAACGGCGATTTCGCGAGGTAACAGCTTCCTCGGCGCGAGAAATCTTCGGTGGGGGTAGGGGGATGGTTCCCTAACCCGTGTACTTCAATTCCCCCACGTTTTGTAGGCCGAGGTGAGCCAAGGGTCTATTTATTTCACCCTGGGGGGTTAAAGGTATGTTTTAGGACGTGCGACGGATTCTTCGATTTGAATGCATTTTTGGGGTTTAAATTGGTCCTCTAGGTCATCTAGAGGCTGGGGAATGGTTCTCCATTGTTTTCCCCAACACCCGGGGGTGATTGGGGTGTGGAAACAAACTCCGGGGTTGAGTCCGGCGGGTTTTCTGCCATTTTCGGTCGACCGACGGGTGCGTTCGGTCAACCGAATGGTTGTTCGCCACGGATAGGGAACCCGACCGCGTTCTGGTAGGATGACCGGCCGCTTTGGCCTACCGACCAATCCCATTGGTCGACCGACCCCATGGTTTTGGTCGACCAAAAATGCCCTACTTGGCCCGTTTTGGCCCCCGGGGACCGGGTTGTGACCCAATGGTCGACCTATGGCCCCGTGGATGTCCCGGACACCCCGTGGGTACCGTGACCGTGTTTTTGGGTGTCTGGAGGTACCGTGTTACCTCGATTATCATGCCCATGTTATTTTGAGGGTCCGGGTGACCCTTTGTGTTTCGGGCTTTCTTGTTTCGCTAGATCGAGTCACTGTGTCTCGGTATGAATGCAGAGGGCTGTCCCCGCACGATCTTAGCTTCTTCGGAAAGTGATTTCCATGTGGGCCATGCGTATGGCCTATGAACTATGAGTTCTGTGACCCAGCCTAGGGCTGGGAGTTTCCTTGGATTCCCTTGGAAAGGGAATGAACTCGGCGGTTGTGAACCACCTTGAGGGTTCTTTTAACCATGGTTTATGACCCTAGGATTAGGCCAAATTGACGTCATGGAGCCGTCCTTGTACGATGGTCTTGACCCGAGTCTCGTGACTCAAGGACCATTGGGTTAGTAGGTCTAGTTAGCCATCCAAGGTCTGATGGCCTCAAGTCACCTGGTACTCCGTGTTACTCGCAATGGGCGTGCGTGACCTCCCGTGTTCACGTTTAGTGACCCCCTACTAGTCGTAGCTTTTCTGCGCACGTTTATGCGGACCCACTTGGGAGTGGTGGAGAGCTTTCCCAGTGTGACGGTTTTTAGGCTTGTTACCGTAAGGCCTCTCATCTTTGCAGCCTAAGTCCGGGCTGGAGGGAAAACCAGCTAGATGATCTGACCTAGAGCGCGTGGTCTGTGTGTGCACACGTGGTTGGGGGCATCGGACACGTGCTGACGAGCACGACCCCAGGTAGTCCTTGTTCTATTTTCTGTGGTTACGAGTACGGTGTCTCATTTTTACCTGGGGCGAGGGAGACACCTGAGGCGCGGACTAAGACGTCAGTGGACGCATCCGGCCTTGCTTCTAGTGGGCAGGTACTCCCGTCACGTGATGTGGGATGTGGGATTCTCATGACTCGAGATTTAGTTTCCCATCTGCGAGACGTGATTTTACGTGCAACTTCTGTGTGTCTTCTCGACACCGATGTCTAGGGTTTTTGATGGGGACATCAGAGCAAGAGAATTAAAATTTTATTTTGCATTTGTGTCCTTCAGTTTATTTTTATATCCTTGGGAAAGTATATGTGCAATTGTAAGGTTTTATAAGCCAATGTGTCATTCCCTTGATTTATTTGGGTTTTTATGCAAATTGGTAGTAGGTCCAGCTAGGGGCCCCCTAGTCTTTCCCATTGGTCCACCTAAGCCCTGTGGGGCTGGTCAAAGTCCTAGGTGGCCTTCTAGATGGATTGACTAGTCAATTAAACACATAGGGGGACAAAGGGGTTAAAATGTCAAAGGGAGGCCACCTACCTTGTCCATGGTCAAGGGAGGCCCCCCCCCTTTTATGGGTAATTTTGATTTTTTTGTTAAAACCTATTAGAACTAATTAGTTCTATACCTCGTATACCCCTCCCAAACCCAGATCTAAGGGCATAAGTGGTCATTTTTCATTTATTATATAAGGCATGTAATTTCCATTTGTGTGAATTAATGAGAAGAAAAAATTATTGTGTGCATTGGAGCTTGGTGCGCCCCCTCCTCTCTCCCTCTGGTTCCTCCCTCCTCCTTCAACATTTTAGGGTATAGAACTCTTCTATCTTAGCCCCTCCACCTCTGATTTCTATCTCTGCTGTCGTCGCCGTTTGTGCTGCCATCGAGCCGTCGCGAAGTAAGATCCGAAGTGTTGTCCAAGGTTCTATTTTGCTGGATAGAGGTTCACTCCGGAAATTTTAGCTCCCAACTATGACATCATCTGGAGCTGAGATTTTCAGGGTGAGTTCTAGAGGTCATCACCACATCCCAAAAAAATGGAAAATAATTCCAACCCCCATCTTATATTTTTTCATTTTCGTGCTTCCCAATCCACCAGTTCTGTCTGCAGTCTGTCCAGTTTCATAGCAGCCCTGAGTTTCGCCCTTTTGCTCCCCTTTTTGATTTTTTTTTGAACCCCCAATTTTACTGGAGGTTTTGTCCACCATCCCTGTAGCAACCCTGATAAATGAATATTGAAATAAAATTAAAAACATACATATTACAGAAGTAATACAGATAAAATAAAACAAATTAAAAATAACGCCTCTCAGTAAGGCGTTAATTTAAAAAGAAACGCCTCTACATACGGCGTGACTAAAGAAAGGACGCCCACGCATGTGGTCGTCAACTCTCACGCGACCAAATAGGCAAGTGAAAGAAACGCCCATATATTAGGCGTGTTTCAAAAACAAGGAACGCCCTTATACAAGACGCTTCTTAAGAAACGACCTGAACAAGGTCGTCAATTCAAGAATGGACGCCCTGAGCTAAGGCGTTAATTCAGTTCGTGACCCGATGAACCCAGAACTTATCCAGGGTAAGTGATAAGCATTAGAAAGAGTTCAAACGCGGTAATGACTCTATCATAGAAGTATTACTTCCACACGAACACTAACCCTAATAGGACTTCCATAACCCTATAAATAATCTACTGCTCGAACCCGTGAACGCTATTTGGCGTTCGAGTTCTCTGAAGGTAATTACAGAGCAATAGCTCTTCCTTCCCTCTGTCCCTTTTTGATTTGGTGGACGGTCATTAATTCGACTTCTTCCTTCTTCCAGGTTGAAGAAGCATTGGGGTTGTGAAGAACAAAGGTAATAATCTTTCCTTTACCTTCGGTCAGGTATTATGAAGAAAATATTAATGTTTCTTCGTATTTCTCTGTAGGAAGTTCAGTCGAAAGGGGTTCATCAGTTGAACATAAAGACTTCTTCCTGCTGATACGGCTGAAGTTACTGGTTGCTGTTTAAGCAACAAAGTTTTCTCCCTTCTTCATATCAATCTGCAAATCGTCATCTCCAAATCAACCCTTTAAGGTAGGATTTTCTCAAGTCTCGTAGCCCAAACTAAAGATAATACAAGAAGCACCATGCATGATATATTTATACAGTTTGCATATGGTTATAATACGTTTTCTGTAAATTTTTCAAGAAACGCCCTTGAATAGGGCGCTACTTTAAAAGAAACGACCATTACAGTGGTCGTTAATTAAAAGTATACGCCTTGTATACAGGCGTTAATTTCATGAACAATCGCACATAATTAATAATTGATCCTGTTTAAAATTCAATAAATATGAAATATCGATTCTAAAATCTTGCATGACTCTACCTGTGAATTCCTGTTAATTTTCTTGTCATGACCATGCCTCCTATTTTTATTTCCTGAAATATTGTAAATTTCTTGAATTCACGACTTGGACAAAGTCGTGTTTTATATGTTAACGCCCCAGAACAGGGCGTGAATATGAAATCTAACGCCCCTTCCTAGGGCGTTCCTCAGTTAAAATCCTGGAATATATTTTGCAAAAATAGAATTAAAGAGTAACGCCCCTTACAAGGGCGTGTTTTAGACAAATCGTGAAAATTATTGATATTCTGTCAAATATATAAATAAGGAGACGCCTGCTACTGTAGTCGTCAACTCTTGAAGAAACGCCCCTGCCCAGGGCGCGTTTTTAAATTACTAAATTATTGAAAATTCTGCAAAAACGGAAAATATGTAAACGCCCTTCTGTTAGGCGTTAATTACTTGAGAAACGACTTGACCTAAGTCGTTATTTTACTGTAAACTGATTTTCATCCGTTTTTGTTAACCGATCGTTTCATATGCTATCATATAATATATGTATCGGCACTATTCTCCACTCCGTGAGTATAGTCCCACGTTTCATGTTGATTTATCGATCACACTCAACTCTCATTGACATACAAGCTCTCCATTGGACATTCCGTTCCTTTGGACTAACGAGTTAGTCATAGAGACCTCCGTAAGACTCCTCGTAGCCTTGGATTCCCTCAAGGCCGACTGAGCTGGTTGTACCCTAAAAACCCATTACACGATCCTTGCCATGTCAATCGAAAGAAACATGGTATACCGGCCCTTATGTTTATACAAAGAGTATATCATAAGAAAATTCTTAATGGGATGATGATATCATGCCATATCATGTCGTTCTTGTAAACCCCAATTCTATGATAAGAATGAGGGTATCTTGCTTTGATATACTGTTCATGTGGACCTCAATTCTATATAAAGAATGTCCATGTTGATTTGTCGTGGTACCTAAGTTAAGGGAACCATATTCTACCTAGTTTTATCGATATCGTGATTATACCGTTATTATCGCCAATCTATGTCCTTTGTCATATTTTTGGACTCTACTCTGTCAAAGTTGTCATACATGTCTACAAGCTTGAATATTGAAATTCTATATTGGCTATATAAACAAGAGTGGATGTCAAAAATACATGATAAATGCCTGCGCATATAGGGCCCGATCTGGTCCTGGGAGGAGCACCCGAAAGTACTTGTGCCCATGGGAGTTAAAATGATAAGGTATCTGGCATTATACCGAGTACTTGACTTGCTTGATTGGACATTCCACACACATCTTGTACTTGAATCGTACTTGACTTTACATGAAATGCGTGGCCCGAAAAAGGATAATTTACTTGCTTGATACATGATAGCCAAAGTTCTTGACATGACTTGTTAAACGTACTTGCTTGAATATCTTGAATACACTTGTCATCTTGTTGAAAGATCATGATTAGTCCATCTTATTTCTTCGATATTACATTCTCTCTATCTTGTCGTTTTATGCGAGCATGCATAGCTTTATTGCATTCATGAAAGATGTAATGACTTAAACCCCTTGCTAGTACTGGAGATATAATTTCCTACTGAGCGTTCGCTCATTCCGTTTGTCCCTTTGTACTTTTCAGGTAAGTCCGACGACGATGGAAGTCAATCGGATGGGAATGATCAAGAGTGAAAGTGATAGAGCTTTTACAAGTGTCGTCTAGTCTTCTCTATACTTTTCTTGAGTCAACTATGTATTCTTTTCCTCTTTTATTGAACAGAGTATTGGATTTGTAATAGTCTATCCATTATGAAATAAAGGATTGGGTTATCTTGCTATTTTGCGCATCTCTGTCTTCGTGTCGAATACACGACCACTCTGATTGACATGATTGATATAAACAAGTCGCGCATCTCCGGGTATCTTCCGCGCTCGGGGCGTGACAGTTTTTGTGGTATCAGAGCCTAAGGTATTCAATTCCTAGGAAAAACCTAAGTCCAAGGATAAGTTGAACCTTTAAACCAGTGAGAATTGGGTAGAACCAAGGGTTAGATGTAACATAGTATACGAGTCTTTAAATACGATCACGTACTAATATAGTTATTGTAATTGTAGGATAATGGCTGCCGAACGTGCTCAATGGCGCAACATGCAGCGTACCCTGCAAGGGATGACCCAAGTGCTACAACAGGTAGCACAAGGTGGTGCTCCACGAGCTGGAAGCTTACACCAAGCCTTTAAGAACATGAATCCCCCGAAGTTTATGGGATCGACCGATCCGGACGAAGCCGAGCATTGGGTTCGGGAAACCGAACGCATATTCCGTGTCATGCAATGCACGGACCAGGACAAAGTTATATTAGCTACATTCCAGTTAGAGAAAGATGCTAGATGCTGGTGGGAGTCTATTGAAGCAACCATAGATCCGACTCAAGTAACATGGGAAGAATTCGTGGAATACTTCAATGCTAAATATTTCTCGGACCGAGTCCAAGAAAAGAAGGCTGCCGAATTCGCTGCATTAAAGCAACGATCCCTATCATTAGCAGATTATGAAGCTCAGTTCTCCAGGTTGTCTAGATATGCCAAGCATCTTATTAGCACGGAGAAGATGAAAGCCCGTAGATTTCTTAATGGGCTTAGGCCCCACTATATTACTCAACTGGCGCCTATGGACATCCAAGTTTATTCTGAGATAGTGCGCCGAGCTCAATTACTTGAAGATGCCACGGAACTATCTGATAGGATCCGAGGGAATGACAAGAAGGAACAAGTCACGGGTTCGGGTTCTTTCAAACCCAATTTCAAGAAGAGGCCCAATAATGGAGGTTCTTCCTCTCAAGACCATAAGTTCAAAAAGACCAAGCATTTCTCTATCACAACTACCCCTTCTAATACAGTATGCAAGCATTGTGAAAAGGCTGGTCACAAGACAAAAGAATGCTGGAGGAAATTGGGAGCTTGTCTCCGTTGTGGAAGCCGTGAGCATCGGATTCCCGAATGTCCATTAATGAACGACCAAGCCGGCGATGGTAAACGCCCGGTGACAAAGAATGCTCGTCTTCATGCAATACAGGAGACCGAACCTGAAGAAGAAGGCGGATTAGTGGAAGGTACATTGAAAATTTGTTCCAAATATGCACATGTCTTATTTGATACGGGTGCATCGCATTCTATTGTTTCTAAGAAGTTTGCTGACCCGTTACCTCTAGAACCGGAATGGATGAAAATAGTGTTGTCTACTCCTCTCGGAAACGAGACGGATATCACGCATCATTACCAAAACTGTGAGGTGTTGGTTCGAGGAAAGAATTTTCCTATTGATCTTATCTGCTTAGATCTAAAAGAATATGATGTTATACTAGGAGCAGATTGGTTATCTAAGTACCAGGCAACGGTTGATTGCCAGAATAGCAAGATTATTTTCAAAGAATTTCCAGAACTGACTTATACTAGTCCTAAGAGTCGAAGCAAATCCCCTCTTATTTCGGCTCTTCGAGCAAGCAAGCTCGCCAGGAAGGGATGTGTATCCTTCCTTGCTTTTGTCACTGTTAAAGAAGCAAAGGAAACCAAGATAGAAGATATTCAGGTAGTGCGAGAATTTCCAGACGTATTTCCGGAAGATTTGCCGGGATTACCCCCTCAAAGAGAAGTGGCCTTCACCATTGACTTAGTCCCTGGTGCTGGTCCTGTTTCAAAGGCACCATATAGAATGTCCCCTGCTGAACTCAAGGAGTTGAAGGAGCAGTTGATGGAACTAATCCGAAAAGGGTTTATTAGACCAAGTACTTCCCCGTGGGGAGCACCAGTCTTATTTGTAAAGAAGAAGGATGGATCCATGAGATTGTGTATCGACTATCGACAGTTGAATCATCTTACTATCAAGAACAAGTATCCACTGCCGAGAATCGATGAATTATTTGATCAGATTTCAGGATCCAAATATTTTTCCAAGATTGATCTCAGGTCGGGATATCATCAGTTAAGGATCAAGGATGATGACATTCATAAGACCGCATTCAGAAGCAGGTATGGCCATTATGAATTTGTTGTTATGCCTTTTGGACTAACAAATGCCCCTGCTGCCTTTATGCAGTTAATGAATAGCATATTCAGGCCTTACTTGGATCAATTCATAGTAGTCTTCATTGATGATATATTGATATATTCTAAGACTAAGGAAGAACATGAAGAGCATTTGAGGATTGCATTGCAAGTCTTGAGGACAAATCAATTATATGCTAAACTCAGCAAATGCGAGTTCTGGCTTGAAGAAGTGGCTTTTCTCGGACATGTCATATCAAAAGATGGATTATCAGTAGATCCGTCAAAGGTTGAAGCTGTAAGAAACTGGGAAAGACCCACTAATGCAAGCGAGATCAGAAGTTTCTTAGGTCTTGCAGGCTATTATCGACGATTCATCAAAGATTTCTCTAAGATCGCCGTGCCCCTTACAAGGTTAACTCGCAAGGAGATCCGATACGAATGGAGTGAGGAATGTGAAAGAAGTTTTCAAACTCTCAAAGATCATCTCACTACAGCTCCGGTCTTAGCTCTACCGATAGAAGGAGAGAAATTCGAGGTCTACACAGATGCTTCTGGCATTGGCCTCAGATGTGTCCTAATGCAACAAGGAAAGGTCATAGCATACTCTTCACGTCAACTGAAGAAGCATGAGGAGAATTACCCCGTCCATGACTTAGAACTGGCCGCGGTAGTATTTGCCCTAAAGATATGGAGACACTATCTCTATGGAGTACAGTTCACTGTCTACTCCGATCACAAGAGTCTCAAATATCTATTCTCACAAAAGAAGCTAAACATGAGACAAAGACGCTGGCTAGAATATCTCAAGGACTTCGACTTCAATATACAATACCATCCCGGAAAGGGTAATTATGTTGCTGATGCCCTTAGTCGAAAGCCGAGAGCAATGATAGCCAATTGTATGATACAAGAATGGAGGTTACTTGAACAATTCTCCGAGCTCAATATAAGCTTGGACACGGAATCCAAATTTGTTACATTATCTCATGTAAGCATACAGTCAGATTTATTATCTGAGATACAAGCACTTCAGGGTGATGATCCTATATTAGTGGAAATCAAGGGCAGATTAGAAGGACAATCTGACTTTCAGGTAGCTTCTGATGGAAGATTATTGTTCAAAGATAGAACTTGTATACCCGATTGTCCAGAATTAAAGAAGAAGATCTTAGATGAAGCTCACAGATCAAGGTACACTATTCATCCTGGATCAACTAAAATGTACCAAGATGTAAAGAGGAACTTTTGGTGGCCCAATATGAAAAGAGAAATAGCGGACTATGTATCACGCTGTCTCACATGCCAACAGGTCAAGGCGGAACACCAAAAGCCTGCTGGAAAACTACATCCTCTAGATATTCCTAAGTGGAAGTGGGAGGATATTGGTATGGACTTCATCATGGGTTTGTCTAAATCTAAAGGAGGACATGATGGAATCTGGGTTATCATTGACCGATTAACTAAATCGGCGCATTTCTTGCCAGTAAAAAGTCGATGGTCAATTGATGTGCTAGCTGCACTGTACATCAAGGAAATAGTCAGGATACATGGAATTCCTGTCTCAATCGTGTCTGACAGAGATCTCCGTTTTACTTCTCATTTTTGGAAGGGATTACAACATTCGTTAGGAACAAGGCTCAACTTTAGTACTGCTTTCCACCCACAAACGGATGGTCAGACCGAGAGAACAAATCAGGTTGTGGAGGATATGCTTAGAGCATGCATCATGGACTTTGGAGGATGCTGGCACGATCATTTGCCACTAGTGGAATTTGCATATAATAATAGCTACCAAGCTAGTATCCAAATGGCACCTTTCGAAGCCTTATACGGAAGGAGTTGCAGATCACCCATATGCTGGAACGAAATTGGAGAAAAACAACTGCTAGGTCCAGACATGGTAAGGGATACAACTGAGAAGATACAAGTAATCAGAGAAAGATTGCAAGTTGCTCAGACGAGACAAAAAGCTTATGCTGATACAAGAAGGAGAGATCTTGAATTCCAAATCGGAGATCATGTATTTCTCAAGATATCGCCTGGACGTGGCATACGAAGATTTGGTGTTAAGGGCAAGCTTACGCCAAGATTCATCGGACCATTTGAGGTACTTGAAAGAGTTGGCGAGGTTACTTATCGCATCGCCTTTCCTCCTCAATTGTCCGACGTACATAATGTGTTTCACATATCTATGTTGAAGAAGTATGTGCACGACCCATCTCATATTATTGAACATGGAGATCTGGTGATCCAGAAAGATCTCACCTATGAACAGAAGCCTATGAAGATCTTAGATCGAGAAATACGAGCTCTAAGGAATAAAGTTATTCCCATGCTCAAGGTGCAATGGAATAAGAATCCCGAACGCGAAGCGACATGGGAGACCGAGAAATCTATGAAGAAACGATTTCCCGAGTTATTCTAAGAGGTATATGTTCTACACTCTCCACGTGTATAATTATATATATTGAATTTGGGGACCAAATTCTTTTTAAGTGGGGGAGGGTGTAGCAACCCTGATAAATGAATATTGAAATAAAATTAAAAACATACATATTACAGAAGTAATACAGATAAAATAAAACAAATTAAAAATAACGCCTCTCAGTAAGGCGTTAATTTAAAAAGAAACGCCTCTACATACGGCGTGACTAAAGAAAGGACGCCCACGCATGTGGTCGTCAACTCTCACGCGACCAAATAGGCAAGTGAAAGAAACGCCCATATATTAGGCGTGTTTCAAAAATAAGGAACGCCCTTATACAAGACGCTTCTTAAGAAACGACCTGAACAAGGTCGTCAATTCAAGAATGGACGCCCTGAGCTAAGGCGTTAATTCAGTTCGTGACCCGACGAACCCAGAACTTATCCAGGGTAAGTGATAAGCATTAGAAAGAGTTCAAACGCGGTAATGACTCTATCATAGAAGTATTACTTCCACACGAACACTAACCCTAATAGGACTTCCATAACCCTATAAATAATCTACTGCTCGAACCCGTGAACGCTATTTGGCGTTCGAGTTCTCTGAAGGTAATTACAGAGCAATAGCTCTTCCTTCCCTCTGTCCCTTTTTGATTTGGTGGACGGTCATTAATTCGACTTCTTCCTTCTTCCAGGTTGAAGAAGCATTGGGGTTGTGAAGAACAAAGGTAATAATCTTTCCTTTACCTTCGGTCAGGTATTATGAAGAAAATATTAATGTTTCTTCGTATTTCTCTGTAGGAAGTTCAGTCGAAAGGGGTTCATCAGTTGAACATAAAGACTTCTTCCTGCTGATACGGCTGAAGTTACTGGTTGCTGTTTAAGCAACAGAGTTTTCTCCCTTCTTCATATCAATCTGCAAATCGTCATCTCCAAATCAACCCTTTAAGGTAGGATTTTCTCAAGTCTCGTAGCCCAAACTAAAGATAATACAAGAAGCACCATGCATGATATATTTATACAGTTTGCATATAGTTTTAATACGTTTTCTGTAAATTTTTCAAGAAACGCCCTTGAATAGGGCGCTACTTTAAAAGAAACGACCATTACAGTGGTCGTTAATTAAAAGTATACGCCTTGTATACAGGCGTTAATTTCATGAACAATCGCACATAATTAATAATTGATCCTGTTTAAAATTCAATAAATATGAAATATCGATTCTAAAATCTTGCATGACTCTACCTGTGAATTCCTGTTAATTTTCTTGTCATGACCATGCCTCCTATTTTTATTTCCTGAAATATTGTAAATTTCTTGAATTCACGACTTGGACAAAGTCGTGTTTTATATGTTAACGCCCCAGAACAGGGCGTGAATATGAAATCTAACGCCCCTTCCTAGGGCGTTCCTCAGTTAAAATCCTGGAATATATTTTACAAAAATAGAATTAAAGAGTAACGCCCCTTACAAGGGCGTGTTTTAGACAAATCGTGAAAATTATTGATATTCTGTCAAATATATAAATAAGGAGACGCCTGCTACTGTAGTCGTCAACTCTTGAAGAAACGCCCCTGCCCAGGGCGCGTTTTTAAATTACTAAATTATTGAAAATTCTGCAAAAACGGAAAATATGTAAACGCCCTTCTGTTAGGCGTTAATTACTTGAGAAACGACTTGACCTAAGTCGTTATTTTACTGTAAACTGATTTTCATCCGTTTTTGTTAACCGATCGTTTCATATGCTATCATATAATATATGTATCGGCACTATTCTCCACTCCGTGAGTATAGTCCCACGTTTCATGTTGATTTATCGATCACACTCAACTCTCATTGACATACAAGCTCTCCATTGGACATTCCGTTCCTTTGGACTAACGAGTTAGTCATAGAGACCTCCGTAAGACTCCTCGTAGCCTTGGATTCCCTCAAGGCCGACTGAGCTGGTTGTACCCTAAAAACCCATTACACGATCCTTGCCATGTCAATCGAAAGAAACATGGTATATCGGCCCTTATGTTTATACAAAGAGTATATCATAAGAAAATTCTTAATGGGATGATGATATCATGCCATATCATGTCGTTCTTGTAAACCCCAATTCTATGATAAGAATGAGGGTATCTTGCTTTGATATACTGTTCATGTGGACCTCAATTCTATATAAAGAATATCCATATTGATTTGTCGTGGTACCTAAGTTAAGGGAACCATATTCTACCTAGTTTTATCGATATCGTGATTATACCGTTATTATCACCAATCTATGTCCTTTGTCATATTTTTGGACTCTACTCTGTCAAAGTTGTCATACATGTCTACAAGCTTGAATATTGAAATTCTATATTGACTATATAAACAAGAGTGGATGTCAAAAATACATGATAAATGCCTGCGCATATAGGGCCCGATCTGGTCCTGGGAGGAGCACCCGAAAGTACTTGTGCCCATGGGAGTTAAAATGATAAGGTATCTGGCATTATACCGAGTACTTGACTTGCTTGATTGGACATTCCACACACATCTTGTACTTGAATCGTACTTGACTTTACATGAAATGCGTGGCTCGAAAAAGGGTAATTTACTTGCTTGATACATGATAGCCAAAGTTCTTGACATGACTTGTTAAACGTACTTGCTTGAATATCTTGAATACACTTGTCATCTTGTTGAAAGATCATGATTAGTCCATCTTATTTCTTCGATATTACATTCTCTCTATCTTGTCGTTTTATGCGAGCATGCATAGCTTTATTGCATTCATGAAAGATGTAATTACTTAAACCCCTTGCTAGTACTGGAGATATAATTTCCTACTGAGCGTTCGCTCATTCCGTTTGTCCCTTTGTACTTTTCAGGTAAGTCCGACGACGATGGAAGTCAATCGGATGGGAATGATCAAGAGTGAAAGTGATAGAGCTTTTACAAGTGTCGTCTAGTCTTCTCTATAGTTTTCTTGAGTCAACTATGTATTCTTTTCCTCTTTTATTGAACAGAGTATTGGATTTGTAATAGTCTATCCATTATGAAATAAAGGATTGGGTTATCTTGCTATTTTGCGCATCTCTGTCTTTGTGTCGAATACACGACCACTCTGATTGACATGATTGATATAAACTCGTCGCGCATCTCCGGGTATCTTCCGCACTCGGGGCGTGACAATCCCCATCCTCCACAAATTTTTGTCTAATTTCAAAAGCCATATACCTATATTTAGAAATTGTGTCTTTCCCCAAAATTCAGTTCTATTTCTGCTGTCCAGATCCGACCACCCGGTACTAGAAAATACTTTTCCCCCGTCAAAGCTCCACCAAACCTTTCATTAAATATACCTCCGTTTTTCTCTCTTCCCCCTCTACCACTTCTATGAAGAGCTCAACATCTGAATCGGAGGTCTACAATGCGGTCAATGCCAACTCTCGGGAAAAAGCACTTCTGTCCTGAGATTTCGGGTCCTGTCAACTAGCAGCTTGGAAATTCGGTCAAGGCCAGATCTGGGATAGCCAATTTTTTCTCTCTGGTCATAGATCTAAGGATTTTGAGTTATCTTTCCATCGGTACCTCTTGTGCTTCGATCCGACGTTGGGGCCGATCGCAGCATCAGTTTTCTTCGAGACGCGCAGATCTGAAACAGAATTCAGATCCGTGGGCAGCAACTCCAACTCACACCGATCGGAGCCTCCTCACCTTCCGCGAGGCGAACCAGCGTGCCGCCTTCCCAGGGAGCGCCCCTCTGGATGTCCCCATCACAGTGGTGCCGCTCCGGGCCCACACGGACCCACTGACCAGCACGTGGGTCCCACGATCGTGAGTACATGTGCCGCCGAAGCTACGCAGGAAGCTGCCCGTCAACCCGAACCCGCTACTCCCGGGTCCCACTGTGTCGCCCTTTACCTCCCTGCGTGGAGTGGGCAGTAAATCATTGCTGTAATTTAATTACTTATAGTTCCGGGAGTACGAGATCGGCCGGGATCGTCTTCCCCACGCCAGGCGCGTGGAGGTATCGTATTCGCTCCTTTACTCGGCATTTGCTATTCTTGTATATGCTTTTATATGCCACTGCTAGAGAGCATGTGTTAGGGCCATTAGCTCGATATAATTACTTCACCGCTGCTGCGAGAGAGAGCGAGACCGTCCCGTGACCCGATCCGGGCACGACGAGAGAGTCTGACCACCCTAGCTCACTACCGATTTCTCAACCGTGCACGTCCGTACGCTTCCCTCGTTAGGGGCGATCGCGAGCTTACTTAGACTCCGAGGGTCGCATATCCTTTGGTCGAGAGTCCGTGGTCCGTCCCTCATCAGTTTTCGGTAGAGTTACCGAGGTTTCACCCGTAGGCGGTGTAGGGTTCATGATGGGAATCGACGTCGAGCATTGACATTTTTATTTTACATTTGTGTCCTTTTAGTTTACTTTTATATCCTTGGGAAAGTATATGTGCAATTGTAAGGCTTTATAAGCCAATGTGTCATTCCCTTGGATTCTTTAGGTTTTTATGTAAATTATCAGTAGATCCAGCAAGGGGGCCCTCACTCCTTCCCCATTGGTCCACCTAGGCCATGTGGGGCTGGTCAACCTTCCTAGGTGGCAACTAGAAGGTTTGACAAGTCAAATACCCTCATGGGAGACAATTGGTTAAAATTGTCAAAGTTGGCCACCTACCATGTCTCCCATGGTCAAGGGGGCGCACCCCCCATTATAAAGCTTTAATTTTTTTTGTTTTTTGCTAATTGGCCACATATGGGATTAAAATATCCCAAACCCTAGTCTGAGGGCATTTTGAGTCATTTGCCATTTCATATAAATAGCATGTATTTCATAATTTGAGTAAAATTAATGAAGTGAAAATTGGCATTTGCCTCCAAGGAAGGGTGCGCCCCTCTCTCCTCTCTCCCTGGTTCTTCTTCCTCCTCCAGCCCTCTAAGGTGTGATACCCATTCTCCTTAACCCCTCTAAGTTCACCTCTGCTGCAGCCGCCGCCGTTGGTGCCGCCGTCGCGCCGCCACCGCCGCTACATCGAAGTTCTGTCCAAATTAGGACAGAACCTCTTCTCCGAAATTGTATCTCTGATTATTGTTGTCTGATCGAGCCCTAATTTTGAGGGTTTGTTCTGTCCATCTCCCCTAACCTTCAGTTAAAATTTTGTATCATTTGGAGTCCATTTGATAATTTTCCCATATTTTTGTTTGTCCTCTCAATAATCTGCCCTTTTGCAAATCTACGAGACAGAGTCGCCTTGTTGTAATTTCCCCACCTACTTAAATTTTTTTATAAAATCTACAAAATAATTTAGTGTTTCTTACGTATACTCCCTTCGACCATAATTTTCGTTGAGTCAAAAAAAATCATTGAGCCCTCAGTCAAAGGTCTGTTTTAGGCAGATTCATCTCTGCCCTGTGTGTCTGTCAGTCCGGGTCAGAAAAAAAGGTAGTTTGTAGTCATTTTTATTTTTAATCCATTCTGTGAATGGAGCCACCAAAAATATATGTTGTAGATATCTGAGTCCTCTATCCATCGGTATCTCTTGTGCATCAATCCGACATCGGATCTGGTCGTAGGAATTCTTTTCGTGAAGGTGTACAAAGTAGATCCGAATTCAGCCACCACAACTCAATCCGGGAGAAAATTCAAAAATAAATATCAAAGGTCAACTTTAGCGACCGCCCTTTCAGAGAGTCGATCAGAGACATCCCGCCATCGTCCCAGCCAAGCGGCGCCTCCGTAAGATCTCAGGAAGGTGACGTTCCTTTAGAAACCGTTGCTTGTTGTCCAGTGAGTCAGCCACCGAGTTGGCGCAGCACCAAGTTGGAATAGTGCCGAGTCGGACAAGTAGGCCGAGTTCGTGCCGTACGCGCCTCCAGATTGCTGCCCGTCAACCCAGGGTCGGTCCTCTCGGGCCCCACTTGTAGCCCTTTACCTCCCTACGTGGAGTGGGCAATAGATTTCACTATTGTAGATAACTTTTACCGTTGTTACCGGGAGTTACCGTAACTGGCCGAGAACGTCTTCCCCACACCCAGAGCGTGGAGGTAAACTCACTGCCCACCTCGTAGGCATTACTTTACTCGTATATTTTTGTATATTCCGCTGCATGTGATAGGTTTCTAGCTTGTTATTCTATTATCACCGCTGCGAGAGAGCGAGATTGAGTGTACCGTCTCGTGACTCGATTCGAGTTAACGCGGAAAGGCCGATACCCAAGACTCACGGTCGGTTTCTCAACCGTGCCCGGTCCCACGTCTTCCCTCGCATAGGGACGATCGCGAGCTAGAGTCCCAGGTCGCGTGTCCGTCCCGCACCAATTTGGTATCAGAGCGAGTTTGAGTCTAGGGTGTCTAAAAATAAAAAAAAGTGTCATTTACGTCTAGTCATCGTCTAAGTCGGTCTAAGGCTGCATCTGCATACCATTGTTCGGTATATAAAAAGGTGTCATCCGACCGTTAGGTTACACCTATCGGAGAGGTGATTCACTTGCGCGAGTGATCTTCGGGTCAATTAACTCCACCACGTACCGAATCTTGGTCGTGTCTAGGTGTGTAGTCGAGTCTCATTTCAACTTTGCATTTGCATCACATTCTAAGTCGTGTCTAGGTGCTTGCATTAGTTGGCATAACATTTTACTTATAAAACAAAAATAAAAAAAGAGACGCCATTGCATAACCATTCCTAGGGATCTATTCCCATCTTTTGGCCACTATGGTCAACCCATGCCGACCCGTCCAAGGCGACAAGTCTGTGTCTGAGTACATTCGGGACTATGATAAGTACCGATTGGAATATGGAGCTGGAGAGGAGAGCACCACGACTGCTTTTGAGTTTCGGAGAGGTTTGCGGCTATACTTTCAACTCCAATGTCTTATCTGCAACGCATCCTCTCTGGCGCACAAACATCTCATGGTTGTCATCATCAAAACCAGGGCCACAACACGTGGTCATTTTCTCTGTCTTGAAAAACACATGATAAATAAAAAGCCCATCATGTCAATCACTGCATTTTCATCAAAACTTTTTGTCATGCATGATCTGAGGGGGAGTTTGTACTAGATTTTACTTGTTGAGGAGAGCAAGTTAGCACCTTGAGATTAATGTTTTGTGAACCTGAAGTGTGGCTCACGCAGTTGATTGAATAGGCTTATTGGTGAATAAGTTCGAGTTAATGCAGAACGCACTGATAGAAATAATCTGGAAACAGTGCTGGCAGTTCAGCTGATTGGTTGAGTGAGTTAACGTTGTGATGTGGTTGAGTTGACGCATTGACAGAAACCTCGCGTAAACCGTTCTGGAGTCAACTTGCTCACTTAAGAAGGGTTAACTCAGTACTAAAGATGAGTCAACGCAATCTGGAAATTCTGCCTACTGAGGACATATTTGGTGAGAAGAAGCTGACGTAATGTCTGTTGTGCGTCAAAGTCTGCTGCTGTGTGAAGTTGTTCTGAAATGGCAGTTCTAGTACCTTAGATTGTCTGAAGCCTGGAGTCTTCTCAACTTCTCATCAATTCGTTTCTTCCTCACATATTTCATCTATTCATTTCTTTAGCTAGTAGTTGAAGAACCTATCAATCTTCAGTATGAGGGCAGGTTCATGAGCTCTGGAATTTGAGTTGATGTCATAGATTCAGGGGGAGTTAAAATGATAATTCCTTTATGAGAGGTTTTGGTCATCACTGACTGACTCTATGTAATTTTAATGGCTGGAGACTTATAAATCTTATGATCCTTGAATGTTAAAAATTCTTGAACGTAAAAGTGCCTTGCATATGGAATAGCTATAGAACTATTTAATAAAACTGTGAACTCATCTACTCTAGAACCATGATGATCAAAAGTAAAGAGACCACCTTGTGCAAAATGAATTTAATTTCTGTATTGACCTTAAACTCAGAATAGGTTTAATAAGAGCTGAAGGAATAAACCATATATATACATATATATGTAATAAATTGCAGAGCAATGGCTAGTTTTCACTGAGAAACTATCTCCATGCACCAAGGAAGTGCTAAGGAGTATGTCATGATGTGAGCTACTATCTCTGTTCCCAAAGAAAAATAATTCGTTGCAGAGCAATGGCAAATTTTCACTGAGAAACTACCTTCATGCACCAATGAAGTGCTGAGAGGCATGTCATGATGTGAGTTGCCAACTCTGTTTCATTGGAGCAGAATAGTTAGCTATGCTGAGTAACCGGGGACTCTGGTGTTTGATAAACATGTGTACCCGTGTCAAGATGCTAGCTACACTTGACTGCTAATGAAAATTAAAATTATATATATTCAATAAAAAGAAAAAAAATGATGACAATATATATATATATATATATATATATATATATGTGTGTGTGTGTGTGTGTGTGTGTGTGTGTGTGTGTGTGTGTGTGTGTGTGTGTGTGTGTGTGTGGTTGACCTTAAGCTCACATACAATCCTACAGAGTTCATATTCAACACTCGTTAAATTCACTTATATAAGGGTCTCTTGAAATTGAACAATCTAGGGGTTAGATTTGAGAAAGTTCCTGGTGTGCAAATAGTTCTATCTTTATTCCATGCACATACTCTTCTTGGTCAAGTGCTTAACTCAAACTCTTAAGATTATTTTTCTCCACATCATTATGTGAATTAGGGTCTCTTATCATATCTCTCATAAGGGAACTTGAATGTTATCTATTGAAAATCCCTGAATGCAATCTCATCTTTCATATTTCAGTGTCTTTAGAATGCCTCAATACTGTGGTTCTTAACTCAATATTTCTTCATATTTCTTTTTGGTGGCGTCGACTCAGTCCTTCAATGCGTCAATGCAGTCGCGTGGTCGCTCTATCAACCTAGTCCGGTTCATCCCGTTGAACCGGCTCTGTCTTTTTGAAACCGAGGGGTCACCTCTTTAAAACCCCTCAGCTTAAACGCTTCAGCCTCCTCGCCTCTTTCAAAAACCCTGTTGGCTCCTACCTCTCTGCTTCCCTCATCTTCTTTCCCACAGCACTTCTCTTCCTTGTTGCCGTGTGATTCACCTCCCTACCATGGCTCCTCCGAAAAAAGGGACAAAGGACAAGAATGGTCTAAAGAGAAGAGATCCCATCTTTGCTGAGGGCAAGATTGAGCCTCGAACCAAATTTCAACTTGCTCAAGAGGAGACGCTGTCTCAGTCAGCTCCAAGAAAATGGAAAGGAAAAGAGAAGAGCTCGCTGGCAAAGACAAGAAATCTCTCAGAATCATGGGCAGCGAAGCAGAAGGATACTCACGATGCTCCCGTGGCAGATCCTCCAGAGGAGATACCGTCTTCTTCAGCTCCAAGGAAACGGAAAGGAAAAGAGATAGAGCTATCTCTTCGAAACGTCGTCTCCATCTAGCCCGCCGACCAAAAAGGGAAAGCTCTCTAAATCAAGGGCAGAGGAGCAGTCTACATCTTTAGCTGCTAATAAGGGGAAGCAAGATGTAGACATTTCACATGCAAGGTCTTCTGATCCCTCTCTCACCTTCAATATAGAAGAACCTCTGAAAGTCCTTATCCCACGATATATTGTTGATACTGATGTTGAGATGCTTGAGATTTTTCCGCAGTTATTTCTCACTTTGGATTTTCAGGGTTGGTGGTCTTTTGTCACAAATCATAGAATATATTACCCCACCCTCGTTCGGGAATTTTACCAAAATTTGAAATATGATCCTCACATCCCTTAAATTTCTTCAACAGTCAGAAATGTCCGTTTTGAGTTAACAAATAAACTGTTTGCCAGATCATGGAAAATCCCAATGGATGGGGTTCAACTACACAGTTTTCATCTTGATGAACATGACGCTTATGTCCTTCTGACTGAACAGCCTAGTGATCCTACTGTTGTCAAGCAGACATATCTATCTAGTCTAAAAGCCAATCGGTTCCCTCCCTTCAACAGACTGCTACATCATATCTGCACATCCATCATTACACCCCAGAGCAATGGTAGGGAACAAGTTACTGAGATGCAACGATTCTTGCTATACTGTATGCTGAAACAGATCAAGATTTCATTGACTGATGTTATCATTCAGACCATGGGTACATGTCTGAAACAGTCTAGGACACTTCCATATGCTGCCCCATTGACGGTAATTTTTAGAAAGGTTGGAGTGAACTTTGAAATGAAAAGAAACTAAACATTCCCAGAGGGAATAGATACTCCTTATCATACATTCAGAAGTTCATAGGATTTAAAGTTATGAATGGACAGCCAGTCAGAGTACTGCCAAGTCAGAAGCATGCCTCTGCCTCTGGGGCACTTGTTGTAGAAATGAGCGAAACAGCAGAAGAAAACCCAGCGGCCAGTCCAGCCAGAGTAGACAGACAAGAGGTTAGTCCTGCCAGAATGGACCAACACGAGGCCAGTCCTGTCCAAGCTGATATTGTCACAGATACTGCTCCAACCCTCCCAGCTGTCACTAGCGACATTATGATCATACATGGTCCTTTTCAGGAACCCTCTCCTCGAAGGGAACATGAATCTACCTACTTTCTTGAGGAAGAAATGCCAGATAATTTTCATTGTGATGCTGGCATGCATGATCAGAACTCCGGTATCAATCCAAGTTTGATCCAATTTCTGGAAATGAAGTTCAAGAACATTGATTCTTCCATAATGCACTTGAGCTCAACCATGGAAATGAGGATTTCCCATCTTGAGCAGAAATTAGACACCAGATGGGAACAATTCAAGCATGACAAATTCAAGTCAGACAAAAAGCTTCATAACTTCATGGAATCCCTCATTCAGGTTTGTCAGAAAGCTGGGTCAGTAATGCACAATTTGAAAAGTTTGCATCAACAATTTCTGAACAGGCTACAGGCTGTACAGACATATAACTATAATGTCAAGGAAAACCAGTCCAAGTTGAATTTGAAATATTCCACCCTGATTGACAAGAACAATGAGTTCAGTGAAAAGGTTCAGACCTTGTTTGAAAAGATTACATCTTTTGGTAAGGACCTTGCTAAACTGTTTGAATGATCCACTCTAGTGGGTGATGAGGTTATGGATGTTTTGCATATTCTAAAAGAAAACTTCCCACCCACAATTGAAGATCAGCGTGATGTGTACTGCCCTCCACCAACAGAAGCCTCCTCTTTTGCACTTGAATGGGGATCTCAGCAGAAAGCTCAAGTGGACTATTTGTTTGATATTTTACACAGCTAGTTTGATAGTATCACTTCAAAGTTCAAGATTATCATAAGCTCATCCTGCAAAGAGATCAGCAATTTTCAGACAGACTAGAAAGTTTAGCATCTTCTATGACTCAGCTTCAGCAACAACTGGACACTGTGTCTGCAAACATTCTTCAGTCTCACTCTTCCTCACCTGCTCCCCTTCCTGATGATGTCAAAGGGGGAGAGACATGAACTCAAGTTGGAGCCTGGAATTGCATTGCATCTGCATCAAATGTGATTGAGTGAAGTTTTCCTTCTTTTACATATTTTGTGAAATGTTAGAAAGAAATGGTCTGTGAGAATGTCCAACTTTTTGTTAGAAAAGTTCTTCTATTCTTCTTTTTGATGTTAGACCTTGGACTTAAATGAAATGAATGACATGAACTGGTGTTCTGGTCTCTGAAGTGAATTTCTTGATTGATTTGAACAATACATTATTATTTAGATGCAATGGCATACACCTCATAGTTGCCATCATCAAAAGGGGGGAGATTGTTGTGCCCCTGGTTTTGATGATGACAACCATGAGATGTTTGTGTTGAGTTTAACAAAACTGATGTATTAATCCTTGATTCATTAACATGTGTATCTGCTTTATTCTTGAATGCAAGGAAGAAACAAGGTCTACGCAGGATGCTCAAGGCGTCCACGCAGTGGTTTGCATAGAAGGACAGCGTCTACGCAGGATGCTGATTGCGTCTACGCATCAGTTCAAGAGGCAGAAGCATTAATCACTGGCATAGCTTAGTGCGTCAACGCCACAACATCGCAGCGTCAACGCATCAGCTCATGTTTGAGATAAAAGAGTGTTCGGGGTCAGCCCAGTGGGTTGACGCAGGCACCCTATGCGTCAACGCATCTGGTCTATGTTCGAAAGGCTCCGTGGGCACTTCAAGGCTGCGTCAACCCCTTAGTCAAAATGGGTTGACGCCATCTGAATCTCATCAAGTGATTATTGGGTGGACCCCAGCCGTAAGTGGCGTTAGATGCCACATCATCTAAAAGAGCATGCGCTCTCTTTCCCTCGCGATTCCAAAAGCCTCTAGGAGAACAATCATTGGGCTAACCAGAAAATCTGGTTGGGGCCCACAAAAGGAATATTCACGTGAATAGGGAGAGCGCGGGAGATAAAAGTTGAAGAAGTAGCAGTCGAACAAGATAGAGGAGAAGCTCTTGAGAAGAATGGCCTGAATCATCGTCTTCCTCCTGGCGTGCTGTTGCATCCTCTAGAGATCAGAGGAAGTCTATTAGCTTTTGATCATCGCAAGCTCATCTACAATCTAGGAAGTGAAAGCCAGTTGATCATCATCGCCTCTTCTCTCTGATCTTTATGTTTGAGACTCGAGAATCAGCACCGTCCCAGATCTGAGGCTCCTTCTTCCATCTTCAAGTGATTTCGTTTCTTGTTTTTCATTTCAGCTTGAACTTTACTACTGTAATTCTCCCTCGTACTAGTTTGGGTAGAGGGAGGGGATTTGATCCAGCGGGGTGTGCCTGGGTCAAGGGGTTTGGGCTTGTACGCCCTAAAGCTGTTTGTCAGCGGGTAACTGATTGAGAGGATGTGTTCCTCTTGTTAACCAAGCTGTAGTGGTTAGCGTTGTCGAGGGGACTGTTCCTCAGTTTAGCAAAGCTGTAAGGCTCAGCAGGGATCCTCACTGATCTAGTGAGGGGTAGATGTAGGTCTCCACAGGGAGACCGAACCACCATAAAAATCTGTGTTCTCTTGTGGTTTGCTGTCTCTTGCAATATCTGTGTGTCGCTAGATGATTGATTAGGTTCGATCTCCACACCTTCTGTTTACTGAATTTTGAACTAGTATTCTGCTACTTAAAAGTTGATTGTGATCTTTCGCAAAAGATTTCAAAGGGTCAACCTATTCACCCCCTCCCCCTCAAGTTTGACCATCCACATAATCCAACACGTGGTATCAGAGCTTGGCTCTCTTGTCAAGGGTCTCACAACCCAGAGAGATTTAGTGGAATGGAAAACAAGGGGCTCATGTCTGAAGGGTATGCAGTGAATAGGCCACCCTTCTTTGATGGCACTAACTATGCTTACTGGAAAAATCGGATGCAGGTATTTATGAGATCTCAGGACCATGAGATTTGGAGAGTCGTGAGCAAAGGACCCTATCAGTTAGAGGGAGATGAAGAACTGTGGGTAAAAGAGCAGATTCGGAAGTCCAACATCAATTGGCTAGCTATGAATATCATGCAATGCTCATTGCATCCTAAGGAGTTTTCACGAGTGTCCTCATGTGCCAGTGCCAAGGAAATGTGGGACAGACTTGAAGTCATCTATGATGGTACGTCAGAGGTAAGAGAGACAAAAGCTAATATGTTAATTTCAGAGTATGAAGCCTTTAGAATGAAGCCAAAGGAAAATATATCTGAAATGTATGCTAGGCTAACTCTATTAGTGAATGGTCTTAAAGGTCTGGGAAAGGTTTACAGTGATTATGAACTGGTCAGGAAAATTCTTAGATCCCTAACTCCAATTTGGCACACCAAGGCCACGGTTGTTGAGGAATCTAGGAACCTTCCTACCACTACCCCTGATGAGCTTATTGGATCACTGATGGCTTACGAGCTGAATTTCAAAAGAACTGATGAGGATGTGAAAAAGAAGAAGCCACTTGCATTGAAGGCTGGTCCTAGCAGCAAGGAGAGTTCAGATGATAGTCAGTCATCTACCTCAGATGATGACTCAGGTGAGATAGAAATGCTCACCAAGAAATTCATGAAGTTTCTAAGGAAGGAAGGTAAATTTATAAGGAACAGTAGACCACTAGTAAGAAAGAGTTCAAAATTCAAATCAGAGAATTCTAAGAAATCTGACAAGGTTGTTTGTTACAAATACAGGAAACAAGGTCATATCAAATCTGAATGTCTAGAGAATGTGAAGAAAGTCCAACCAAAATGGAAGAACAAGAAGTCAAAGGCTATGATGAGTACTTGGAGTGACGAGGAGAAAGATGAAGATGAAGAAGAGAGTACCTCTGAAGAAGAAAGTGATGTTAAGCTATGCTTTATGGCTAAGGGAGATGATCAGGATGAGGTAACCTCCTCTTTTGAAAACTGTTCTTGCAGTGATTGGGAAGAAGCATTTAATGAATTGCTAGATAAGTATGATTATGTGAAGAAAGAAAATAAATCAATGAAGAAGAAAAATTTTTTGACTAGTCAAGATAATTACTTGAATGAGAAAATCATGTGCTTAGAAGCTGAAATTACTCATCTAAGAAAGTTGTTGTGCCCCTGTGGTTTTGATGATTGGCTTTGATGTGAGTTAATCATTTGATGATTGGTTTTTGTTGTGAGTTAATCACTGTGAGTCATCTTGCTGTATGAGTCATCTTCATATGTTCAGTCAGTCTGCTGTTCTGTTAGTTTATCAGGTCTAAAAGCATTGCATATTTGATGTTCAGCCATGTTATCTGCTGCATGCAGCATTCACATACACTTACATAAGTCTGCACATCAGCATCACGCGGCAAGTATGTACATCTTCTTCAGTAGGCATGTCAAGTCCACACATTGTATAGCATGCATCGTTCTTCAACTGAAGTCTATACATCAGCTTGCATGAATTCAAAGTGTGTATATTGAATAGCATGCATTTCATGAAGTCTGTACATCCTGTGTCTCTGTTAAGCTTCAAAGTCTGTAGATGGCTCACCGTCTCATGCATAGTCTTCACATCGGTTTTTCAAGTATGTACATTGGCACATGCATTTCTTGATCATGTCTACACACTGTCTGCATAGTCTGAACAGTGATGGGTCGACGCCCCCTTCTGATGGGTCGACGCCCCCTTTGCTTTTCAAGTCCATACAACGACACTGAAGCTTGCATCTGAAGTCCATACATCCTTTCAAGGGGTCATGTCTATACATTCTCCTGTTCATTTCAGAGTCTACACATCGCCTTCCATCTTCCAAGTCTGTACACCCAGTTGAACCCCAAAGTCTACACATCGCCCTTCATCTTCCAAGTCCATACATTGATCTTCATATTCAAAGTATGTACATTGGTCTTCACCTGAAGTCCATACATTGGTTTTTATATTCCAAGTCTGTACATCCTCCGCCAAAGCCTTCAAAGTCTGTACAGCCATTCCTTGAAGATCAAGTCCATACAACGGCACTGTATCTTGCTCAACTAAAGTCTATACATCCTTCAAGGTGCCAAGTCTGCACATCGCCTCATTTCTTCAGAGTCTATACATCCTTCAAGGAACCCCAAGTCTGTACATCGCTTCCATCTTCAAAGTCCATACAGAGTCTTCTGTTGAATTTGAAGTCTATACATCCTGTGAACCTTCAAGTCTATACATCAGCCTTTGCCAATCGGTTTCCAAGTCTGTACATTGACTTCAAGCCTTCTGAGTATGTACAGCCCAAGTCTATACATCCGATTGCCTTTGCATTGCTCAAGCCTGTACAGCCCTCTCGTTGGCAAGTCTATACATCGGTCTGTTTGAGCAAGTCTGTACAGCGGTTGCATTCATTGGAAGTCTATACATTGGCAGCACTGTGCAAGTCTATACAATCCCAGCCTTTACCTACGTTCAGAACTTCAAGTCTATTCAATGGTAAAGTCTGCACATTCTGCTCTGAAGCTCACCAAGTCTATACATTGCTGAGCCATTCGTCAAGTCTCTACATTGGCTTCGGTTCTTCAAGTGTGTACACCCTTCAAGGGCCTCCAAGTGTATACATTGTTCACAACACACACGTTCAAGTCTGAAGTCTGTACAGCCAAGGCATGTGCTTCGCAAAGTCTATACAACGCTCAAAGTCTATACAATGTGCTTCGTCGTTCAAGCTTTCAAAACTCTATACATCACTGTTGAGCTAAAGTCTGTACAGCCGCTTCTTGTGCCAAAGTCTACACACTGTGAACTTCCAAGTCTGTACAGACTTTACCTTATTCAAGTCTGTACATCGACCAGTTGTCTTTGGCATGTCTACACACTAGAAGTCCATACAGTCAACTACTTTGCTTTGATCTAGTATGTACAGAGTTTCTTTTGGCAAGTCCATACATTGAATGTCTCTGCTTTTTATTCTGATGAGTTGACGCTGCAATAGCGTGGAGTCGACGCACTGACATTATCTCAGTGTTTTATATTGTTGCCTCTTCAACTGATGAAATTGTCTGTACATCGAGTGAAGTCTGGTGAAGTCTACACAGCACCCATCTCTCTTAGAGTCTCATGCATATATGAAGTCTGTACAGTGTGCATTGATCAAGCCAAAGCCTGTACATCGATATGTTGTTTTGATGCCGTTGCATAGTCTATACATTGTTGAGCTTCACACACATATCTTCATAGTCTATACATTGCATCACTGTGCATGCATTGCATTCATTGAAGTCTATACACTGCATACAGTTATGCTTCACATGTCTACACACCGCACTGTTCATGCATCAGTTCGCTAAGTCTATACACTCTCTCACGATGTACACACTTGCCTAACTGATGTCCCTAAGTCTATACACTCGATGGCTTCATACATTTCACAGAAGGTCCACACATTCCCCTTCTTATGTTAATGCATTCTTCAGCAAGTATATACACTGAGGTCGCATGAAGACCTACAAGTCTATACACTCTCCCAGTGTACACACTTACTCATTTGCTGTTCTAAAGTATATACAGTCGTTGTTATATGACTGAACTAACTAATTCGTTTCATTTCGTTTTGTCTCTGTCTGTAGATGACTCAGGTTAATGACTGGGCACGTGAACCGAGGATGATTCTTGGCACGTGAACCGAGGTGCTCTCTGGGCGGGAACCTGAAGGACACACGCCCTAGCACCTGCTGAAGTTGATATAAATAGAAGCCTTCGTCCACTGAAGTGAGATAACAAGGATAGAAGAGGGGCTGATCGAGACTGTGAGAAGAGAAGCAGAAGAAGAAGAAAGAAGAAGAAGAAGAGTGAAGATAGAGAGTGAGAGCAGCAGAAGAAAAAGAGAAAGAGAGAGCTCGTAAGGATTGAAAGAAAAGAGAAAGATAGTGAGAGTGAAAAGGAGAGCAGAGAAGAGAAAGATTGCGTGAGCTGAGAAGAAGAAAGAAGAGGAAGAAAGGAAGAGAGGAGAGAGTTCTATTGAAGATCTGTTTAGTCTGTTCGTGGATCAAATCCAGAACGACTATGCTCATTGAGAGCTATATTTCTTGTGTTTCATTTCCAGCTTTTGTCACTGTGCTTTTTATGTTTTCTTATTTCTCCTTTTGTTACTCAGGCTACTATTGTTCTTCCGATTCTCAGTAGTGAGGTCAGGTTCCTCCTGTGGACTCAGGAGAAGGGAGATCTGATCTCCGGTTCTGGGCTTGTGGGTTGCAAGTCCAGGGGTCCCTCCTGGTCTGGAGGAAGAGAGGTCTGCGACCTCTAGTTTGTTGGTGACGGGAAGTCACTGGTGTGTTCCCTCCTGGTCTGGAGGTAGAGAGACTGTGTGTCTCTAGTTTCCAAGTGGCTGGGAGTCACTTGGGGTGTCCCTCCGGTTGGGAGGAAGAGGGGAGGTTGTTCCCCTGGTCAAGCTGTGTGGCAGCAACTTGTTTGCAGACTGAGTCTGCTTTCTAGCTTGTGCTAGTGGAAGCCTCACTCCGGTTGGGAGTGAGGGGTGGACGTAGGTCTTGGTGACCGAACCACCTAAAAAATCTCTTAAGCAGTGGTTTGTCTATGTGTTTGCTTCTGCTAGATGATTGCTTAGGCGAGCTCCATGTGTTTACTCATGAGTTTAGTTGACTTAGTTTTATTCTGTGATTGCGTCTAGCATCTGTGTTTTAATTTGGGCATTATTTCTGAAGGGGATACATTCACCCCCCTCTGTATCCTGGCATAGCACCCTATCAAAAGTCTCTTGCTGAAAGTGATCTGTGTAAAAATCAATTGAAAGAGATGAAAAGAGAAAATGAATTTTTACTGAAAGTGCATGATGACCTGAAACTCAGAATGCAAGAATTGGAGAGTGATGTAAAAATGGCTGAAGAAAAATATGAAGCCATTCAAGGAGTAAATCTAGAACTCAAAAAAAACTTGAAGAGACTGGAAGATGAAAACTTAAATAAACAAGCATCCCTTGAGAAATTTACACAAGATAAAAACAACCTAGAAGTTGTTATGGGAATAAAAAGTAATTTTAGAAAAGAAGGACTTGGATATAATCCAACTAAAAAGAAGAATCTAGGGATAAGACTGATAACATTTGTTCCAGAACATGGCACATCTGAGCAAAACCCAATGGCTGCAGTGAAGCCACATGGGAAAAATCAAGAAGAAGTAAAACAGACAGATGAAACCAAAAAAGAAAAGGGCAAAGAGAAAATGAATGCTACCTTGAATAACAATCACCACACAAATATGCCTAAGTCTGGAAGTAAAACCTCAAATCAACCCATGGACCCTAGTACATCAACCCAGCATCAAGCTTATGGAAATTCAAGGAGTCATTGGATTGGCACAAGACAGCCGCGTCAACGCACTGGCCATCCTGCGTCTACTCAACCTATGTCTAAGGGCTTCTACAGAAATAAGGCTAAAACAAACCACTGGCCGCGTCAACGCAATGTCTGTACTGCGTCAACTCACCCTGCGTACCAGAACCCATATGACATGGGGTTTGGGTGGATGGGTCAACGCAGCCGTGCAAGAGGGTCTACGCAGCAAAGCTTCATTCCATCCGAAATTAAATATTCAACTAGAGCTTCTCGTCCTAGGTTCCCCGGTGCTTCTTGGATTCAGAATAATCATTGGAGTGGAAACAAGAATAAAAATTCACACTTCTTTAACAACAGAACTGGTTCAAAGAATTCATTCCGAAGGGTACCTCAACCTAATCAGAAAATTCTCAAACCTATGAACTCCACATCTCAAAAACCTCCAAAACAACAGATATGGATTCCCAAAAGTATGTTGTCTTATTTGACAGGATCATATGGTCTGATGGGACCCAAGTGTATTTGGGTTCCAAAATCCCTCGTTTGATGTGAATTGCAGGAGTGCCTTGCAGCTGTACACAACAGATGGTATCTTGACAGCGGCTGCTCAAGGCATATGACGGGCGATAAGGCAAAATTTTGTTTCTTGGTTGAGAAAGAAGGAGGGCATGTCACGTTTGGGGGCAACAATAAAGGCAAAATTATTGGAAAAGGTAAAGTGGGCAAAACTCCATTGAACTCCATTGATGATGTGCTGTTTGTTGAAGGACTAGAATATAATCTTCTTAGTATAAGCCAACTGTGTGACAGGGGACACAAGGTTGTGTTTGATTCTCTTGTATGCACCATTCTTGAAATGTATTCTAAAAATGTTAAGTTTATTGGAAAAAGCATAAACAACATGTACATGGTAGACTTAGATGATCCTGCTCATAATAATCTCTTTCTTGCTGTGAACAAAAGTGAGCTGGCTTGGCTATGGCATCGTAGACTAGGACATGCTAGCTATAGTGTCATGCATAAGTTAGCAAAATTCAGCACGATAAACGGTCTGCCTGATGTCTCATTTAAATAAAATGATAAAGTTTGTGATGCATGCACTCAAGGTAAGCACACTAGGAAGTCATTTAAATATAGAATAGAAAACCAATCTTCTAGACCTCTTGAACTTATTCACATGAATATGTTTGGACCCACCAGAACAGCAAGTTTAAGTGGAAATAGATATGGCTTTGTTTTGGTAGATGACTTTTCTAGCTTCACTTGGGTGTTCTTTTTATCTCATAAAAATGATGTGTTTGAAGAATTTCAGGCATGTTTCAAGAAATTTCAGCATGATGGTAAGTATACTATTTCATCTATCATGTCAGATCATGGAGGAGAGTTCGAAAACTCAGAATTTGATGGCTTTTGTAGGGCAAAAGAAATATCACACAAATTCTCGTCACCAAGAACTCTGAACAGAATGGAGTGGTGAAAAGAAGAAATAGAACACTTGTGGAGATGGCTAGAACAATGCTGATCGAAGGACAACTTCCAAAGAAATTCTGGGCTGAGGCGGTAAACACTGCGTGCTACATTGTAAATCGTGCAATGGTAAGACCTCTGTCCAAAAAGACTCCATATGAGTTAATGAAAGGTAAGAAACCATCTGTTGCTCATTTCAAAATTTTTGGGTCGAAATGCGTTGTTCAAAATAATGACAAATGGGATTTGGATAAGTTTGAACCTAAGAGTGAACCAGCCATTTTTCTGAGATATTCTCATCACTCTAGGGCCTATAGAGTCCTAAATGTCAAAACTCAAAATGTAGAAGAATCTCCACATATTATCTTTGATGAAATGAATGTTAGATCTGAAAATGAACAATCTTGAAGGGACAAGGATGATGGGGAGTTCCTTGAAGTAAAGGAAGAACAAGATCTTCAAGAGAAAGAGTCAAGGCCAGGTGAGAGTGTAGTAGAATCAAGCACTCAAGGTAATGCAGATACTAATGAAGGTAACTCTCTAACTAATGTTAGAATGTTAAGAGATCATCCTTTATCAAGTGTTATTGGCAATCTGCATGACCCTACTAGAACTAGATCTCACTTTAGGATAATTGAGGAAATGGATAATTTGGCTCTTGTGTCTCAAATTGAACCTAAAAATGTAATTGAAGCCCTAAAAGATGAATGTTGGATAAATGCAATGCATGAAGAACTAAATCAATTCAAGAGAAACAAAGTGTGGCACCTTGTACCAAGACCCAATGAACATTCAGTAATTGGAACTAAGTGGGTTTTCAGAAATAAACAAAATGAAAATGGAATTGTGATAAGAAATAAAGCAAGACTGGTAGCACAGGGATATAACCAAGAATTCGACATTGATTTTGAAGAATCCTTTGCTCTAGTAGCTAGATTAGAGGCCATTAGATTATTACTTGCATATGCTTGCTGCCATGGAATAAAACTACAATAAATGGATGTAAAAAGTGCGTTTCTTAATGGTCTAAAAAAAGAAGAGGTGTATGTTGAACAACCCCCTGATTTTGAGTGCATAAACTGTCCTAACCATGTTTACAGATTAGACAAAGCTTTCTATGGGCTTAAACAGGCACCTCGAGCATGGTACGATAGACTCAGCTCATACCTCACTGAAAAAGGATATTCAAGAGATAAAGTGGACCAAACTTTATTCACCAAGGTAAGAAACAATGACATTGTTCTGGTTCAAATTTACGTTGATGATGTAGTCTTTGGATCCACTAAACCAAGCAAGTGTGAGGAAATTACACAATTGATGACTACAGAATTTGAAATGAGTCTAATGGGTGAGCTACAATTTTTTCTAGGTCTTCAAATCACCCAAAGCAAGGAAGGATGCTTTATCAACCAGGCAAAATATATCTTTGATACCATGTGTTGGATTATGTGGATGGTCAAACTAGAGGGGGAGGGGGTGAATAGAAGGACAGCGTCTACGCAGGATGCTGATTGCGTCTACGCATCAGTTCAAGAGGCAGAAGCATTAATCACTGGCATAGCTCAGTGCATCAACGCCACAACATCGCAGCGTTGACGCATCAGCTCATGTTTGAGATAAAAGAGTGTTCGGGGTCAGCCCAGTGGGTTGACGCAGGCACCCTATGCGTCAACGCATCTGTTCTATGTTCGAAAGGCTCCGTGGGCATTTCAAGGCTACGTCAACCCCTTAGTCAAAATGGGTTGACTCCATCTGAATCTCATCAAGTGATTATTGGGTGGACCCCAGCCGTAAGTGGCGTTAGATGCCACATCATCTAAAAGAGCATGCGCTCTCTTTCCCTCGCGATTCCAGCAGCCTCTAGGAGAACAATCATTGGGCTAACCAGAAAATCTGGTTGGGGCCCACAAAAGGAATATTCACGTGAATAGGGAGAGCGCGGGAGATAAAAGTTGAAGAAGTAGCAGTCGGACAAGATAGAGGAGAAGCTCTTGAGAAGAATGGCCTGAATCGTCGTCTTCCTCCTGGCGTGCTGTTGCATCCTCTAGAGATCAGAGAAAGTCTATTAGTTGTTGATCATCGCAAGCTCATCTACAATCCAGGAAGTGAAAGCCAGTTGATCATCATCGCCTCTTCTCTCTGATCTTTATGTTTGAGACTCGAGAATCAGCACCGTCCCAAATCTGAGGCTCCTTCTTCCATCTTCAAGTGATTTCGTTTCTTGTTTTTCATTTCAGCTTGACTTAACTACTGTAATTCTCCCTCGTACTAGTTTGAGTAGAGGGAGGGGATTTGATCCAGCGGGGTGTGCCTGGGTCAAGGGGTTTGGGCTTGTACGCCCTAAAGCTATTTGTCAGCAGGTAACTGATTGAGAGGATGTGTTCCTCTTGTTAACCAAGCTGTAGTGGTCAGTGTTGTCGAGGGGATTGTTCCTCGGTTTAGCAAAGCTGTAAGGCTCAGCAGGGATCCTCACTGATCTAGTGACGGGTGGATATAGGTCTCCACAGGGAGACCGAACCACCATAAAAATATGTGTTCTCTTGTGGTTTGCTGTCTCTTGCAATATCTGTGTGTCACTAGATGATTGATTAGGTTCGATCTCCACACCTTCTGTTTACTGAATTTTGAACTAGTATTCTGCTACTTAAAAGTTGATTGTGATCTTTCGTAAAAGATTTCAAAGGGTCAACCTATTCACCCCCTCCCCCTCTAGTTTGACCATCCACATAATCCAACCGCGCAGTCCTATAAGGTCACCTTGGAGGTCGAGTCTTTTGAGTCTCGATTTAATGATGACGTACGGCAAGTCGATGCCGCCCTTCGGCAAGCATCTACCTCCCAGCCGAGTCCCGATCCGATCGGACCCCCTCCTTCATCAGCCATGAGAGCTCCAATGCCACCACCCTCTACTTTCGAACTTTACTCAGAACCATCTTATTTGGAGCCACCAAAGCCCGAGCCACCTGTGATTCTAACGGGTACGCTTTTTATGGCTGCGCCACTTCTTAGTTGGCTCAAAGATGGCTTGGTCCCACTTCCTTACCCATCCATGGACCCCACCCTACCACTAGTGCCCGTCAACTCCTTCCATACCACATTCCGATCTAGTCACCATGTTGATACATTGGTTGATCTTATTTTGGGTTTAGGTTGGCAATGGAAGTTGACGCATATATTGGCCCGAGGCTTCGACCAACCCGCTAGTCGTAGCTTCACCCATCCAGCCAAAGGGTCCATTACCTCCGCGTGCACCGTGGGTTGTGTCACCACGGAGATTCTTCTATTCCTCCCGATGCCGGCCTAGTCCGACTTCGTTCCCTTTTGCCCATGGGAGGAATCCTATTTTCTAGACATGACCGTCGTCCCATCGATCACAATGTATGACGGTGACTATGAATTTCAAACTTGGGACCATGTCATGTTGGAACCCATCTCACGGGGTCATACCTTCTTCGACCCTTTTGACCCCTTCGCTAGTGAACCTCCCGAGCTATCATATTCACTCCACTTCATCCAAGGAGTTCACTATCACACCCCTACCCCTCGGTCTAGTTGGCGTGCCTTACCTACGTCTAAGGGTGATGACGAAGGTAGTTTTGAATCTCCTAGCCCTTCCCCACCCAAATCCCGTAGGTCGCCAATGCATGACTGGTACATCTTAGGGTATCTAGGAGTCCTCCATTCCGTCAACCATCGAGTACATCTAGTGTATGCATGGCACATATTCGGGTGTCCTGGTCCGCCGTCACACACGTACGGGTCGGACTAACATTAGGTTTGTTTAGGGTCTGTGTGCGTCTTTGTTTCGTCCGATTTGTTTGTCGAGTGCATTGCGTGTCTGTGCATACGTTGAGTCAAGTCGATTTTGTACGCTCACGTTGTTAGTCCCTTTCGAGTACGAGACTTATCGTACTTTGGGATCGGCTCTACGCTACATATCGGATCTAGTCACATAAGGTACTTAGCGGTGATTCCTAGTGAGTCTTCGAGCCGCCTCCCTTCATTTGAGAGTGACCCCACCCCGGAGTGTCCACCTCTAGCCTCATTCCCATGGCAGCGTGTGCATATCGAATCTCTACGGGATGAGCAGGGGTCGATTACTTGGAGTGGAGCGTACTCCGCGCTTCATGGTACGATGACGGATCCGCTGGAGCTACTCGAGCAACCACATCCCTTACTCGACGGGGTCGAGTTCTTCCCACCCGGGGAGAGTTGATGGGAATCGACGCCGAGCATTGACATTTTTATTTTGCATTTGTGTCCTTTTAGTTTGCTTTTATATCCTTGGGAAAGTATATGTGCAATTGTAAGGCTTTATAAGCCAATGTGTCATTCCCTTGGATTCTTTGGGTTTTTGTGCAAATTATCAGTAGATCCAGCAAGGGGGCCCTCACTCCTTCCTCATTGGTCCACCTAGGCCATGTGGGGCTGGTCAACCTTCCTAGGTGGCATCTAGAAGGTTTGACAAGTCAAATACCCACATGGGAGACAATTGGTTAAAATTGTCAAAGTTGGCCACCTACCATGTCTCCCATGGTCAAGGGGGCGCACCCCCCATTATAGAGCTTTAATTTTGTTTATTTTTTGTTTATTGGCCACATGTGGGATTAAAATATCCCAAACCCTAGGTCTGAGGGCATTTTGAGTCATTTGCCATTTCATATAAATAGCATGTATTTCATAATTTGAGTAGAATTAATGAAGTGAAAATTGGCATTTGCCTCCAAGGAAGGGTGCGCCCCTCTCTCCTCTCTCCCTGGTTCTTCTTCCTCCTCCAGCCCTCTAGGGTGTGACACCGATTCTCCTTAGCCCCTCTGAGTTCACCTCTGCTGCCGCTGCCGCCGTTCGTGCCGCCGTCGCGCCGCCACCGCCGCTACATCGAAGTTCTGTCCAAATCAGGATAGAACCTCTTCTCCGAAATTGTATCTCTGGTTCTTGTTGTCTGATCAAGCCCTAATTTTGAGAGTTTGTTCTGTCCATCTCCCATAACCTCCAGTTACAATTTCGTATCATTTGGAGTCCATTTGATAATTTTCCCATATTTTTGTTTGTCCTCTCAGTAATCTGCCCTTTTACAGATCTACGGGACAGAGTCACCTTGTTGTAATTTCCCCACCCACTTAGAAACTTTTAGAAAATCCAAAAAAATTCTCTAGTGTTCATAACGTATACCCCCTTTCACCATAATTTCGTTGAGTCAAAAAACATCATTGAGCCCTCGGTCAAAGGTCTGTTTCAGGCAGATTCATCTCTGCCCTGTGTGTCTGTCAGTCCGGGTCAGAAAAAAAAGGCAGTTTGCACTCATTTTTATTTTTAATCCGTTCTGTGGATGGAGCCACAAAAAATATATGTTGTAGATCTCTGAGTATTCTATCCATCTGTACCTCTTGTGCATCAATCCGACATCGGATCTGGTCGTAGGAATTCCTTTTGTGAAGGTGTGCAGAGCAGATCCGAATTCAGCCACCACAACTCAGTCCGGGAGAAAATTCAGAAATAAATATCAAAGGTCAACTTCAGTGATCGCCCCTTCAGAGAGTCGATCAGGGACATCCCGCCATCGTCCCAGCCAAGAGGCGCCTCTGGAAGATCTCAGGAAGGTGACGTTCCTTTGGAAACCGTTGCTTGCTGTCCAGTGAGTCAGCCACCGAGTTGGCGCAGCACCGAGTTGGAATAGTGCCGAGTCGGACCAGCAGGCCGAGTTCGTGCCGTACGCGCCTCCAGATTGCTGCCCATCAACCCAGGGTCGGTCCTCCTGGGCCCCACTTGTAGCCCTTTACCTCTCTGCGTGGAGTGGGCAATAGATTTCACTGTTGTAGATAACTTTTACCGTTGTTACCGGGAGTTACCGTAACTTGCCGGGAACATCTTTCCCACACCCGGAGCGTGGAGGTAAACTCACTGCCCTCCTCATAGGCATCATTTTACTCGTATATTTTTGTATATGCCGCTGCATGTGATAGGTTTCTAGCTTGTTATTCTATTATCACCGCTGCGAGAGAGCGAGATTGAGTGTACCGTCCCGTGACTCGATCTGAGTTAACGCAGAAAGGCAGATACCCAAGACTCACGGCCGGTTTCTCAACCGTGCCCGGTCCCACGTCTTCCCTCGCATAGGGACGATCGCGAGCTAGAGTCCCAGGTCGCGTGTCCGTCCCGCATCAGTTCACGACTACGTGGTTGTGACTATTTTCCCCCGGACCGCATGGTCTTGGGTTGGGCCTTCGTCTGTAAGGACGGCCCTCCACAACAGAGGTGTCGTGATGTTTCTTCTGGCAGTGTAGCCAGGGTTTTTCCCGTTAATTTAGTGGTCCCCCGACTGTGAGATCGGGGTTTGCTTTCAGTACCGTTAGAGTAGTTTTTAGAGCCGTGGTTCTAGCAGCTACCGAATTTTCTGTTCAGTTATGGTTGTTCCTTCCACCGTTGTTGTCGTTGCCACTCCGGCTATTGCTGTTGTTCTTTCTAGCGTTGCGTTTACCGTCATTCTTTTATGGTAGGGTTCTGCAGGACCCCTACTGAGCCAATGAGATGAGGCTCACCCCCTACTTTTCAGGTGTAGCAGTTCCTCCTCGATGTTCGGAGGTGCAGCGCAGAGGTTCGTAGATGCCAGCTCGCCGGGCCGAGTGTTCACTCTCCATTAGAGTATGTTGTTTTCCCTGTAGACTGTACTTTATTTGGTCTGGACTCTGTAGTTTTAATTATTAATTAAAAATGTAATTTTATTTCTGCCATTTAAACTATTAATTCTCTAGATATTCCTACTTTATTTCATTTTCCAATGTACCTCCACACTCCTTTCTAATCCTTCCGAGCCCTCCGGCTCATGAGTGGCGGGCCATGATTCGAATGATATCGGGTATTTCCTGGTATCCTGATCTTGGGTTGTGATAGGCTCGATCTCGGGGGAAGGAAGGCTTTAGCTCAATCCTGAGCCACCCTAACCCTAGCTTGGCCTCTACCAACATATCTCCGCTAAAAGCCTAAGCTCGGACATGCAGAGTTTGACCGTTGACCTATTTTCTCTATAGAAATTGTCTGTGGCCCATCACCTAGCAGACGGTAGAAATAGATGGCATGTCATATGTCAGATCCAACTCTCATGGTGAAGTGCCATGATTGCAGGTGACACAGGCAGTGTAATGCCCCGGACTTTTTTTCGGATCTTTTTAGTGGGTCTCGGAGCGTATTTTGTGTTTTACACGTGTTTTTCCCTGATGCGCCTTCGGAACTCTGTGCAGGGCAAACCGTGGTGTTCTCCGACTCCGGGACTGTACTGGCGCGTTGTGCTCCTCTCGAGGATCCCGGAGATAATTTTTCATAATTTTCTGAATTTCTGGAATTTTTGGGTTTTCTATATATATTAACCCTTTTCTCTCTCCCCTCTCATTTCTCTCTTCCCTCCCTCTCTATTCTCTCACGCTCTATTTCTCCCCTCTCTTCTCCGGTAGCCGACGGAGCGAGGCGGGGGTGAGATGGAGGCGGCGTGGGCGAGGTTGCGGGCGACGACAAGCGAGGATCGAGGCGGTGGAGGTGAGGCGAAGCTTAGTGGCGTGATCGCGAGCCGGCGAGGGTTTCACGGTGATTTCTTCGTGGATCGGCGTCCATGGCGCGTCGTTTCTTCGGTGGAGGTAGGGAGATGGACCCCCAGCTTGTGCATTCCCTTTCCCGCTAGTTTTGTAAGCCGTGGCGAGCCGAGCGGGTTTATTTTCGCATTTTAGGGAAAATCCATGTTTTTGGGGAGTGAGCCGGATCTCTCGTTTTACGGCATTTTTGGCCGATCCAGGGGTTTAGATGCATGCCTAGGGGCTTGGGGATGGATTCCCCTTTGTTTCCCCATCACCCGGGGATGATCGGGGCGTGGATCAGATTTTTGGGCAGTTTCTCGCCGTTTCGCGCTCGGACGGGTGTGACGGTCCTTCCAGTGACCGTCACAGCCTGTGACGCCCCAGGGTGGGTGCGTCACAAGGCCCGTTAGCCTTTTGGTGGTTTGTGGGTGTGACGGTCCCTCGATAGACCGCCACGGCGCTGTGACGTGCCTGGGTTCGACCGCTACGTGCCTTCTCATGTTTTCAGACCATTGGGGTCACGAGTCTTCTGACGCGCCTAGGTAGGACCGTCAGAGACTGTGACGCGCCGAGGGGTGAGCGTCACAGCCTGTGTTGTTCCGTCTTCTAACGCACCAGGCTTGGTCCATTAGAGACTGTGACACCCCAAGGTGGGTGCGTCACAGCCGTTGTTTCCCCTCTCGTGTGGAGCTCCTGCGTTGGACGGCCAGGGTGCTGTGACGGTCCAGCATTGGACCATTACAGACTGTGACGGCCCAAGCTTAGACCGTCAGGCTTTGTGTTGCACCGAGGTGTATTTTCGTGTTCTCCACGATCGTTTCGCGTTGTGTAGGTCCTTGTCAACCCGGTTGGGACCCAGTGGTCGACTTGCGGTCTCGTGAGTATCCCAGACACCCCGAGAGTTCTGTGTTCGTATTTTGAGGGTGTCGGGAGGACCATGTTACCTCGACTAGCGTGCCCGTAGGTGTGGTGGGTCCGGGTGACTCCACGTTGATGGGGACATCACCCAGAGTTCCCTTTGGCTCGACACCTCTCTCCCCTCTGGAGACGGATATGCTGTGATTACTTGACTTGATGGGTCCTCGGAGTCATGGGAGTTTATTACTATGGTCATCTTGATGTATTTTCCCTTTTCTTGAGTCTCTTTTGATGTATTTTGAGTCATGTCCTAGGTGCTCATATTAGTGGATCAGCATATTGGGCTTGTTTGGCTTCGTGGCCCATCTAGAGGAGCTAGGCCCATGTGCACTCCTTCTTGCACCTTGGTTATCTGTCTTTTGTTCTTTTCTCAGGGGCTTTTGTACAAAGTTGGGATCCCTATATATAGGACCCCAACTCCCACTTGAGAAGGTTAATGAATTATTAAGTATTTTGAGCATAAGTGCATCTTCCCCTCTCTCTCTCTAGCTTCCTCACTCTCTCTCTCTCTCCCTCTCCCCCCCCAAGGGATTTTTGAAATCCACTCTCTCTCCTCCCTTTCCCACACCCTCTCACCTCCCAACCACCTCATTAAGCCTCACCACTTCCCCACACCAACCCCATTAACTTCCCCTAGCCCCAAGGCAACCTCTCCTCTTCCCAAGCAAATCTTCCCCTTCCCCAAGCAGCCCTCTCATCTCCCAAGAGGGAATCACATCTCCCCAAGCCCCCTTTTCCCTTCCCCACACACCTCTTCCCATCCCCAACACTAGAAATTAATTCCCTTCTTAAACCCATTTTCAAATGTTCTCCCCTCTCTTCCCCCAACCAAATTCGTAACTCTTCTTCCACCCACTGCAAACACCCCCTTCCAGCCCTTATCCTCCCTCTCCCACACCTTGAAACACCCCCTCCTTGACCTCCTAACACCCAAGGGCCACTCCCATACCCATCCACCCCACAGGTCCCTCCATTACCACTCCCTATCCATACCCCTTGTTCCTTCCCCTTTCTCCCCATTTTCATTATCAGCCTGCAGGTGACAGACCAGGTTGCGGCTTGCAGAAGCTTCCCCAGGGTCACACGGTTTCTTCCTGGAGCGTGGCCTACATCGACGGAAAGGTCTGCGACACCCCTCCGCAGGCGAGGTGGAATCGTCCGGTTTTGACTTCGTGGCCGACCGGGAGGGCGATTCTCCCCCAACTGGTCCAGTCATCCCCGTGGAGAACCTGAGCTCGGTGGGAAGTTGCTTCACGACTAACGACGCTGGAATCAGACCAAGGTTCCTTCTACAAAAATATTCCTTCCCCTGTCTGTGACCAGGATCAAGAAGCAGAAGTGCATTCGGCCTCCGGGAGTCCGAGTTCTGATTTTTCTCCTCCAGTCACTCGGGGCAGCCTGCTCCAGTCTGCTACGACCCACAGTTACTCAACGGCGTCCCCCGGGCCACCCCGACCTCCGGTGGCATCCCCGCCAGTTTTTCTGCAAGGAGGGTTCGACCACGGTTCCAGAACTTCTGACGGTTCGAGAATCGGAGTTCGGGAGTCCAAGGTATAGCTTCTGCATCCTACTGCAACAATTCTGTAGCTGCCCGCCCTCGAAATCTTCATCCGGCTCGAGCCTCTACCACGGCCAGAGACAGCGTCAGATTAAATCGGCAAAATTCAGAGGTGTCCCTGGTCCAGTCACGAAGACGACGCAGCTGGTCTCGTAGTCGGAAAAATTCCTGAGAGTGAGCTACGACTGCAACAGCTGCCTCCTGTCCCTGCTCACAGCAAGCGAGCAGAACCGTCGCCGACGTCCGTTCCGCCAACGGTGCCACGTTTTCCCCCTCCCGCCTGGCCGGCTTAGCGCCCCTCCCTGTGTGGAGGTAGTGTTTGTTGTAATTGGGTTTCCCCACCCTTAGTCCATCCCTCCTGTGTGAGGAGTAGTTCTTGTACTAAGCAGCTCAAGCGACATCGGCGCAGTGTGCGGGGTCCACACTTCCCCGCTCGCCCACGTCTCCGAACGGGGTTGGTTTCTTCAAACCAACCAGGTGAGCTCTAAACTTTGCTCCATTATTCTTAGTGCTTGTTTGTTTAATATCCGTTGATATAGTCCCGTTGTGCATGCGAGCGAGTGTCCGATCCCGGAGCCACCATCATTGTGTGGTCACCGTGCTTAAGTGAGAGAGTGGGACCTTGTGCCCCCAAGTGGCACCGGCCAGCCCCTAAGTGTGGGCCACGTACCCTCGGGAGGGCAACCCTAGCCCTGCTGGCACCCTACCAGCAAGGGTCTTGATCCAACACCTCCTTCTAGCATCATATAGTCACCCGGGCTCGCGTGTGTGCGACGGTGTTTCGGTCCCGATTTATCTCTTTAATTGCTATGTGCTTGTGAATGCGGAGTAGGTCTAAGGGTCACAAGTGCTTGCTGCATAGTCACTTCTTGTGTCACATCACACGTGTTCCGGGCTTTCGTGTTGCACTTGATCGAGTCACCGTGTATCGGTGTGTGTGTGCGGTGGGGTCTCCCCCGCATGTCGCGAGTTTCTTTGGAAGGTGATTCCCTCGTGGGCCATGTGTTTGGCCTTGGACTGTGAGTCCAATTATCTGGCCTAGGGCTGGAGGTTTCCCGCTTTCTCTGGGATGGGGAATCAGCGTGGCGGCTTGTGTGCTGCCCTGGGAATCGTGCTTCAGCGCTTTCTGCACTACACCGAGTGTGTGCGGTCCCGTTTCTTCGACGGTGGGTCCCGTGAGTCAGTCCTTACTTCCAGTGACCTGTCCACTAGTCGTAGCTTCCTGCGCACGCGGGTGCAGACCCACCTGGGAGTGGTGGAGAGCGAGACCCGGTGAGAGGCGGTTTTTAGGCTAGTTACCGTAGGGCCCCTTGCCTTTGCCATCAGAGTCCGGTGGGGGGGAAACCATCTAGAGGACCCGACCTAGAGTAGATGGTCTGTGTGTGCACACGTAGTTGGGGGCTTAGGACACGCGCTGACGAGTGTGACCCCAGCTAGTCCTTGTTGTGGTACTTGTTGCGTGTCTGAGTCTCACGCCCGGGGCGTTGTAGCTAGACACTTGGGACGCGATGTAAGACGTCAGGGGACGGTTCTGATCGTTCTTCTAGTGGGAGGTACTCCTGTTCTGGACAGAGAGTGACAGACTGTCAGTTTCTGTGACTTTGAGCCTTCGGGTTTTCGGTCGTGTCGACAGTTGAGTTTTCGGTTGTTTCGCCATGGCGCGTGTGTTGATTTTCGCGCCTTGAAACTAGTGCTAGTGGCTTTACCGAGGTTGCGTCTTATCGTGCTGTACCCATGACCAGGTGTCAGGGTTGCACTTTGGACAGCGTGTCCAGGTTGACCGCGTTCTGGGAGACAGGCCTCTACGGTGTGGTTGCCATTGGTTTTTACTTCGGAAAGCAGTACTAGTGTAGTGCGGTAGCCCCGACCGTGAGCTCGGGGTGTGTTTCCGGTACAGTAGGAGTAGTTGTAGTGCCGGGTTTCGATCGGCCACCGGGTTTACTGTTCCTACTATTGCGGTTGCTCTTGTAGCATTCCTTTCCGCTACCGCCGTTGTTTTCGATTGGGGTTCCGCGGGATCCCTGTTGAGTCTCTGTTTTGGAGACTCATTCCCTGCTTTTCAGGTGTGGCGGTTCTTCTTCCTCGAGGTTCGAGGGCGCGGTGCGGAGGTTCTCAGTTGCTAGCTCGCAGGACCGAGTGTTCACTTGGCATGTGGTACGTTTTTACTGCTTTAGACTGTACTTTCTGTTGGACTGGACTCTGTTGTACCTGTAGTTGTTTATTTATTTCTGTTAATTGTTGAATTGTCCTGCTTTATTTCCTATTTCTTTGTGCCTCCACACTCCTTTTAGCCCTTCCGAGCCCTCCCGGCTCGTGGGCGGCGGTTCGAGTCTCGGGTTATTGGGTCTCTCCCGATAATTGGATTCTCGGGTCGCTACAGCAGGTATCAGAGCGGTGGTTGTGGACGTACAATGGAATTCGAGATATTGCAGTGATTAGAGTCCATATGGTCCAGTACAGTCGGCAGCTGGCTTAGGGTTTTGTGCTTATTTTTTCGCTCTGCTTCTCGCTCTAGAGCTTGAGTGCGCTGCGTGGCGCTGTGAGGGTGGTGGTTGTTCGCGGCTTTCGTGCCAGCATGGGGTCTAAGGATCGAGGTTGAGAGCCTTCTCCCTCATCGGTGGTGGCCCTGGTTGTGCTGCGTTGGGCAGAGGTTGCTGGCAGACGTGAGCTCGCGGTGCTGCGTTCGAGGAACCTGCAGCGTGGTCAGGTGGCTGGAGAGGATTGTTCGTGGTTAAGTGGCCGTGAGTGTGCTTCGAGGGAGCTGCTGTAGATTTTGACCACTCTAGCTTGGGGTTTGTCTAGCTCCTGAGGTGTTCTGGTCGAGAAGTGTGCTCGGGTGAGCGGAATATCTTCTCGGTGAGCTACTGTTTCGCCGAGCCTGATGTTCTTGTCGTGCTCTGTGGCGTCAGAATGACGTGTCGGTCCCTATTGTTCTGTGGATATCGAGACAGGATTTGGCCAAGATGTCCAGGTAAGTCTTTGCTCCTGCGCTTCTGTCAGTGGATGGGTTGTGTTCGCCCTGGAGTTGGCTTGAGATGTGAAGGCTCCACGGTGAGTTCGAGACTCGAGGATGAGCGTCGGCAGTTGTCATTATGGCTAGTGTTGCGGCTCTTGGCGTGGTGTGTTACAGTTCGAGGAATTGCAGTAGTGGTGCATCGAGAGATGCTGTGATTGTGGTCCGACGTAACACTCACCGAGTGTGTCGGAGGCGCTGACCTGACGTGGTGATGGTTTTCTCGGTGCTGGATGGTGTTGTTTCCAGCGTACGCGAGGTTCGAGATAAGGTCGAGCGTGGAGTTCTTCCGTTGGTCGGAAGGGCGTTCGGTCTCCCCTTTGGTTGGAGAGATTATGTTTGGCTAGGTTCGTCGTCTTGCATCATGTGCCCGGATTGGTTGGCCTTGTGTGCCATGAAGTCCGTGCGAGACGTGCTCCTTGTCTTGGCAAGGTGGTTGCCTGTGAGAAGCTGTGCCCATTCCCTTATCGTGTGAGGGTGTGCTGGCACTGTTCCGGAAGGACGAGTGCCGGTTGGGCAGTGTTTGCTTTCTCGGCTGTGCGCGTGTGGATCAGAGTGCGCAGCGGAAGCGTGGTGGGCTTGTGACCCACTAGTCTTGGATCGTAGCGTTGGTTGCTACGGGCGGATTTCTGAGTTTGCGTTGAGCATTGGAGGATTGGTTCCTCTGTGCGAAACGTGACGTTGCCCGTGGTATTATGGTTCTTGGCACTGGCAAGATGGAGGTTGTGTCCTCGGTTGAGATCATGTTTTAAGGAAGTGATCTCTGAGAGATTTTGGGTTCCGGTTGGTAGCTACGAGTGACTGGTAAGGCTAGTCTCGTAGCCGGCCACGGTGAGATGTATGTTGCTTGGGGACCAGTGAGCATTGTTTAGGTGGTGCCCCCTGGCTCTGTGGTAAGGGCGGAATCGGGATTGGTCGGTGTCCACTTGGATTGATCGAAGTATGTGATGAGACCAGATGAATGAGTGACGCCTGTGGGCGGAGGCCTTTTGTGAGATTGGCGTCGGAGGGTGGTCCTTGACGGGACGTTGGTGTCGCAATGGCTATCCCTGGTTTGGCGACCAGCATGGGATGGTTCCCCTATGAGCCTGTGTCGAGTGAGGTGATGACTGAGGACACCATGATCTTATCATCTGGTTTCATCGTGCCCCCCGAGAGGGTCGAGTTGGTGCGATGATCGAGCTCGGATGCGGAATCCGAGAGGAGTTTGGCTCGAGTTGTGGTAATTATCTGTGTGAGAGTCAGCGGATGTCCTGCCGTGAGTTGGATCGTTCCTGTTGGGCCGATGGAGGTTTCCCGTTGATGCGTATCTGGCGACCAGTGGATGGTCTTTTCACAGACAGAAGATACTGTTGGTTGTGCGTCGTGAGCGGTGAGAGCCGTGTATCGGTGAGACCTTTGGTGGTCGTTTCTGTGATGTGCCTTTTCGGACAGGATCTGGGCTTTGTCGAAGTTTGTCTTCTGACAAGAGTTGGCTCAGTGATATGTTTGGCTTTCAGCTTGCCAGGTGTGAGGTGATTCTTTGTGCTGAGCCGATGTCCTGGTTGCGGTTTGTTAAGATGGCTGTGGGAGCCGATGGAGGCTCTGTGTGGGTTGTTCCCTTGAGAAGGGTGTGCGACCGGTCAGCTGGTTGTGAAGCTGATGCGCTATTGGTCTGCCGACCATAGGATGCATCGGTAGCTGTTGCTCGTGTCGAGGACTATGTCTCCTCGGTGAGCGAGATCGCGACAGCGGTGCCATGATTGGTTCTCGCGTTGACTGAGGTGATACCAGACCTGTGCTCTTGTGTGGTGCCTGCTCTGGTGGCCGGTGTGTGCGGCGTGCAGAGCGAGGTATTCTTTTAGTTGGTAGTCTGGCTGTGTTCCTCAGGATCGGTGTTTTCGTGAGAATCGGGGTTTTCTGTGCTGGGGCGCTGACGGCGTTGTCAGACGGTTCAGTGTTCTTCCCCTGTGTCTTAGTGCTAGTCCTGAATTTTGAGGATGAACTTTTTTTAAGGGGGGAGGGCTGTAATGCCCCGGACTTTTTTTTGGATCTTTTTAGTGGGTTTTGGAGCGTATTTTATGTTTTACACGTGTTTTTCCCTGATGCACCTTCGGAACTCTGTGCAGGGCAAACCGTGGAGTTCTCCGACTCCGGGACTATACTGGCGCGTTGTGCTCCTCCCGAGGATCCCAGAGGTAATTTTTCGTAATTTTCTGAATTTCTGGAATTTTTAGGTTTTCTATATATATTAACAATTTTCTCTCTCCCCTCTCATTTCTCTCTTCCCTCCCTCTCTTTTCTCTCACGCTCTCTTTCTCCCCTCTCTTCTCCGGCGGCCGACGGAGTGAGGCGGGGGCGAGATGGAGGCGGCGTGGGCGAGGATGCGGGCGAGGACAGGCGAGGATCGAGGCAGTGGAGGCGAGGCGAAGCTTGGTGGCGCGATCGCGAGCCGGCGAGGGTTTCACAGCGATTTCTTCGTGGATCGGCGTCCACGGCGCGTCGTTTCTTCGATGGAGGTAGGGAGATGGACCCCCAGCTCGTGCATTCCCTTTCTCGCGAGTTTTGTAGGCCGTGGCGAGCCGAGCGGGTTTATTTTCGCATTTTAGGGAAAATCCATATTTTTGGGGAGTGAGCCGGATCTCTAGTTTTACGGAGTTTTTGTCCGATCCAGGGGTTTAGATGCATGCCTAGGGGCTTGGGGATGGATTCCCCTTTGTTTCCCCATCACCCTGGGGAGATCGGGGCGTGGATCGGATTTTTCGGCTGTTTCTCGCCGTTTCGCACTCGGACGGGTGTGACGGTCCTTCCAGTGACCGTCACAGCCTGTGACGCCCCAGGGTGGGTGCGTCACAGGGCCCGTTAGCCTTTTGGTGGTTTGTGGGTGTGACGGTCCCTCGATAGACCGCCACGGCGCTGTGACGCACCTGGGTTCGACCGCTACGTGCCTTCTCGTGTTTTCAGACCGTTGGGGTCACGAGTCTTCTGACGCGCCTAGGTAGGACCGTCAGAGACTGTGACGCGCCGAGGGGTGAGCGTCAGAGCCTGTGTTGTTCTGTCTTCTAACGCACCAGGCTTGGTCCATTAGAGACTGTGACGCCCCAGGGTGGGTGCGTCACAGCCGTTGTTTCCCCTCTCGTGTGGTGCTCCTACGTTGGACCGCCAGGGTGCTGTGATGGTCCAGCATTGGAGCGTTACAGACTGTGACGACGCAAGGTTAGACTGTCAGGCTTTGTGTTGCACCGAGGTGTATTTTCGTGTTCTCCGTGATCATTTCGCGTTGTGTAGGTCCTGGTCGACCCGGTTGGGACCCAGTGGTCGACTTGCAGTCTCCTGAGTATCCCAGACACCCCGAGAGTTCTGTGTTCGTATTTTGAGGGTGTCGGGAGGACCATGTTACCTCGACTAGCATGCCCGTAGGTGTGGTGGGTCCGGGTGACTCCACGTGTTCCGGGCTTTCGTGTTGCGCTCGATCGAGTCACCGTGTATCGGTGTGTGTGTGTGCTGTGGGGTCTCCCCCGCATGTCGTGAGTTTCTTTGGAAGGTGATTCCCTCGTGGGCCATGTGTTTAGCCTTGGACTGCGAGTCCAGTTATCCGGCCTAGGGCTGGAGGTTTCCCGCTTCTCTGGGATGGGGAATCGACGTGGCGGCTTGTGTGCTACCCTGGGAATCGTGCTTCTGCGCTTTCTGCGCTGCACCGAGTGTGTGCGGTCCCGTTTCTTCGACGATGGGTTCCGTGAGTCAGTCCTTACTTCCAGTGACCTGTCCACTAGTCGTAGCTTCCTGCGCACGTGGGTGCGGACCCACCTGGGAGTGGTGGAGAGCGAGACCCGGTGAGAGGTGATTTTTAGGCTGGTTATCGTAGGGCCCCTTGCCTTTGCCACCAGAGTCTGGTGGGGGGGGGGGAAGCCAGCTAGAGGACCCGACCTAGAGCAAATGGTCTGTGTGTGCACACGTAGTTGGGGGCTTAGGACACGCGCTGACGAGCGTGACCCCAGTTAGTCCTTGTTGTGGTACTTGTTGCGTGTCTGAGTCTCATGCCCGGGGTGTTGTAGCTAGACACTTGTGACGCGGTGTAAGACGTCAGGGGACGGTTCTGGTCATTCTTCTAGTGGAAGGTTATCCTGTTCTGGACAGAGAGTGACAGACTGTCAGTTTCCGTGACTTTGACCTTCAGGTTTTCGGTCGTGTCAACCATTGAGTTTTTGGTTGTTTCACCGTGGCGCGTGTGTTGGTTTTCACGCCGTGAGACTAGTGCTAGTGGCTTTACCGAGGTTGCGTCTTGTTGTGCGGTACCCGTGACCAGGTGTCAGGGTTGCACTTTGGACAGCGTGTCCAGGTTGGCCGCGTTCTGGGAGACAGGCCTCTACGGCGTGGTTGCCATGGGTTTTTACTTCGAAAAGCAGTACTAGTGTAGTTCGGTAGCCCCGACCGTGAGCTCAGGGTGTGTTTCTGGTACAGTAGGAGTAGTTGTAGTGCCGGGTTTCGACCAGCCACCGGGTTTACTGTTCCTACTGTTGCGGTTGCTCTTGTAGCCTTCCTTTCCACTACCGCCGTTGTTTTCAGTTGGGGTTCCGCGGGATCCCTGCTGAGTCTCTATTTTGGAGACTCATTCCCTACTTTTTAGGTGTGGCGGGTCTTCTTCCTCGAGGTTCAAGGGCACGGTGCGGAGGTTCTCAGTTGCCAGCTCGCCGGGCCGAGTGTTCACTCGGCATGTGGTACGTTTTTACTGCTTTAGACTGTACTTTCTGTTGGACTGGACTCTGTTGTAGCTGTAGTTGTTTATTTATTTCTATTAATTGTTGAATTTTCCTACTTTATTTCCTATTTCTTTGTGTCTCCACGCTCCTTTTAGCCCTTCCGAGCCCAACCGGCTCGTGGGCGGCGGTTCGAGTCTTGGGTTATCGGGTCTCTCCCGGTAATCGGATTCTCGGGTCGCTACAGGCAGAGTGAACTCCCAGAGTCATGCGCTGGCATCTCCCCATTTTGAGCCATGATCACCCCATAGTCATGATGATAAAAACATAATGATGGTGTCAAAGCCGTCGATAGACCCCGCGCATTACCGAGATCATACACAGATTCCCAAGACAAACAACACCCTAATCTCTACATTAGCATGACTCACCCCATTTGAATGCCTGCGTGGAAAAGCTACAGACACATATCAGACATGTGTCATAACTCCCATATTTTTTGATGACACGGTGATGAAGATCACCAACCCCCATTAGCTATATAAGAGCAATTCCCATAGCACCAAACAATGGTACGAGGTGTTATACAGAACATAAGCCCCTTATTTCCTAGAAATTCATCATCTTCTTGGCTCTAACTTAAGCATCCGAGATAAATCCCTGTGATAAACTCCCAGGGTCCCATGATCCTTAGGATTGCTAGATAGGAAGGCACTGAAGGAGGTTCCTATCATCATAAATCTTTGGATCATCCGACGCTCTGGAGTAGCTGTGAGCTTATGACCTCTACAGCTTAGAGACGTATGTGAGAACCATCCAAAAAGCCATGACTTGCTAGACGAACACCAGTAAGAGAGCATGAAAGGAAGTGTCAACCCAGGGGGCGAAAGGAATGAAGATAGTGAGAGGAAGATCTCAGGACAATGGAGTCCTCAAAACTTCAACATTCTCCTATCTTACCATGATAGTTGGTTCAGAAGGCCCCTCGCAATGCAAGAGCAACAAGGATCCACTAGACGGCCTCAATCATAAGATGACTCACCTTATTAAACTGGTAAGCATACAAGGAGTTTGAAAGGAGCATCCTCAATGCTCCTTCACTGTTCTCCCTCATGAGGAAGCCTCCGTACATTGTGGCCAAAGCATTAGAGAGCATTTCAACATATGGGGACGGCACATTCACCAATAAAGCAAACATAGTCAAGCGTCGCAACAACAACCCCTCTACGCTGAAGGAGAGGCATCCTATGCTTTTGTAGCTCGAAGGAGCATCCCTCTGGACCCTCCACCACCTCTACTTTCAATTGGATAGGTGCCATGCCCACTTGCAGCCCAAATTCAACCAAATGTGGAGGAACTTCTAGGAAATTTTCAAGGGCGCTTAGAGGAGGAGAAGCGCCACATCTACACCCTACTCGTGAAAAGGGGGAAATACGTTTGAATGAAGAAGACTTGTACACCCCGTTCCGTAGAGAGATCTTGGAAGTTCCCCACCCAATGCAGCTCCAAATCTGCAAAGTGAAGCCCTACAATGGCATGATAGACCCGATTGATCACTACAACAACTTTGAGGCCCACACGATGCTATAGGGGGTTTGACACCATAAAATACCGTGCCTTAGAGTTATCTTGTGAAACTGATGCCGTCAATGTTCTTCCTGTTGCGAGCTCAGTGCCTGCTGCCAAGCTTCAGGAGGACAAACCTCAGGCAGCACCAGTACCACTTAAACTTAAAGCAGATATGCATTTGGGACCACATGCTAGCAATTATAGTGTGCAAGCTCATCCTGCCCCACATCGTTCCACTATCAACCAAGCCAAGCCACATCATTCCTCTTTTAAGAGCTTGCAGGCTGTGGATGAGATGGACAGGAAAAAATCAAGAATGAAGAGCAGAGATGCCGATGGTCGGGCTACAATCCCCAAAAGCACCTAACTTTACACCCCCTTTCTTCTAGTATTTCTATATGAAGATTATTACTTGGAATGTCAGAGGCCTCAATAAGAGGGAGAAATGTAGAGAGTTAAATACGATGATCAGAAGCAAAGCCTGTGCCTTGGCTATCCTAGTTGAAACTAAGATAAACCCTTGTCATACTCTGCATTTTAAAAACTTAATTTGGCATGAAGCTGAAGTTGTTACCAATGACGAGTACGGTGGCAAAGGGAGAGTCTGGATCCTTTGGAACCACAATATCATTGATGCCCAGTTGGCTGCGGGTAGCAGTCAATTCCTTCATTTGAGATGCATGAACAAGCTGAATCTTCTAGAATTCACAATTACCGGTGTTTATGCTTCCAACTATGCGAATGAAAGGAGAAGCTTATGGAATGATATTATCTGTCTTTCCAACAACATCCATTCTCCTTGGATGATAGCTGGTGATTTTAACACAATTAGATACCCCCATGAGAAAAAGGGTGGGCGAATGATAACGGAATCTATGTTGGAGGAGTTCAACCTGTTTATTCAACACTCAGAACTTGAGGATATTAACTGCTGTGGCACTAAGTTCTCCTGGACCAACAAGGGAGACACTCAACGCAAAATCATGGCACGTTTAGATAGATGTCTCATGAACTCTCATTGGACTGCTTCTTACCCGGATAGCTGGGCCGAATACGGAATGAATATTTTTCTAACCATACACCCATGTTTATCAATACAGATAAAGAAATTATGAAAAGCAAGCTCCCTTTTCGGCTCTACAACATGTGGGCCTCTCATCCAGAATTTCTTAAAGTCATTACATCTGCCTGGGACATACCGGTCGTAGGGTCTCCTCCACATGTGCTTTGTATGAAGCTTAAGGCTTACAAATTTGCTCTTAAGGATTGGAACAGGAACACATTTGGCAATATCCAGAATATAGTGGCCACTTCTAAGAGGAACCTTCACCAAGCTCAGACTAATCTCCGTGTTAGCCCCTTTGATAATGCTTGCATCAAACAGGAGAACGAGGCAAGAAAAGAATATTTGCATGCTCTAGCAGTCGAGGAAAAGTTTATCAGGCAGAAATCAAGAGAAAACTGGCTGACGTTGGGCAATTCCAATACAAAATTCTTTTATGCTAGCATGGCGGCCAGAAGAACCATAAACCATATCAGACAATTTAAAGATCACCATGGAAATACCATCAATGACAGTAATCAGGTAAAAGAGCACACCATTGATTACTATTATCAGCTACTTAACCAATCTTCTTTGCAGGAAGCTAGTGACATCAACCCTTCTCTAAAACTCTCTGAAGTAGATAGGGTAATTCTCAATGCTGAATTCACCCCAGAAGAAATTAAGAAAGTCGTCTTCCAATCACCAAAAAATAAAAGTCTGGTCCAGACAGATTTCTAGCGGAATTCTACCAATCAGCATGGCAAATAATTGGTCAGAATGTGATCAACACCTGCCTTCACTTTTTCAGAACGAGTCATCTCTACAAACAGTTCAACAACACTTTCCTAGCTCTCATTCCAAAAGTGGTGGGGGCTGATAACCTGGAGAATTTCAGGCCCATTGCACTATGCAACTTCATCTACAAAGTTATTTCAAAGCTTATGGCTAATAGAATCCAGAAGGTGATTAACAAGATCATTAGCCCTCAGCAGACTGCATTCATAAAAGGCAGAAGTATTACCCACAACATTCTACTAGCTAATGATCTAACTAAAGATCTACATTCCAAGGACAAAGGAAAGATTATTGGCCTTAAAGCGGATCTGTGGAAGGCGTTTGACGCTATTGACAGGCGCTTTATATATCATATGCTTATGAGAATTGGGTTTCCAGCCAACTGGATCCAATGGATTAAAAGCTGCACTGAGAGCTGTATGTTCTCCACCCTATTTAATGGTTCACCTGCAGGCTATTTTAAAAGCTCAAATGGCATCACGCAAGGAGACCCTATCTCCCCTTATTTATTTACCATTGCTATGGAAGGACTCACGTGTATGTTGGAGGAAGCTGTACACCAAGGTCACCTCAAAGTTTCAAAGACCACTGAAACACATGTTTCTCATATTACTTTTGCAGATGACCTAATTATCTTTCTACAAAATGACATTCATTCAGTTCAATACCTTGCAAACATTCTTCACACATTTGGCAAATGGTCAGGCCTCAAGTTGAATCATTCCAAAAGCAGAGTGTACATTGGTGCCAAGATCAAAGACAAAACAGCAATTACAACAGCGCTGAGGGTGGATGAAGGGAATCTTCCTATTCCATACTTAGGCTTGCCTCTTATCTCCATCGGTTTAAAAAAGTTACATTGCCAACCTATCATTGGAAAATCAAAAATAGAATTAGCTCTTGGAGAATGAAACTCCTTTCCAAGAGTGGGCGGTTGGAACTGATTAGATCCATCTTATCCACCTACTCCATCTATTGGTCTACGGCTTTCCTTCTACCTGCAGGATTAATCCAAGAGATTGAAAAACTGTTGGAAAGTTTCTTCTGGCAAGGGACAGGGGCCATAAAGGCGCTTCACATGATAAATTGGGATATTATTTGTAGACCAAAAAAAGAAGGGGGGCTAAATTTACGACGACTAGCTGATTGGAACAAAGCTATTTTGATGAAACAGTGTTGGGACATATTACATAAAAATGACAGTCTGTGGATAAAATGGATACATAGTAAATATCTATCCAAATGTAACTTTTGGCACATTCAAGCAAAGTCCTACCGTTCTGCAACTTGGAAAAGTATCCTTCAAATGAGAACATGGCTACTCAAACACATCCAATTTTCTATCTCCATTAAAAGTTCACTTAGCATGTGGTATGATCCGTGGGTCAATGGTAAAAGCATATTCCAGCTTTATGGAGATCGGATCAGGCAAGATCTGGGAGGTAATGTGAATAGTACTATTTCTGACTTTATTTCTAATGGAACTTGGAATCTCCCGACTCCAACCTCCATTGACATGTTTGAGCTTTGGCCAGTTATTTCAGCTATCCCCCTGGTTAATGATCCCACTGATACAATGATTTGGATTCATGACAAAGGCAATTTTTCTTGTACTTCGGCATGGAATCAAATAAGGCAAAAGCATCCTGTATGGTATCCGGAGAGCTGGGCTTGGGGCAGGCCACTATGTCACAAGCATTCCTTATGCTGCTGGCAAGCACTTCACCTCAGGTTACCGACTTTGGATATTATTCAGAAAAAAGGGTTTTCACTTGCAAATATGTGTATGCTTTGTAAAGGGGCAGAGGAAAGTATTGACCACCTATTCTTCTCATGCAAATACTCCAAAGATCTATGGAATGAAATCTTACAAAGATTTGATATCCACAGGGAACCAAAGAATACAATTTTATGTGAGCTACAATCTCTTGAGGCCAATTTTCCTAACAAAGGTTATCTCACCAAGCTTATCAAATTATTATTCCGATGCACTATCTGGTGGATTTGGAGAGAGAGATGCCTTCGCATCTTTGAGAATAAGGATATGGGATATGCAAAGCTACTAATTGAAATCCTCTATGAAACCAGATGCTGTTTGGAAAATGAACTCAAGGTTGATAGACTTACCTTCAGGGAGAAGCAGATATTCAAATGCTATAACTTCAGCATACCTTAACTCTGGACAACTGTCTTCCATATCATGGGGGATCTCACCTTGTAAGACATGGAGGTACAAATTGATTGGCTGCTAGCTCTGCCCTAGTTATAGTATTTTTATGTACCTTCTCCACTGTAGACCACGTCTGTTGTGGCACGGCTGATTACCTCTAGAGCAATCAGTCTAGGTTTGTCTAGACATTGCTCACCCATTGTACACATTTTTACATTTCTATAATAGTTACAAGTTTACCGACCAAAAAAAAAAAGGCGCGAAGCCGCCGACTATCGTCTCCTTCTCTACCCCCTGAGAAAGATCAGCGATCAAGTGGGTGAGTAAGGCTGCTCCCCACGCATAGTGCCCCACTTGGTCTAGGTCCGCCAGGATCCCGAGGAAACGACAGTGGATGTCATCCCTCTTCGTCCCCAGTAGAAGGCGGCCAAGTAAGAAGAAGAGGAACCTCCGAAGGTCCTGGTCTGCCACCTCTCGATCGCTCGGGTCCTGGCTAAAAGCTGCCCGAGCTACCCCCTCCAGCCGTGCCAGAAATTCTGCACCCCTCTCACTAACCCGCTGGCGGGGGTCCTCGAATCCGAGCGCCTCCATGATGTCCACCCGGCCGACTGTCCTGCTGTGTCTGTCAGTTGCAGTCGTCTCCAGCCATAACAGCTCTAGGGCGCTCTCTCTGTAGTCGGGATAGGTGACCCCACTGACAGCCTCCCCGTCCACCCGTAGTCCGGTGATCCGGACTACGTCCTCCAGCGTCGGCACCATGTGCCCCCAGGGCATCAGCAACGCTCGACTTGGCGCATGCCATCGCTCCCTCAACGCCTGCACAAGGGGCAAGTCGAGCCGGAAGGGCTCGATCCGCAAGAACACCCCGAACCCCATGGCGTCCACTCGGGCCCTCTGGAAGTCCGGCAGCCCTCGGTACGCCGCCACCACTAGGAACCAACTGATCCGGCTCCTCATCACGCCCTGCAAACCATAAAAATAAAAAAAATTAATCAGAGCCCAAAAAAAGAATAGTACTTTGATGCCTCACTTTTTTCATTAATATTATTATTTCATATGTATAATTTAAAAATAGTAAAATAAAATAATAGAGGCGTCAAAGTACTTTGACGCCTCAATTTTTTTAATATTATTAATTTTTAGTCTATAATAGTAATAATATTAATAATAATAATAATAATAATAATAGAGGCGTCAAAGCACTTTAAGGCGTCCACCGGGCTGGACGCCTCAATTATTCCCCCCCCCTTGCTCGTCCAAACTCCGCTTTCCGCCCTATTTTCCGCATAAAATCACAAGATAGTGCAACAAAAGAGAGTTCTAGGTGGCCTACCGGGTCATGCTCTTCCCCTCCCGCTCCACCAGGTCCCTCGGGGCCCCCCACGGCCAAGGGAAGCATCTCTTCTTCCACGGCGGCCTCCTCCTCCGCGGCGGCCTCCTCCGTGCGATCCCGGGATCTCCTCGGACGGCGGGCAAGTCGTTTCCGTTTCTCCCCACCTTGGCTTGGGCCACCGTGCTCCATTTGGGATCAAGGATAGGATATTCAGGGGCGAATGGGAAGAGAGAGAGTCCTAGGAGAGAGGGGGGTTCGTTTGAATGAGAAAAGGCTGCATGGGTGGCCTTTTTAAGTGGAATTCGAAGCGTTGACGCGTCCAGGAGCCTGGACGTGTCAACAAAAGGGATTTTTTTTAAAAAAAAATTATTTGACGTGTCCAGGCGCCTGGATGCGTCAAACAAAAAAATATATAATAATATATATATGAATAAATATGGGTACGAAAACTAAAAAACAAAAAAGAGAGAGAAAATATGGAAGCGTCTAGATAATTAGACGCCTTCATTATAGAAAAAAGAGAAAATAATAAATAATAATAATAATAGAAAATAAAATAATAATAAATATATAAAAGCGTCTAGGCATATGGACGCATCAAAAAATAATAATAATAATAAGAAATTAAAAAATGGGGGAAAATTAAAATATATATATATATAAGGAGAAGAGGGATAAAGAAAGCATTTGCACATAATAACTTCACATTTATTCCATTAAAGCAACAGGGTGAGCTACATTAGGGGCTTAGGCACTTTAGGCCTTAACTTCCCCAGTTCGGTTACATAAGCCCTCCACAGCTCGCATTCTTCCTCTACATGCACTAATGCCATCCCCGGGGTGCTCATCTTCCACGACACTTTGACGGCCTTCACCTCCTTTGCATCGCCTTCTGCGCCCAACTCTCTCTTCCTTAGAGGAGCAATGCCAGATAACAGTGGGAACGAGTGGCGGGGAAGGCCGATTTGAATGCAGCACCGATGCGCGTTGTAAAGAACAAACTCAGTCGCGCCAATGAGTTGGAGTTCAGCTTCCTAAGCATGGTTCCAGGCCATCAGCCTTGGCACTACTAGCTTTTGCTAGTTCAGCATGCTCCTCAATGAAAGCTTCGCCAAAGGATGAAGGCCCAAGATTGGTTGTTGACGATGAAGCAAGCTTGTGGTAGCTGTATGACTATGTACGTTGCCCGCTTCAATGCTAAGGTGGTGAGCATTTTGTGCCTCAACATCGCCTGCACTGTCACCGCTAACCCTAGGCACAAAAGTTGCAACTGTACATCGAGCTCTAGTGTTGAACCCTCCTATCACTCTTTTCGACCTTATCTCCTAAGCCCTGCGACATGTAAAGTGCAAAGAGGTGGTGGTTGCTCGTTAGGCCATCAGAGAAGGGGAGAAGGATAAGAAGCACCTTGTCGACCGTCCACCCCATCCAGACAACAAGTGCAATAGGTAGGAAGAGGACAAGAGGGAGCTAGCACACAGGTTCGACAAGTACATGCCACTTATTGTAACATCCTGAATTTATTATATATATATATATATATATATATATATATATATTGATAAGAGCCCAATGGGTCGGCAGTTAGTCTGTTGAACCCCTTAGTATTATGAATTTATTTAAGTAGTTCGCTATTTGTAGCACAATTCTATATAGAAATATCCTAATGGAATGAGATTAGACCTATTGGAAAGATAATTAAATAATCTAGAAATTCCCTTAAACACCTTTTGGGATTATGTGATTTAGTAGGTCATAAATGCTGAATAATTGAATACAGGATTGGATGAAGTTAGAAAATGGCAGAAAAATAGACGATCCGAACATATACGAGGAAAAGTAGATGATGGACTTGGATGGAAGAGAGCTTAGGAGATGAACATGGGCGATAGAAAATAGACGAAAGGAAATAGAAAAGTAGACGGAAGAAAAGTAGATGAAAGATGAAATATTAGATGAAGTAATAGCTAGGTAATAACGTAGATGATATGGAAAATAGGCGAAGTAACCTAGACGAAGTGAGGTAGGTGGTGTGAAGTGTAAGTATCTGTGCCGGGATCAAAAAAAATGTAGCAAAAATATGAAATTAAAATTTATCCCGACACATGTTGATCACTCTGGTGTGATTCTCGATAGCTGTCTAGAATAAGAGATTCAATTTTACCTCTGCGATACAAGCATCGCAACGAAGCGGAAAGTGATCCGTTGAGTCGGTAATGAACAACACAACTATTTGGCCTCTAGTGGCATCCACATGGGCATGGACGACAGAGTTCTCTGCACCCAGCGCTCTATGAACGATCTCCTCAGCAGCATTCTTGCATAGTCTCTACACTAGAGACAAGACGGAGAAGAAAGAGGAGAGAGGGGAGCACTCATCTTAAGGAGGAGAGAGAGAAGGGGGTGGCCCCTGACTGGGGAAACCTTAGATACTTGGCGTAGGGTTCCCTCTATGCAACTATTTATAAACTCCTTGAGTTTTCATAAACCCTCATAAGTCTAAAATTACATAAATACTCCCACCGTCCATAACCCAAATGTGTGTGACCCTCTAGGCCCAATGTCAGTCTAGTTTTAGGCCCATTAAGCTTTAGAACTCATTCTTAACCTTTTCACACTAATACTTAACATAGAATTAATTATTTAATTATCTTATGACTTAAATAATTAACTCATCATCTTATGACAGATAATCATCTCATGATTATTCCTCTATTAAGCTTTCAGGCCATGGTAAGCACCAAATAAAATTTTGTGACCCCAAAAGACAAAGGGGGTCCATAAAATCACTCTAAGACCTTTCCGTTCACAGTTACCATACAGTTGTAATCCTTCATTCATACATAATATCTCTGGTCATAAATAAGGTATGGTCATACTATCAAACTCTTCTGATTTATGACATGATGAATAAACTCTAAGTCTCACTAGAAACTCCTTTTCTAGTGAACTATGAAACCCTGGTCAGAGATTTTCCTAAGTACTATTCATAGGGCATTCTCTCTTATGCTATATATGAGAGTGAATGATCTACTGTTATCACTCAATTACCTTCACATGTATTCTCTTGTATCCGAATACCTGGGCATTTGCAACTTGTGACTAAAGTCCCTTTGTCAGAAATCAAAACAAAGGACTGTAGACACATATTTTCAACCCATAAATTGAGCCATTTATCTTATTTATACTAGTAATGCCCCAAGTTGGTCATTGTTTTTGAGTGTCCTTGGCTTATTTTGAGCCCATTCAACACATTCTTAAGCCCATTAAGCCCTGGAGGTCAAATCCCATGTTCAGGTCACGTCAGCCTGAATGCAGCCCTTCGAGTGGCCGCGTTCTTATCTAAACGTAGTCGTACAATAGGACGTGTTCTCAGTAAACCATGCAGACTGTCTAGAATTCATCTCTTCTGGTCGTGATAGACCTAGAGTTCTAGTTTGGGAGATTCTTCTTAATGGTTTCGATCCAGATAGGTTCCTACCCATCTTAGAAACATTTTCCAACTTATCTTTGATGGATTTATCACCTTACAACTCTATTTTCTAGAGATTATCCTCCAAGGTCGAATTAGGGTTTTCTATCCCCTATAAATAGACCTCTTGAGTCTAGGGCAGAAAAGAGGATGTAACAAAGAAGACTGGATGAAGTCATGTTGCTCTGCCAACTCCCTACTTTGTTTGCCATCAATTATGGAGTAGCCTAGGGTTTCCCTTATTATCTCTCTTTATTATTCTTTTGTTCTTGGATATTACTTCTCATCATAGCATAGGATTATTATCTTTTTTTCTATTTCATTTCTTCCAATCATACATGACATACACACACCCCTATTTTTGGCCCACACAGGGGTTTAAAACCCAACCCTCTAGGTACGCTACCCTCCTTTTGCATGCTTCATCACATAGAGGGGATAGATACTTCACTTTTCATAGTCTAATTGGGTTTTCCCTTGTTGTTTACTCTTTTTCGCAGGATCAGGCAGGAAGAAGACATAAGGCCCTTACTCTTTGGCAGGCTAAAGAGCGAGGAAGAACAAAAACTCCATCTCCCGCACTCACAGTTAAAACGAGTCGCTCAGAGGTCGCATTCTGAATGCGCCTGTCATAGCAACCACGATCTTAGTCAGATTGCTTCTGGTTGGTTTTCTTTTATTCTGAGGTATTTAGCCCTTAACTCCTTTGTTATTTCTTGCTATTTACCTTGGTGTCTATCATGACCTTTCTTTTCTTCACTCTTTTTACTAGTGCTTAATTTGACACCTACACCTTTTTGACGATCACGGTGGGACTGTCTTTCGTCCATCACGTTTCTTTCTATCTTCCTGCTTTATTTGTGTGTGTGTGTGTGTGTGTGTGTGCTTTTTTGGTTTTGTTTCCTATGATTTTCCATTTAATTCTTTGTCGTTTTAAGTTCTTGGTTGAATGGGACACACTTAGTAGCCACGTTATGGACACGCCCTTGAGAGCACCATGTTCAGGTAAGCCACATATCCGTCAGCTTTATGTATTCTTTTCTAGCTTTTTGGTGATTCTTCATGTTGCATCCTATCTGTTTATTGTAGATTGTTCTGTATACCACTGTTTGCCATCATTTTCTTTTATTAGATTTTAATTTTAAGCCAGAAATTACATGCATCCCAGTGCACATAGGATCATTCATCTTATCACCTTTTAGTTCTGTATCCTAACCCCATTAGGTATTCCACTCAGCTGTCAATTCCTCACCGCCGAATAGGAGTGCTTACTTGGGGACCTCCGTAAGTCTCCGCGAGCAATGGATTCCTACATAGACGCCAAGCTAATTGTACCATTAAAGTTCCCTAGATATAGTTGACCTAAACGTGTTGAGATTATGAAATCCTATTTGGCACTGGAGTCTAAATTAAACTTAAACTAGGATCCCACCCTTATTGAGTGCGTTTTGAAAATTTATTGAAAATCATCTAACTCATATAAGGAAATTCCAAACCAAATGTAAACATCCACTCATTTTTAACCTTTATAAAATTGTTTGAAAAGTATATTGCTTGATTTTACTATGATGTTGCATTCTTGTAAAATACTTAACAAGCCTAATTATGCTTATGATGATTATTAGGTTAATCAATTTGATTCATATTATAACCTTCAATTTCATGATTCTCATTACAACAGATATAAGGGATATTAGTCTGCTCCTACCTCTCATGGTAATCCCCATGTCCATGCCATGAGCATTAATCAAGGTCAAGAGCCCTCACCTAAAGTCCAAGCTACTCCTAGAGAAGCACCCCCTCCCCTCGATCTCTCTTCTATCTTGAGTGCCCTAGTCACCCACCTTAGCCCTCAACAACTTTACGCCGTCCAGGCTATTGTTAAGGGGAAGTCTACTTCTCCCTCTCTTCAAGATCCAACACAGGCTATGGGTGGCCCTTGTTTTTCTTCCTCTAAGCACCCGGTGGGCCAGCAACCACCTTCATCTCCTTACCTCTCAGGGCCTCAAAGTTTGGCCATTCCTTGTACCTCGGCTCAGCCGGGTCATTCTATTTGTAAACCTCATCATCCCCCTCATTTTGGGCCTCATTCTTAACCCTCTCGAAGGTCCCTTCCTACTCAAGAGCAACGTTCTAATTCTCAAGTTAGTTCCTTCCCTCAAACTAGGCCTGTCAACGGAGCGGATACGAAGCGAATATATGACTATCCGTATCCGCTCCGTTTTCCGATTCGAATTATCCGATTTTGATCCGCTCCGATTTGACTCGGATACGAAGCGAATATCTCACTATCCGTATCCGCTCCGTTTTAAAATCTGAATTATCCGATTCAAATTTAAAAGTATATAAATATAATTATAAAACATTAAAAGTATATAAAATATAATCATAAAATCTCAAAAAATATATAAAATAAATTTTAAATTAAAATACAACTATAAAATATCTAAATTTCTCTATAATATCATTTATTTTATAATACATTATTTAAAAATATGTATTATATGATATATAATATTTCGAACGGATATTTTTCGAAGCGAATATTATAATATCCGTATCTGCTCCGATTCGAATTCGGATATTATCGATATCCAAAAAAACGAATGCGAATCGAAGCGGATCCGGATAATATCCGTATCCGTTGACAGGCCTACCTCAAACCCTCAACAAATTGATCAAAATGGTGAACAATATAGAGATTTGAAGAAGAAAATAGAAGGCACCCAGAAAGTCTCCATGTCGACTCTCCCAATGTTTCATGTACATCCATCAGAGATGCCCAAGTACCGCATGTACAATGGCACGAGCAACCTCTTCATACACCTTAAAGATTTCATGTATGACTCTTCCTTTTGACAAAATGACAAAAGAACCTTGGCTTATTTATTTAGGAGATCTTTGGATGGCCCTGCATTAGAGTGATTCTATTCTCTGGGACTAATTGAGGTTGGAGACATTGACATTGTGAAATGAAAATTTATTAAGTATAGGGATCGGGTTGGCCCTTCTCTTTCTATAACTGATTTAGTGGCCGAGAAGATGAAGCTCGAGGAATACTTCATTCAATTTGTTGATAGATGGAGGTCAATGGCTGAGAAAATAAAGGATACTATCACAAAGTCTATACACTCGTTCCTTCACGCCATCAAGTGTGTACACTGCCTTTCCAGGCACTCTTTCATCAAGTCTATACAGACTTAGCGAAAGCTCAGCAAGTCTGTACACTGGTTGTCTGGCACGTTAACATGAAGTCTGTACACTGGTTTGTCTGGCACGTTAACATGAAGTCTGTACACTGGTTTGTCTGGCACGATTAATAGGAAGTCTGTACACTTGTTTCTCTGGAACGTTAACACTAAGTCTATACACTCAGGTTGCTGAAGGGTTTCAAGTATGTACACTGCATGCTCACTCAACTAAGTCTATACACTCGTTCGCTAACATGAAGTCTATACATTCGTTTGATAAGCTTCAACTCTATACACTCGATATCAAGCTTCAAGTCTATACACTCTTACTTCACACGAAGTCTATACACTCCGTTAACTTTCAAGTCTATACATCATCTGATACTATCTTCAACTGATTATCTGACAGGATTAATGGACGAGGTTATTAAGACTGGCACGTGATCCTAGAGGCTGAGATGCTGATACGTGGACCAAACCTGCTGGGCGGGAATCGTCGAGAGTTCACGCCCTAGCTGCCTGCTGCTGGTATAAATATGGAGTTTCCTCCATCGGCTGAGAGTGATCGAAACATAGTGAGCCATCAAGAAAAGCTGAAGAGCAGTGAGTGCCTCCACGATACAGAGAGGTAGTGAGCAGAAGAAAAAGAAAGAAGGAAGAAGAGACAGAGACAGAGAGAGAGCCTGCGAAAGAGAAGAAAAAGAAGAGTGAGAAGAAGAGAGAGCTAGAGCAAAGGAAGCCTCAACTGAAGATCAGTTCCTGTTGGACCGTGGATCAAATCCAGGCCAGCCTGCTCCTGCGAGAGCCTTTATGCATTTCATTTTTCCAGCTTACTGTTGCTGCGTTTTGTTTTTATTTTCAACTATTCTCTAGTTATTCCTTCGATTCTCTTGTGTGAGGTTGGGTTCCCTCCGGGTTGGAGGAAGGGAGATTTTTCTTCGGTTCTGGGCTTGTAGGTTTCGAGTCCAGGGGTCCCTCCGGTTGGGAGGAAGAGAGGTCCGAGACCCCTAGTTTGCAGGTGACTAGGGGTCACTTGTGCTGCCCTCTGGGTTTCAGAGGAAGTGAGACTTGGGTCTCTAGGTTCCCCTCCGGTTTGGAGGAAGGGAGGATTGGTCCTCCGGTTCTAGTCTTGTGGGTTGCAAGACTAGGTGTTCCCTCCGGTTTGGAGGAAGAGAGACTGTGTGTCTCTGGTTTCCAAGTGGCTGGGAGTCACTTGGGGTGTCCCTCCGGTTGGGAGGAAGAGGGGAGGTTGTTCCCCTTGTCAAGCTGTGTGACAGCTCTTGTTTGCAGACTGAGTCTGCATTCTAGCTCGTGCTAGTGGAATCCTCACTCCGGTTGGGAGTGAGGGGTGGATGTAGGTCTTGGTGACCGAACCACCTAAAAAATCTTCTGTGCAGTGGTTGGTTGCTTTGTGGTGTGCTCCTCCATATCTTCTACCACCCTTCACAGGTTGCATTGCATTCTCGTTTATATCTGTGCTGCTTCCGCTAGTTGTTTATTTGGGCGCGAGTTACATATTTGCTCTTTGGTTTAAAAGAATATTCTACTTGTTCTTCAGATTGGTTGTTCTGCCTGGATAGTGTTCTAGTCTTTTATTGAGCGAAAAGTTTTTTTTAAGGGTGGGATTCATTCACCCCCCCTCTGAATCCTTGCACCGATCCTATCAATTGGTATCAGAGCGGTTCTCTGATTGATCAGATCCAACGATCTGCAGAGGATCCTGTTGTCCATTGGTGCATTTCTGATTTTATTCTTTCCTGCATTAATCTGCTTGCCGACTTAATTAATGGGTTCTCCACCGGTTTTCAATGGCTCTAACTTTAACTCATGGATTAGCAGTCTTCATAGTTATGTGAAATTGATTGATCCGGATCTGTGGAAGTTAATTTCACAAGGTCCCCATAGATTGCCAAAGGAAAAGTCCAAATGGACTAAAAGTCACAAGTCAAAATATGGAGAAAATCAGAAAGCCTTTAACCTGATGAGAGCAGCTACTGACAGAGCCTTGTGGTCTTGTATTCATGATTGTAGGTCCGCCAAGGACATTCTGGACAAGATGAAACTAACTTGCAGAATAGGGAAGGAAAACTGCATGATGGCTGATGGGAGCGACCATAGCAGCAGCCACAGTGATAAAGAAGAGAACGAAGTTCAGGTAAAACCCTTTGTGGACTATACCTTAGATGATTGGGTAGATGCTTATTCCAAGCTGTTAAGATCTAGCAATAAATTGAGCAAGAAAAATAGATCTATGAAAAAACGGTTAGATAGGTTTGAGAATTCTAAACTTACTGATGAGGACAGTGATACTCTGAAAACTGAAAATAAGATATTTAGAAGATAGCTGACTGATCTTGATTCTATTACTTCAGATCTGGAATATCTGAAATCTAAAAATGCTAGACTCAAAAAACAAACTAAGGAATCTGGATCTAAATCAGTGAGCCTTGAAAATGAAAATAGATTGATTTCTGAAACTTTGGATACTGTTAGAATAGAAAACTCAGAATTTCAGAAAAGGCTTGAAAATCTTCAATCTGAAGATGAACAAGAAGTGTTTAGTGAATGTCAGACCTCCTTAAGTGTTTTGAAATTTGATGATGAAATCATGGAACAAAATGGTAAAATGAGACAGGAGATCTGCAAGGTAAAACAGTTAAATACAGCTATGTCTGAGAGACTTATCACTCTTGAAAAAGGGAAGAGTGTTAGCCTGGATAGCTCTGATGAGCTAATGAAAGCTGAACAGGAAATTGAAAGTCTTAGGACTGTTAATCAAATGTTGAAAGAAGATGCTATTTGCTATAAAAAGAAAGCTGATGAATATGAAATCCATGTATCAAAGCTTGGATCAGAAGTTACAGAATTGAGGAAATCTCTTGAGAAATTCGTCAGTGGAAAAGAAAATCTTGATAAAATTCTTGGATCTAAAGTGAATCTCCGAAGAGAGGGTTTGGGCTACAAACCAATAAATAAAAAGAGCTTTGAAAGTAAGCTTCAAACTTCATTCGTGAGTAGCTCTAAGTCTGGCAGCACATTGAATGTGCCTATTTTTGAATTTAGTGCTAAGAAGAATCAAAATTCCACTGACAGCCCTAAGTCTGAGAAACAAGTTCAAAAACAGAAAAAGACTGTTCATGTTCAGAACAAAGATTCAAGGAACTCTCATGATAAAACTGAGAATGCTGTGCCTAAATTGAACAAACACATTCATGCAAATAAAAAGAAAATTTCATGCCATTACTATCATAGGTTTGGTCACTTGATGCATGAATGTAAATTGATGGAACAGGATGATAGAATTCATGCTAGGAAGTACAATGACAAAAACAGTCCTGTTGAACAGAAAAGAAAAAGTTATTGTTATCATTGTGGAAAAACAGGTCATGTTAGTGAACAATGTTGGTTTGCCAAAGGTAAAGGCAAATATTTTTCAAATTCTAATCATGTCAATTTGTATGAAAATCAGCATGTCTTTAAAAGGAACAAAAATGGGTCCAGGGGCCAACACATGGTGTGTTCCACCTGCAGCAAGTCAGGCCATAGGGCGGTTGACTGCTGGCTTAATGTTGGTAGAAGAAATTCCATCTTCTGCTATCACTGTGAGAAACCTGGCCATACAGTCAAAGACTGCTGGCATTCTCAGAGAAAGAAGGTCAACTCTAAATTTGTTAAACAAAGTGTGTTTGGTAGGAACAAATCTGTTCAAACAAGAAAATCCCTCACATGCTTTGAGTGTGGAAAGCAAGGTCACAAGGTGACTGATTGCTGGTTTTCTGACCATCTGAAAAAAAGTGGTGGTAAAAACAGAAACATTCATGCTCATGAATTTAGCACACCTGCTTACATGCATAGTAAGAAATTCAGACCGAGTGGTTCATGTGATTATTGTGGTCGGTCTGGACATTCCATGCCTAGTTGCTATATGAAAAAGCATGATGATATGATGGCTCAGAAGCTTTGGAAAACATCCCATCAAAATGCCACTAACCCTGCAGGACCCAAGGAAACTTGGGTACCAAAATGTGCCAAGTGAGAAACTTTTTGTAGGTGTGTCTTGGGAACGAGAAATAAAAGGGGCAAATAAACCAAGACACCCTAAAAAGGTAAACCCCACTCATGCACTTCTCAGGTAAGTCTCTTGACTTTTCAATGAGTCTGCTTAGATGGCATTAGGTATATAGATAGATTTGTTAATTAGTGGTTTAAACATGCATGTTTGCATTTCCATGCAATAGTTGTTGCGCCTGGATATGCTCATTCTGTGGCTGCATACATCTAGAATTTATGACTCATGAATGATTTTCAAATGTTTTGAATGCATACCATCAGGGGGAGCTGCACTGCATATCATGCACATTTGACTAGTCTAATACCCTTCAGGGTCTTCATGCCCTTCATGAGTAGTTAATGCATCTAATTGCATCTTAGAGTGGCATCATTTAATCATGAAATTTTTCAAAAGAAAAGGGAGGGTTTCAGTTTATGCATTTAGTGAGGGGGAGCATTTCTCATTATTCATTCATGTAATTGCATGTGACCATCATACCTCTCATCAAAGCTCATGTATGATGACTAATACTCACCTTCCTGTTTGAACTGCAATCTTGATAAACTCCTTGGTGATTGTGAAATGCATTGTATTTCAGCCTCTTGCTTCAACTCTTGTCAGCCATTGTCACTCATACTATCAATTGGTATCCATTGGCATTTGTTGACTTGGCTGTACCTGAAAAAATGCTCTTGCCTTCCTTGAAGTCCCAGAAAGATTTCTCTACGCATATCTTGATCATAAATCTGAAAATATTATTTTTAAGGAAATTTCTATCATATAGGACTATGAATGTCTGAAGCTTTCAGCCGGTTGAAGTTTATGGTATTTCTTGTGTTTGCTTATGAATTCTTCTTGAAAATATCTGAGTTAGTCTTAATAAACTTTAACCAACCCTTTCATGTTGTGTCTTTTAAACTCTTCTGAAATCTAAAATTCTGAAATCATGATTTTCCTTGACTGATTTGTATGAAAATATGTATTGTTTTTAAACATCAGGGAATATGGATTATGTCAAATACCAAATCTTGTCAGAGCAATGTCTTTGGTCACTGAGAAACACATCTCATTTACCAAAGAAATGAATTGAGATATGTCATGAAGTGCCATAGTTAACTCTGCTTAAATATGTTGATTAAAAATCTGGCAGAGCAATGGCAGGCACACTGAGAAATACATGTCCCTCATCAAAGAAATGAGTTTCAGTGTGTCATGAGGTGTAAATGCTATCTCTGTTCTTAAGAAGCATGACGGTTAGTCCTTCCAAGCACTTAGGGATACTGGCGTCTAAATAACGTGTATCCTCCAGTTGTAAGGATGTACTTAACTTAATTGCTCCTGAATATTGTTGTTAAAAATTCGTTGCCTATCTAGCATATCATCTAAAATTGTTTGGAAAAGAATCTTCTTTCAATAGAAACTTTCACAGAAATAAATGGTTTCTTGTTTGTTTATCCTCAATACTATCGATTGCATTTCTTGAGGAAATCTTTGAAATTAAGTGAGTAAGAATGAAGAAGGTTAAAAAGGTCTCTCAATATGAAAACTTGGTTCACTTGTTATTAAGAAAACTGATTTCAGATATGAGTAGAAAAGGCTCATGTTCAAACCTTGCATACATAAAATTCTGATCTGGTTTGTCAACGTAGGTTCATTCATAGGTTTCTATGATGGAAGAGTCTGTAATCATCTGTTTAAATCAGATTTATGAAATTTGATATTCCATTGAAAATCTTTCTCATTCTTTCTAAATTCTTTTTTACTCTCTCATATTGGACTCCAGTCGTTCAGACCAAACTGACTGATTCATTGGCACTCAGTTCTATCAATTGGTCTCAATTGTTGACTTCCACTCATATCTTGGGCCTGCATAAGCATGGTGGATGCATAAGGGTTGTATGACTAAGGGGGAGCTAGTCAAACTAATTCCATAACATGCCTTTCAGGTTTTGACTCATGCATAGTTCTCATATCCTACATGAATTGTCAATGACTGTGCACTCATATAGTTAATTGCACTACATTCATAACATCTTTCTAGTTGACGATTTTTGATTGCATTCATATAGTTAATTGCACTCATATAGTTAATTTTCAATGTTATTTTTGCTGAGATGACCTTATGTTCTGATGCATAAGTCACTGCTTGATGTGTTCATGGGTCGACCCCATGGGTCGACTCCTGAAGTCCTGGAATTAGATCCAATTCGAACTCCCTGTGTGCTTGCTGCTATGCTCCACTTCGTTAGGGGAAATTTGTTATGTCAGAAACTTTCAATTGGTGTCAGAAAATAGTTGCTCTTTCAATAATTCTAAAAAAAAAGGGGGGGGGAGACTTGATTCATGCATTTTATTGAGCTCCTAACTCTTTACATGATTGAGTTCTTCATACTTCAGTGCTCCTGTGTGATTGAAAATATGACATATCTACAGGGGGAGAAGCTCTTGAAAGGATACATTTGGAAGATAGATGTCTCCAAAGAAAAGGCCTCCTTCGAACCATCAACAATCCAAAGGGAAGTATAACATTCCTGTGCTTTACTGAATTGTTTCCCTATTTCATTTTTTTTGATGAAGGCAAAGGGGGAGAAGAATCTAATCTGAGTCAGTGTAACTCATAGTGTTGCCATCATCAAAAAGGGGGAGATTGTTATGCCCCTGTGTGGTTTTGATGATGGCTGACACACCATGAGTCACACTGAGGTGTGCTAATTAATTTAGATGACTGTTTGACTGCTTGAATATCTGATTGTTTGCTTGAATAGCTAATTCATGAATATGGCTAGATTGGGTTAACGTAGTGGCTAATTGTTCATGCAGTGCGTTGACGCAGTTGGAGATTGGGTTGACGCATTGGCTGTCTGTTCACTAGCTGCGTTGACGCTACAAGGACACTGCGTTGACGCAGTAGTTGCTGGTTTACTTGTTGCGTTGACGCAGTGGAACAGCTGGGTTGACGCCATGCTGCTTTGTCTACTTTTTGTGTGAAAGTCTATACAGTGTCTCTTCTTTTACCTACGTTGCTTGAAACGAAGTCCATACATTCATTTGCATTGAATGAAGTCTGTACATTGGTTTTTGTTATGCTCAGAACGCTTAAGTCTATACACTGCTATGGCTTGTTCCTGAACGATCTTCAAGTTAAAGTCTGTACACTCCCTCAGTGTACACACTTATTCTTTTGTTGCTCTAAAGTCTATACATCGTCCAGTGTATTGCTGCATGCCATTAAGTCTGTATAGAGTCTTTGCATCGTGTGCCTCTCACAAAGTCTCTACATCGCATTTGGGAATCAAAGTATGTACATTGGCAGCAGAACTGCATCAAGTCTATACACTGCCTTTGTTTCAAAGTTGATACATTGTCTTTGTTTAAAAGTCTATACATTGCTGCTTTGGCCAACTCTGTACATCCGTTTGCCTGACTCCTGTTTCAAAGTCTACACATTCATTGTTAACGCAAGTCTATACATTGGCTCATGGTCTTCAAGTCGATACAGAGTCTTCATCTTCTGAAGTCTGTACAGCCAGTCACTTGACAAAGTCTGTACAGTGTCTCATATTGGCAAAGTCTGTACATCGTCTGTTCTGTGGATGCTTTGTCCTTTGAAGTCTATACACTCGATTGTTAGGCCTTTAACTCTATACATTCGAGTGTTAACCTTTAAGTCCATACACTGCTTTTGTGCATCGTTCAGAAAGCAAGTCTATACATCTGTTAGCTGCACATAAACTAAGTCCATACATTGTTGCATGAAGAGTCTATACAGTGTGCATGGTTTAACAAGTCTGCACAGTCATTGTCTGTTGGCATCACAAAGTCTATACACTCGTTCCTTCACGCCATCAAGTGTGTACACTGCCTTTCCAGGCACTCTTTCATCAAGTCTATACAGACTTAGCGAAAGCTCAGCAAGTCTGTACACTGGTTTGTTTGACACGTTAACATGAAGTCTGTACACTGGTTTGTCTGGCACGTTAACATGAAGTCTGTACACTGGTTTGTCTGGCATGATTAACAGGAAGTCTGTACACTGGTTTCTCTGGCACATTAACACTAAGTCTATACACTCAGGTTACTGAAGGGTTTCAAGTATGTACACTGCATGCTCACTCAACTAAGTCTATACACTCGTTCGCTAACATGAAGTCTATACATTCGTTTGATAAGCTTCAACTCTATACACTCGATATCAAGCTTCAAGTCTATACACTCTTACTTCACATGAAGTCTGTACACTCAGTTAACTTTCAAGTCTATACATCATCTGATACTGTCTTCGACTGATTATCTGACAGGATTAATGGATGAGGATATTAAGACTGGCACGTGATCCTAGAGGCTGAGATGCTGACACGTGGACCAAACCTACTGGGCGGGAATTGTCGAGAGTTCACGCCCTAGCTGCCTGCTGCTGGTATAAATATGGAGTTTCCTCCATCGGCTGAGAGTGATCGAAACATAGTGAGCCATCAAGAAAAGTTGAAGAGCAGTGAGTGCCTCCACGATACAGAGAGGTAGTGAGCAGAAGAAAAAGAAAGAAGGAAGAAGAGACAGAGAGAGAGAGAGAGAGCCTGCGAAAGAGAAGAAAAAGAAGAGTGAGAAGAAGAGAGAGCTAGAGCAAAGGAAGCCTCAACTGAAGATCAGTTCCTGCTGGACCGTGGATCAAATCCAGGCCAGCCTGCTCCTGCGAGAGCCTTTGTGCATTTCATTTTTCCAGCTTACTGTTGCTGCGTTTTGTTTTGCTTTTGAACTATTCTCCAGTTATTCCTCCGATTCTCTTGTGTGAGGTCGGGTTCCCTCCGGGTTGGAGGAAGGGAGATTTTTCTCTGGTTCTGGGCTTGTAGGTTTCGAGTCCAGGGGTCCCTCCGGTTGGGAGGTAGAGAGGTCCGAGACCTCTAGTTTGCAGGTGACTAGGGGTCACTTGTGCTGCCCTCTGGGTTTCAGAGGAAGAGAGACTTGGGTCTCTAGGTTCCCCTCCGGTTTGGAGGAAGGGAGGATTGGTCCTCCGGTTCTAGTCTTGTGGGTTGCAAGACTAGGTGTTCCCTCCGGTTTGGAGGAAGAGAGACTATGTGTCTCTGGTTTCCAAGTGGCTGGGAGTCACTTGGGGTGTCCCTCCGGTTGGGAGGAAGAGGGGAGGTTGTTCCCCTGGTCAAGCTGTGTGGCAGCTCTTGTTTGCAGACTGAGTCTGCGTTCTAGCTCATGCTAGTGGAATCCTCACTCCGGTTGGGAGTGAGGGGTGGATGTAGGTCTTGATGTCCGAACCACCTAAAAAATCTTCAGTGCAGTGGTTGGTTGCTTTGTTGTGTGCTCCTCCATATCTTCTACCACCCTTTACAGGTTGCATTGCATTCTCGTTTATATCTATGCTGCTTCTGCTAGTTGTTTATTTGGGCGCGAGTTACATATTTGCTCTTTGGTTTAAAAGAATATTATACTTGTTCTTCAGATTTGTTGTTCTGCCTGGATAGTGTTCTAGTCTTTTATTGAGCGAAAAGTTTTTTTTAAGGGTGGGTGAAGAGGCAAAATCTCGCGCTGTGTCCTGAGCAGGCTGTGGATCACCAGAAGATGAACTGCAAGACAGGGAAACGTATCAGAGGGCCCAGGGGGTTTCCCTGGGGAAAAACCCTCCGATGGTTAAGTCAGTAGAGCTGTGGTGGAAGCAATAATGGGGAGGAGAAAAACTAGTGCGCGAGATTCCTCTCCACCAGAGGGGTGAAGCGGATTGTGCTCAGGAGTTTGGGTGTATGAGTGCCTTAATGGCCCTTACCTTCCACCGGAGGGTATCCCTGGTTTAAATAGTACGCCGCCTTCAGGAGTCCTGCAAGCTGAGGGGTTTCCGGCGGGAGTTACGTTCTCAACGTGGGCTTTCATGGCCTTATCGTGGGAGCGTTATCGCCTCGAAGTCCGGCGGCTTCTTGATTCCCCTGTCCGTTGGGGACTCTTAACGGCAGCACGAACAGATAATATCCGGTCTGACCGAGCTTCTGAAACGCCAGCCCTATTCGGGCGATGAGCATAGCTCGGCGAAAGAGGGGTTGGATAGGTCGGCGAATGCCTGTCTCTCCCGGGCGGGGAAACGGCTTGGGCCACACCCTCCTTGTGACCTGACCATTACTCGGGCCCTCCGAGCCTAGGGGCCGCCGGGGAGAGTTGGTTCCTCGAGTGTTTGTTCATTGGGCTTTTCTTTCCTAAGTGGGCCCTGTGGGCTGTCACTCAGGTGAGCTTGCCTCGTTGGACCCTGTTGGGTCTTGTTGGGCTGCTCTTTGAGTGGGCTGCAGAAATCCCCCTCTCCACTTGTCCCCCTCCTACTCCCGAGCCATGGAGGCTCGGTCGAGTAGTTTTTGAGGCTTTGGACCGGCGTGGCTTAGGTGGGTGAAATTCTGTTGGCGTTATGGAGCCACGTGTAGTGGTCGCCTGGGCCCGTAATGATGATCCTGACGGATTTGAAATGAAGGGCCCCCCCTTTTCTCGGAGCACGAAACGACGCGCCGCCTCCCTCCAGGGTTTTATAGGCATTGGGCGCTGTTCGTCGTTCTAGGCTTCTCATGGTTTTAGGCTTTCCTTAGTTTCTTTGCTTCTGGGGCTCCTTGATGCGCCGTGAGAGCACAGTGGAGACGCAAAGTCTTGCGGCGGCATTTGAGGAGTTGGCGAGGATAACCACGGAGGTGGTCCGGCAACTTCCTTCCCCCCCGGAGTCTTCGAGCTCGCGCGAGGGATCATCTTCCAGCTCGACGGCGGATCTGCCTTTGGAAATCGAGCAGGTGAGGCGGGAACCTCTGGAGGAAGCTGCTGAGGTCGTTGATCTGGGAGATGACTCGGCAGCCGACGAACCAGATGCTTCTGCGGGTCGCGCCCATGCCCGAGATAAGGGCAAGGGGGGTGGCCCCCGAGGGATCTTCACGACCAACTGGTACGAATGGCAAGGATCCCATGGCGGGAAAGTTGCGGGAGGCCGCGAAGGCCAGGAAACGGGCCAAGAAGGCAGGTCTTCCTACTACCGCCGGGGGTGACTCCGGCTCGGCGGCGCTCCCCTCTCGGGGGCAAGATGGGGCCGACCCCTTGGGGCCAGCTCCCCCACCTGCTAGGCGAGAGGGGGCCGAGGAGACCGGGGGCCCTTCAGAGGGCGGCGATGGGTCGGCTCTCCCCCCCACGGGGGGTAGAGGGGGCCGATGTTGAAGTAGTTGACGCTGAGACCGGGGGATCGGTCGGAGTCGGTGATGTCTTGGTCGGCGAGGTGCGGGCCGAGACAGGCAGGGCTGGGGGTTCGCCCGCGAGGGAGTTGCAGCCCCAAGTGCTTGAAGTTCCCGGTGCGGTCGATCCCGCGGCGCCGGTCGAGGTTGGGGGTTCGCCCGAGGAGGCGTCGCAACCCCAACCGACCGTGGTGCGCGAGGCGGTCAGCTCCATCGCTTGAGCAGAGCCTTCTGGCGGGGTGCCCAGGGCGGAGCGGTTCCCTCTGTCACCTTTGTCACCGGCCACCTGAGCCAACTGGCTCGACCACCTCTTGTCCGAGCCAGTTTCCACACGAGGCAGAGTCAGTGGCTGGATGCGAGGAGATCAAGACCGAGTCAGCCGAGCGATGGCCTCTTGAAGCGGTGTTAGACGGATTTTTGCTATGTGATGCACTGGCATTTGCCTATCTGATGTACCAACAATTGTTTGAATGAATGGAGAGGGAATTTTATTTCATTCAATCTTGCTATACAACTTTAGAAATAGAATCTGCGTAGTGTGGTCGCATTCCATGTCCGGGGAATGAGTTCCCCTTCCATTATAGCTAGCCTGTACGCACCTTTCCCGAGCGTCTCGAGCACTCGGTAGGGGCCTTCCCAGTTGGGGGATAGCTTGTCCGCCGCCTCTAGTGGTCGAGAGGCTTCGGCCTTCCTGAGGACGAAGTCCCCCGGTTGGAAACGTCTGTCTCGGACCTTGGCGTTGTAGTATCGAGTGAGGCGGCGCTGGTACTCTGTTGCTCGGACGTTCGCGATCTCTCGGAGTTCGTCTGCTAGGTGGAGGTTCTCGAGCAACTTTTGCCCGTTTGCCTCGGGTGAGAAGCTGATCACTCGGAGAGACGGATTGGCGATCTCTAATGGAACGATGGCTTCGGTGCCATATACCAACTGAAAAGGACTTTCACCGGTTGCCGTCCTGGGGGTCGTTCGGTGCGACCATAGTACGCTAGGCAATTCCTCGAGCCAGCTACCCTTAGCCTTGCCGAGTTTGGTTTTTATGCCTTTTAAGATAGTCTTGTTGGCATTTTCAACCAGCCCGTTGGCCTGAGGGTGGGCGACCGAAGTGAAGTGGTTGCGGATATTTAGGTCGGCGCATCTGTCTCGGAAATACCGAGAGTCGAATTGCCGACCGTTATCGCTTACTATCACTCAGGGGATGCCAAAGCGATAAATGATCGATTTCCAAACAAAGCCCCAAACGACTGTCTCGGTGATCCTTGCCGTAGCCTCGGCCTCGATCCACTTGGTGAAGTAGTCGATGGCGACGATGATGAACTTCTTCTGGGATTGGGCCGTCGGGAATGGCCCAAGGATATCGATTCCCCATCGAGCGAAAGGGTAAGGCTCGGCTAGGGTGACAAGTTCCGTAGCTGGCTGATGGACCAAATGGTCGAACCGCTGTCAACGGTCGCACTGCCGTGCGTGAGCCATGCAGTCGCGCAGCAGGGTGGGCCACCAGTACCCCTGCCATAGCAGGATCCTGGCTAGCAGCCGACCTCCTGCATGCGCTCCACACAGGCCTTGGTGAATCTCTTGGATGGGTCGGCTTACTTCGTCGGGACCGAGGCACTTCAGGAGGGGACCGGAGAACGATCTTCGGTAGAGAGTGTTGTCGAGGACGACGAAGCGCCGAGCTTGATACTTCATTCGGCGGGCTTCCCTAGGGTCGGAGGGCTCTTGGGAGTCCTGTAGCCAGGACAGGTAGGGGGAGCGCCAGTCACTTGGAGTGGCCGAGTCAACGGCGAGGAGCTCCGTGTCGATGCTCGGGCGCTCTAGCTCTTCTAGGAGGACCGATCGTGTACCTTCCGGGTCTAGGGAGGAGGCCAATTGAGAGAGGGCGTCCGCCCGAGAGTTTTGCTCCCTAGCTCTCCGGACTACCCCAAATTCCTTGAACTGTTGGGCCAGGCTCCGGACCAACTGAAGGTATTTGATCACGGGTGCCTCCCGAGCTTCGTACTCACCGTTGACCTGACCTGCGACCAGCTGAGAGTCGGTGTGGATCCTGACTCGCTCGACCCCCAACCGTCGGGCCATGCGTGCTCCCGAGATAAGGGCCTCGTACTCGGAAGCATTGTTGGATGCCTGAAACTTGAATTTCAAGGCGTACTGTAGCTCTATCCCTTTGGGGGACCTCAGGAGGATCCCCGCACCACTGCCTGCCGAATTAGACGATCCATCGACGAACAGTTCCCAGGTTGGCCCGGTCATAGTCGGAGGCCTGTCTTCGGCCGGGATGGTGCTTTCGGCAATGAAGTCGGCGAGCGCTTGGCCTTTGATTACTGATCGTGGCCGGTACGAGATGTCGTAGGCCCCGAGCATAATGGCCCATTTGACGAGTCGCCCTGAGGCCTCGGGGTGGGCCAGAATCTTCTTCAACGGCTCGCCGGTTAGCACGGTGATGGGGTGCCCCTGGAAGTAGGGTCGGAGGCACCTTGCGGAGGTAACCAACGCTAGCACGAGTTTCTCGGTTGCGGGGTACCTCCGTTCGGCCTCATTGAGCACCTTGCTGGTGTAGTAGATCAGTCTTTCGATTCCCAAGTCATTTCTGACTAGGATCGAGCTGACAATGGATGGCGTCGCCGAGAGGTAGAGCAGCAAGACTTCGCCTGGGACGGGCTTGGAGAGCACCGGTGGCGAAGCCAGGAACTTCTTAAGCTTGACGAATGCTGTCTGGCATTCCTCATCCCATGCGAACGTAGTAGATGCTAGCTTGGGTCCCCTCATCAGTTTGAAGAAGGGCAAGCATCGTTTGGCCGCACGGGACAGGAAACGGCTGAGAGCGGCGGCACGCCCTATCAGACGCTGGACGTCTTTAACGCACGTGGGCGAGCGCATGTCCAGGATGGCCTGGACTTTGTCGGGGTTGGCTTCGATCCTTACTCCGAGGGCCGGGTCATCGTTTAGGAATACCATTAGCAATTCACCACCGGGCTCGGTGGTTACGGTCTTTCCTTCGACTCCCTTGGGACCCTTATCCTTCGCGATCGCGCTTCTTGCCCGAGCCAGGATTTGGCTCGGAGGCCCGCTTCTTGTCCCCCTCCCGACCCGAGCCGGTTGTGTCTCAGCAAGCGCTGAGTACTTCTTCACACTCGGCGTGGCGCAGTGCCAGAGTCACTAGCTCGGCAAGGGTCGAGGGAGGGTGGAGGACCAGTTCGCGACGAAGATTCTCATCCCGGGTGCCCCCGGTCAGAGCGGTCGTGGCCGAGGCCACATCCAGGCGGGGAATTCTGAGGGCTTCCGATTTAAATCGGTGGACATAAGCCCGGAGCCTTTCCCCTTGCACCTGTTTGAGGGCCAGGAGCCCCGCTACTGACCTTGGGGGGGCGCTCCCGGCGAAGCTTTCCTTGAAGACTCGCCCGAATTGCCTGAAGTCTCGGATGGACCCAGGGGCGAGGGCCCGGAACCATGCATGAGCGCCTTGGACCAAGGTGGCCGCAAAGGCTCGGCATTTGATAGGATCCGGCGTTCCATGCAGAGTTACCAGGGCGTCAAAGCTGTCGTAGTGGTCGACTGGGTCGCCCTTGTTGTCCTCTTGATTTTGATGATGATCACCATGATATGACAGGGTGTATTATTATCTGACAATCTGGTATGTGGCAAGAATTTCTGTTGAACTCTAATGCAGGCAATAGTCAGCGTCGACGCCACAAGATCAAAGGGTCGACGCAGCCTTCAGCTCCTCCAAGTTGAAGCATACTTCATCTAGACTGCGTCTACGCCTCAAGTAAGAGAACGTCGACGCTGTGACTAAATCTCAAGATGTTTGAGTTATGCGCATGCTAACTGCGTCAACGCCACTCGGATGCAGCGTCGACTCGCATGCCTCCAGAAGATATCTTCACACAGCGTTGACGCTACCAGCTACCAGCGTCGACGCAGCGGGTGCCTGAAGATTAAGAAGCTATCTTCACATAGCGTCGACGCCACCAGTTATCAGCGTCAACGCAGCGATAGCCTGAAGCCGTACATCGAAGGAAGATCAGAAGCTGTCTTCACACAGCGTCTACGCATTCAAATGCTGACGTCGACGCACCCAGTCCCAGACAAGCGCTCGGGCAGAAGGACTGGATAAAGTGGGCCATCCACGTCTACAAACAAAGGACACTCTTCCTCCTTTGGTCCAGAAGCTTCTCCACACGTGGGCAAATGATTGGGAATCTCGTGGGGGCCCAATCTTGCGCGGGAAAAATGAAAAAGGAATGTAGAAGTGGATCGATGGGGGATGAGTAGAGAAAAAGAATAGAAGAGACTGAGAAGCACTCGTGCAGAGAGAAGAAGGTGGAGAGCCTAGCATCGTGAAGAAGGTCCAGTGCGTGGATTGAAGGATAGGCTCATTCTCCTGGTGAAGAAGATCAGAAGCTGAAGAACCATGAAGGCATCAGACTCATCTAGTCTCAACTAAAGGGAAGATCATACTCAGATCATACTGTTCATCTCTTCGGGCTCTACTCTCTTCTGCTGCGCAAGAAGTCTGAAGATCCATTGATCAGCGTATTCTGAGTTTATTCCTTACCTTGTATTTTTGTTTTCTTATACAATTCTATTCTCGGATTACTGTTCCACTGGGATTTAGTGGACAGGTGTGTTCTGATCCAGAGTGTGTTCTGAGATCAGAGGGTGTATAGACTTTGTGTCTACAAGCTGTTTGACAGCGGCTCTAAGACAGGGTATAGCTATCTTCTGCAGATTGGATCTGCAGGTCATAGAAGGATTCTTCTCTGGTGTTAGCTAAGCTGTAAAGCTCAGCGGTGATCCCCACTGGTTTGGTGAGGGGGTGGACGTAGGTCTCGAGATAGAGACTGAACCACCTTAAAAACTCTGATCTCTTGTGGCTTGTGCTTGTGGGTTGTTCTTGTGACTATTGTCTCGTTAGCGCTAGCTCTTTAGAGATTCACGAACCGGATTTTTGTCTGTGCTATCATAGAGAGTGCAATTGTCTTATTCTGCTTAAAATTTTTAAGTGGTCAATCTATTCACCCCCTCCCCCTCTAGCTTGACGATCCTCTGCTCCCAACAAGTGGTATCAGAGCGCCAGGCTCTCTTGAACGGTTTAACAGCCTAGAGAGAAGTAATGGAGAGCAAAGGATTCATGCCAGAGGGTTATGCTCTGAATAGACCACCATTTTTCGATGGCACTAACTATTCCTATTGGAAGAATCGCATGCAAGTTTTTCTCAGGGCCCAGGACTATGAAGTATGGAAAGTTGTGAGCAAGGGGCCCTACATAATTGAAGGCGACGAAGAATTATGGGTGAAGGAGCAAGTAAGAAAATCAATCGTCAACTGGCAGGCAATGAACATTATGCAATGCTCCCTGCATCCCAAGGAATTCTCGCGCGTCTCCTCATGCGCAAGTGCGAAAGAAATGTGGGATCGACTCGAGGTAATATACGAGGGTACCTCGGAGGTAAGGGAGACCAAGGCTAACATGCTAATCTCTGAATATGAGTCATTTCACATGAAACCTGAAGAAAGTATTTCTGAGATGTATGCTCGTTTAACCGTGCTTGTCAATGGTCTCAAAGGTCTAGGGAAGGCCTATACAGATTATGAGCTGGTGAGAAAGATTCTTAGATCTTTGACATCCGTGTGGCACACAAAAGCCACAGTGGTCAAAGAATCTAGGAATCTTCCCAAGACCACTCCTGACGAGTTGATAGGTTCCCTTATGGCCTATGAGCTGAATTTGAAAAGATCTGATGAGGAAATAAAGAAGAAGAAACCCCTAGCTCTCAAGGCTGCTCCAAGCTGCAAGGAGAGCTCAGATGAGAATCTGACTTCTTCTTCAGACAGTGATTCAGGTGAGATTGCTATGCTCACAAAGAAATTTTGAAAATTCTTATGAAGGGAAGGTAAAGCTGGTCGATTTAGAAGCTATCAAGGTAAAATGAATTCTAAATTTAAGTCTGACCAAACTAAGAAATCTGACAAAGTTGTGTGTTATCAATGCAGGAAACAGGGACATATCAAGTCAGAGTGCCCCGGAAATTCTAAGAAAGCTTACCCCAAGTTCAAAAATAAAAAGCCCAAGGCCATGATCAGTACATGGAGTGATGAAGAAGAGGAAGAGGAGGATAGCACCTCAGAGGAAGAAAAAGAAGTAAAGCTATGCCTAATGGCCAGGGGAGAGGACTCTACTGAGATAAATTCTCCATTTGATGAATTTACTTGTGATGACTGGGAAGAAGCTTTCAATGACCTTATGGATAAATATGATGTTGTGAAGAAAGAAAATAAAATGCTTAAAAAGAAGAAAAACCAGGGAAGTCAAGAAAATTTGTCAAATGAAAAGGTTAAAATGCTAGAAGATGAAATTGTTTGTCTGAAGAAAACTCTGAATGAAGAAAACGAATACAGATCTCAATTGATTGAATCAAAAAGAGAAAATGACTTCTTACTAAAAACACATGATGAACTGAAGTTAAGAATGCAAAAACTGGAAAAGGACACCAAAATCGCTGAAGAGAAATATCAAGCGGTAAATGGTGTCAACTTGAAACTTCAGGAAGATTTGAAGAAAGTTGAAAAAGAAAAATTGGACAAACAAACTTCCCTAGAGAAAATGACACAAGGCAAACATAATCTTGATGCCTTAATGGGAACAAAATGCAATGTCGGCAAAGAAGGACTTGGATATAATCCAAGCTCAAAGAAAGAAATTGGACTTAAACTGGTGACCTTCATATCAGAAGAAAAGAAAGCTGAGGAGAAACAGGTGGCTGAAGTAAAAAATGTTGAAAGAGACAAAGGGAAACAGATTCAGAAAAATGAAGTGGCAAAGGAGAAAGGAAAAGAGAAGATGAATGAATCTCCTAAGGCAAAATTTGCAAAGAATTTAACCAGCTGCAAGCCTGTCATTTCATCACCACCTAAGGCCACCAGCTCCAGACCCTTCGTTCACCAACATAGCACCAGAAAGACTGAAAATACCAAATCTGGCAAGAGTCAGATGTGTCCACGCAAGGCCAGTAATGTGTCAACGCAACCTTCATACAATAATAGGCCTTCTGCATATAGGTTTAGGCACTCAACTCAGATGCGTCAACGCTACGGGCATGTGGCGTCGACTCGGGCCGAATTCCAAAGAGTCCATAAGAATAGGAACGACCACATGGGTCGACGCATGCAAGGATATGCGTCCACGCACCCATACCACCATGGCCAACACTTCAATCAATCTGGGTGGATGGGTCAACGCACACACCACAATGCGTCCACGCACCCTACATTCTATCATACACATAGGGGCAACTATGGGTGGGTGAGTCCACGCATTCATTCAGGAAGGTCGACGCGTCCCATGTATGCATATCCAATAAGACAAACACATTTATTTAGGGCAGTCAACCCACATCACCAAGAGGCTCTTTGGAGCCAAAATAAACGATGGTTCAATAAAGCAGCTAAAACAACCTTAAAATCAAATCAGAAACCAGCTGCCTCCTCAACTAAAAACCATCAAAAACCTCAACAAAGACAAATGTGGATTCCTAAGAACCTACTGAATTTCTTGAAGTCTTCTAGTGATCCAATGGGACCCAAGTGTGTTTGGGTTCCAAAATCTCTTGTTTGATGATTCTTGCAGGAATGCCTTGCAGCCATGCACAACAGATGGTATCTTGACAGCGGCTGCTCAAGGCATATGACAGGGGACAAGGCCAAGTTTTGTCTCCTGGTTGAGAAGGATGGAGGATTTGTTACCTTTGGTGGAAACAATAAAGGCAAAATAGTTGGCAAAGGTACAGTTGGCAAAAACCCTTCTACCTCCATTGATGATGTTCTTTTAGTAGAGGGTCTAGAGTATAACTTGCTCAGTATAAGTCAGTTGTGTGATAGAAATAATAAAGTAGTGTTTGATGCAAACACATGCACCATCTTAGAAGAAAAATCAGAAAAAATTAAATTTTTTGGAAAAAGAATAAATAACATGTACATGGTAGATTTAGATGATCCTGCACATAATAATCTTTGCCTTGCTGTAAATAAAACTGAACTAGCTTGGTTGTGGCACCGTAGGCTAGGACATGCTAGCTATAGTGTATTGCATAAGTTATCCAAACACAGCATGGTGAATGGCCTGCCTGATGCTTCATTCAAGAAAAATGACAAAATCTGTAATGCATGCACCCAAGGTAAACAGACTAGGAAGTCATTTAAGTCCAAGATAAAGAGTCAGTCCACTAAACCTTTTGAACTCATTCATTTGGACTTATTTGGACCCACTAGAACAGCAAGCATTAGTGGTAATAGATATGGATTTGTTCTAGTGGATGATTTTTCTAGATTTACCTGGGTATTCTTTCTAACTCATAAGAATGAGGCATTTGAGGAATTTCAGGCATTCTTTAAGAAAACACAGCAGGAGGGTAAGTTTGTCATTTCTTCCATTATATCAGATCATGGTGGAGAATTTGACAATTCTGAATTTGGAGATTTCTGCAGAGCAACATGGCTAAATCACAGGTTTTCTTCCCCAAGAACACCTGAACAAAATGGAGTCGTGGAGAGAAGAAACCGAACCCTTGTGGAGATGGGCAGAACCATGCTGATTGAAGGGCAACTCCCAAGGAAGTATTGGGCAGAGGCTGTGAACACTGCATGCTACATTGTAAATCGGGCAATGGTAAGACCTCAGTCTAAAAAGACTCCATATGAAATGCTGAAAGGTAAGAAGCCCTCTGTTGCTCATTTTAAAGTTTTTGGTTCAAAATGCTTTGTTCAGAATAATGATAAACGAGCCCTAGATAAGTTTGAACCCAAGAGTGAACCCGCCATATTCTTAGGATACTCCAGTCACTCTAGGGCTTATAGGATCCTAAATCTGAAAACTCAAACAGTTGAGGAATCACCTCACATCGTTTTTGATGAGCTAATTGAAAATTCACAAGTTGAATCCTCATGCAGGAACAATGGTGATGAAGTCTTCCTTGACAAGCCTGAGGAGAAAGAAACTTTGGAAGGAGATTCAAGACCAAAAGAAGATGAGCCAGAGTCTAGTAATCAGGGTAATGCAGATATTAATGGAGGTAACCCTCTAATTAACATTAGGTTGTTAAGGGATCACCCCTCATCTAGCATAATAGGCAACTTGCATGAACCTGTTAGGACACGCTCTCAAATACAAGAAATAGATAACATGGCACTTGTGTCTCAAACTGAACCCAAGAATGTTATGGAAGCCTTAAAAGATCCAAACTAGATAAATGCAATGCATGAAGAACTCAACCAATTCACAAGAAATAAAGTGTGGCATCTAGTGCCCAGACCCAAGGATCAATCTATAATAGGAACTAAATGGGTCTATAAAAACAAACAAAATGAAAATGGTGTTATTGTTAGGAATAAGGCTAGACTGGTTGCACAGGGTTACAATCAAGAGTTCGGTATTGACTTCGAAGAGTCCTTTGCACCAGTAGCCAGATTAGAAGCCATTCGTTTGTTGCTTGTATATGCTGTAAGTCATGGAATAAAATTACAACAAATGGATGTAAAAAGTGCTTTCCTAAATGGAATAATAAAAGAAGAAGTATATGTGGAACAACCCCCTGGATTTGAATGTGCAGAAAATCCTAACCACGTATACAGATTGGACAAAGCACTGTATGGACTCAAGCAGGCACCTCGAGCTTGGTACGACCGGCTCAGCTCCTTTCTCACTGAAAAGGGTTATTCAAGAGGTAAAGTGGACCTGACATTGTTTACAAAGGTCAGGAATTCAGATATCATTTTAGTTCAAATATATGTTGATGACATTGTCTTCAGTTCCACTAAACCTAGTATGTGTAAGGAGTTTGCTAACTTAATGACAACAGAATTTGAAATGAGTCTCATGGGTGAACTTCAATTTTTTCTAGGTTTGCAGATCACCCAAAGCAGAGACGGATGCTCTGTTAGTCAGACAAAGTACATCAAGGAGCTACTGAAGAAGTATAAAATGGAAAATCTGAAAGTAATCAGCACTCCCATGTGTACAAACACAACCTTGGATGCAGATTTGAAAGGTACACAAGTTGATGCCAAGACCTATCGAGGTATGATAGGGTCACTTCTATACCTTACTGCATCAAGGCCTGATATTCAATTTTGTGTTTGCATGTGTGCACGTTTTCAAGCTGATCCTAGAGAATCCCACCTAAGTTCTGTCAAGCGTATTTTTAGATACCTTGCTGGAACTCAAGACCTAGGGAATTGGTATCCTGCATCCTGCACCTTTGACTTGGTATCATATTCGGATGCAGACTATGCTGGATGTAAATTGGACAGAAAAAGCACTAGTGGCTACTGCCAATTTTTGGGTGGGTGCTTGATCTCTTGGGCTTCCAACAAACAACACTCAGTGGCACTGTCCACTGCAGAGGCAGAATACGTCGCTGCAGGGAGCTGTGGCACTCAAGTGTTGTGGATCCAGCATCAGCTCCAAGATTACCAAACTGATCTTGGATGTGTCCCAATATTGTGTGATAACACAAGTGCTATAAACCTGGCCAAGAACCCCATCCAGCACTCTAGGACCAAGCATATTGAAATCAGACATCACTTCTTAAGAGATGAGGTCAGTAAAGGGAGTTTCAAGCTTGTATTTGTAGAATCTGAATGTCAACTAGCTGATATTTTTACCAAGCCTCTCAACAATGAGCGTTTTTCATATCTTAGGAGAGAGCTTGGACTCTGCAATTTACATTCTGAATCTTGAATTGACTGCATGGCCGAATATCTGAATGCTGCTTGATTGCTTTTGTGATGATCATTTGAAGTCCTGCTATGGTCAAATTGTCCATGTTTGAATAAGTCATACACTTAGGGGGAGTATGAATTTTTGTTAGTATGTCTTGGTATTTTGTTCATCTGAAATAAAACCTCAGCATGTTTACAATTTCATCTGTTTTAATTTCTTCTATCATGCTTGAGTTAAGGGGGAGTAAGGTTTTATGCGGTAACGCACCCTTTAGTATGCGTCCACGCTGCGATGGATTGCCTCTGTTTAAATGTTAAACAATCCGTGCAGTATGGCAAAGTGCGTCGACGCTATACAAGTAACAGTGTGGTGTGATGGTGATTATGACCTCTCATCTAGTTCATAGGATTCTCTCGTTCATCCTTCTTGCTAGACTTGTTCTTCTTCAAGAATCACCTTTGCACTCAATCTTGCTTATTCTCTATCTTATTCACCTTCTTAATCCCAAGATTTCTTGATGTACTCTCCTTCTATTCCTGAATAAGGGAATTGTCTCAAATGTCCTGGTGAAAAGTTAATGCCTTACATTCAGGGGGAGCTAAGGGAATAATTTCTAATGAAAACAAGTTTCTCTTAGAATAACTTCACACTACTTAATGATATAAAATGTGTGTCCTTCAATGTTTGAACTCACCAGAACTTGAACCTAAAAGTGGTTGAATCTGGAATAAGAACTAAACAAGTTAATGTGACTTGGTTCCTATCATCTCTTTTTCCCAATTGATCAAAAGTAGAAGGATCTTTCAATATATGGAAATTTAATTGGTATTGTTGCTAAAGTCTGCTTAGGTCTAAAAAGAGCTTCAAGAAAAAGTGAAACACACAGTGTATCTGTTCCTTGCAGAGCAATGGTAGATTTCCACTGAGAAACTTGCTCTAGGCACCAAAGAAGTGTTAAAGAGCAAGTCATGAGGTGGACTACTATCTCTATCCTTTAATGAAATGTATCCATATTAGAGCAATGGTGATTCTCAACCGAGAAACTACCTTCCTCACCAATGAAGTGTTGGAAGGCATGTCATGAGGTTGATCACTACCTCTGATTCTAAGCATAATGATTTGCTATGCTGAGTAACCGGGGACTCTGGTGCCTGATAAGCATGTGTACTCGTGTCACAAGGCTAGCTATATTTGACTGCTAATGGATGGAATAAATAAAATAAATATTAAGACACATGTGTGATGGTATGAAATCAAAGGCTCAAAAGATCTAATGAACTTATCCTCAATGCTTCTTAAATTTCTTTCTTCAAAGATTCTTTCAAAATTGAGTAACGAAGGATAAAGTTATGAGAAGATCCCGAGTATGAAGCTAGTTTAGAAATTACTCCAATTCTGCACTATTACTGTTCATTTCTGTGCTTCAAACTTCGCAGAATATCAACATTTTATGTCACTAAATGGTTCGAAGCTAATCTGAGTAAATTTTATTTTCATGGGAATTTGAACTGAAGCTATTAAAAATCCCTGAGTTTGAGTGTATTACCTTATGAAACCTGGATTCTAATGACATTTCCCAATGTCTGCTCTTTTAGCTGCATCTTCTATCTTTCAAAAATCCTTGTCTGGCAGCGTGTATTCACATTATGGCGTCGACGCATCCTTGCTCTTAAGGTCGACGCCTCTGTGCTTTTCCAATACACTTTTGTGCATAAGTGATCATAGCGTCGACGCATTGATTTCCTCGCGTCGACGCATCCACCCTATCTAGGTTCTTTCGGTTATGATCTGGATCCGTTACCCGGTTACCCAATAACAGGATTGGGGGTTTCGCGTGTCACCCTTTTAAAACCCTCAACCGAGGGAACAGTCGGCTACTTTTCATTCATCCTTCTGAGGCACGATGGTCCCTCTCCTCCCTCTGAAACACCTCTTGACTGTTCTTCTTCTCCTCTATCCATGAAGATGGCTCTCGCCTACTCCAGGAAGGGTAAGAAGCCTGCTGAGGAACCATCTTCGGCTCCTCCAGCTCCTGCCATTGCTGCTGAAGCCCAAGCTCTTGAATCACCTGCGGCGGCTCCTCCTCCTACATCTTCTTCTTCGCATAAACGCAAAGACAAGGGGAAGCGTCCACGCAGCCCCTCCCCTCCTTCCAAGAAGAAGAAGGTCCGATCGTCCTCCAAGCCTTCATCTCCTCAGAAGAAAGTCTTCTCCAAAAAATCCAAGTCTGGGGTTTCCGTATCCGCTCCTTCTTCTGGTACAGACGAACCCCTGAAGGTTTTAATTCCTCGATATATCCTTGAATCGGACGAAGCCTTTCATGCTGTCTTCCCTGAGATTAGACCCACTTTGGAGTTTCAAGGTTGGTGGGGTTTTGCCACCAAGTACTCCGTCTATTATCCTACTCTTGTCAGGGAGTTTTACCGCAATCTATGCCATCAACTCGAACGTGGAAGACTGATCAGCTCTGTTCAGGGTGTTAAGTTTGAACTTACTGCTAGTCTGCTCGCCAAAGTATGGAAGATTCCTATGAAGGGGGCCGAACTTCACTCATTTCCTTTGAATGAACATGAAGCGTTTGCTGTTTTGACCGGCCAGCCAGAGGACCCTTCAGACATTAAGCAGACTCATTTGTCAAGCTTAAAAGCTAACCAGTTTTCACCTCATGTTCGACTTCTGCACCATATATGCACTTCCATCTTTACCCCACAGAGCAGTGGACGTGAAAGGGTTACAATCATGCAGAGATTTTTACTATACTGCATGTTGAAAAAAATCAATGTGTCTTTGATTGATGTTATTATTCAGACAATGGGGACTTGCCTGGACAACTCTAGGACTCTGCCCTACGCAGCACATCTCACAGCCTTGTTCAGAAAGGTTGGAATTCAGTTTGGCAATGAAAAAAAGTGTGTTGTTCCTAGAGGCAATGTGTACTCCATGTCGTTTGTTCAGAATTTTATGGGTGTAAAAATTGTAGATGGCAAGCCAGTCAGAGTGCTGCCAAGTCAACAATCGTCTGTCAGGGCAGCTGCTACTCCTCCTGAGCCCGAACCAGAGTCAGTCAGGATATCTCCTGAACCTGTTGCTTCTCCTCCACATTGGGAGGGTCAGGAAAGAGATGTGGACATTGAGGTCCAAGGTGCAACACAAGCTCCAGCCAGGTCACCTCCACCTTTTGACACTCAGGATAGGCCTGCTCATACTGTTGATAGTGAGCAGGTTTTTCCTTCGTATGTGGTGGAGTCTCCCAATGATGCTGATGAGGAAGGATTTCAATCTGCAGTACCCCCTTTTTAAGATGATAAGCCTGAATGGTTTGACATTAGAGGGGAACCCAAGACTCAGTGGGAACAAGGTGAGTCCAGCTCACATAATTGTAATAGAGAACTTGGGTCCACTAGCCAACAACCTCAGGATGATTATTTCCAGGCTCCTCCTGGTGCAACAGAAAAGGATTTACTGGTTCACCTCATCCGAATGATGCAGCATCAAGGGGACAAACTTAACTCTTTTATTCTGTATACTGACTTTCAGCTGGAACGACTGTATAAAAGAATTGTCTTATCTGAAATCTCTATAATGGTCACCTGGAGAGACTATATGAAGGCCAAGCAAAAAACTGACAAAGCTATGAGGAAGGTCCTGCAGAGTGTTGCAAAGATTGTCAACAAGATTGCAGAGTTAGTTTCCAATATGCACTCTACACAGATGTCTTCTCTTCAGACCATGGCCAAGATGCAATCCATGTGTTATGATATTCAAATTGCTATGGTTACTCTGCAGTCCCAAGTAACCTCGATTCCCACAGGTTTTCAAGCCGTGTTTGACAAGCTGTCTAGTCTTTCATCCTCCATGGAAACTATGTGCGGTACGCTTGAGTTGTTGACACGAGGATCTGACGATGTCCACTCCGAGCTGGGAGGTCTTAAAAGCACTCTTTTATTTCAGTTGGGCGAGCTTTCTCAGGCAATTCAAGCTCTGCATGCCCAGCAGACCTTCTCATCTCATCGTCCTCCACCTCCACCGGGCCAGTCCTCTAGTCACTCGTCTAGGAGACATTTTCAGTATTTTCCCTAACTAATGGTCTGGATATTTTCTTATACTTACTTGTCTTCTGACCTCCCCTTCTTGCTGATGTCAAAGGGGGAGACTATCTTGTGAATGCACTTCGTTTTGATTTATAGTTAAAATTGACTATGTGCGTAAGTGAATGGTGAATGAGTTGAAGTGATACCTGTGTTTGATTGCTATGGTTGTGCTTGCCTCTGCTTACTTGGTTATTGAATTGCATGTTCATTAAAATACCAAAATTCCATCATGGTTGCCATCATCAAAAAGGGGGAGATTGTTGTCCTCCTGATTTTGATGATGATCACCATGATATGACAGGGTGTATTATTATCTGACAATCTGGTATGTGGCAAGAATTTCTGTTGAACTCTAATGCAGGCAATAGTCAGCGTCGACGCCACAAGATCAAAGGGTCGACGCAGCCTTCAGCTCCTCCAAGTTGAAGCATACTTCATCTAGACTGCGTCTACGCCTCAAGCAAGAGAACGTCGATGCTGTGACTAGATCTCAAGATGTTCGAGTTATGCGCATGCTAACTGCGTCAATGCCACTCGGATGCAGCGTCGACTCGCATGCCTCCAGAAGATATCTTCACACAGCGTTGACGCTACCAGCTACCAGCGTCGACGCAGTGGGTGCCTGAAGATTAAGAAGCTATCTTCACATAGCGTCGACGCCACCAGTTATCAGCGTCAACGCAGCGATAGCCTGAAGCCGTACATCGAAGGAAGATCAGAAGCTGTCTTCACACAGCGTCTACGCATTCAAATGCTGGCGTCGACGCACCCAGTCCCAGACAAGCGCTCAGGCAGAAGGACTGGATAAAGTGGGCCATCCACGTCTGCAAACAAAGGACACTCTTCCTCCTTTGGTCCAGAAGCTTCTCCACACGTGGGCAAATGATTGGGAATCTCGTGGGGGCCCAATCTTGCGTGGGAAAAAGGAAAAAGGAATGTAGAAGTGGATCGATGGGAAATGAGTAGAGAAAAAGAATAGAAGAGACTGAGAAGCACTCGTACAGAGAGAAGAAGGTGGAGAGCCTAGCATCATGAAGAAGGTCCAGTGCGTGGATTGAAGGATAGGCTCATTCTCGTGGTGAAGAAGATCAGAAGCTGAAGAACCATGAAGGCATCAGACTGATCTAGTCTCAACTAAAGGGAAGATCATACTCAGATCATACTGTTCATCTCTTCGGGCTCTACTCTCTTCTGCTGCGCAAGAAGTCTGAAGATCCATTGATCAGCGTATTCTGAGTTTATTCCTTACCTTGTATTTTTGTTTTCTTATACAATTCTATTCTCGGATTACTGTTCCACTGGGATTTAGTGGACAGGTGTGTTCTGATCCAGAGTGTGTTCTGAGATCAGAGGGTGTATAGACTTTGTGTCTACAAGCTGTTCGACAGCGGTTCTAAGACAGGGTATAGCTGTCTTCTGCAGATTGGATCTGCAGGTCAGAGAAGGATTCTTCTCTGGTGTTAGCTAAGCTGCAAAGCTCAGCGGTGATCCCCACCGGTTTGGTGAGGGGGTGGACGTAGGTCTCGAGATAGAGACTGAACCACCTTAAAAACTCTGATCTCTTGTGGCTTGTGCTTGTGGGTTGTTCTTGTGACTATTGTCTCGTTAGATCACTTAGATATTGGGCTAGCTCTTTAGAGATTCACGAACCGGATTTTTGTCTGTGCTATCACAGAGAGTGCAATTGTCTTATTCTGCTTTAAATTTTTAAGTGGTCAATCTCTTCACCCCCTCCCCCTCTAGCTTGACGATCCTCTGCTCCCAACAGCCCTGGCCATCATAGAGCTTGAAGGTCGGAATGGAGGTTCTGGGAGACACCTCTGCCTTGAAGATGTATTCGGAGAAAGGGGATTTCTCCTCGTCCTCTGGGAAAGAGGTTTTCTGCAGGGCGCGGAGGGCGCGCTCTTGCTCTGCAAAATGTCTTTCGAAATCCCTCAGTCGGAGGGATAGTTCCGACTGCGGTCGTGCCGTGGGACTGGGGGGAGCGTTGTGGCGATCCTCAGGAACGTCAGCACCCGGGCACGGAGGCCTCGTCCCCTGTTTCCCTTTTTTGGGCGTGGAGGAAGCCTCTTGCTCCAGGGGCGGAGCTTGCGAGGGTCCTCCAACATTGTTGCGGATGAGCTGCTGACCGCGGAGGGTGAAGCGGCCCCCGGCAGTATGCTGGGACGCACTTCGACGGGGGGGGCTCCCGGACGGGGCGTGGGACCTGGCATCCCTTGCCGCCTGGGCCCTCATGAGCTCCACGAGGACGTTAAGCTTCTTATTGAGGGCCTGGAAGACCTCGTCGCCACCGTTAGGGGGTACCCCTGTTGCCGTCGGAGGGGGCGGCGGCCCGTTGGTGGGGACGCTGGCGTTGGTGGGAGGGTTCTGTGAGGCCCTAGAGGGGTCATCTCCTGCTGCCACCATGGCCTTACCCCTCTCGCCGGCGGACCTCCTCCCTGAGCTTCTTCTCACCATCTTGGCTCTTCGTGCGTTTCCCACAGACGGCGCCAGATGAAGAGGCGAAATCTCGCGCTGTGTCCTGAGCGGGCTATGGATCACCAGAAGATGAACTGCAAGACAGGGAAACGTATCAGAGGGCCCAGGGGGTTTCCCTGGAGAAAAACCCTCCGATGGTTAAGTCAGTAGAGCTGTGGTGGAAGCAATAATGGGGAGGAGAAAAACTAGTGCGCAAGATTCCTCTCCACCAGAGGGGTGAAGCGGATTGTGCTCAGGAGTTTGGGTGTATGAGTGCCTTAATGGTCCTTACCTTCCACCAGAGGGTATCCCTGGTTTAAATAGTACGCCGCCTTTAGGAGTCCTGCAAGCTGAGGGGTTTCCGGCGGGAGTTACGTTCTCAACGTGGGCTTTCATGGCCTTATCGTGGGAGCGTTATCGCCTCAAAGTCCGGCGGCTTCTTGATTCCCCTGTCCGTTGGGGACTCTTAACGGCAGCACGAACGGATAATATCCGGTCTGGCCGAGCTTCTGAAACGCCAGCCCTGCCCGGGAGATGAGCATAGCTCGACAAAAGAGGGGTTGGATAGGTCGGCGAATGCCTGTCTCTCCCGGGCGGGGAAACGGCTTGGGCCGGACCCTCCTTGTGACCTGACCATTACTCGGGCCCTCCGAGCCTAGGGGCCGTCGGGGAGAGTTGGTTCCTCGAGTGTTTGTTCATTGGGCTTTTCTTTCCTAAGTGGGCCCTGTGGGCTGTCACTCAGGTGAGCTTGCCTCGTTGGACCCTGTTGGGTCTTGTTGGGCTGCTCTTTTAGTGGGCTGCAAAAATCCCCCTCTCCAGTGGGATTCATTCACCCCCCTCTGAATCCTTGCACCGATCCTATCACACCACTGCACCCATCAACAATGTACACTTGTCCTAACCAAGGTACATACGCTCAGAGGATCTCGCCTCTACAAGGAGTGTTGTACAGACGAGGCGCTCTCGCCCGGTCCAATCATGACATGCCCTCCAGGCAGTGAAATTGTAAAGCACTATCTACCGCATTTTCACAGGAATCTCGACAATAGGCATTCATATGCACGCAAACCACTATAAACTATGGTATAATACCACAGGGTGCTAAGAAAACTACCCACAACCGGATGACAAAAATTAGTGGATATCGGCCCACTAAACGTACACAGGGACTACCCACCGCGGTCACAGGACTCAACGTAGTATATAACCCACCATCAGCACGAAAGCCACATGGAACTAAGCTATGTGTATATGACCAAACCCACCGTGGGAAATCCATAAACCTTGTACTATGTGAATCCATTCTCGGGTGATTGCCGCCCTCAAAAGACTGAAATGACCCAATTTCCATGTATTTATATGAATATATTATTAATTTCTATGTTCCGAGGTGAAAACCCATTCACGGGACTCAAACGGGATGAAAATTCCTCATCCAGGTCGACCTGGACCATAGGTTGGTCAACCTGGACCACAGGTCTGTCGACCTGCCAGGGATGGGTCGGTCGACCGGCCATCCCGGTCGGTCAGCCTGCTGGGAACGTGGTTGGGGTCCTACCGCATTAAGGTAATCGCGGTCGGCCTGAGGATCGCGACCACCAGAGATGCGGCGTCCGACCGCATCAATGAACCGCCTTGCCAGTGCCCTTCATGTGAACGCGGTGCCTGTTCATGCCGCGTTCACTATCCAGAAGCTCAACGTGATTGGGGAGGTGACCGCGTTCTCGTTTACGATCTGGACCTTCACGAACCAGCTCGAATTCGTCCATTCCAGACGCCATTCATCTCATACGAAGTGGAAAAATACATAAAAATGACTCCTCTACCTTCCACACACCGGAAGGACTCAAAAGAACACAAAAAGATCATAAAAATGGGTGATTCCCTCAATTGCCCCATACAAATCCATGCCGCTCCACATAACGCATTCGGCCTCATCCCGGCCGCAAATCGTAGAAAAAATCCAACCAAATCGATGGGAATCACATCCTGACATTCCATTAGCTTGAAATCTAGCAATTAAATCAAAGAATGCCGCCCGAATCGGCGGAATCGTCTATCACCCCAAAATATACATTTTAGCCCTAACAAAAGGGAAACCCGCTCGAACTCTCTCTAATCGGCACAAAAACACGGAGAACTAAAGTACAAATGTTAGGGATCCGTCCCCCTAGATTTTTTGAAGAAACCATGCAAGTTTGGGGTCGATCCACGCCAAAATCACTTCGTTCCATGACCGGTTCTTCATGAAAACATGAAAACCCTCCACCATGACGCCGCCTCTCATTCCATGCTCTGGTCATCGCCACTCATCGCCCGTGCCATCCTCTATCTCCCTTGCAAATCCCCCCGTCGGCCGCAAGAGAATAAGAAGGAGAGAGAGAGACGTGAGAGTGAGAGGGAGAGAACAAGAGAGAGAGGGGGAGATGGGTTACAGGAGAGAGAAGGAGAGAAATGAGGGGAGTGACAATTCTATGTCCAATAATGATGCCCTTCAGCATGTTGTGGCAGTTGCTCGAAGATAGGCAATAGCTACTTCTGCAGATTCTGATAATGTGCGAGTTATTCATAATGAGCATTCAGGGGTCATCACCAGATCCATGACGAGATCCGGATCCACGGGTAACATCCCTGAAATCCTACATTCCCCATGAATTTTATTATCTGGAACATAAGAGGTATAGGGAATGATATATCTCTAGGCCGGGTAAAATTTTTCATTAAAACTCATAAAATCGACTGCATTGTTCTGTTGGAACCAAAAATAAATGTCAGCAAGTTGGATGGTATTTGTAGAAGATTGGGTATGACTAAAGCTATTGCTAATAATGATAGTTTGGCTCATATTTGGGTGCTCTAGAAGGATCCACTGGATTTCTCTGTTATGTGTAGGGATGATCAGCAAATTTCTCTTCTCCAATCAAATGCTATTCTGCCTGTGTTTCATTTGTCTTTTGTCTATGCAAAATGCATTGCTCCTGAGAGGCAGTCTCTATGGGCTTCTCTATCTTCTTTCCATTCTCAGATTAACGGACCTTGGCTAGTAGCAGGAGACTTCAATTGCATTCTGAATGTGGATGAGAAGTTAGGTGGAAATTCCCCTAACTTGGGTGCTATTTTGGATTTCTATGAATGTTTTTCAGACTGTGCTCTTGTAGATACTGGTTACTTGGGCTCAAAATACACTTGGCACAATAATCAACTTGGGGGTAAAGGTATCTGGGCAAGGTTGGATAGGGTGCATATTAATGCAGCGTGGTTGCATCTCTTCGCTATTTCGGTTGAGCATTTGTCCAGGGAAGCCTCTGATCATGCTCCTTTGCTTGTTAAATGCAACTACCCAAGATCCGGATACCGAGAGGAGCCCGATACTATTCGAATCCTGACCTGCCGCCCATTAGCCGGGAGGGCTCGGAAGGGCTAAAAGGATTGTGGAGGTACAAAGAAAAAGGAAATAAAGCAGGATAATTCAACAATTAACAGAAATAAATAAATAAATACTACAACAGAGTCCAGTCTAACAGAAAGTACAGTCTAAAGTAGTAAAACGTACCACATGCCAAGTGAACACTCGGCCCGGCGAGCTGGCTACTACAGAACTCCTGCGCTGCACCCTCGAACCTCGAGGAAGAACCGCCACACCTGAAAAATAGGGATGAGTCTCCAAATAGAGACTCAGCAGGGGTCCTGCGGAACCCAAACGAAAACAACGACGGTAGCGAAAAGGAAGGAAACAACAACGACAGCAGGAACAGCGAACCGGTGGCCGGTCAAAACTTGGCACTACAACTACTCCTACTAAGCCGGTCAAGTAGAAAGAGAAATCTCGATCTCACAATCGGGAACCGGATCACTCTAACACCAGGCCTATCGAGGAAACACTCACGGCAGCTCCTTCGTGAAGGCATGTCCTCCCAAACAAGGCCAACCTGGACCACGCTGTCCAAGGTAGGGTCACGACCACGCTGTCGTGAATACAACTCTAACAAGACGCAACCTCGGTGAAGCCTACTGGCACCCTGGCCACTACCTCGGAGACATTGGACGATCCAGAAAATCACGTCTCACAGATGGGAAACGGAACCCGAAAATCAGAGAGTCACGTCTCACGTGACAGGAGTACCTGTCCACCAAAAGTAAGGCTGGATGCGTCCACTGATGTCTTAGACCGGGCCTCAAGTGTCTCCCTCTGGCCCAGCGGGAACTGAGACACCATACAAGTATTCACAGAACAAGTGACTAGTCGGGGTCGTGCTCGTCAGCACACGTCTGCAGTCCCTGATCACATGTGCACACACAGACCGTACGTCCTAGGTCTGGCCCTCTGACTGGTTTTCCCCTCAGCCAGACTCTGGTGTCAAATGTGGGGCCGACGGTAACCAGCATAAAAACCGTCTCTCGAGGTAGCCTCATCACCACTCCCTTGTGGGACCACTCGCATGTCAGAAGGCTACGACTAGTGGGGAGTCACCGATGTGACCACTCTCCGAGGAGAAACTCTGAGAACCACGCACGCACCCTGCACGAAACTCGAGAAGAACCAAGTGGCGCCGAGCCACTGGACTCTAGATAGTCCTCTAGACTCACTAAATCTAACGGTCCTTGAGTCACGAGACTCGGGGTCAAGACTGTCGTACATAATGGCACAACGCCGTTAATCTCGTCTAATCCCTAGGTCTAAAACCATGGTAGCGTGAATACCGAGGCAGCTCACAAGCCGCCGAGACCATTCCCTCGGAAAGGGAACTGAGAAACCCTCCTGCCCCAGGCTGGGTAACTGGACTCAGAGTCCACAGGCCACTCACACGGCCCATGCGAAAAGCACAGAATCATGGTTCCCAAGACAGCTCCCAAGCCACCACGTCGATTCCCCATCCCTGGGAAAGCGGGAAACCTCCAGCCCCAGGCTGGATGATTGGACTCGCAGTCTAATGGGGAGATCAAAGCAAGATCACTAACATTTTATTTACATTTATGTCCTTTAGTTTATTTTTATATCCTTGGGAAAGTATATGTGCAATTGTAAGGCTTTATAAGCCAATGTGTCATTCCCTAGGATTCTTTGGGTTTATGTACAAAATGTCAGTAGGTCTAGCAACGGGGCCCTCACTCCTTCCTCATTGGTCCAAGTGGCACCGTTTGGGTCCATGTGGGGCTGGTCAAAGTCCTAGGTGGCCTTCTAGATGGTTTGACAAGTCAAGGGAGACAAAGGGGTTAAAAAATTCCAAGATGCCAACCCAAGAAGTCAAGGGGGCGCCCTCCCCTTATATAGTATTTAAATGTGGTTCCAAACCACATGGGATAAAAAGATTTGAAGTCCCTCTTTTACCCCTCCCAATTCTAGATCAAGGGTTATTTTGAGTCTTTTTACATTTCATACAAATAGGTTGTATTTCCATTTTATGTGAATTAATGAAGTAAAATTTTGTGAAATTGGTTGGAATCCCCCCTTGGAGGGTGCGCCCCTCTCCCCTCTCTCCCTCTGGTTCTTCTTCTTCTTCCAGCAATCCAGGGTGTGAGACCCTTTCTACCTCCCCCTCTTATGCTCTGAGTTCTCTTTCTGCCGCCGCCGCCATCGCACCGCCATCGCGCCGCCGTCTTCATCGCCAGAATTCTATCTCCATCAAGACAGAAGCTCATCTCTAGAATTTTATCTTTGGTTCTTGTTGTCTGATCATGCCCAAACTTTTAGGGCTTGTTCTACGTGTCTCTCCTAGTCTCCAGTTTAAATTTTGTGTCATTTTGACGTCGTTATTATTTTTCCCACATTTCTTGTTCTTCCCCCTGTAATCTGTCATTCTGCAGATCCACGGGATAGCGTCACATGTTCGTATTTTTCCCACCCCCTTATCAATTTCTAGAAAATCCACAAAAATTACTCAATGTTCCTCACATATACTCGCTTTCACCATAATTTTTGTGGAGTCTAGAAAATTCATTTTTCCTTGGGTCAAAGGTCAGTTTCAGGCAGATCCCTCTCTGTCCTGAGTGTCAATAACCTGATCCACAGAAAAATCCGTAGTTTACAGAGTTTTTCATTTCTAATCTCTTCTCTGGATCGACGAAAAAAAAAATGTTATCGTTATGTGAGTGCTCTTTCCAACGGTACCAGCCACGCCTCGATCGGCCTCCGGATCTGAGCACCATAATTCTTGCCACCGAGGCGCGCAATTCTGTTCCTTGTGCAGATCAGAAAAATTAGTCCGAAAATAATTCGTGTAAAAATACCAAAAGTCAACTTCTGGAACCGCCACTTCAGGGAGTCGATCAAGGACGTCCCGCCATCGTTCCAGCCCAACGGCGCCTTCAGAAGATCTCAGGAGGGTGACTTTCCTTTGAAAACCGCACCTTGCTGTCCAGCGAGTCAGAACCGAGTCGGCGCAGTACCGAGTCGGACCAGCAGGCCGAGTTCGCCCCGATCGCACCTCCAGATTGCTGCCCGTCAACCCAGGGTCGGTCCTCCCGGGCCCACTTGTAGCCCTTTACCTCCCTGCGTGGAGTGGGTAATAAAATTCACTGTTGTAATTAAGTTTTTACTGTTGTTACCGGGAGTTACCGTAACTGGCCGGGTTCATCTTCCCCACCCCCGGAGCGTGGAGGTAAACTCGCCCCTACTCTTTATCGCATTTTACTTAGTTCGTATTCATTCGTATATGTCGCTGCGAGTGTAGGATACTAGCTTGATATATTGTTATCACCGCTGCGAGAGTGAGTGAGCGTACCGTCCCGTGACTCGATCCGAGTTCACGCGAAAAGGCCGATACCGGAGACTCACCGCCGGTTTCTCAACCACACCCGGTCCCACCTCTTTCCTCGCTTAGGGACAATCGTGAGCTAGAGTCCCAGGTTGCGTGTCCGTCCCGCATCAATTTGGTATCAGAGAGCCAGTTGAGTCTAGGGTAGTCTTTGTGTTTAAAAGAGTCGTCTAAGTCGGTCTAAGGTTGCATCCGCATACCATTATTTGGTATATAAAAATGTGTTGTCCGAACGTTAGGTTACGTCTATCGGGAAGGCCGCACACTTGCGCGAGTAATCTTCTGATCGAATAACTCCGCCACGTACCGAGTCTTGGTTTAAGTTTAGGGTCCTTAGTGTGCATTAGTTAGTGCATCTCAACTTTGGATCACATTTTGAGTAGTGTCTAGGTGCTTGTATTAGTTTGCACAAATTTTGCCTATAAAAACAAAAAAAATGCCCTTGCATGTCCATTCCTAGGGATCCATTCCCATCTTTTGGCATCTATGGCCAACCCATGTCGACCCGTCCAAGGTGATCGGTCCGTGTCCGAGTACATTCGGAACTATGATAAGTACCGGGTGGAATATGGAGTTGGAGAGGAGAGCACCACGACTGCCTTTCAGTTCCGGAGAGGTTTGCGGCTTCACTTCCAAATTGAATATCTTATCCGCGACGCATTCTCTCTGGCGCAGTCCTATAAGGTCGCTCTGGAGGTCGAACCATTTGAGTCCCGGTTTTCTCAATTTAAAGGTGCCCTTCGACAAGTATCTACCTCCCAGTCGAGTCCCGATCCGGTCGGACTGCCTACACCACAGCCTTCCCCACCTCAGTCGGGGAACCCCTTCCCTAGAGCTCCATTGCCATCTACTTCCGATCTTTATTCGGAACTATCTTGTTTGGAACCTCTAAAGCCCGAGCCACCCGTGTTTATAACGGGTACGCTTTTCATAGCCGAGCCGCTTCTTAGTTGGCTCAAGGATGGCTTGGTCCCACCTCCTTACCCATCCATGGACCCCACCCTACTATTGGTGCCCGTCAACTCCTTCCACACTACATTCCGGTCTAGTCACCATGTTGATACCTTGGATGACCTTGTTATGGGATTATACTCGCAATGGCAGTTGACGCACTCCTTGGCCCAAAGCTTCGACCAACCCACTAGTCTTATTTTCACCCATCCGGCCTTAGGGTCCATTACCTCCGTGTGCACCGTGGGTTGTGTCACCACGGAGATTCTTCTATTCCTCCCCATGTCAGCCGAGCCCGACTTCATACCCTTTTGTCCGAGGGAGGAATCATACTTCCTACCTACGATCACCGTCCCACCTGCCACAATGCATGAAGGTGACCATCCACACCTTCAAGACTTCTACACATGGGACCATGACTTATGGGAACCCACCACAAGGGGGTCATACCTTCTTTGATCCCTTTGACCCATTCCCTAGTGGGCCCCTTGACCCACCATATATACTTCAATTCTTCGAGGGAGTCCACTACCACACCCCTTCCCTATGGGCCGGGTCGTCTACACCCACCAAGTCCGTTCACTTGCGCGATACACCATCATCTAGGGGAAAGAAAGAAGATGCATTTGGTACCCCTGGCACTCCCACATCTAAGTCCACTATGCATGCATGGTCCATTTTAGGAGGTCTAGGAATTCCCCATGACGTCAACCTCCGGTTACGTCAGATGCATGCATGGTACACATTCGGGTGTCCTGGTCCACCGTCACACACGTACGGGTCGGACTAACATTTGGTTTGTTTAGGGTCTTTTTGAGTCTTTGTTTCATTTGTCTATCGTGTGTTTGTGCATACATTGAGTCGAGTCAGTTTGTACGCTCGCGATGTTAGTCCCTTTCGAGTTCGAGACTGGTCAGACTTTGGGATCGGTTCTACTTCATATCGTATTTAGTCACTTAAGGGACTCAGCGGTGATTCCTAGTGAGTCTTTGAGCCGCTTCCTTCATTTGAGAGTGACCCCACCCCGGAGTGTCCACCTCTAGCCTCTCCCCCAGTAGTGTGTGCATATCGAATCTATACGGGATGGGCAGGTGTCGATTACTTGGAGTGGAGCGTACTCCGCGCTTCCAGGTTCGGTGACGCATCCGCCGGAGCTACTCGAGCAACCGCACCCCTTACTCGACGGGGTCGAGTTCTTCCCACCCCGGGAGAATTGATGGGGACATCAAAGCAAGAGCACTAACATTTTATTTGTATTTATGTTCTTTAGTTTATTTTTATATACTTGGGAAAGTGTATGTGCAATTGTAAGACTTTATAAGCCAATGTGTCATTCCCTAGGTTTCCTTGGGTTTATGTACAAAATGTCAGTAGGTCCAGGAAGGGGGCCCTCACTCCTTCCTCATTGGTCCAAGTGGCACCATTTGGATCCATGTGGGGCTGGTCAAAGTCCTAGGTGGCCTTCTAGATGGTTTGACAAGTCAAGGGAGACAAAGGGGTTAAAAAATTCCAAGATGCCAACCCAAGAAGTAAAGGGGGTGCCCTACCCTTATATAGTATTTAAATATGGTTCCAAACCACATGGGATAAAAAGATTTGAAGTCCCTCTTTTACCCCTCCCAATTCTAGATCTAGGGTTATTTTGAGTCTTTTTACATTTTATACAAATAGGTTGTATTTCCATTTTATGTGAATTAATGAAGTAAAATTTTGTGAAATTGGTTGGAATCCCCCCTTGGAGGGTGCGCCCCTCTCCCCTCTCCCCTCTCTCCCTCTGGTTCTTCTTCTTCCTCCAGCAATCTAGGGTGTGAGACCCTTTCTACCTCCCCCTCTCATCCTCTGAGTTCTCGTTCTGCCGCCGCCGCCATCGCACCGCCATCGCGCCGCCGTCTTCATTGCCGGAATTCTGTCTCCATCAGGATAGAAGCTAATCTCCGAAATTTTGTCATTGGTTCTTGTTGTCTGATCGCGATCAAACTTTGAGGGCTTGTTCTACGTGTCTCCCCTAGCCTCCAGTTTAAATTTTGTGTCATTTGGATGTCGTTTAGTATTTTTTCCACATTTCTTGTTCTTCCCCCTGTAATCTGCCATTCTGCAGATCCACGGGATAGTGTCACATGTTCGTATTTCTCCCATCCCCTTATCAATATCCTAAAAATCTACAAAAATTACTCAATGTTCCTCACATATACCGCCTTCCACCATAATTTTCGTGGAGTCTAGAAAATTCATTATTCCTTCGGTCAAAGGTCAGTTTCAGGCAGATCCCTCTCTGTCCTGAGTGTCAGTAACCTGATCCACAGAAAAATGCGTAGTTTGTAGAGTTTTTCATTTCTAATCCCTTCTCTGGATCCACGGAAAAACAATATATGTTGTCGTTATGTGAGTGCTCTTTCCAACGGTACTAGCCACGCCTCGATCGGCCTCCGGATCTGAGCACCATAATTCTTTCCGCCGAGGCACGCAATTTTGTTCCTTGTGCAGATTAGAAAAATCAGTTCGGGAATAATTCGTGCAAAAATACCAAAAGTCAACTTATGGAACCGCCACATCATGGAGTCAATCAGGGACGTCCTGCCATCGTTACAGCCCAACGGCGCCTTCAGAAGACCTCAGGAGGGTGATGTTCCTTTGGAAATCGCGTCTTGCTGTCCAGCGAGTCAGAACCGAGTCGGCGCAGTACCGAGTCGGACCAGCATGCCGAGTTTGCCCCGATCGCACCTCCAGATTACTGCCGGTCAACCCAGGGTCGGTCCTATCGGGCCCACTTGTAGCCCTTTACCTCCCTGCGTGGAGTGGGTGATAAAATTCACTGTTATAATTAAGTTTTTACTATTGTTATCGGGAGTTACCGTAACTGGCCGGGTTCGTCTTCCCTACGCCCGGAGCGTGGAGGTAAACTCGCCCCCACTCTTTATCGCATTTTGCTTAGTTCGTATTCATTCGTATATGCTGCTGCGAGTGTAGAATACTAGTTTGATATATTGTTATCACCGCTGCGAGAGTGAGTGAGCGTACCGTCCCGTGACTCGATCCGAGTTCACGCGAAAAGGCCGATATCCGAGACTCACGGCCGATTTCTCAACCGCGCTCAGTCCCACGTCTTCCCTCGCTTAGGGACGATCGCGAACTAGAGTCCCAGGTCGCGTGTCCGTCCCGCATCACAATCCAAGGCCACACACATGGCCCATACGGGAATCATCTTCTGCAAAAACTCACGACATGCGAGGGAACCCCACCGTACTCATACCGATACACAGTGACTCGATCGAGCGTAACACGAAAGTCCAGAACACATGGGGTCACCCGGACCCACCACACCAATGGGCAAGCTAATCGAGGTAACACGATACCTCCAGACACCCTAGAAACACAGACACGGAACTCACGGGGTGTCCGGGACATTCACGAGGCCGAAGGTCAACCACTGGGTCACAATCGAGTCGACCGGAGACCAACACAATGCGAAATCGACATTGCGAGTGGAGAGGGGAAATCTCATCGCCCATACAGAGAGGCCAAATGAGGTCTAAATCTGACCAAACGAGGCCCAACTCCTCGAAGTGACAGCCCCCGAGCCCACTTATTATAAGCCCAAAAACTCACTCAGAACAAGCGCTTCTTAGGCGGCCTTCGGGTTGGGAAGTCCGAGCATCAATTCGATCGGGAAAGCTCCCCCGGAGCCCCCTATTCCCTGTCCCGACCATGCACTCATTGCTCGGGAGACCACTCCTGGGCAAGTGCCTATCGCTCGGGCTCACTGATGGAAGCTTATTGGCACGGCCGTTGCGAGTCCCTTAATGGTAGGAAGCTCAAGGGGATAGGGGAGACCAAGAGTCCGAGTGCTATGAGGAACCCGCATGAAGGACGTAACCCCCCCTAAGACTCCTCCGCTTACATGGATCATTTGCACAACGGGCCATTATTTAAACTGGAAAAGCCCAACTACAGGGAGGTAAGCAAGGCAAGAGCCAAAAACCCTGAGTAGGAACCACTTCACCTTTTAGTGGAGAGGGATCTCGCGCTCCCATCTTCCTCCTCACTATTCCCTTCGCACCAGAGCTCTACTGTTTTGCTGACTTAAGCATCGGGGGGTCTTCCCCCGGGGATCTATCCTTGGGCACCTCTGACTCGTTTCCCTTCTTGCAGTTCACATTTCAAGTGTACGTGGTCATCCTCTTCCCCGCTTAGGAGCAGCGCGAGATCACCCCTCTTCATCTGGCGCCGTCTGTGGGAAACGAACAAAGAGCCATCATGGTGCGAAGAAGTTATGGCATGAGGACTACCGACAATTTGGGAAAGGCCCTAGTGACGGAAGAAGGCACACCTTCCCTCCCCACGGAGCATTCCCCATCGAAAAACCACGCCAATGAGATACCTCCATCAATGGCGGGGGAACAGCTTCCCGGCGGGACCACCGACGCCCTCCAAACCCTCAACGTAAAATCGGATGTCCTCGTGGATCTCATGAGGGCCCAGGCGGCCAGGGAGGAGAAGTCGCAGCTCCCCCATAAGAGCCCCCCATGTGGAGATGCCTCCCAGCAAACTGTTGGAGGCCGTTTCACCCTCCGGGGGCGGCGGCTCATTCGCAACCTGTCAGGAGGACCATCACATGCCCCTCCCCCGGAGCAGGAGGCCTCCTCAACCTCAAGGAGGGAGAAGATCGTATCACGCCGACCGTTTCCAGAAACCGAGGCCCCTGAGGAGTGTCGGGGCAGCATGCAAGTGCGCCTGCCCAGCCCCTCGGGCCAACGAGAACCGGAGCTGTCTCTCCGGCTGTGAAACTTTGAGAGGCGTTTCACAGAGCAAGAGCGCGCCCTCCGCGCCTTGCAGAAGACCTCTCCTGTGGAGGACGAGGAGCGATCCCCGTTCTTCGACTATATTTTGAAGGCAGAGATATCCCCCAGGATCTTACTCCCGACCTTCAAGTCGTACGAAGGTCTGGGAGACCCAACCGACCACTACGACAGCTTCGACGCCCTAATGTCCTTGCATGGGGCGTCCGACTTAATCAAGTGTCGAGCGTTCGTGACCACTCTGGTTCATGGCGATCAGGCTTGGTTCAGGGCCCTCACCCCCAGCAGCATCCACATCTTCAAGCAATTTGGGCGAGTGTTCAAGGAAAGCTTCGCCGGTAGCGGTCCGTCCCGATCAGTGGCGGGATTGCTGGCCCTCAAGCAGGAACAGGGGGAGAAGTTGAAGGCTTGTATCAACCGATTCAAATCGGAAGCCCTGCACAGCCCCTGCCTGGATGTGGCCTCTGCCATACCGCATTGACTTGGGGTACCCGCGACAAGAACCTACGGCACGAGCTAGTGCTTCATCCTCCCACCTCCCTTGTCACGCCCTGAACCGATAGCAGCGGAACGTGTCGTTTGCTCGGAACGTGATAGTTAAATAGTCGTGAATAATCAAGAGCAATCGCATGAGACCAAATAATTTGGAACAACAATAAAAATTTTATTTCAAATATAAGCCTCTTACAATTTCAAATTTCAAACTGAAAGACTCAACTACATCAATAATGGAAAGAAAAGGACCAAAGACACACTAGCGAACTTAGACAAGGCAACTAATAGAAAATACTATCTAGACTCAAGAAAGATAAAAGACACGGGTTCACTAATTTCCAGAGCTCGCTTGCACACTTGTCCCTCCCACGTGAGTCTTGGTCTCGCTAGCCACCTGATTACCTGAAAAATGTTGGAATAAAACTGGGTGAGCGAAAGTGCATTAGTAATTATATCTCAAGAACAAGCAATTGGTTTAAGTAATTACTTTTTTTTTGCATGCAAATGCAAGTAAGGCTATGCATGTAGAATTAAACAAGCAAGTGAAACAAAACTAGCAAGAGATTAACAGCGTTATGTAAAACTTTCAAGCGAGTCCTAAACAAGAGATATTCACGAGAGAATTTATAGATTATTGGCTATTTCACGCAAGTACTTGCCCATTCCGAGCCACGCAAGTCGAGTCACGTAAGTCAAGTCATGTACGCAAGTCACGAGAGAATGAGAGAGTGTGGAATGTCAAAGATCAAGAGAGACAAGTAGTTCGGTGCAATGCCAGACACCATGATCAATATAACTTCCAAGTGCACAAGTATTTTCGGGTGCTCCTCCCAGGACCAGATCGGGCCCTATATGCACAGCATTAAAATAGATCTAGACATCCACTATAGTTCATAGCCAATAGAGAGTTCCAAAGAACAAGTGTTAATAGAATGAGAAATAGAGTTTATGGAACTCAAGGGCAAGACCCTTGGGTGAGAATATACTAGCGATAAAATCCACGCAAAGAGCATAGACAAACCGTGACATGTCGATAAACTAGGTGGAATTGGCACCTAGATAGGTTGCCATGATACTTTGAATAAATGACTAACAAGAGTCAGGAATTCAATGGACATGAAGCAAGCTGAAGAATTGGCACCTTACCATAGGTTTCCTAATTCAATAATTCACCTAGTGGAACGGTCACCCACTCCACCAGCTTGAGAGATTTCTATCATGGGCCAATCGTAGCACCATGAAAGGGTCGGGTTACCATGTTTCTCCAGAGTGACATGATAATTAAAACGGGTACAAGACGTTTAAGGTACAACCAGTTCAGTCGACCTTGAGGGAATCCAAGGCTACGAGGAGACTTACGGAGGTCCCAATGACTAACTTGCCAGTCCGAAGGAACGGAATGTCCAACATAGGGCTCGTACGTCACCGAGAGTTGAGGTGTATAACATAAACCAATCATGAAACATGGACTTCATCTACGGACATGAGATGAGAGTGCCAAAAGACCCGAGGTATGAGTCAAAATCGGAAGAAAACAGTGAGAACATGATTGCGTTAATTATAGAATTTATGTCTATCCAATTCTAAAATTAACTATAATTAAATAAACTTATTTTAATTGATGCCCGTGGGTGACATCATTTATTAATTAGTGTCCACTTGGAGGGACATTAATTCTATGATTTTTTAACTTAATTTGTCTCACAAGAATTCATGTCAATATCTATTTAATTGAATAATTTTAAAATATACATTCAAAGACACATTTATTTATATAAAAAAGTTTAAAGAAATAGAATATATAATAATTAGGATAAAAATATGAGGATTCCATATATATAATTTTTATAATTTTATGTTATATAATTTAATAGATATAGATTTTTCAAGATATAAGTAAAAGTTACACATTATATATATATATATATAAAAGAAACAATGACCGTCGTTATTTCGTTAAATAGTATAGAAATATTTGAAATTTTCGTTCACGAGGTATACACACCGGAATCGCATAATTTATATATCAAAATAATGGGCTCGAAAAATTCTACCTAACCGGGTGTTCAAAATAATTTTTTGTTGAAAGATGGGAGATCTTGAAATAGGAGACACGGAAAACGGTGGTACCACCATCACTACCTCGGTCTCCACCCTAATAATACACCCATAAATTTTCATGACCAACGGATACTTCGATGTCTATAAAAAGAGTTATGGAAACGAAAACTTATAAATACGGTGTACATCAATCAATCTTATTCGCTCGTGTAAATATTTGCTTCATATTATTTAGTTAATAAATTTATTAACTAGAAAATATTATCATGTAAGGCATACAAATTTAAAGAAAAATACAAGGATTCTAGTCACATATTTTTGTTGATTTTTAGATAGGCGATTATATGGATATAAAATGTTTAAACATACTGTGATTATTTAATTAATTAAGATAATCACGTAAACAAAATAAACTAAAAAAAATTAGGCAAAACGATGATCAGAGGAAAATGAAAATATGAATTTTAACATGCCACCTAATTACTACTTATCTTGGGCTTCAATTCTTTGAGACAATCTACCTTTGTTGAAGATCGGAAGATGAACATGTTGAATGAACTTCAAGAACCGATACTCTGTCTTGTACAGAGTATGGTGGGGGGAAAGCGGATGGCGCCAAGACATGCAGGATGGGCTTTTAACTACAACAGGAGGAAGAAAAGGAAGCAGAATCGCCCCTCTTTGTTGCAGTCACGGTCGCAGGATGAAGAAGTGGAAGGAAGAAGACTCTCCTCCCTTGGTGGCTTCACTGCAACCGGAGGAATGGAGGCTCGGCCGCTTCCTCACGTTCACAGCAACGTGACGAAGGCTTGGGTCTTCAATGCAGCAGGAGGAAGAGGATGGACGGAAGGAGACGTCAACTTCGTTAGAATGCAGCAATAGTGCTTGCTCGTTCGATGGCAAGATGTTTTATAAGAAGAGAGAGAGTCCTAGCAGGGTTAAAGTTTTAATGGAAGTAAGGACCCCACGATTTGATCCGTTGTTTTCTCTCCCTGCCATATCGTCAGTCGCCTGCCATTTTTATTCCTCAAAACCCAAAAGCTAACAACGTTGAACATGCAAGGGGTTGGGTTTGTTTAGTTGGCATTTGGCTGGCCCAAACCGTGCATTGGATTGGGGCCTAATGCTCATGAGGGAGTTGGGCTCCCTTGGACGTATGCATGGGGAGAGCCCAATATGTATGGGTTTGGGTACAAAAGACATAAATGGGTTTGATGGCTCTATCTACTCGTGCGTTTTGATGTGTATGTGGATGGAACAAAAGCCCATATAGTCCATACATACGAGTGGGGATTTATATTGGGTATATATATATATTAGTTAATTGGTTGGCTTTTGCTAGAAGGCTTACGTGGGTATATGGATTGGCCTTTGGTGTATACATGGGTGTGGATTTGTATTAAAAGGTTATTGGATTATAAGAGGGTTTGCTTCGTTGGATTTAAAAAGGAGATGTGGGCTTTATAAGTGGTTCTTGGGCTTTAGTTTTAAGTGGGATAACTTAGTACACACATATATATAAATGGGTTAAGTAGGCAATTATAAATGGGTTTGTGTTGACTTAGAGTGAAAGTGGCCCATATGTGTACGTGAGTCGTTGGATTAGGACGTTATATATTTAATTAGCTAATGGACTAGCTTAAGATTGCGGCTCATTTATTTTTGACTGTTAAAATAACATATATATTAAGGCCCACTAAGCGTATAATTATTTTTATTTAGGAATTATAATTCTTTTAATTTATCCGAGATGCTACATTATGTTTAGACCAGGATAACATTTATACTAAACCCCTTATCAAATTCCGATGTCTAAAGAAGAATCCGGTTAACCCGATTAGCATTTGGACCTTCTACTGATTTTCCTTTCGTTTATTTAACTAATTGGGCTAGGACATATTTATTATTAATTAAAACTCAAGCCTATTCTAACTTCTTATTCTAGATGGGCTTGTATTTATAAGACCCCCGTTAGGGTTTATATATATATACATTCTATTACAAGTATTTAGGTGTTGTATCTTATTTGCATCTTATATTTATTAATAGTTTTTTCATATAGGTACATATTTGTATAAGGTCCCTTGGCCTTAAGTTTAGCCGTTTCCCATGGGGTTATATTAATGGTATATTATAGGTGGGTCATGATATCGATTGAGAGTTTAATTAACGTAGCATTTCTTGTAGGGATTTTATTTCTTATAATTTTCTTCACTCTATTTATCTCATTAATTATTATCTTAGGTATCAGAGGCGGGTTCGATCCTAGGAAAACATTTACTTTCATTTAAAAGGAATTTTTAACTAGCCACTTATTTATTTATTCAAAGAACGATATACCCAACTTCTAACTTATTCAACTATTTTACAGGAATATGTAATTATCATCATGTATATGTTATCTTTTCTTTTCGACCTCGATATGGTTATATTCTTTTCATAGTATCGGAGGTTATGTTCCTTTTTGCTATATATATATATATATATATATATATATATATTCTTTTTTTATCTTCAAAATTATCGGGTGTTACACCGTCCCCCATTTAAAAGAATTTAGTCCCCAAATTCACATCACCTTCTACTCTAGACGGGGACTAGCTATAATTCATCATGGTTCTATGCAGGTAAAAGAAGAAATCTACTGAATAGAAAAGAACTAATTTGGGATTAAAGATGAGGGGTACCTTCCACCATTTTTCCTTTTGGCAAGTTTGGCTAAAGCTTGAATTTCTCCTGGGAGCTTTTTTGCCGGAACAGGGCAGTCAGCTATCTTATGGTCTAAGTTTCTGCAACGAAAATATGCTCCCGACTTCCTCCAACACTCTTCTGATTGGTGACTATACTTTCCACAAAACTTACACCTACCTTGAGAGTAATATGTAAGGGGTCCCTCTTTCTTACACTTCTTACATTTCTTGCACTTCTTACACTCTTGGGAACTACCACCCACGTTTAGTCTTTTCTTGGTAACGATGAACTTTCCAGAATTATCTGTTTGATCTTTCCTTTAAACTCTCTCTTTTCTTTTACCGCCTTCTCTAGCGTCTGGACTCTTTTGCAAGGTCCGCATAAGCTTGGACATCGACTAGTACCATTTCAGGGACAAAGCTTGGCTTAGACGCTTCGATTTATTTAGATTCCTGCAAGGATAAGTGGGGAGATAATTTATCGACTCAAGAATTGATATTAATGAAACTTACGTTTTTTATCTTTCTTTAATAACTTTAACCCCACGCACTACCCATCTCTCACGGAATTCCTATAGGATGACCGATAAGGATACTAAACCTATCACTTGAACTTAATGACCTATGGATTTGAAAGCCGAAGCTCTGATACCACCTCTGTCACGCCCCAAACCGATAGCAGCAGAACATGTCGTTTGCTCGGAACGTGACAGTTAAACAGTCGTGAACAATCAAGAGCAATCGCATGAGACCAAATAATTTGGAACAACAATAAAAATTTTATTTCAAATATAAGCCTCTTACAATTTCAAATTTCAAACTGGAAGACTCAACTCCATCAATAATGGAAAGAAAAGGACCAAAGACACACTAGCGGACTTAGACAAGGCAACTGATAGGAAATACTATCTAGACTCAAGATAGATAAAAGACACGGGTTCACTAATTTTCAGAGCACGCTTGTACACTTGTCCCTCCCATGTGAGTCTTGGTCTCGTTAGCCACCTGATTACCTGAAAAATGTTGGAATAAAACTGGGTGAGCGAAAGCTCATTAGGAATTATATCTCAAGAACAAGCAATTGGTTTAAGTAATTATTTTTTTTGCATGTAAATGCAAGTAAGGCTATGCATGTAGAATTAAACAAGCAAGTGAAACAAAACTAGCAAGAGATTAACAACGTTATGCAAAACTTTCAAGCGAGTCTTAAACAAGAGATATTCACGAGAGGATTTATAGATTATTGGCTATTTCACGCAAGTACTTGCCCATTCCGAGCCACACAAGTCGAGTCACGCAAGTCAAGTCATGTACGCAAGTCACGAGGGAAAGAGAGAGTGTGGAATGCCAAAGATCAAGAGAGACAAGTAGTTCGGTGCAATGCCAGACACCGTGACCAATATAACTCCCATGTGCACAAGTACTTTCGGGTGCTCCTCCCAGGACCAGATCGGGCCTTATATGCACAACATTAAAATAGATCTAGACATCCACTATAGTTCATAGCCAATAGAGAGTTCAAAAGAACAAGCTTTAATAGAATGATAAATATATTTTATGGAACTCAAGGGCAAGGCCCTTGGGTGAGAACAGCTAGCGATAACATCCACGCAAAGAGCATAGACAAACCGTGACATGTCGATAAACTAGGTGGAATTGGCACCTAGATAGGTTGCCATGATACTTTGAATAAATGACTAACAAGAGTCATGAATTCAATGGACATGAAGCAAGCTGAAGAATTGGCACCTAACCATAGGTTTCCCAATTCAATAATTTGCCTAGTGGAACGGTCACCAACTCCACCAACTTGAGAGATTTCTCTCATGGGCCAATCGTAGCACCATGAAAGGGTCGGGTTACCATATTTATCCAGAGTGACATGGTAATTAAAACGGGTTCAAGGCGTTTAAGGTACAACCAGCTCAGTCGGCCTTGAGGGAATACAAGACTACGGGGAGACTTACGGAGGTCCCAACGACTAACTTGCCTGTCCGAAGGAACGGAATGTCCAACAGAAGGCTCGTACGTCACCGAGAGTTGAGGTGTATAACGTGAAGCAATCATGAAACATGTACTCCATATACTGACATGAGATGAGAGTGCCAAAAGACCCGAGGTATGGGTCAAAACCGGAAGAAAACAGTGAGAACATGATTGCGTTAATTATAGAATTTACGTCTATCCAATTCTAAAATTAACTATAATTAAATAAATTTATTTTAATTAACGCCCGTGGGTGACGTCATTTATTAATTAGCGTCCACTTGGAGAGACGTCAATTCTATATTTTTTTAACTTAATTTGTCTCACAAGAATTCATGTCAATATCTATTTAATTGAATAATTTTAAAATATACATTCAAAGACACATTTATTTATATATAAAAATTAATGAAATAGAATATATGATAATTAGGAGAAAAATATGAGGATTCCATATATATAATTTTTATGATTTTATGTTATATAGTTTAATAGATATAGATTTTTCAAGATATAAGTAAAAGTTATACGTTTTATATATATATATATATATATATATATATATAAGAAACAACGACCGTCGTTATTTCGTTAAATAGTATAGAAATCTTTGAAATTTTCGTTCATGAGGTATACACATCGGAATCACACAATTTATATATCGAAATAATGAGCTCGAAAAACTCTATCTAACCGGGTGTTCAAAATAATTTTTTGTTGAGAGATGAGAGATCTTGAGATAGGAGGCACGGAAAACGGTGATACCACCATCACTACCTCGGTCTCCACCCTAATAATACGCCCATAAATTTTTATGAGCAACGGATACTCCGATGTCTATAAAAAGAGTTATGGAAGCGAAAACTTATAAATACTGTGTACATTAATCAACCTTATTCGCTCGTGTAAATATTTGCTTCATATTATTTAGTTAATAAATTTATTAACTAGCAAATATTATCATGTAAGGCATGAAAATTTAAAGAAAAATACAAGGATTCTAGTCACATATTTTTGATGATTTTTAGATAGGTGATTACATGCATATAAAATGTTTAAACATACTGTGATTATTTAATTAATTAAGATAATTGTGCAAACAAATAGTAAACTAAAAAAAAAAGGCAAAATGATGATAAGAGGAAAACCAAAATATGAATTTTAACATGCCATCTAATTAGTACTTATCTTGGACTTCAATTCTGTGAGAAAACCTACCTTTGTTGAAGATCGGAAGATGAACAGGTTGAATGAACTTCAAGAACCGATACTCTGTCTTGTACAGAGTATGGTGGGGGGAAAGAGGATGGCGCCAAGACTTGCAGGATGGGCCTTTAACTGCAAACAGGAGGAAGAAAAGGAAGCAGAATCGCCCCTCTTTGTTGCAGTCACGGTCGCAGGATGAAGAAGTGGAAGGAAGAAGACTCTCCTCCCTTGGTGGCTTCAATGCAGTAGGAGGAATGGAGGCTCGGCCGCTTTCTCACGTTCACAGCAACGTGACGAAGGCTTGGGTCTTCAATGTAACAGGAGGAAGAGGATGGACGGAAGGAGACTTCAACTTCGTTCGAACGCAGCAATAGTGCTTGCTCGTTCGATGGCAAGATGTTTTATAAGAAGAGAGAGAGTCCTAGCAGGGTTAAAGTTTTAATGGAAGCAAGGACCCCACGGTTTGATCCGTTGTTTTCTCTCCCTGCCATATCGTCAGTCGCCTGCCATTTTTATTCCTCAAAACCCTAAAGCTAACAACGTTGAACATGCATGGGGTTGGGTTTGTTTAGTTGGCACTTTGGCTGGCCCAAACCGTGCATTGGATTGGGGCCTAATGCTCATGAGGGAGTTGGGCTCCCTTGGACGTATGCATGGATAGAGCCCAATATGTAAGGGTTTGGGTACAAAAGACATAAATGGGTTTGATGGCTCTATCTACTCGTGGGTTTTGATGTGTATGTGGTTGGGCAAAAGCCCATATAATCCATGCATATGAGTGGGGATTTATATTGGGTATATATATATATATATTAGTTAATGGGTTGGCTTTTGCTAGAAGGCTTACGTGGGTATATGGATTGGCCTTTGGTATATACATGGGTGTGGATTTGTATTAAAAGGGTATTGGATTATAAGATGGTTTGCTTCGTTGGGTTTAAAAAGGAGATGTGGGCTTTATAAGTGGTTCTTGGGCTTTAGTTTTAAGTGGGATAACTTAGTACACATATATATAAATGGGTTAAGGAGACAATTATAAATGAGTTTGTGTTGACTTAGAGTGAAAGTGGCCCATATGTGTACGTGAGTCGTTGGATTAGAACGTTATATATTTAATTAGCTAATGGGCTAGCTTAAGATTGCGGCTCATTTATTTTTGACTGTTAAAATAACATACATATTAAGGCCCACTAAGCGTATAATTATTTTTATTTAGGAATTATAATTCCTTTAATTTATCCGAGATGCTACATTATATTTAGACCAGGATAACATATATACTAAACCCCTTATCAAATTCCGGTGTCTAAAGAAGAATCATGTTAACCCGATTAGCATTTAGACCTTCTACTGATTTTCCTTTCGTTTATTTAACTAGTTGGGCTAGGACATATTTATTATTAATTAAAACTCAAGCCTATTCCAACTTCTTATTCTAGATGGGCTTGTATTTATAAGACCCTCATTAGGATTTATATATATATACATTCTATTACAAGTATTAGGTGTTATATCTTATTTGCATCTTATATTTATTAATAGTTTTTGCAAATAGGTACATATTTGTATAAGGTCCCTTGGCCTTAAGTTTAGCGGTTTCCCATGGGGTTATATTAAGGGTATATTATAAGTGGGTCATGATATCGATTGAGAGTTTAATTAACGTAGCGTTTCCTGTAGGAATTTTATTTCTTATAATTTTCTTCACTCTATTTACCTCATTAATTATTATCTTAGGTATCAGAGGCTTGTTCGATCCTATGAAAATATTTACTTTCATTTAAAAGAAAATTTTAACTAACCACCTATTTATTTATTCAAAGAATGATATACCCAACTTCTTACTTATTCAACTATTTACAAGAATATGTAATTATCATCATGTATATGTTATCTTTTCTTTACAATATATATATATATATTCCTTTTTTGTCTTCAAAATTACCGAGTGTCACACCATCCCCCACTTAAAAGAATTTGGTCCCCAAATTCACATCACCTTCTACTCCAGATGGGGACTAGCTATAATTCATCATGGTACTATGCAGGTAAAAGAAGAAATCTACTGAATAGAAACGAACTAATTTGAGATTAAAGATGAGGGGTGTTGTGCCCCTTGTGCTTTGTTGATGATGTAGTGTTTTGATGATGGCAACATAATGAGTCACACTGACCCATCAAACTATTCTCCCCCTTTGACATAATCAAAAAGAAGGGAAATGGTTTGATAGTCAAATGCAGCACATAAATGCAGCACACAAAGACATCACATAAATGCAGAGAATGAGTCATGGTTCTTTAAAGTGAAGATCTCCCTTATGACAAGGAAACAGCTCTCCCCCTATCAACATGCATGATTGACTACTCTCCCCTTAGATGTGAATAACCATAACTCCCCCTGAAGCACAGGAATGGACTCTGGTTATCCAATAAATCAAACTGAAATCAGCCATTACAAAGAATCTGAGTTCTGGTGAAAATACCACAGAATCAGAACTTATTACAGAACAAGATGGAAGATTCTAACAGTGTGGAGAGAAATACATCTCGGGAATCAATCTGAAATCCACCACCATAAGGATTCTGAAGATCAGAGGGCTGCAAGTGAACAAGGTAATAATGGGAGTGGCACCTCACATTTGTATGGTCAGAAAAATACAGAAGGAATCAGTCAACTGATAAGAAAGGAGTTGACTATACAGTTTTTGTTGATCATGCATGAATCTGATCATGAGGGATTTGAATGCATACATCACTTCAATAAGTCTTGAAAGATGTAGACTCTTCTATCATAAAGAGTTATGAAGTGGCAACTTAATCAATCTGATTTAATTTTGATGTATACCAACTTTGCCAAATTAAACTCAATACTCATATCTGAATCCAAGTTTTAATAAAAGTGAACCAAATAGTCAGAAAACACTAAAAAACAATCATCTTTTATCTTACACATATGATCTCAATTGCACCTTTGAAAAATACACAGGTTAGTACTGAAGTTAAACACTTTTTCAAGAGCATGAGTTGACAGATTTTTCAAGATAATTTTATTTGAAACACATTATATTTTTCCTGAGCAATTTAAGTTGATCAACACCTTTTTACATGAGGCACAACAAGTCTTAGTTGAAGTGACTCAGTTACTCAGTGTGACAACTGGCATTGCTTCTCACTTTGAGAGCAGAGTTAGTAATATGAGTGTCTTTTTACATGAGAAGACACCTTTTTCAGAGGCCAGACTCCCCAGCTACTCAACACCAATAAGCTATTGCTCTGTCAGGTTTTGTTTCACTAAATTTTTTTCAGAGATAACTGTGGCACCTCATGACATGAGTTACTTTATTTCATTGATAAAGAACTCAGTTTCTCAGTGAACGAGTCATTGCTCTGATTTCACAATTTTTCATTTAGTCAACTTTTTCAAGTTAATGTTTAACCACAACACTCACTCTATGTATCTCTACCAAAGTAGCCAAGATATCAAATTTTCAGATATCAGATGAGAGACTTTAAGGATTACATGACATAAGAGGTTAAAGTTTATTAAACCTTATCAACAGATATTTTCAATTCATTTAATTACAAAGCTGAGAATACATTAATCTTATATCAGTCCGATTCAGTGATAATTCTTAAACCCATATGATAGGAGTTTCTACCAAAATCTCAGACTGAATTGCATGAGATGCAGCTTAAGTTCCTCAGATCAAAACAATAAATTTAGCTGACCAACAACTCAATAATGGAGCCAAAATAGTCACACCAGCTAAGAGGTATATGAAGGAAGAGTACAAGCTGGTGGAAGAGTCAATTAGCAAGAGAGAATAAGGTTTAAAGCCAACAGCAAAGTCAATCACTCAATACAGGTTTAAAGTCATTTCAGTCAGACAAAATGAGACACTCCTTCTTCAACAGATTGAGGATTAGCAGCCAAATTTTCAGATTCAATAGGGTATGAACTCAAAATAGTCAATTGATGATTTGAAAGAGGGTAGAGTGTGAATTTCAAATAGTGACAACAATATAATAATGCTCCCCCTTGTCTATATGCAGTGACTCACATAAGACTCAACAAGCTCCCCCTGAAATGATGTAATTTATGCAAGATGATTATTCAAACGTCAGAGCATTCTTTATTCAGAGAGCATCATGCTGGAGCAATCAACTTTTCAAGATAATTCAATTTAGCACAGACATATTATTATGATATGCATTGATCAAAAAACAGTTGGACTCCCCCTGACTATATGTATGAAATGTATTGAAATCACATCACATGATATCAAATTTAGCTTTCAGATATGATTCATGCAAATTAGACAGAAGAGAATTACTATAAGCATGATTGTTCAATTCATATTTCAGAAAACTTTAGTTTAGCATCAACAGATCAACATGATATGTAATACACTGCTCTATATGACTTGACCCATGGTACTGAGCGGAGGACTTGGTCCAAGGACCATCTCACACATGGCATTAGCATCCAAACATACTCCATCTGCCCTCCAGCACTGTTCCATTTCATATACCATGATGGTCATGCAAATGACATATGCAGTGCAAAGCAATCTCATTTATTTAGTGCAAACAACAGCATGAGAAGAGCATCAAAAATCAACCAAGCAAAATAACAATTTCAGATAATGAAATTGAAACAGATTTCAGAACTGACCTGAATTGAGTCCTCGGGATTTCTTTTTGAGTGCCTTGGTTAACCCCTTTTATTTCTCCCTCCAAGGCACACCTGTAAAGTATTTGATCATCTTGATCCTGCAGGGACCCAAGCAGCTTTGGGTCCTGCGTTAGCCCTGACAGGTTTTCTAAACATTTTCATAGCAACATTATCATCAAATTTCATCAGTGAACAGTCATCCATAGAATGTCCAAGTTTTCCACAGTATCTACATGAAATGGCTGGTGTTTGATTCTTATGATGCATATTAACAGCAGGGTGATGTTTATAAACATGTTCATAAGATTTTCTGTTATATGCATGAGCAGTTTGATGCTTGTTCTTAACCATCCGACATTCAGCAGATTTATGGTCTGGCTTTCCACAGTTATAGCATGAAATTTTCACAAAAGGTTTTGCAGGGAATTTGATAAAATGGGGTTTAACATAGTTCTTTTGAACATACCAACAGTCCTTGACTGTATGCCCATTTTTCTCACAGTGGGAGCATCCAAAAGAATTTCTTCTATGAAAACCATTTTTACCCCAAGTGGATCTAAACCAGCACTCAGCAGCCTTGTGCCCAGGCTTATTGCAGCTGAAACACACAATGTGCTGACTAGAATTGTGTTTAGATCCATATGGACCATGAACATGAATGGGGGACTTGGCATGCTGTTTATTATCTTCTTTCATGATAAAACATTCACTCATGAGATGACCATGCTTCCCATAATAATAACATGAGGCATCAGGCTTCCTAGCAACATGGTTTCTATCAAAAGAGTTTCTAGAATGTAAAGTTCCACTAGCATGCTCATCCTTTAACATCAATCCACAATCCTCCATTATGTGACCTCCTTTCCCACAATAATAACATGAACCCTTTTTAATGTGAGTGTATGAGAGATCATGTGAATTGTGTGCAGTCTTCTTTACAACAACAGGAGTGTCTTTTTCCTTTTTCTGTGAATTTTCACCCTTTTTCTGTTTTGGAGTTTGTTCCACAGTTTTGGGTTTCACAGTGGACTTTTGTGCAGTGAATTGAAAAACAGAAGGACCAGCAGTAGTGTTTTGATCAGAAGCTTTTACAAACACAGTTGAAGTTTTATTGCTATTGATCCTTTTGTTTGTTGAACTGTAACCCAGCCCTTCTCTCTGAGAGTTATCAGTCTTTCCCAGAAGCTTATTCAGATTGTCCTTTCCCTTGACAAATTTTGATAGAGAATTTTTCAAATCTTTAATCTCAGAATTCAAATCAGTAATTTTAGCTTCATATTTGGACAAATCGGTTTCATAGGAAATGACTTGTTGATGCAAGGCATCATTCAGACTCTTGAGTTTTTCAACTTCCTGTTTTAGTTTTGTTTCATTGTCAGCTTCAGATAGGGACTTATAAAGATCGTCAAATTCTTGTTGAAGGGATGTGATAGTAAGCTCATATCCAGCTATTTTCCGTTCACTACAACTGACATTTCCATTTAACATTAAGTTGATGGTTTTCAGACTCTCAATTTCTTGTTCAACATTCAACAACCTATCAGAATTATCCACACTCACACACTTGCCTTTTTCCATTGTCATTAGCCTATCTGTCAGCTGGGTGTTTAGATGTTTCAACTCATTGATTTCCTCTTCCAGTTTACTGTTCTGCTCTAGGAGATCAACATCAAGCACCCATTCATCTGAGAGAGACTGACATTCATGAAACATTTCCTGTTGTTTTTCAGAATCTCTCTGTAATTCTATGTTTACAGATTTTATGGCATTAAGCTTTTCAATCAGCAATTTGTTCTCCTGTCTAAGTTTCTCTGATTTTTCATCATTTTTATTGGAGAACTCTTTAAGAGAATCATTTTCAGATTTCAGCTTGTTTAATTCAGACTTAACACATTCAATTTCTTTCAGCAAATCCTTGCTCTGAACAGAATCATGACTAGCTAGACTAAGCTTCTTTTCAAGTTCAGAGATTTCTTTCACATGATCTTGATTCTCAGTTTTCAATAAAGAAATTTATTTCTTCAACATTAGAAGATCAGACATACAGGCATCATGAATATTTTTCAATTCAACACAATTTCTACAAGGAGAACTTGAACTATCTAAACCAGTACTCTTCTTCAATTTTTTATACTATTTTCTTAACAGTTCATGAGATTCAAATAATTCAGCATATGCATTCTCCCAATCTTCTAGAGAAAAATTCTCGAAGAGATTTACCTCATCATCATCATCTTCAGTCTGACTGCTGCCTTGATTGCTGCCACTTGGATTACTTCTGTTAGCCATCATGCAGCTATCCTCGTTTACCCTGTGAAATTGCTTTAGCCTATCCAGGATGTCCTTTGCTGAGCTGCAATTATGAAGATAAGACCATAAGGCTCTGTCAGTAGCTGCTTTCAACAGGTTAAAGGCTTTCTGATTTTCTCCATCATTTGACTTGTGACTTTTAGTCCATTTGGACTTTTCTTTTGGCAATCTGTGAGGACCTTGTGAAATTAACTTCCACAGATCCGGATTAATCATTTTCACATAATTGTGAAGACTGCTAATCCAAGAGTTAAAGTTAGAGCCACTGAAAATCGGTGGAGAACCCATTGAATAAATCGGCACCTAGATTAATGCAGCAAAGGGTAGAAACAGAAATGCACGAAGGGACAACATGATCCTCTGCAGATCGTTGGATCTGATCAATCAGAGAACCGCTCTGATACCAATTGTTAGAATGTAAGGCCCGGATACAGAGGGGGGTGAATGTATCCCTCTACAAATATAGCCTAATTAAAACTCTAAAGCTCAGTTATGCGGAATTAAAACTGTTGCAGAAATAAACTGAGGAAACATAGAAGGATCAAAGCAAGACAACAACTCAAGAAGCCCTCAAACAATCCTAAGCAAGCATCTAAAGTGCAGCAATTAAGTGAATATATAAGAAGATCAAACCACAAGGGACACCAGGATTTTTAGGTGGTTCGGTCAATAGACCTACGTCCACCCCTCACTCCAAACCGGAGTGAGGCTTCCACTAGTAACACTAGCACAACAGACTCAGTCTGCAACAAATGCTGCCACACAGCTTGACCAGGGGAACAACCTCCCCTCTTCCTCCCAACCGGAGGGACACCCCAAGTGACTCCCAGTCACTTGGAAACCAGAGACACACGGTCTCTCTTCCTCCAGACCCGGAGGGAACCCCTGGCCTTGCTACCCACAAGCCCAGAACCGGAGGACCAAACCTCCCTTCCTCCAAACCGGAGGGGAACCTAGAGACCCAAGTCTCTCTTCCTCTGAACCCCAGAGGGAAACACAAGTGACACTAAGTCACCTGCAAACCAGAGGTCTCGGACCTCTCTTCCTCCCAACCGGAGGGACCCCTGGACTTGAAACCTACAAGCCCAGAACCGGAGGACGAGCCTCCCTTCCTCTAACCAAAGGGAACCCACAAGTAGCACCCAGCTACTTGCAACCGGAGATAGCAATCTCCCTTCTCCTGAACCAACAGGAGAGACCCCGACCTCTCTACAGAGAATCGGAAATACAGCAAGTGAATAGTTCAAAGGAAAAACAAAACCCAGCAACAGAAAGCTGAAAAGATAAAAATAAATGTGGCTCTCGCAGGAGCTGGCTGGCCTGGATTTGATCCACGGTCCAGCAGGAACTTCTTCTACTGCTTCTCTCTTTCTCCCAGCACGAACTCTCTTTTCTTCTTCTTCTTCTTTCTTACTTCTTCTTCTTCTCACTGCTTCTGCCTTCTCCTTCTTCTCTATTCTCTATATCGTGGAGGCACTCTCTGCATTTTGATCTTCCTTTCTTATCTTCTCTTTTTCATCTTCTGCTCTCTCGATCTGGCTCTCAGCTTTCTCTATCTCTTCTTTCTCTTCTGCACCTCTTCTCTTAGCTCTGGCTGCTTCTTCTTCAGTCACACTCTACCCTCTCCCCGTTTCTTCAGAGGAAGAAGACACATATATATAGCAGCAGCAGATTAGGGCGGCGTGTGCTCTCCACGATTCCCGCACAAATGCTTCAATCCACGTGGAGGCTCCTCTGCATCTCGGATCACGTGCCAGATGCCAGCCTCGTATCACGTGCCCACTCTGCATAGGCTCCACGAACAGTACAATAGAGCAAACTGGTTCGGATTTGATCCTGAAACCAGAATCCTTCTTCTGCAAAGAGATTAAAACCATTAATACTCAGGGTTCTCTCTATATATATATACCTGAAATAAGTCGGTTGACACTCAAGCTAAAGCTGCACGAAGTGTGTAGGAACAACAAAAAGGTGCACTATACTGAGAACGACACGAGATACACACGATGACTACAACACGAAATAAAGAGAGAACGACACGAGGTACATACAGTAACAAAGCTAACACTACAAAGAAAACGACATGAAATCAGATGAGAACAGCACGAGGTGAGAAGGAAATAACACAGAGTAAAACAGAAGTAAAACACGCGATCAGAGGAAACCTGGACGAAGATAGAAAGAAGTAACATGTAGACATAAAAACAACACGAAGACACAAATACAGAAATAACATGAAGACTCAAACACAAAAATAACACGAAGACATAAAAACAACAACACGAAGACAAAAAAAAAATGACTCGAATACAAAGTTGCTCGAACTTACGAACGACTCGAAGACGAGGACGACACGGGTTGAAAATAACTCGAAGACGAAAACAGAAACCGACACGAAGTGTGGTCATGAAGCAAGAAAGACACTTCCAACGTACAGACTTCATATGATGTGAGGCGATGTGTAGACTTTGCGTTCAACTGGATGTATAGACTTGGAACGGCTTCAAGGCAACAATGTACAGACTTTGAAATAAAGAGTGTACAGACTTGAGAGTTCAAGGCCACGATGTATAGACTTTGCCCAAGGAAACGAATGTGTAGACTTTGGCTTGGAAGGAAGGTAAAGATGAGGCTGTATAGACTTGGCCAGAACGCAGGGAAAAGCACCAATGTGCAGACATGAACATCCAGCAGTGTATAGACTTCGTGAACAAGATGCAATGCTGACTGATGTATAGACTTAGTGAATGTTCAGACTTGAATGCTCGACCAGTGTACAGACTTGCAGAGCCGACCCCAATGAATAGACTTGAGGAATTATAGCCAATTTACAAACTTGTCGAATTCGAGACAATGTGGTGACCCATTCGACAAGTCTGTAAATTGGCTTCAATTCCTCAAGTCTATTCATTGGGGTCGGCTCTGCAAGTCTGTACACTGGTCGAGCATTCAAGTCTGAACATTCACTAAGTCTATACATCAGTCAGCATTGCATCTTGTTCACGAAGTCTATACACTGCTGGATGTTCATGTCTGCACATTGGTGCTTTTCCCTGCGTTCTGGCCAAGTCTATACAGCCTCATCTTTACCTTCGTTCCAAGCCAAAGTCTACACATTCGTTTTCTTGGGCAAAGTCTATACATCGTGGCCTTGAACTCTCAAGTCTGTACACTCTTTATTTCAAAGTCTGTACATTGTTGCCTTGAATCCGTTCCAAGTCTATACATCCAGTTGAACGCAAAGTCTACGCATCGCCTCACATCATATGAAGTCTGTACGTTGGAAGTGTCTTTCTTGCTTCATGACCACACTTCGTGTTGATTTCTGTTTTCATCTTCGAGTTTTCAGCCCGTGTCATCCTCGTCTTCGAGTCGTTCGTAAGTTCGAGCAACTTTGTATTCGAGTCATTTTTTTTTTGTCTTCGTGTTGTTGTTTTTATGTCTTCGTGTTATTTTTGTGTTTGAGTCTTCATGTTATTTCTGTATTTGTGTCTTCGTGTTGTTTTTATGTCTACGTGTTGCTTCTTTCTATCTTCGTCCATGTTTCCTCTGATCGCGTGTTTTACTTCTATTTTACTCCGTGTTATTTCCTTCTCACCTCGTGCTGTTCTCATCTGATTTCGTGTCGTTCTCTTTGTAGTGTTAGCTTTGTTACTGTATGTACCTCGTGTCGTTCTCTCTTTATTTCGTGCTGTAGTCATCGTGTGTATCTCGTGTCGTTCTCAGTATAGTGCACCTTTTTGTTGTTCCTACACACCTCGTGCAGCTTTAGCTTGAGTGTCAACCGACTTATTTCAGGTATATATATATAGAGAGAACCCTAAGTATTAATGGTTTTAATCTCTTTGCAGAAGAAGGATTCTGGTTTCAGGATCAAATCCGAACCAGTTTGCTCTATTGTACTGTTCGTGGAGCCTATGCAGAGTGGGCACGCGATACGAGGTTGGCATCTGGCACGTGATCCGAGATGCAAAGGAGCCTCCACGTGGACTGAAGCATTTGGGCGGGAATCGTGGAGAGCACACGCCGCCCTAATCTACTGCTGCTATATATATGTGTCTTCTTCCTCTGAAGAAACGGGGAGAGGGTAGAGTGTGACTGAAGAAGAAGCAGCCAGAGCTAAGAGAAGAGGTGCAGAAGAGAAAGAAGAGATAGAGAAAGCTGAGAGCCAGATCGAGAGAGCAGAAGATGAAAAAGAGAAGATAAGAAAGGAAGATCGAAATGCAGAGAGTGCCTCCACGATATAGAGAATAGAGAAGAAGGAGAAGGCAGAAGCAGTGAGAAGAAGAAGAAGTAAGAAAGAAGAAGAAGAAGAAAAGAGAGTTCATGCTGGGAGAAAGAGAGAAGCAGTAGAAGAAGTTCCTGCTGGACCGTGGATCAAATCCAGGCCAGCCAGCTCCTGCGAGAGCCACATTTGTTTTTATCTTTTCAGCTTTCTGTTGCTGGGTTTTGTTTTTCCTTTGAACTATTCACTTGCTGTATTTCCGATTCTCTGTAGAGAGGTCGGGGTCCCTCCTGTTGGTTCAGGAGAAGGGAGATTGCTATCTCCGGTTGCAAGTAGCTGGGTGCTACTTGTGGGTTCCCTCTGGTTAGAGGAAGGGAGGCTCGTCCTCCAGTTCTGGGCTTGTAGGTTTCAAGTCCAGGGGTCCCTCCGGTTGGGAGGAAGAGAGGTCTAAGACCTCTGGTTTGCAGGTGACTTAGTGTCACTTGTGTTTCCCTATGGGGTTCAGAGGAAGAGAGACTTGGGTCTCTAGGTTCCCCTCCGTTTTGGAGGAAGGGAGGTTTGGTCCTCCGGTTCTGGGCTTGTGGGTAGCAAGTCCAAGGGTTCCCTCCGGGTCTGGAGGAAGAGAGACCGTGTGTCTCTGGTTTCCAAGTGACTGGGAGTCACTTGGGGTGTCCCTCCGGTTGGGAGGAAGAGGGGAGGTTGTTCCCCTGGTCAAGCTGTGTGGCAGCATTTGTTGCAGACTGAGTCTGTTGTGCTAGTGTTACTAGTGGAAGCCTCACTCCGGTTTGGAGTGAGGGGTGGACGTAGGTCTGTTGACCGAACCACCTAAAAATCCTGGTGTCCCTTGTGGTTTGATCTTCTTATATATTCACTTAATTGCTGCGCTTTAGATGCTTGCTTAGGATCGTTTGAGGGCTTCTTGAGTTGTTGTCTTGCTTTGATCCTTCTAAGTTTCCTCAGTTTATTTCTGCAACAGTTTTAATTCCGCATAACTGAGCTTTAGAGTTTTAATTAGGCTATATTTGTAGAGGGATACATTCACCCCCCTCTGTATCCGGGCCTTACATTTTAACAAGGGGTACCTTCCACCATTTTTCCTTTGGCAAGTTTGGCTAAAGCTTGAATTTCTCATGGGAGCTTTTTGGTCGGAACAGGGCAGTCAACTATCTTATGGTCTAAGTTTCCGCAACGAAAACATGCTCCCGACTTCCACCAATACTCTTCTGATTGGTGACTATGCTTTCCACAAAACTTACACCTGCCTTGAGAGTAATCTGTCAGGGCTCCCTCTTTCTTACACTTCTTACATTTCTTGCACTTCATACACACTTGGGAACTACCACCCACGTTTAGTCTTTTCTTGGTAACGATGAACTTTCCAGAATTATCTGTTTGATCTTTCCTTTCAACTCTCTCCTTTTCTTTTACCGTCTTCTCTAGCTCCTGGACTCTTCTGGCAAGGTCCGCATAAGCTTGGACATCGACTAGTACCATCTCAGGGACAAAGCTTGGCTTAGACGCTTCGATTTATTTAGATTCCTGCAAGGATAAGTGGGGAGATAATTTATCGACTCAAGAATTGATATTAATGAAACTTAAGTTTTTTATCTTTCTTTTATAACTTTAACCCCACGCTCTACCCATCTCTCACGGAATTCCTATAGAATGACCGACAAGGATACTAAACCTATCACTTGAACTTAAAGACCTACGGATTTGAAAGTCGAAGCTGTGATACCCCCACTGTCACGCCACGAACCGATAGCAGCGGAACATGTCGTTTGCTCGGAACGTGACAGTTAAGCAATCGTGAATAATCAAGAGCAATCGCATGAGACCAAATAATTTGGAACAACAATAAAATTTTTATTTCAAATATAAGCCTCTAACAATTTCAAATTTCAAACTGGAAGACTCAACTGCTTCAATAATGGAAAGAAAAGTACCAAAGACACACTAGCGAACTTAGACAAGGCAACTAATAGAAAATACTATCTAGACTCAAAAAAGATAAAAGACACGGGTTCACTAATTTTCAGAGCTCGCTTGCACACTTGTCCCTCCCAGGTGAGTCTTGGTCTCGCTAGCCACCTGATTACCTGAAAAATGTTGGAATAAAACTGGGTGAGCGAAAGCTCATTAGGAATTATATCTCAAGAACAAGTAATTGGTTTAAGTAATTACTTTTTTTTGCATGCAAATACAAGTAAGGCTATGCATGTAGAATTAAACAAGCAAGTGAAACAAAACTAGCAAGAGATTAACAACGTTATGCAAAACTTTCAAGCGAGTCTTAAACAAGAGATATTCACGAGAGAATTTATAGATTATTGACTATTTCACGCAAGTACTTGCCCATTCCGAGCCACACAAGTCGAGTCACGCAAGTCAAGTCATGTACGCAAGTCACGAGGGAAAGAGAGAGTGTGGAATGCCAAAGATCAAGAGAGACAAGTAGTTTGGTGCAATGCCAGACACCGTGATCAATATAAATCCTATGTGCACAAGTACTTTCGGGTGCTCCTCCCAGGACCAGATCGGGCCCTATATGCACAACATTAAAATAGATCTAGACATCCACTATAGTTCATAGCCAATAGAGAGTTCCAAAGAACAAGCTTTAATAGAATGAGAAATAGAGTTTATGGAACTCAAGGGCAAGGCCCTTGGGTGAGAACAGACTAGCGATAAAATCCACGCAAAGAGCATAGACAAACCGTGACATGTCAATAAACTAGGTGGAATTGGCACCTAGATAGGTTGCCATGATACTTTAAATAAATGACTAACAAGAGTCATGAATTTAATGGACATCAAGCAAGCTGAAGAATTGACACCTAACCATAGGTTTCCCAATTCAATAATTCGCCTAGTGGAACGGTCACCCACTCCACCAGCTTGAGAGATTTCTTTCATGGGCGAATCGTAGCACCATGAAAGGGCCGGGTTACCATATTTCTCCCGAGTGACATGGCAATAAAACGGATACAAGGTGTTTAAGGTATAACCAGCTCAGTCGGCCTTGAGGGAATCCAAGGCTACGAGGAGACTTATGGAGGTCCCAATGACTAACTTGCCAGTCCGAAGGAACGGAATGTCCAACAGAAGGTTCGTTCACCGAGAGTTGAGGTGTATAACGTGAACCAATCATGAAATAGGGACTCCATCTACGGACATGAGATGAGAGTGTCAAAAGACCTGAGGTATGGGTCAAAACCAGAAGAAAATAGTGAGAACATGATTGCGTTAATTATAGAATTTACGTCTATCCAATTCTAAAATTAATTATAATTAAATAAACTTATTTTAATTGACACCCGTGGGTGACGTCATTTATTAATTAGCGTCCACTTAGAGGGACGTTAATTCTATGATTTTTAATTTAATTTGTATCACAAGAATTCATGTCAATATCTATTTAATTGAATAATTTTAAAATATACATTCAAAGACACGTTTATTTATATAAAAAAGTTTAAAGAAATAGAATATATGATAATTAGGAGAAAAATATGAGGATTCCATATATATAATTTTTATAATTTTATGTTATATAGTTTAATAGATATAGATTTTCCAAGATATAAGTAAAAGTAACACGTTATATATATATATATATATATATATATATATATATATATATATATTTAAGAAACAACGACAGTCGTTATTTCGTTAAATAGTATAGAAATCTTTGAAATTTTCATTCATGAGGTATACACATTGGAATCACACAATTTATATATCGAAATAATGGGCTCGAAAAACTCTATCTAATCGGGTGTTCAAAATAATTTTTTTTTGAGAGAGAGAGATCTTGAGACAGGAGACACGGAAAACGGTGGTACCACCATCACTACCTCGGTCTCCACCCTAATAATACGCCCATAAATTTTCATAACCAACGGATACTCCGATGTCTATAAAAAGAGTTATGGAAGCGAAAACTTATAAATACTGTGTACAGTAATCAACCTTTTTAGCTCGTGTAAATATTTGCTTCATATTATTTAGTTAATGAATTTATTAACTGGAAAATATTATCATGTAAGGCATAAAAATTTAAAGAAAAATATAAGGATTCTAGCCACATATTTTTGATGATTTTTAGATAGGCGATTATATGGATATAAAATGTTTAAACATATTGTGATTATTTAATTAATTAAGATAATCACGCAAACAAATAGTAAACTAAAAAAAATTAGGCAAAATGATGATCAGAGGCAAATGAAAATATGAATTTTAACATGTCACCTAATTACTACTTGTCTTGGGCTTCAATTATTTGGGAAAATCTACTTTTGTTGAAGATCAGAAGATGAACAGGTTGAATGAACTTCAAGAACCGATACTCTGTCTTGTACAGAGTATGGTGGGGGGAAAGAGGATGGGGCCAAGGCTTGCAGGATGGGCTTTTAACTGCAAACAGGAGGAAGAAAAGGAAGCAGAATTGCCCCTCTTTGTTGCAGTCACGGTCGCATGATGAAGAAGTGGAAGGAAGAAGACTCTCATCCCGTGGTGGCTTCACTGCAACCGGAGGAATGGAGGCTCGGCCACTTCCTCACATTCACAGCAACGTGACGAAGGCTTGGGTCTTCAATGCAGCAGGAGGAAGAGGATGGACGGAAGGAGACGTCAACTTCGTTCGAACGCAGCAATAGTGCTTGCTCGTTCGATGGCAAGATGTTTTATAAGAAGAGAGAGAGTCCTAGCAGGGTTAAAGTTTTAATGGAAGTAAGGACCCCACTGTTTGGTCCGTTGTTTTCTCTCCCTGCCATATCGTCAGCCGCCTGCCATTTTTATTCCTCAAAACCCTAAAGCTAACAACGTTGAACATGCATGGGGTTGGGTTTGTTTAGTTGGCACTTTGGCTGGCCCAAACCGTGCATTGGATTGGGGCCTAATGCTCATGAGGGAGTTGGGCTCCCTTGGACGTATGCATGGGGAGAGCCCAATATGTATGGGTTTGGGTACAAAAGACATAAATGGGTTTGATGGCTCTATCTACTCGTGGGTTTTGATGTGTATGTGGATGGGCAAAAGCCCATATAATCCATGCATAGGCGTGGGGATTTATATTGGGTATATATATATATATATATATATATATATATGTAATGGGTTGGCTTTTGCCAGAAGGCTTACGTGGGTATATGGATTGGCCTTTGGCGTATACATGGGTGTGGATTTGTATTAAAAGGGTATTGGATTATAAGAGGGTTTGCTTCGTTGGGTTTAAAAAGGAGATGTGGGCTTTATAAGTGGTTTTTGGGCTTTAGTTTTAAGTGGGATAACTTAGTACACAAATGGGTTTGTGTTGACTTAGGGTGAAAGTGGCCCATATGTGTACGTGAGTCGTTGGATTAATTAGGACGTTATATATTTAATTAGCTAATGGACTAGCTTAAGATTGCGGCTCATTTATTTTTGGCTATTAAAATAACATATGTTGAGTAGTGGACAGCGGATCTAGAGGGGAGGGGTGAATAGATCTGCCCCTCTTTTCGCAATACAACCCTCTATAAGGCTAGTTAAAAATAATTGCAGCGGAATACAACTAGCTTAGCGATGTATAAAACGATTTGCTTAGAAATATGATTTCACAATATGGAGATTGAACCTAAGAATACATCTAAAACATATCAATCGCACAATCAAACCACAACACAAAGGATTTTAAGGTGGTTCGGACTGAATCCCCAGTCCTACGTCCACCCCTCACCAAATCCGGTGAGGCTCCACTAGTGCCTCGCACTGAACCGCAAATCGGAAAGACCACCGATTGCCTTCCTACTAACCACCGGTAGGGACGATCTTCAGTTTTGATTGTTTGAAAGAAATGGAAAGAGAATAAATAGAAATCACTCAAACAAGATATAGAATATGCTCAAAGTAAAAAGATCTTGTCTGAGTTGCAGGAGCTTGAATATGATGCTTCGATGGTGTCTTCTTCCTTGAGAGATGATCTTCCTTGAATCTCTTCTAGTTGATGAGGAAGACTATGGATGTAGCTTGGATCTTCCTTTTGATCTTCTTGAGTTGATGAAGAGGTTTGAGGATGCAGTTTAGATCACCCTTGAGATGATGAAGAGGATGAAGTATGCAACTTTTTCTTCTCTTGGCTTGGGCTTGATCTCCTCTTGAAGTAGCTTCAATCACTTGAGGATTTGATGAAGAACTTCTTCCCGGAGTACTGTTCACGGCTACAGTACTCGAACTCCTCTCCCTTGAACACACCCTTGCACCCTCCCTTGAATCCCCTTGAAGCATTAGGGTTTCTAACCCTCCTTGTGTTGATTTTATAGACTTTGAATGGTCCATAGACATCCCCCAGACTAGATCCGTAAATCAAAGGAGATTAGGTGAGTTTTGATTAAACAAATCCAAGGAAAGGGGCTGGCCTCGAGGTGGAAATCGAAGTCAAACATGGCTGCATCGGGGCTGGCGGGCGACCGGAGGTAGGTGGCGGTCGACCGCTACTGAGACAATCTTTAGCTTGTTCATTTCTGGAATTTTCGGTCGACCGCCCTGGGCCGGCGGTCTACCGCCACTGAGAATCCGTCAGCCAGTGAGCTGCTGGCAGGGGCGGTCGACCGCCCCTGTGCTGGCGGTCGACCGCCAGCTGCGCAGACCCCGGTTTATGCCGGGTCAGTCCGTTAACCTCCTTAGCTCCGTCGCTTAAGTCCTTTAGCAGCCCGTTCTCATCTATTTTTGGCTGTTAAAATAACATATATATTAAGGCCCACTAAGCGTATAATTATTTTTATTTAGGAATTATAATTTCTTTAATTTATCCGAGATGCTACATTATGTTTAGACCAGAATAATATATATACTAAACCCCTTATCAAATTCCGGTGTCTAAAAAAGAATCCGGTTAACCCGATTAGCATTTGGACCTTCTACTGATTTTCCTTTCGTTTATTTAACTAGTTGGGCTAGGACATATTTATTATTAATTAAAACTCAAGCCAATTCCAACTTCTTATTCTAGATGGGCTTGTATTTATAAGACCCTCGTTAGGGTTTATATATATATACATTCTATTACAAGTATTTAGGTGTTGTATCTTATTTGCATCTTATATTTATTAATAGTTTTTACATATAGGTACATATTTGTATAAGGTCCCTTGGCCTTAAGTTTAGCCGTTTCCCATGGGGTTATATTAAGGGTATATTATAGGTGGGTCATGATATCGATTGAGAGTTTAATTAACGTAGCATTTCATGTAGGGATTTTATTTCTTATAATTTTCTTCACTCTATTTTTCTCAATAATTATTATCTTAGGTATCAGAGGCGGGTTCGATCCTAGGAAAACATTTACTTTCATTTAAAAGGAATTTTTAACTAGCCACCTATTTATTTATTCAAAGAACGATATACCCAACTTCTTACTTATTCAACTATTTACAGGAATATATAATTATCATCATGTATATGTTATCTTTTCCTTTCAATATATATATATATATATATATATATTTATTCCTTTTTTGTCTTCAAAATTACCGGGTGTTACATCCCTTGTCGAGCTAGTGACCCTGGCCTTGCGCCATGCAGAGTGCGAGGAAGTCCTCAGCGCCTGCCGAGGCACGACGGGCTTGGATCGGGAGGGGGACAAGAAGCGACCGTCCGACCAAAGGACGGGCCAAGGGAAAAGGCGGAACCAGGACGGAGACCGAAAAGAGCCGTCCCAGAAGTACGAGTGGTATACCCCCCTTACCACCCCCATCTACAAAATCTATGAAGACATCAAAGGCTCGGGCCTCCTCAACCAACCCGAGCCTATGAAGACCAAGCACCGCAATCGTCGCAAACATTGCCTGTTCCACAGCAACCACGGGCATCACACCAGCGATTGCCATCAACTTCAAGATGAGATCGAGCGCCTCGTCCGCCAGGGACACCTATCCCGATACGTGTCTGGGAAAAAGGAAGACCGAAGCGCCCCTGAAGAAATCGACAATGCCCCCCACGGAGTCCACATCAATGTCATCGCGGGTGGTTTGGCATCAGGCGGAGGTAGCAGTCGAGGAAGAAAGCGTCACGCCGAGCGGGCGAGCCGGGTCTCTGCTGAGCCCCCTAAGGCCCCGCAGGCGAGCGAACCGTTGGCCCTGGTATTCTCCGACCAGGACCTGGAAGGGTTAACCACCCCGCACGACGACGCTCTCGTTGTATCGGCTACAATAAACCATTGTAACGTAGATATGATCTTAGTTGACAATGGTAGTGCCTCTGATGTATTATCCTTTGAATGTTTCCTCAAGAAGGGAGAGAATCCATCTAAACTCCGCCCGATCCGAACCCCCCTCTGTAGGTTCAACGGCCTGGCAACTTATCCCGAGGGAGCCCTGAGCCTGCCAGTTACTATCGGCACCCCGCCCAAAACCATTATGGTTATGGTAGACTTCATTGTGATTAAAGGGATGACGGCATACAACGCCATCTTCGGACGAGGTATCCTCAACCGAATGAAAGCGGTGCCCTCTACCTTTCACCAAAAAATGAAGTTCCCAACCAAGTATGGCGTGGGGGAAGTCCGAGGTAACCAGGCATTAGCTAGACGGTGCTATATAATCTCGGTCGAAGCCACTAGGCCGGAAGGAAAAAATAAAGGAGTAAAGGGAGCCGAAAGGGGACCCGCAACATCTGAGCCTGGTGGCAAGTTGCTAACAGTCTTCCTTAACGGCGACCCGACTCTAGGAGTAAAGATTAGAGCCGAGCTACCACTTGAGGAACAAGAAAAATATAAGGATTTCCTTGCCCGGTATATCCGAGTCATTGCATGGTCTGATGAGCACCTTCCTGGGATCCCGGGAGACGTGGTAATGCACAAGCTCAACCTCGACCCAACGGTGAAGCCAGTCCAGCAATGCAGGAGAAAGCACGACCCGGAGAAGCAATCGATCATCAAAGAGCAAGTCATCAAGGGGCAGAAGACTGGCCTTTTTCGTCCGGTCCTGTACCCTACGTGGCTCGCCAACGTCATCCGAGTGCTGAAGGCTTCTGGGAAATGGAAAATGTGTGTGGACTTCACCGACCTCAACTAGGCTACCCTGAAGGATTGCTACCCACTGTCGAGCATCGATCAACTGGTCGACTCAACCTCTGGCAATGAGCTGCTCAGCTTCCTAGACGCCTACTCCGGCTACCATCAGATCAGGATGGACCCGAAGGACATCGAGAAGATCGCCTTCATCACCGACTTCGGCGTACACTGCTACAACCTAATGCCGTTCGGGCTAAAGAATGCTGGAGAGACATCTCAGAGACTGATCAACCACATTTTCGAAGAACAGCTCGGTCGGAACGTCGAGGCCTACATTGATGACATGCTCGTCAAAACGTCGAAGGTCGAAGACCACCTCACTTACTTAGCCGAGACCTTCGACACCCTCCTAAAGTGCAACATGAAGCTCAACCCTGCCAAATGTGCCTTCGGAGTCAAATCCGGGAAGTTCTTAGGCTTCCTGGTAACTCAGCGTGGGATTGAGGCCAACCTCGACAAGGTTCATGCCATCCTGAACATGCGGCCGCCCACCTGCATCAAGGACGTCCAACGCCTTACGGGACGCATTGATGCGCTCAACCATTTTCTGACCCGGGCGGCCGAACGATGCTTACCCTTCTTCAAGTTGTTGAGGGGACCCAAAATGGCATTTGCTACGTTTGCCTGGGATGAGGAATGTCCGAAGGCGTTCGCCGAGCTCAAGGAGTTCTTGGCCTCTCCCTCGGTACTGTCCAAGCCGGTCCAGGGCGAAGCTCTATACCTCTATCTCTCGGCGACCCCTTCTACAGTGAGCTCGGTCCTGGTCAGGAACGATGCAGGGATCAAGAGATCAGTTTACTATGCCAGCAAGGTGTTTAATGAGGCTGAGAAAAGGTACACCGCAACCAAGAAACTCGTGCTAGCGTTGGTTACCTCGGCGAAGCGCCTCCGACCCTACTTTCAAGGGCACTCCATCGTCGTATTGACCGGCGAACCCCTAAAGAAGATTCTCTTTCACCTTAAAACCTCGAGACACCTCGTAAAATGGGCCATCATGCTCAGATCCTATGACATCTCGTATCGTCCCTGCTCGGCCATCATAGGACAGGCTCTCACAGACATCATCACTGAAAGCACGGCCCCGATTGAAGAAGCACCTCCACCAGTGCCCTGGCCCACTTGGGATCTGTTTGTCGACGGGTCCTCCAACTCGGCCGGATGCGGCATCGGAGTGCTTCTCAAATCCCCCGAAGGAGCGGAGCTGCGGTACGCCCTGAAGTTCAACTTCCAGGCATCCAACAACGCCTCCGAGTACGAAGCCCTTATCTCAGGGGCCAGGATGGCTCGACGACTAGGGGTCGAGCGGGTCATGATCCACACAGACTCCCAATTGGTCGCTAGCCAGGTCAACGGTGATTACGAAGCTCGGGAAGGACAAATGGTCAAGTACCTCCAGGCGGTCAAGAGGATGGCCCAACTCTTCGAGAGCTTTGAGAAAGTCCGGATAGCTCGGGAGGAAAACTCCCTAGCGGATGCCCTCTCTCGACTGGCCTCCTCGCACGACCCCGTAGGTACACGATCGGTCTTTCTCGAAGAGCTTGAGTGACCGAGCATCGAGTCCGAGCTTATGACCATTGACCCGGCACCCCCGAGCGACTGGAGAACCCCCTACATATCCTGGCTCTGGGATTCTCAAGAGCCCCCCGACTCTCGGGAGGCTCGAAAGCTCAACTACCAAGCTCGGCGTTTTGTCTTGCTGGATAATGCCTTGTACCACAGATCTTTCTCGGGTCCCCTCCTCAAGTGCATCAGTGCCGACGAAGCCAGCTGAGCAGTTCAGGAAGTACACGAAGACATCTGCGGAGCGCACCTAGGAGGAAGATCACTCGCTAGGATCTTGGTTCAACAAGGTTACTGGTGGCCCACTCTCCAGCGCGACTGCACGACCTACGTACAGAAGTGCGACCGGTGTCAACGCTTCGACCACGTGATCCATCAGCCCGCCGCGGAGCTCATCACCCTTGCCGAGCCATACCCTTTCACTTGGTGGGGGATCAACATCTTGGGGCCATTCCCCACTACTCAAGCTCAGAATAAGTGCATCATCGTCGCCATTGACTACTTCACCAAGTGGATCGAGGCCGAGGCCACCACCAGGATCACCGAATCAGTCGTATGGAGTTTTGTTTGGAAATCGATCATCTCTCGCTATGGTGTCCCCCGAGTGATCGTGAGCAATAACGGTCGGCAATTTGATTCTCATTACATCAGAGACAGATGTGCCGACCTTAACATTCACAATCACTTCACTCCGGTAGCCCACCCTCAGGCTAACGGACTGGTCGAGAATGCCAATAAGACTATCTTAAAAGGCATTAAAACCAGGCTCGGCAAGGCCAAGGGAAGCCGGTGAAACTCCGAGGATGGCCACCGGCGTTGCCGAGCCTGGTTTTAATGCCTTTTAAAAGGCATTAAAACTACGAGAGAACCTCGACTTAGTGGACAAGATCTGAGAGATTGCAAAGATCCGAGCAATGGAATACCAACGCCACATCACTTGATACTACAACTCCAGAGTCCGAGACAGACACTTCTAGCAGAGAGACTTCATCCTGAGAAAAGTCAAAGCATCTCGACCACTAGAGGCGGCGGGGAAGCTGGCCCCTACCTGGGAAGGCCCCTACCGAGTGGTCGAGACGCTCGGGAACGGAGCATACCGATTGTCCACCATGGAAAAAACACCCGTCCCTCGGACATGGAACGCGACAAATCTTCGCAAGTTCTACTTTTGATCATTTGGCAAGCATACACATGTAAGCAAAATAGAATAAACGCCACTCTTCTCTTCTCATTAAAATTTGATGTACATCAAGTAGGCCACAGCCAATACAATATACATGTACAAAAATTACACCCTCTGGTACTATAACGCGAGCAAAACACTCGACCAACCCGGTAGGCACTCCTACGTCCAGCCACTGACTCTGTCTCACGCATAAACTGGCTCGGATAAAGGATAGCCGGCCTCGTTGGTTTGAGAAAAGCTCGGAGGAAAAAGAGAAGAGGAAGGAATACAAGTGAAGGCCTCCCCTCTGCCAACTCTTTGGAAGGCAGATAGTGCAGGCACCCTCCAAAGAGTGAAAGAGGAGGAAGAAAAATAAATGGCAGAGATGGACGAGGAGGGAGGGGGAGACCAGAAAGGAGGAAGCTTAATGAGCTCCCCCTCCTCTCGGGATAGCATCGGTAGGTCAGGGACAGGAGGGTGACATGCCCTAGCATGACGAACCATCTCCTAGAGTGACCCCCGACTGATGAACCCTCTTCCAGACTGAAATAGCAGGAGCTTCCCTCCTACCGCCATCTGCATCATCATCTTCTGAAGCGCCTTCCATGCCATGCCAAGATCGACAGCACAACGCTTCGCGGAAGGGAAAGAAGGAGAAGCCGCCAGGGATGGCCTTAAGGGATGAAAGGAAAAGGAGACGCCCCTCGGACCTTTTATTGGCTGAAGGGGGAGCTGATCGCCTTAAATGACTCTCCCCTTACAAAACTCGCTAAAAGGGCTTTCCCTGAGATGGTTATCTCATTTCCCAACATCCCCCCAGTGGGACGCGCGAAGCGGCAAGTCATTAAGGGCGGTATGGAAAAATGGAAAGGTGCCAACGCCATGTCAGTTATTTGACAGATCGGCACGTGTGATATCTGCAGAGAAAATTAGTGCCTTCTCCAACGACTATGATTCCGGTAGTCAAATCACACCAAAAGCGGTAAGAAATAGTCAATTCAGCATTTAATACTGCCGCTATTATATTGTCCAAAAAAAGCCGTACCCAGCTACATAAGGGAAAGAAAAAGAAAGAGAGAGCTATTACATCAGGCCTCAGGCCCATCTTCAGGCTCGGCAGACAAGGCTTGCTCAGCACCAGATGATCTGCCCCCAGTATTCTCGGTGAAGACCAACCTAGGCGCTGACCCCACCTGTGTTGGAACTATCTCGGTCGTACGCCCTCCCGAAGCTGCTGGAGTTGGCGATCGCTCGGACGAGGACGAGGACTCCCGACCCTCCTCTTCGCTTGATGTATAATGGGGAGAGTCGGTCGAACCCCAGTCCAAGTCATGGCGTTGTCCGGAAGGAAAAATGAGCCTAGACGCTTGGGCCTCTGCCTCTATGACGGCCCGATCGAAGCCCTGGGAGAATCCCTTCCGAAGTCCCCGACGGTATCCCGACTCGTAGTAAGGAAAGGCCGCCTATTGAAGAGCTACCTGATAAGCCTCGGAGCACCTATGTTGCTTGAGCGCTTCTATCCCAGCCAGCTCCGCCATCCTCTCGAGCTTAGCTATCCGCTGCTCAGACTCACACAGCCTTCTCTCGGCCTCGAACAGCTTCCGCTCGGCCTCAGTCCGTTAATCTTCGGCCGCCCAGACTCAGACCTCGAGCCCCTCTCGCTCGACCCGCCTTTGATCATCGCGCTCGACCTAGATTCTACGCTCCGACTCCAGAAGCTCATTCTTCTGATCGACCATGTAATGGGCCTGGGCCAGCTGCTCCGCCAACGACCGAGCCTCCACTTGGCTCGACTGCGCCAACGCCCGGAGCGGGGTGTGGGATGCACTGGATTTCGTTGGAAGAAAATATCGGGATGTCGGTGGTTATATTGATTCGAGATCATCTGTCCCACCGGGCGTGCCAGCTTGTGGGACGCACTAGATTTCGTTGGACGAAAATATTGGGATATCGGTGGTTATATCGATTCAAGATCATCTGTCCCACCGGGCGTGCCAACTTGTGGGACGCACTGGATTTCGATGGGGTGAAAGATATCGGGGTGTTCTTTTTATCAGTTTATCGGTTTATCTAGTGCGAGGGCGTGCCAGTCACCTAGGTGACAATGTGTTCGGGCTTCAAGACTGGAGTGGTCCGAAGCCCGGGGTGCGCTCCATCTGACTAATCAGACGATTGTGGGTATCGGGTCGGGACTGGAGACCCGCCGCGCCATAAAGGCCACGACGTTAATTACATCCCCTCGGAGAGGGGAAGACCTCTGATTAATCGCCAAGAAAAGGGGCCTCATGGCCTAAACATCAATTTTTCATTAAAGCATGCGAGTTGGGTTCACATAATTTAAACCCTCCGCATCGATATGCGAAACGGTGTTCAAAACCATACAAATACTTGCTGCGAGTGCGGCAAATTTAATGCAAGTGCGGGATTAGATCCCGGTATATATATATATATATCAGTCACTAACGGACCATCCAGTGTTCGGTCGAGAGTCCATATTCGAAGCATCGAAGGTAACAACAAAGACATTCGGATATCTACCGTAGGTACGGCACGTTTCATGTGGGTGCGGGATCGGATCCCGGAAGAAGTGGGTCAAGTTGATGAACTATCGGCCCAAGAGGTGCACGGATCATGACCATGTCGGGGATCCCGAGGTCAACATCCGATACCACGGGGCATCATTGCATAGTCCGGGGGAGCGGGTTGTTAAGTGTAAAGCCAAAACTCGGCAACGTGCGCCCTCGGACGCGGATCGACCTGCGCGGTCAGGTCGCGGGGTTCGACCTGCTCGGTCAGGTCGCGGGGGTCAAGGGGGCAGCGCCCCCGGAACAAAATTTGGATTATAGTAGAGGGAGAAACTTTTGATTAGTTTTATTCATTAACTTTAATTCTTTTCTCCCATTTGATTAATCATTATCCCCCTTTCAAGCACGCCGGATTAGGTGGTATTGAAGGGGGGGGGGGCGCGCCGGTTAAGGGGCGCCGGGTCAAGATGTGAAGGGGTGCGCCGGAATTGAAGGGCAAGGGAGGAGGGAATGGGCGCGCCGTTTTAAGGTGTTCACAGAAGGAGATGGGGGGGGCCGCCGTTTTAAGGTGTTCACAGAAGGAGATGGAGGGGGGCGCGCCGTATTAGGGCCATTCAAGGGGAGAGGCGCGCCGGTTTAAGATGGAAATGGAGATGGAGGGGGGGGGGGCACGGTTTAGCATCCAAAGAAGGAGATGGGGTTACGAGAATGGTGTTAAATCGGCGCGGTGAGGGGTGACCGCGCCGGATTAGGCCACGCCGGGACAGCTTCAAAGAGGTTTTATTTCAACCCTTTTTATGCTCTGTTTCTTGTTTCTTTAAACTGTAAGTCGGTCTATTGATTAGTTGTTCATCTTATGGATGGATTATGTTTACGGAAAGAAGATTTAAGTGTTTTAATTGTTTATTCAGGTGGATTAGCGTGGATGCTTAAGTGTTCGTTCAGGGGGTTCAGTTCACAGAGTTTACTGTGTATTGGATTAAAACTCAGTTCGTTCTTGAGTGGCTCAATTTGTTCACTAGTTCTTGGCCCTGGCGAGAATCGGGCAGCACCTCCCCTAGATCGGAAGGGTCCGGGGAAAAAAATGGGGCGCGCCATGCGGAGAGAACTCCGACGGCCCCGAAACATCCCGGTGTGTGCATAAGCAACGACACCAGTAAAATTACCCCATTTGGGGCCAGAGATCCCGAGGGCTAGCCTACAAGGGAAACCGGTGACCCATGGGTTGTTGCGATCATGTAGACTTCTCCCGTATGGGGCCGGAGGTCCTGAGGGCAAGCCTACAAGGGATTCCGGTGACCCAGGAGTCATCCGATCGTGGCCGGACACAGCGTGAGAGCCGAAGCCGACACATGAACATGGCGGAGGGGAGATCCAGGGGATAGCAGTAAAGAGAAGTGAATGCATGCATACGTATATATCTATCTACAGATACATATGTACATATCTATTCATATATGATCCGACGAAAACATATGGACTTGTAAAAGGGAAGGGATGATCGAACATCAAAATCGGGTTTCATGAGGGAGATAAGTGAGGATCGGGGTTGAAGGCCCCATGCTTCATTTCCATTTGAACAGAAGAGCTACATCGGGGCTGGACGTCGCCGAGCAGAATACAAGGGAAGAGGAGAAAGACAATGACCCACCCTCACACGGCTGGCTCTCACTCTTCCTCCCCTTTCTCTCCCACTCTTTCTCTCTTCTTCTTCACACAGGCTTCGGGCTTCAAGGGGTTTCTCTCAGAAGAAAAGCTTCTGCCTTTCAAGCTTTCAAGAGTTGTCCCTCCTCTCCAACCGATCAAAGTTCCCCGTGGTGGGCTTTTTATAGGGGCTAGTGGCCCTGTCGAAGGGAGCGGCTCCCTTTTTTTTCTTCTTTATTTCTTCTTCTTTCCATCTTACTTCGCCTGCAACGCCTCTGCCGTGTCGAGTGCCGTTGTCGTGGACGTCACCTCCGCCGAGGCTACAGTGTGACTGGGAGGGGGGCAGAGGCATGGCCTCCTCCTCTGCTGGCATATCCACCGCGAGACACGCCGCTTTCATCATTTGCAGGAGAATGGGCGGCCGACGGATGAAGTGAGCGTTCGACGGTGCAGGGCTCGAGAGTTTCCATTTGAAGAACATGCTTGGATGCCCAACGGATCGAAGCAGACATTTAGCCATTTTAAGCAGTTCATCGACGTGTTGTTCACAGGAAACATGGGACCGCATTGATGACGGGATGGCTTCACTGCACGCCTGAGAAGCGCTTCAGAGAATAGGTTTAGGGGTTAAAACGGCGCCACATTCAAAGGGGCGCCGTTTTAAGCATCAAAGGGGCCTTTGGGGCGCGCCGTGTAGCCAAAGAAGGAAAAAGGGGCGCGCCGTTTTAAGGGGGGGCGCGCAGTTTTAAGGCGCGCCGTTTTAAAGCCCCCTCGTGCCGTTTTAAGCACTAAACGGATTCTTCTCGAAGTCGCGGCCATTTTACGTGAATGTCGACATTCCCGGAAGGTTCCGGTTGCTATGTATGACCTCTACAATGTTCCGTTCGCAGCCTTTGGGGCTCGGTCCCAGACTCTGCGTGACTTTCGGTGCACGTCGGGCTGTGTCGGAGTTCCCGACTCTTCTTCGATTCGGCTCTCGGCACGGCCGGCTATAGAGTTGTGGCCGTATCTTCCGCCCGAGGGGCTCCCTCATCGGCTAGCGGACCACCAAGCGAGTCCTCATCCTGATCGGGCGAGGCATGAGGTTTATTTGGCATTTTCATCTTCGGCTTGCTCTCGAGTGTCGAGGCGTTCATGCCGTATGATCATCATCGACATTTTTCGACGTCCACAAATGCCCCCCACTCGCGGGTGGCGCAAGCGAGGGATGAGTGCGCGGGGATCGCGAGTGTAGAGTTCTTCGACAGGACGTCTGTTCTTCCGAGACAGTGGGATGCTAGTCCGGTGCGAATTCACGGGAAAGCGCTCACTCCTTCAGCGACGGGATGAGGGGATCGCTTCACCGCACATGCACACGGACTGACATGTCTGAGTGGAGGTTTGGTCATCGGCATGGGGCGAATGTCAAAGCAAGAAGGAGGGGTTCCAAGTTTCTCTGACTTGGATGAAAGGTCCAGATCGGATCGCACGGCTGAGGCCCCAGAAAGGCCTTACGCGCCGAGTTAAAGGTGGTTCGTCGACGCTGGGATTGCATCAACGCAAGGATTTCAATCTTCTTCCGACCCAGACGAAAGGTCTAAATCGAAGCAAGGGTGAAAGCACAGTTGAAAAGAGGATCAGACCAACAGTGAAAGGCCAATGATGAAGTCCGCCAACCTTTTACCCGGCTGAAGCCTTTATCGGCCAAACCGATACCCGGGGCTGATATTATTCCGACGACAACACTGATAAAGCAGCAGTCACTCGACTGATGGGACCTCCCAGCACACTTTTACTAAGAGCTATGTTACTGTTACATCCAAGAGCCCACAGATGACATGTCAGCATAGGCCAGATGTCAGCTTATTGACAGATGTGATAAAAGATAAGGATGAAGCCGGTGCCGGCAGATGAAGATTGTAAAGGCTTTTGCAAAGTCAAAACACAAGAAGAATCGTCTCCACATATTATACACCCGGCTGAAGTCTTTCCAGACTAAAGCTGATGTCCGAGCTCGTCACCATTCAGGTGACGATATCGATAAGATAATACCCGGTTTTGTCACCATTCAGATGGCAATACTGATGAAACCCCTGTCTACGGACTGATGAAACCCCTGTCTGCAGACTGATGAAAATCTATGAAATAGAAGCTATGTCACCACTAGATGGCCTTCCTCGGTTCTGGAAGATATACTGGAAGAACTAAGAGAGGTCGAAGTGCATATGAAGTTTAAAAGCCCTGAATGGGCCTGCCGAATGAGCTCTAGAGAATGGCGCCGAGAGACCCTCACCAAGGCCCAAAAGCCCATATGAGGGGGGGGGGGCGCCGGGAAGCCATGCCCTTTGGCGCCGGGAGGCCTCCCCGATTGAAAGAGGCGCGCCGGGAAGCTGCCTTCTTCACGCCGTGATGAAGCCTGCCGAGAGGGGGGGAACGGGTATAAAATCCCCTCCCTTCGAACAAGAAAAAAGAGAGGAGAGACACACAAGAAAACACAGAACAGAAGAACAAAAAGAGAGAAGAGAAAAAGAAAAGGAGAGCTCCAGAAGGAGAGACTCGAAGAAGCGAAGGAATATCTGAGAAGAGACGAAGGAGCAGAAGCTCAAGGTGGGCAGCCGGGGAGGGAGAGGAGTCAATGCTCCGCCCTCCCCCCCCTTTTCATCTTCTTTGTTTCTGTTTTCTTCTTTATGTAACCATGCGAGTCTTATCTCGATTCATCGGTGATAACCGGGATATCCCGGCCGCCATTCATCTCCCTTTCCTCCATTCCCTCTATGTGGCTGGGGTGAGTCCCGGAATGATGTGATTGTATGAAATGCTCCAGTGGCCCGTTTGGGCGCTAGGCGATTGAAGTATTTGCCCGCTATCTCTCCGTCTGCTGCTATGCTTTTCCTTTATATGTTTTCATTTTAAGTCCAACTGAAGTGCGTCCGATTCCCCGGTGGGTCTTCGGGCTCAATTGTCTGCAGTAGAATAAATGTCGTTCTAAATGAGCCGATGTCCCTCTCCGATTCATCATCGTTTGCATAAAGTTTCCCAGGCTTGCCCTAGGGCCAGAGACAGACCATCTCTTGGCTTCTGGGACAGTCTGCTACCGATATTGGCAGTAACTCCGAGGGTTTGCTCGAGATCCTCTTCTCACAGGAGTAAGTAAGCTGCTTCAATAAATTAATACCGATGGTTTCTAATCCGGCTCCAGTCCGAACAATTACATCAGGGTCGCCCCTGGGGTCAGAGATGGCCATCTCTTGGCTCCCAGGCGACCAAAGATGCCAGCAAATGAGCCCCTGAGGGTCAATAATAATATGACGATTCAGAACCCCATCCTGCAGTGGTTCCTTCGATTCCCCTTTGAACCCAGCCCATCTTTGGCAAATCAAACCCATATCTGTGTAATCTCTCGCTTACACTCTAAATCCAGCCTCAATCCGAGCCAGAAATCTCATAAAATCCCCAAACAGAGCATCGTTTCAGCTCTGTAAACCATGAAATCCTGTAGCAATTCCATCCTCTCGGCGTGCAAAATTCCCCGCCGAGAACTACGCTGCCGAGAAACCTCCCTCTTCAGCAAACCGACAAAAATCTCTCCAGGCCACTTCCACGTGAACCCCCCAGCTCTTGGCTTCCCGGCACCACCTTCCCGGCGCGGTAATGGGCGCGCCGTGAAGCCCCTGGCCGAGACCTTCCCCCCTTGCCTTTGGCCTCTCGGCGCCAGCCTTCCGGCGCGGTGAGGAGCGCGCCGAGAGGCTCCACGCCGGGAGCCTCCCTTCTTCCTTCTTTTGCATTTAAACCCATGCCGAGAGCACCCCCTCTGGTCAATTTAAACCCATGCCGAGAGCACCCCCTCTGGTCAATTTAAACCCGTGCCGAGAGCCCTCCTTGGCCAACCCGTAAACCCATGCCGAGAACCCCTTGGCCAACCTATAATCTCACGCCGAGAGCCATCTTCTTGCCAATGAAAACCATGCTGAGAGCCTCTCCTTCGTCCACTCCTTTGGCCTCTTCGTCCATTTATTCTGGGGCGTTCGTGAGTCGTCATATGCACCCCAGGGGATAAATTAACTGGGGATTGACCTCCCCTACATTCTGAGGTCCCTAACAGGATTCACATGCCACCCCGTGGGTCTGACGAACCCTGTCTCTACATGAGTTTCGTCAGTCTCCGAGAAGGGGAATAGTGACCGATGCCAGAGACATGGATAGTCTCTTCGAGCCTTAGTGCTCACTCATTTTCCGGCTTTCATCCCGGCACTCCGTGGATGTCAGCCTATACCATTCTCTGGCAAATGCTCGGTCCAGGGGAGGTGCTGCCAAAATTCTCTCATGAAGATGAAAGTCGACATCAGGTTGTCCCCCGGGCTCTGCATGATAATGGTGACAGGGTTTCCCTCGACCCTAGTCTTCCTAAATCCCTCTTCTATCCTGATGCTCCTGTAAAGCCCAAATCTAATCCAGCTCAGATTTGATGAACTGATCCACTTTGACTTCACAGAACCTATCTGGCTTGTCCTGCATCGCCAAGAAACCCAAAGCAGAGCCTCCGGAACCCCTTTCGGGTCCTCACGGCGCCAGAACACCAACACTCTCTCGGCGCCATGGCTCCCGGCGGGCCCTGGGCGCCGGGAACCCTCACGCCGAGAAAACCCCCCCTGGCCCTCTTGTCAGCGCGCCGAGAGCTCCTCCTCCTCTTCAGCTGTGCCGAGATCCTCTTCCTCCTCCCTTCAACCAGGCCGAGAATACTCCTGGCCATCTCCCCTTCGCGCCGAGAAGCTCTCCAGTTGGCACGTCGGGAACCCCGGCCATTTTGCCTTCGTCCGGGAACCTATGTACACTTGAACTGCATTGATGAGTAACCCCTTTAGCTCGGGAGGACTCTGCCATTGCATGAGTTCCGCCGGCTTCTATAGGGAATATCAAACATTGCCCCATGGCATATATATATACATATGGGTAGGGAGGTCTGGCCTCTCTCTTTCTCCCGGCTTTCATCCCGGCACTCCGTGGGTGATAGCCTATTTCTCCCTGGGCATAATCCAGATTAAGGAGAAATGCTGTCGAAATACCGATCGATGCTTTAAACCCCATCATGGTCACGGCTCAGTCTACCTGTGACTGAGATCCTCCTTCCCCCCTAAGCCCGGTCTTTGAATCGCTGACCTAACGATATCATCTGTTTCTATGGTTGATGTTGTTATCTTGCCCGCCTTCCTGGCTTCGGTATGAAGTTCCATTTGCGCACATGAATATATGTTTGCCTCTCGAGGCCTCCTACCTTTAGCGTTTAATCAAGGGTTGTCCTCCTTAGGGGGGATGTAATTAACGTCATAGCCCTTATGGTATGGCGGACTTCCGGTCCCGACTCGGACTTCACAATCGACTGATCAAGTCAGATCGAGCGCACAATGAAATCGTCACTTCGGTGACTGGCACGCCAATAAATCAATGAACCAAGAAAATAAAATAAAACATAAGGATTAAAATAATAAAGAGAAAAAATGTGTCAAACAAGTCTGGCACGCCCGGTGGGACCGAGTCTCCCTTCATCTTTACGCTAAAGTAGGAGGCCCAGCGGGCCCCCCTGAAACTTCTGATTCTGTGTACTTTCCTTATTTTCAGGAATCTACAATGACAGCCGGAATCATGTCCGTTTGCTTCGACCAGCAACCGATTGACATGCATGTGCGAGAAGGCTACCTGGCGGTACCCCTCGCGTTCGGATCAATGCCGCCTGCCGTTGGGCTGCCCAACTGCTTGGGCGTCGTCTTCACTGACCTTCTGCAGGTCGATCACAATGAGCAAGGCACTGCTGCAAGTGCCCCAGTGAAGATCACTGACCAGAAGAATATCTTACCAGAGAAAACGGTCCCCACGGCCGTTGCCTGCTACGTCCATCATGTCCAAAAATGGGACATGGTCCCTGCTGCTGCTCAGAAGGGGAGAAGAACCAACCGGAGGAGCCGGTATGATGCTGTTGACCGTCGTCTTTCCAACTCCGGAAAGACCATGATGATTGGAGGTGTCCGGGCAAACATGAATGGTTGCCCAAGGGAGGTCAAGCCGGACGTGATCATCCCGATGGTGCCCACTACCAACAGATTCCAGACTCTGGCCGCCAGACAGGCCAATTGGGAGGCTGATGAGAGGAAGCCGCTGGCGCCCAAGCCAGCAAAATACAAACAGGTCTGGCGACCGAAGAGGATTCAGAGCTGGGTTCCAGCTCGAGATGAGGAGAAGGCTGCTGAAGATGCTGTTGCCCGCTTCAGGGCAGAAAGCCGAAGAAGAGAGGGAAAAGAGACAAGAAATGCTGTTGCTGCTCGCCCCAAAGCCTAGGGCAGAAGAGATGAGAGAAATGATGAAGAAAGAAATTTGACTGCTGCTCGCCCCATGATGAGGGGCAGAAGGGATGAGAGGAAGGAAGACCTTACTGTCACCCGTCCCAGGGCTGGGGGCAGAAGATGGCAAAGAAAGAAATATGATGCTGCTGTCAACTGCTGCCGAAACGGCAATGTGGGAATGAGCGAACCAGTCACGGTCGCCATCCCAAGAAGACCGAGGGCCTGTGCCAGACAGACCGACTTGTTCAAATATTCCAAAGCCGAGCATTTGAATGCTCAGGTAACAAGACTGGCCTATCAGCAGAGAAGCCAGGAAAGACTAATGCTCCAGCCTGAGCCACAGAGGCGCAATTCTGAAGAGATGAAGCAGATAGTCCAAGACTACTTCCACTACTTGGGGAGCTTTGCCCTCGGTCAACAAAGACTATCCCGTGCCTTGGGCACCAGAGGTGGAGAAAAAGAAGAAACACTTCGAGAAACGATGATCGGGGCCTCTTCCTCCGATTCAAATCACTATGAAGAAGGTCTCAGGGCCGGATATGACAAAGAAGACCTGTACCGGGAAGAAGCCAAAGAAAGAATATCGGTCTTTGACCGACTCAAATATCCTGACCAGGTGAAAAGAAAGGTCTACAGGCGGAAAGAAAAAATGCAAATCTTCGCCTGCAACATGGCTGGACTTGCCAGGGGGTAAGATATACTACCAACTCGGCCGGATGAACTGCTCAGGTTGGCTACTAGACCTGGTCCTGTCACAAGAAGAGGCCAGGCCGCAAAAGATAAGATGAAGAAATATGATGAAGCCCGCAAGATCACCACCATGACAGTCAACGTGGTGACGACAGAGGATGAGGACAATCCCCTTATTGATGATGCTGAAGGGACTTCTGAAGATATGCAAATCCCATCAGCCTTGGATCCTATGGTCCATATGATGTTCAGAAGATACCAGCAGGAGATCAGTGCTCTCCGAAGGCAGCTCAATGAGAGACATGAAGCTACATCAGTCTCAAAGCAAGCTGAACCTGCGGGGCAGACATCCAGCTCAGCAGAGACGGCTATCCCAACTAACCCTCTCCTAGCTGATAAGGGCAAAACACCGAGCCAACCTATTCCACAGCAAACAGCAGCTCAGCCCTCTGTGTCTCAAACACAGCCTACCGCGCCCATCTTGCGCGCCACTGTGATGATAACTCCTCACAGCCAGCAACAAGCTCACTTCTTTCCAGAAGACATAGATCCAGCTGTAGCCCACAAGCAGATGATTGAAAGAATTGTGGAAATGAAGCTGTCAGAAAAGACTGGTGGTGATGCTGGTACCTATGATGTGTACAAGGTACCGTATCCTCCCCGGTATGCTGCCAAGAGACTACCCCCAGGCGTCAGTAAGCCGCCGAAGTTCGAGAAATTTAATGGCCAAGGCTCCCCTAGGGAGCATATAGCCTACTACACTACAATCATGGGCGACCTAGCAGTCGATGAAGCTTATCTACTCAAGTTCTTTGGCTCATCCCTCACTGGGTTGGCCTTTGAATGGTACTCAAGCCTGCCAGCTGGGTCAGTGGTTGATTGGCCTGATATGCAGAGAAAATTCCGCGACAGATTTCATGTCACGGAAAGGGAAATCACGATAGCAGAGCTATATGCAACCAGGCAGAAGCAAGATGAAACTGCACTGGACTACATCAAAAGGTGGAGGAACTTAGCCATGAGATGCCGAAGACCTCCTCATCAAGAAGATGCGGTGCAGATATGCAAGCAGAGCCTCAGGAGGGAGGTGCTAGAAAAAATGATCGGTGCAGATGTCAGAACATTTGACCGACTGAACAATATAGTGGCAGAAGTCGAGACGTTCTTGTCCAAGCGTCCGACCGCCAATGTCCCCACCATGCCGAAGGGAAAATCCAATGAGCGACGGCCATCACACTCTGAGGCCAACACCGTCGATTTCAGAACCTTCGAGCAACAGAAGGGGAAGAAAGGGGCAGATGAAGCTCCCCCACTGGCAGATACAGCAGAAAGAAAAGACAAAGTCTCTCTGAGAGACAAGATGAGAAAAGCATATTCCTTCCCAAAAGATAAGACGGCCGCACTGTTCAACTGGGCATACAAGTTCAATAAGGTAACATTGCCTGAACCCAAAAGACCAGCAGATGCAGCAAAGAAAGATGATCCGCTGTTCTGTCCATTTCACCGTGCGCTGGGGCACGCAATTGAAGATTGTTATGTCTTCAAAGATATCATGGAAGGGATGGTCAAGAAAGGTGAGCTGCAGCTGGGAGATTACCAGGTAAAGCCGCCCCATCCACATGAGCCTCCACCTTGGAGAATGGCTGCCAATATGATCTCAGTCTACCAACAGCTGCCCAAGGAAGCCGTTGAAGAATGCACCAAGCACACCTATGAAGCTTGCTTCCTCACCCCACAGAAAGATCAGGAAGGATGGCAGATGATACCCATAAAAAGCAGAAAGAAGACTCCTGCAGCCAGTACCAGCGGAGCAGTTATCCGGGGTGTTACCCCAAGGCCCGAGCCGCCTCCGATAAAGCCAATATGGCATACAACTGAGACTGGACCAGTCATCCGGATCCCTACTCACAACCGGAGGAAACAAACTCCCCTCCCTACACATAAAGAAGTAAGCCCTGCAGCCAGGCGTCTGCAGCAATATATTAATGAGCTTGATGAGTACGAGCAGAAGAAGCCCAAGCATCTGCTGATGAAAGACTGTATACTCTGGGAACATCTCGAAGAATTGAAAATCAAAGAGCAGCCAGAGGCAGAACAAGAAAAAGCTGAAGATAAACCCTTCTGGGGGCAGGAGCTAGCAAAGCCAAATTCCCAGAAGAAGAGAGACGACCCAAGTCCAAGAAGGGAAGAAAGTCACGACAGTACAATGTAACACTCTGTCAGTACTCTTTTCCTGCCCGGGGAGGATGATGAGCCAGAAACATCCGATGCCCCGCTAGAAGCTAACCATGCTGAAGCCTCTACCTCGGCTCATGCAACACGTTCTGGGAGAAGATGGGGTCGCCCACCACCAGCCAACCATAATATTATGTTCAGAGGGGAGCAACCCTATCAAATCCCGGAACCAGAGATACGAGGTGCCCAGGTTCCTCCCCCTGCCAGTCTGTACCAAGACAAAAAGAAGGCAGATGAAGCCCCTTCATTCCTGGAGTTCCTGTCCAGCTTAGAGAATGAGCAACCGGCTCATACTGCTCCAGCTAAAAGCAATAAATGCCAGCAGACAGCAGCTAGAAAGCAGAAACAGCATGAAGAAAATGAAGAAAGTAACCCTCTAGCAAAACCAGGGGCAGTCGCTACGGAAGAAGCCTTCCGGGAGACCGATGAAGAAGATGAAATTGGGACTGGGCAGCAAAGGCCACAGGCACCACATGAACCTCCAAGACCCCGATGGGCAGAGGAGATGAGACTATCTAATGTCCGGGTGGGCAGTCGAGTCATGAAAATGCTGAAGAAGCTCCCTACCAGATTCTCCATCTGGGAAATTCTCTCTCTGAGCGAAGAAGCTCGCCAAGCAATCGTGGATGCCCTGCAGTCTCCGGCACAATGTGAAGCACTCCTGGCAGAAGTGAATGCTGGGCCATCGGTCACCTTCACGGAAGATGATATGCTAATCCCAAATACCGGTCACAACAGACCGCTGTATATGAGGGGCTCCCTGAACTGTCAGTCGCTGAGCAGGATACTGATAGATCCCGGGGCTGCTGTAAATATCCTTCCCTATCGCATCTATCAGAAATACTACTTTGACCTGCAGCTTACCAAGGTCAGAGATATGAAGATTGCAGGGTTCAATCAGAAATGTGAAACACCTCTGGGGGTGGCTGATTTCAACCTCACACTGGGCGACCTCACTACCGTGGTACGATTCTATGTAATCGACTCCAACACCACGTATAAGGCCCTGCTGGGAAGACCGTGGCTGCACGAATATCAGATAGTGCCATCCACACTACACCAATGCATAAAATACTACCATGAAGGAAAAGAAGAAAGGGTGTTTGCAGACCTACATCCCTTCGAAGTGTTCGAGTGCCATATGCTCGATGCATCCTACTACACTGAGGTGTCACAAAAGGATAAAGGAAAAGAAGCTGTGGTCAGCCAGAAAAAGCCGGCGACGAAGACAAGAAACTGGTCTCCGCCGCCGCCAAAAGGCTACATTAAAAAGCATGGAGTATCTCACATCTCTTATGCTGGTGATTTTGCTCGGATCACTCCTCCTGGCATACACCCAGATGATACTGAAAAAAAAATGAAAGAAAAATACACACAAGTGGAAGTTCCTCAGGGTCTAGTCAAGCCCATAGCCAGCATAGAATACCAGACGGTGCTGCCACTGAAGACTATGGAAATCCCTCGCTTCTGCGAGCCTCCTATCATATTCTACACCGGGGAGGCAGTCGAAGAAGATGATCAAGATTGCATGGTCCCTGAAGAAACCGCAAACCGGATGGTGCCAATTACAGGCCTGGAGTACACTACCCAACGGGTTTCGCAGATGTTCTCCAAGATGCAAATGCCATCGATACAGTCTGCAGCCCAGAAGAAAGCATTCAAGGAGCTATGGGATCCACCTCGAGATAATAAAGAACTGAGGAAGATCACACAGCACCCGGGACTGGGTTATACCCTGCAAGAATACTATGAAGCTGAGGTAGATGTTATCTCTGCCTTCTACCAGCATGAAGATTCCCCCGGGATGGACTATGACCAATACCCTTCGGAAGATGAAGAAATCATTTATCAGTCTGTAGTGGACAATGAAGTCCCAGACAATCAGCCGGGGACGGGGACACCTGACGAGACAAAGAGAGATTGGTACTGGGAGGATCTATCTTGCAAGGAGGATCTGTTCCAGGATGAAGCGAAATTTGATACGGGAACCCCGGATGAAGATCAAGTAGCCAGAGAGCTGCAGGAGTGCCTGGAGTTTGGGCGCATTCTAGAAGAATTCCGAGCTCTACATAATGATGACCTCTCAGGGGAGCCCACATCAGAAGAGCCTCTAAGCACGGAAGACTCCACTTCAAAGTTTTCCGCTGAGCCAGTCACGTCCTCGGGGCAGACTGAACAGAATCCGGCCATATTGGCCTTATACGATGCACCAGCATCTGCCGATGATCGGTATGATGAAACAGAAAATCATGAGAATGAAGAAGATTATATCCCGGGAGGCTTTATTGATTTGCAAGAAGCCCCACCCGAAGTTGAAGACGGAGGCCAAGCCACCGTCGATGAGCTGATAGAAGTAAATCTGGGGTCAGCAGATGAGCCAAGGCCGACATTCCTCAGTGCACTGCTGGAGCCAGCTGTCAAAGAGCAGTATATTCAGTTTTTGAAAGAATTCTGAGACTGCTTCGCATGGACATATGATGAAATGCCAGGACTGAGTTCCGATGTGGCACAGCACCGATTGGCGATAAACCCAGAGGCAAGCCCTGTGAAGCAGCCTTCCAGGAGAATGCGCCCCGAACTGATAAATCAGATTAACAAAGAGGTTGATAAGCTGATTGATGTGGGCTTTGTTGAAAAGAACCAGTATACTACATGGCTGGCCAATATAGTGCCCGTGAAGAAGAAAAATGGGCAGATCAGAATATGTGTAGATGATGGGGACATCACCTCCCATGCCCACGTTCACAGCTCGTCTCCTCGCCCCGGTTGCATCCGGCATGGTTTAGTCATTTAATTTTGAGTCCTATGTAATTTTATTTGAGTCATTTGATGTATTTTCCCTTTTATTTGAGTCATGTTCCTAGGTCTTGCATTTATTTTCCTAAGTTTGAGTGTCATTAGATTGTGTAATGTGCTATTGGGCCCAATTCTTCGGGCTTGGCCCATGAGCCCCCCTACCCCTTCGGTTATTTGTTATTGAGTCTTTTGTAAGGGACTTATTGTAAAATGTGGGTTTCCTATATATAGGGCCCCATTTCCTTCATTTGGAGGTAATGAATCAATCAATGAAAAATTGCCATTTTGGTGAGTTCTATCTTTATTTTTATGGTGGAGTGAATCCATTAGTGAGGTGAGAAGCCTTAGGGAGAGAATCCCACCCATTCCTCTCTTAATCTCTCTCTTTCACCCCTCTTTCTCTCTCCTCTACACCCAATTTCGAAAATTTTCTCTCTCCTCCCTTCCCAATCACCACTCTCCCACCTACCCCCATTAAAGGCCACTCCCCTTCCCCACACATCCCATTACTCCACCCCCTAGTCCCAAGGGAGCATCCCCAATCACTAAGCCACCCTCCAACCACCTCATCCCTTTCCCAAGCACCCTTCCCTCTCCCCCATGCAACCCTCCACTTCCCTAGGCCATTTGAATTCAAAAATCCCCTTCCCTCCACAGCCCTAGGGCGCCCAAGACCCCTCCCCTTTGGTTAGGGGCGGCCCCCTCTCATCCTCTCCATCTTCCCTTGTTCCCCTCCATCACCCCCACCTTCTACCATCTAGAGTAAGAGGACCTGCAGAAGACCTGAAGCTTGCAGCAGCGACCCCGACCTCCTCCGAAAGTTCCTAGAATCCCAAGAGCCATCGTTGGAAGCGTCTGCCTGTCTTCTTCGCAACGGCAGTGGTCTCGTCCCCATCAGAGCTTGGTGCTGCCCAGGAAGCCCATTCTCCCACGACTGCGCATAGCTATCCCTGCTGAGTACCAGAACCAGATTAGAAGCTCTGCCACGACGAACCTCGGAGGAATCAGCCCACAAGTTCTTCTGTAAAGTTCTTCCTCGGCCTGTCTACTTTCAGAAACAAGAATCAGAAGTCCATTCAGCATTCGGGAACATAAGTTACCAATTTTCTTCCACGGTCGCGCGACTCAGTCTTCCACAGTCTACACCGACCCCTCCTCACTCTTCTGGTTCTACAGTTCGTCTCCGACATCCTCTGACATTCCCGTTTCTTTTTCTGCAAAGAGGACTTACCCACGGTTCTAACGGCGCTGACGGCACCTAATTCGGAGTTCAGGAGCGGCCAGGACAGCCTCTTCTTCCCACTGTTGGTGATCTGCTACTGCTAGTCCGAGAATCAGAGGCCCTGTTCGAGCTCCTGCCCCGACCGGAAACGACCCCAGAAGAAATTAACAAAATTCTGAAGCATCCCAGCTCCTGTAACGAAGAGTTCCCCACTGGTGTCGTGCCCGGCAAAATTCCAGAGGCAGATCTATAGCTCCGGCACCGACTGTCTGTCCCCTTTGGCTGAAAGGAGGCAGATTCGGCATCTTTGTTGCTTCACCATCTTCGACTTAGTTTTCCCCTCCCCGCTTGGCCGGATGAAGGCCCCTCCCTGTGTGGAGGTAGTTTTGATTGTAATCATTTAACCCCCACCCCAAGATCCCCCTCCCGCGAGAGGCGTAGTGTTGTAATTAGTTTGAGCAGGTCAAACTTCACCGCCGCGGCATGTGGGGATCCACCGCCTCCCCGCTCGCCCTCGTCTCCGAGCGGGACCGGTTTCTTCAAACCGGTCGAGTAAGTGCTCTAAACCCTTGCTCATTGTGCTTGTCTTTCAATGTTTGTTTCTTAGCTCCGCTGGTTGTGCGAGAGAGAGCCCGATCCTCAAGCCCCGTTGCCTTGAGTGATCACCGTGGGAAGAGTGAAACCGGTGCCCTTGGCACTTTGTCGGCCCCATTGAATTGGGTTCCACATCCCATTGGAATCACATATTGGCCTTGCTGGCCCTCTACCAGCAAGGGCCCAACCCCTCAACCTCACCTTGGCATTGCCAAGTTACCCCGGGCTTGGGTGAGCGACGAGAGAGCGGCGGCCCAATTCGGCCCATTTGAATGCGATTGTGCTTGCTTGCATTAGGTCCGAGGTCGTGTCACATCAAGTGGTATCAGAGCAAGTTCACAACTTGTCTCTCCACAAGTTGGTCCTAGGGCATGTTTATGCATTTAGAGTCCTCGGTTGCATCTCCCATGTCCACTAGAATGGCCACTTCATACCCGTCATATCCATCCCCATCAACTTTCCCAAGAAGCCCAAATCCTCATGGAAGCTCCATTGCCAACAAAGTGGGTAGCAACACCTCTATCATAGAAGCCCTACCTAATGTCCTTAATCGTCTTGAAGATATCATGTCTCGACTCGACTGACTTGAAGGAAATAGCCGTGCACCAAGAGTGAATGAGAGTGACCTTTGGGGAAATCTAGAAACCATATTTTTAGAACACTTGAAAATCAAAACCCCCGCCTTTGATGGATCCAACAGCCCAAGCCTTTACCTAGATTGGGATATTTCCCTAGACCAATTCTTTAAAAGTTGCCCCTTGAACGAAGAAAGGAGAATGAGGCTAGCCAAGGCACACCTCTCCAAACAAGCTAAAACTCATTGGTTAGTTGTGGAAGGTTTAAGAAGGATCCGCAGGGAGGCCCCCATTAGCACTTGGGATGATATGAAGGTCGAGCTTAGGAAAACCTACACTCTCCAACCCTCTCCCTCCTACTTAAATCACAAAAGCCCAAGGAGCACTTCAACTCCTTCATCCCCACCCGGTCAATCCAAGACCCCAATCACCCATTCCCTACCACTTCCCATCTCTCCCACCCCAACCACTACATTTACACCCCACCTCCAAGTCCACACCACAACCATAGGTCCCCATACCCAATTGGGCCCCATGGCCAACTCTCCACCTAGGCCCATGGTAACCCCCACCACTACCTTTCCATCACCCCCAAAAAGGGACACTCCTCCCAAAACAAATCAACCCAAACCCCTTCAACCCACCCATCTTCCTCTCCCTACCCCAATCCAACTCCCACCAAAGCCTCCACTACTACCCTCACCTATCCTAACCCAAGTTTCCCACTACCTACCACCCCGGATACACCATGCCCCAATCATCACCACACCCTCAAAAGCCCCTCTCACCTCCTTGGAAGAAGAACCCATACCCCACCCCATAGTGGTGAACACTCCAAACCCACTCTCCACCTTGGAGGAAACCCAAGCCCAAATTGAAGAAGAAACAACACACGAGGGTCTTCACCTTACATCACCATCTCTAGTTGGAGTCAATCTCATCTTAGGGGAAACCCTTGTTAGTTGGCTAAAGAAGAGCCCAATAAGAGAGATCACGACCCACGATTTCCCACCCATGAAGGAAAACCATCCCATAGTGCCCATCTCCTCTTATCACACCACAATCCAAGCATCTTATCAAGTAGAGACCTTAGAGGATTTTCTTAGAGGCTTAGCATGGCAAATTGAGTTCACTAGCATGTTGACCCCTATGGCCGAACAACCTAGGAGCCTTAGCCTCCTACACCTATGCATAGGGTCTATCACCTCGTTTTGCACCATTGGTTGCTACACTAGCGACCTCCTTCTATTCCTCCCTACACCCGATGAGCCCAACCTTCTCCTCGATTTAGAGCTTCTTATCTCGGGTAGAAAGCTAAGCCCTCCACTCATGGCCGACCCACTTGTCAAGAACATTGGCCCAACTATCATGGAGAAGGATGACTTAGCACCTTTTAAGGATCTTGAGGACATGGAGTTCCTCCCCCTAGGTGACCCATTTTATGATCCATTCCAATGGGAGTCAAGGGACTCATATGACCCAACCATCTTACCAACCACCCACCCTTTCCTACCCTCACCCACCATATTGGGCCAAACCCACCTCATCCATGACCCGGGTTACACCTTGGGAGCCATGACCTTGGGCCACATATCCCTAGGTAATAAGGTTGTGCCCCACCCCATGATGACCACCTTCTTAGATCCATTCGATCCTTTCCAATGGGAGTTCAAAGGTTGTCCCACACCTATACACATGGAAGTCACCTTTGGGAAAAGCATGCATGTGTCTAGGCTTACCACACCCCTTGGCATGAACACTATGTTGGGTCCATTCATTCATATCACCCACATGTCAAGTAGAAAGTATGAGTGGTCCACATTCGGATGTCATGGTCCTCCTTCATTCATCATGGATCTTAAGCATGTCAAAAGCATCTACGGATGTCCGGGTCCCCCCACATTCATCACCACTTTGTATGATAGGTTCACCTACGGGTGCCCCGGCCCACCTAGGCCCACCAAAGTCTACATGACAACATTGCATGATAAGTCCACATATGGTTGTCCCGGCCCTCCAAAATCCATCAAAGTCTTCTTGGCATCAAAGCATGATCGGTCTACTTTTGGTTGCCCAGGTCCACCCATCACCCCTAGAATGTCAACATTCACGAAATTACATGAAAGCCTTTGCAAGCACATAAGCAAAAAGAATGAGGCTTATAAGAGGCGGGCCGACTCTCATCGCCGTCACCGAGACTTCCATGAGGGTGACTTTGTGATGGTAAGGACGGAGAGGCTCTCCCCGGGAGCCAACTCTAAACTGAGGCCACGTGGGGCTGGTCCCTTCCAGGTCTTGAGGCGCATTGGTGCAAATGCCTACGAGTTAGATCTCCCTGAGGAGTATGCAATAAGTCCCACATCCAATGTGGCCGACCTAGTGTCATATAAGGGACCCACGGTGGTACCTAGTGAGGAGATTGAGCCTACTTCTTCCCTTGAGAGAGCACCCACCCGTGAGGAGAGATCACCAGCCAAGAGAGCCCCCAGCGTGAACAAATTGAACAAATATTGGATGAACAAGTCACTACCACTCGGAGCAAGGTATACGAGCGCTATCTCGGCAGGTGGATGGATCGGTCTTGTTCGGAAGACTTGAGGGCAGTACCACTTCTACACCCTCCCAAGAGGGAAGGACACTTACTCGACGGAGTCGAGTTCTCCGCACCTCGGGAGTATGATGGGGACATCACCTCCCATGCCCACGTTCACAGCTCGTCTCCTCGCCCCGGTTGCATCCGGCATGGTTTAGTCATTTAATTTTGAGTCCTATGTAATTTTATTTGAGTCATTTGATGTATTTTCCCTTTCATTTGAGTCATGTTCCTAGGTCTTGCATTTATTTTCCTAAGTTTGAGTGTCATTAGATTGTGTAATGTGCTATTGGACCCAATTCTTCGGGCTTGGCCCATGAGCCCCCCCTACCCCTTCGGTTATTTGTTATTGAGTCTTTTGTAAGGGACTTATTGTAAAATGTGGGTTTCCTATATATAGGGCCCCATTTCCTTCATTTGGAGGTAATGAATCAATCAATGAAAAATTGCCATTTTGGTGAGTTCTATCTTTATTTTTATGGTGGAGTGAATCCATTAGTGAGGTGAGAAGCCTTAGGGAGAGAATCCCACCCATTCCTCTCTTAATCTCTCTCTTTCACCCCTCTTTCTCTCTCCTCTACACCCAATTTCGAAAATTTTCTCTCTCCTCCCTTCCCAATCACCACTCTCCCACCTACCCCCATTAAAGGCCACTCCCCTTCCCCACACATCCCATTACTCCACCCCCTAGTCCCAAGGGAGCATCCCCAATCACTAAGCCACCCTCCAACCACCTCATCCCTTTCCCAAGCACCCTTCCCTCTCCCCCATGCAACCCTCCACTTCCCTAGGCCATTTGAATTCAAAAATCCCCTTCCCTCCACAGCCCTAGGGCGCCCAAGACCCCTCCCCTTTGGTTAGGGGCGGCCCCCTCTCATCCTCTCCATCTTCCCTTGTTCCCCTCCATCACCCCCACCTTCTACCATCTAGAGTAAGAGGACCTGCAGAAGACCTGAAGCTTGCAGTAGCGACCCCGACCTCCTCCGGACGTTCCTAGAAGCCCAAGAGCCATCGTTGGAAGTGTCTGCCTGTCTTCTTCGCAACGGCAGTGGTCTCGTCCCCATCAGAGCTCGGTGCTGCCCAGGAAGCCCATTCTCCCACGACTGCGCATAGCTATCCCTGCTGAGTACCAGAACCGGATTAGAAGCTCTGCCACGACGAACCTCGGAGGAATCAGCCCACAAGTTCTTCTGCAAAGTTCTTCCTCGGCCTGTCTACTTTCAGAAACAAGAATCAGAAGTCCATTCAGCATCCGGGAACAGAAGTTACCAATTTTCTTCCACGGTCGCGCGACTCTGTCTTCCACAGTCTACACCGACCCCTCCTCACTCTTCTGGTTCTACAGTTCATCTCCGGCATCCTCTGGCATCCCCGTTTCTTTTGCTGCAAAGAGGACTTACCCACGGTTCTAACGGTGCTGACGGCACCTAATTTGGAGTTCAGGAGCGGCCGGGACAGCCTCTTCTTTCCACTGTTGGTGATCTACTACTGCTAGTCCGAGAATCAGAGGCCCTGTTCGAGCTCCCGCCCTGACCGGCAACGACCCCAGCAGAAATTAACAAAATTCTGAAGCATCCCAGCTCCTGTAACGAAGAGTTCCCCACTAGTGTCGTCCCCGGCGAAATTCCAGAGGCAGATCTATAGCTCCGGCACCGGCTGTCTGTCCCCTTTGGCTGAAAGGAGGCAGATTCGGCATCTTCGTTGCTTCACCATCTTCGACTTAGTTTTCCCCTCCCCGCTTGGCCGGCTGAAGGCCCCTCCCTGTGTGGAGGTAGTTTTGATTGTAATCATTTAACCCCCACCCCAAGATCCCCCTCCTGCGAGAGGCGTAGTGTTGTAATTGGTTTGAGCAGGTCAAACTTCACCGCCGCGGCGTGTGGGGATCCACCGCCTCCCCGCTCGCCCTCGTCTCCGAGCGGGATCGGTTTCTTCAAACCGGTCGAGTAAGTGCTCTAAACCCTTGCTCATTGTGCTTGTCTTTCAATGTTTGTTTCTTAGCTCCGCTGGTTGTGCGAGAGAGAGCCCGATCCTCAAGCCCCGTTGCCTTGAGTGATCACCGTGGGAAGAGTGAAACCGGTGCCCTTGGCACTTTGTCGGCCCCATTGAATTGGGTTCCACATCCCATTGGGAATCACATATTGGCCTTGCTGGCCCTCTACCAGCAAGGGCCCAACCCCTCAACCTCACCTTGGCATTGCCAAGTTACCCCGGGCTTGGGTGAGCGACGAGAGAGCGGCGGCCCAATTCGGCCCATTTGAATGCGATTGTGCTTGCTTGCATTTGGTCCGAGGTTGTGTCACATCAGTAGATTTCAGGGACCTGAATAAGGCTTGCCCGAAAGATGATTTCCCAGTACCGATCACTGAAGTCATGATCGATGCAACCACTGGCCATGAAGCCCTGTCATTCATGGATGGGTCATCTAGATACAACCAGATCTGGATTGCTGAAGAAGACAGAGTGCACACTGCATTCCGCACCCCGAAGGGGGTATTTCATTATAAAAGAATGCCGTTCGGCCTTAAGAATGCCGGCGCTACCTATCAAAGAGCTATGACAAAGATCTTTGATGATTTGCTCTTCAAGAAAGTAGAATGCTACATTGATGACCTGGTGGTGAAAACCAGCAGAAGAGAAGATCATCTGCAAGACCTGAGGATAGTGTTCCAGAGGCTGCGCAAATATGAACTCAAGATGAATCCTATGAAATGTGCCTTCGGCGTGTCCAGTGGAAAATTCCTTGGGTTCATTGTCCGTCATAGGGGCATTGAGATCGACCCATCCAAGATTAAAGCTATCCAGGAGCTCCCTCCACCAAGGAATCTCCACGAGCTGAGATCTCTACAAGGGCGTTTGGCCTATATCCGACGATTCATATCAAATCTGTCGGGGAGATGCCACCCTTTTCACAAGCTCATGATGAAAGATGTACCGTTCCTCTGGGACGATGGCTGTCAGGAAGCCTTTGAGAAGCTGAAAGAATATCTCAAGACCCCTCCAGTGCTGGGGGCACCTATTAAGGGCAGACCCCTGATACTGTACATTGCAGCCACACACTGTTCCCTGGGGGCAATGCTAGCACAGATAAATGAAGAAGGCAAAGAGCAGGCTCTATACTACCTGAGTCGGAGGCTGATTAGAACTGAAGAAAGCTACACCTATATAGAAAAGACATGCTTGGCACTAGTCTTTGCCGTTAAAAAGCTCCGGCACTATATGCTGTCACATGAAATCAGATTGATATCTGCAGCAGATCCACTCAAATACATACTGACTCAGCCAGTACTGAAAGGCCGGTTGGGCAAATGGGCAGTAATTCTGATGGAATTCGATATCACATATATACCCCAGAGGGCAATAAAAGGACAGGCCGTGGCCGATTTCTTCGCAGAGCATCCTGTGCCAGAGAATGATATGTTGGGGACTGAGTTACCCGATGATGAGACACTAGAAGCCTGCCAGGCTCAGTCAACTATGTGGCAGCTATTCTTTGATGGAGCATCTAGAACAGAGACGGACTCCGATGGAAAGACCAGAATACGGGCCGGAGCCGGTATTGTGCTAAGATCACCAGAAGGGGAGGTTGTGCATACTTCCTGTTCTATAAACAAGCCATGCACCAATAATGAAGCCGAATATGAAGCTCTGATAATCGGGCTATGTATAAGCCTCAACATGGGTATCCAGATGCTTCAGGTATTTGGGGATTCAATGTTGATAATAAAGCAAATCCAAGGGAGTTCGAAGTGCGAAAGCCGGAGTTGAACCCCTACCACCAAAAAGCTGTGCGCCTCATGGCGAAATTCTATCATATTGAGCTCAAGCATGTGGGCCGTGGACATAATGCCCAAGCTGATGCACTGGCAAAGCTAGCCAGCTCAATAGCAGTCCCACCAGATGAGACACTGAACATTGTTGTTATAAACCGGCGGCAAGTCCCCAGCATGCTAGAAGGCTGCCCCGAAGAAAATGAAGTCGCCACGATCAGTACAGAACAGGCATCTGATTGGAGACAACACCTGCTACAATGGTTTTTACACCAACAGCTGCCGCAGAAAAGAGAAGAAAAGATGAAACTTCTAAGGATCAAAGATTCTTATGAATTCAGAAACAGAACTCTGTTCCGAATAATGGCAGATGCACGCAAGAAGATTTTACTCCGCTGCCTGTCTACTGAGGAAGCTTGGCAAGCAATGAAAGAAATACATGCTGGGACGGCAGGTGCTCATCAAGCTGGCCCTAAGATGAAGATAGAAATCAAGAAGCTGGGCTACTATTGGCCCACTATGTTTGAAGACTGTTACAAGTTTGCAAAGTCATGCCAGAAATGTCAGGAGCATCCTGTTGTGCCTAGAAGGCCACCTGCCGTTCTGCACCCTACAGTCCCTAGCTGGCCGTTTGCACAATGGGGAACTGATGTAGTCGGCCCACTACCGACCTCATCGGCAGGACATAAGTACATACTGGCAATAACAGATTACTTCTCCCGATGGGCGGAAGCTATAGCATTACGAGAAGTGACTGGTGAACTGGTCGCCAGATTCATCAAACAGAACATTATCTTCCGGTTTGGGATCCCCAGCCGGATAATATCTGATAATGGAAGTCATTTCAGAAATCAAAAGATCTATCGGCTCGCCGAAAAGTATAAGATCGAATGGAGGACTTCCACTCCTTACAATCCATAGGCAAATGGATTGGCAGAAGCCTTCAATAAAACTTTATGCACCTTGCTGGCTAAAGTCATCAATTCTAATAAGAAGGACTGGGAAGAAAAGATGTATGAAGCTCTGTGGGCGTACCGCACTGTCTTCAAGACACCTACAGGGTGCTCGCCATACTCACTGGTATACGGCTCAGAGGCAGTAGTTCCACTAGAGCTGGAAGTCCCGTCACTCAGAGTGGCTGTCCAATATGACCTGGCCCATGGCGAACAAACCAATGCAGAAAGAAGATTACAAGAATTGGCTGAATTGGAAGGGAAGCGCCTCCAAGCTCAGAAGAATATCCAGCTGTATCAGGCCCGCATGGCCACTGCATTCAACAAACTCGTAAAAGGATGAGAATTTAAGAAAGGTGACCTTGTCATGGTCAAGAAAAGAGAAGTCATGGCGTCCAACCCAAAAGGAAAGCTAAATCCTAATTGGGAGGGTCCTTATGTGATACATAGGGTCTACGAAGGAGGGGCCTACATGGTTGTTAACCATCGAGGGGAAATCCAATTCTCACCACTCAACGGTAGACACCTAAAGCTGTATCATGCTGCCCAACCAATATTCCCCGAGTAATCGGGCAAAAAGCTACCCTTTTCCTTGGTCTAGCGGCACTCCGTCCTAACCGAGCTACCCTTCTCCTTGGTCTAGTGGCACTCCGCCCTAACCAAGCTACCTCCTCCTTGGTCTAATGGCACTCCGCCCTAACCAAGCTACCCTTTTCCTTGGTCTAGCGGCACCTCGTCCTAACCGAGCTACCTCTTCCTTGGTCTAGCGGCACTCTGTCCTAACCAAGCTACCCTCTTCCTTGGTCTAGCGGCACTCCGTCCTAACCGAGCTACCTTTTCCTTGGTCTAGCGGCACTCCGTCCTAACCGAGCTACCTCTTCCTTGGTCTAGCGGCACTCCGTCCTAACTGAGCTACCCTTTTCCTTGGTCTAGCGGCACTCCGTCCTAACCGAGCTACCCTTCTCCTTGGTCTAGTGGCACTCCACCCTAACCAAGCTACCTCCTCCTTGGTCTAATGGCACTCCGCCCTAACCAAGCTACCCTTTTCTTGGGTTAGTGGCACTCCGCCCTAACCGAGCTACCCTTCTTTCTTGGTCTAGTGGCATTCCGCCCTAGCCAAGCTACCTCCTTCTTGGTCTAGCGACACTCCGCCCTAACCAAGCTACCTCTTTCTTGGTCTAGCGGCACTCCGCCCTAGCCGAGCTACCTCATTTCTTGGTTTAGCGGCACTCCGCCCTAGCCGAGCTACCCATTCCTCGGTTAGCGGCACTCCGCCCTAATCAGGCCACTTCATCTTGGTCAATGGCACTCCGCCCTGATCAAGCTACCCTCTCCCTGGTTCAGTGGCATCTCGCCCTGCCCAAGCTGCCCTCTCTCTCAGCTCGCATACCAAAAAAAAAAAGAAGAAAAGAAAAGAAAAATGGGGTTAAAAATAGTAATACCCCGCCAGTCTTGTTCAGATATTCTGAACAAGGGTAAAAAAATGGCCAAAAACCCGGCTGTGGTGAAAACCCGAAAGGGCACTGCAGGCAAAATCGGGTACCCCGCCACGTGAAAACCCGAAAGGGCGCGTGAGCAAAAGCAAGAGGGGGCTGGCTCCGGTGAAAACCCGAAAGGGCACTTGGGTCAGTAATGTGGTAATCCCAAAGAAAGCCTCACCTCCCGCCATAAAACTCCTCGTCAATCGACCGGCGCCTTGCCCGATCGATGATTAGACCCACTCAGTATAGGCCCTACGTCTATCCTGATAAAAGCCCTCATACCTTGTCCCAGGTCCCACCGTGATGAAACCTGCTGCTGATCAATGGGCACACTCACCCGATCAGCAATGAAACCTGTCCGGTTTAGACCTTACGTCTATGCCGATAAAACCTATGAAATCCTTGCATTGGTATAAACCCAATACCGTGATGAAACCTGCTGCTGATCAATGGGCACACTCACCCGATCAGCAATGAAACCTGTCCGGCTTAGACCTTACGTCTATGCCGATAAAACCTATGAAATCCTTTGCACCGATATAAACCCAATATCGATGATGAAACCAACTGTTGATCGATTGGCACACTGCCTAATCAACGATGAAACCTATCCAGGCCAGACCTTTCGTCTACCCTGATGAAATCTATGAAATCCTTGCATTGGTATAAACCCAATACCGATGATGAAACCTGCTGTTGATCGATGGTACACTGCCCGATCAATGATGAAACCTACCCAGTCTAGACCTTACGTCTATCCTGATGAAGCCTATGAAATCCTTGCATCGGTATAAACCCAATACCGATGATAAGAGCAGTCACTAATGGAGCAGCACATCGCCTGATCCGTGCTGAAGTCCCAATTCAAGAAATATATATACGTATATATAAATAAAAAAATGGGGTTAAAAATAGAGATACCCCGCCAGGCTTGTTCGGATATCCCGGACAAGGGCAAAAATGGCCAAAACCCAGCTGTGGACTGCAGGCAAAATCGGATACCCCGCCACGTGAAAACCCGAAAGGGCGCGTGGGCAAAAGCAAGAGGGGGCTGGCTCCGGTGAAAACCCGAAAGGGCACTTGGGTCAGTAATGTGGTAATTCAAAAGTTCCATGCCAACAGGCACGCTACCTTTACCTCCCTTTCACTGATGAAACCTCCCGTCGGTCAGTCGGCTTCATTCCCCACCGATGATAAAACCCTTCCGGGATAGACCTTACGTTTACCCTGATAAAATTCACATACCCTCTTTCAAACGTCCCACTGACAACGAAACCCATCACCATTCTGATGAAGCCTGTCCAGCTCAGACCTCACGTCTGTCCTGATGAAGCCTACGCATTTCTTGGCAAGCCTCACCTGCGATAAAACCTGCTGGAATAGACCTTACGTCTATCCTGACGAGACCTACGCCTCTACCGACGTCCCACTGTTGATCGACCGGCACCTTGCCCGATCAATGATGAAATCCTGCAGTTTAGACCTTTCGTCTATTCTGATGAAACTTATAAACCCCTTTGCATCGATATAAACCCAATATCGATGATGAAACCAACTGTTGATCGATTGGCACCCTGCCCGATCAATGATGAAACCCTAGCCAGTTTAGACCTTTCGTCTATGCTGATGAAACTCTTCTTTGCGTCGATATAAACCCAATATCGATGATGAAACCAGTTGTTGATCGACCGGCACCTTGCCCGATCAATGATGAAATCCTGCAGTTTAGACCTTTCGTCTATTCTGATGAAACTTATAAACCCCTTTGCATCGATATAAACCCAATATCGATGATGAAACCAACTGTTGATCGATTGGCACCCTGCCCGATCAATGATGAAACCCTAGCCGGTTTAGACCTTTCGTCTATGCTGATGAAACTCTTCTTTGCATCGATATAAACCCAATATCGATGATGAAACCAACTGTTGATCGATTGGCACCCTGCCCGATCAATGATGAAACCCTAGCCAGTTTAGACCTTTCGTCTATGCTGATGAAACTCTTCTTTGCGTCGATATAAACCCAATATCGATGATGAAACCAACTGTTGATCGATTGGCACCTTGCCCGATCAATGATGAAACCCTATCCAGTTTAGACCTTACGTCTATTCTGATAAAACATATGAAATCCCCCTTGCATCGATATAAGCTCAATATCGATGATGAAGTCAACCGTTGGCTGATCGGTACATCGCCCGGCCAATGATACAATCTGTCCAGTTCGGACTTTATGGCCGTTCTGATGAAAACCCCATACCCTTTTTCAATGTCCCACCTACTATAACCTCTACCCGGTCTAGACCTTTCGTCTATTCCGATGAAGCCTCTTCTCTCACATTTCTGCAAATTGTCTCCCTCGCAGCACATATTGCCAAGAGGGACGATTGCTGCTACCAACAGAATCCGGTTTAAGCACCTCCCCGGATGCCGTCACGCAGTGGAGCGAGTTCCCCATCCTTTCTCTGAGGGGGTGGACGCTCTCCTGCCAAGTACGGGCCATTCGCATGAGGAATTGCTAAAACCGCTACCCCACTTCTCAAAGTGATAAAACAACATGCAGAAGAAAATGGATACGCGTGAAGCCAAAGATTTCTTTTCATTAATAAGTGAGTACATAAAGAGCCCCGAGGGGACGTTGTATCGTAAAAGAGTACAAAAGGAAAAGAAAGAGAAGATGGTTCATGGCTGCCTGAAGATATCCTCGAAAGCCAGAAGACCCACATAAGGGGCGGCTCCCAGTTCATGAAGACGAGCCTCCTCCTCCTGCAGTCGAACGGACTCGTCTTGAAAGGACGCCACCTGCCCCTCTAATAGAGCTGCTTCTTCCTCGAGCTGCGGTCGAGAAGTTGTTAGCTGCGGCAGCTCAGCTCGGAGATCGGACAGTTCAGCTTCCAGGGTAGTTATCCGGTCGCGCACAAACTGCTCCCGCTCCGCCAAAGACTGCATTTGGCACTGTCGCTCCTGAAGAATAGAGTTCATCTTCGCCAGCTCGGATTTGCATTCCATTCTTTGCAACTTCAAAGCCGCCAGTTTGTCAGACATGATATGTGTCAAGAAATCCCGGCGATGAACAAATTTTAACAATAAAAGAACCCGCTGGGCCCATATTTCTGTGGGACATCCCATCGCCTGCAAGCCGGCGGTGAAGCGCTCAGCTATCTCCTTCAACTGTGGATAGGTTAGTCCGGGCTGGGACTCCACTAGCTGGCGCAGCATGCCCAGATGTTGCCAGACAAAACTCTCAGGTGAAGTAAAGCCAGGCAAAGGAAGAGGAGCTACTTCGAAGGTCACTTCGCTATCAATATCTGCCCACAGTGCGACATCCGGCTGAGAGGATGAAGACGGCAAATCTGCTGGAAGAACTGGCCGGTCCCTCTCCGTGCCCTCTGGCTGAACTAAAGATTCCCCCTCCACCGCTGTCTCGGGTGCTATGGCTTGAACATTCGCGGAGAGAGGACCAATGAATGATGGAGCTATCTCTTCATGAGTCTCCTGAATAAAGGCTTCGTCTCCAGCTACTCTTCCTGATAATGGGGGCGAAGGGTCCCTAGTCTGTAAAGGCAGAAATCCAGTCTCTATAGCCACTGTGGCAGGGACTGCTGACTCAGGCGTGATTGACATTATGGCAGCCGGTATAAAAGTGGAGCTTCTGGCTGGGTCTATTTCGGCTCTGAACTCTGAGGCCTTAACAAGGAGGATCTCTCCTGATGATCCTAAGTCCAACGATGCTAAATCTGTCGAAGACTGTATCCGCGCTGGCACAGGGCGAATGATCTCAGGAATTCCCGTGTAAGTTAAAGGCTGAAAAGGGACAATAGCCCAGTTTATAGAAGAAATGTCCGTGATAGCCGCAGTTATGTCTGAGCTAGCAATGGCAATGCCCTGAGACCAAAACAAAGCAACTTCAACGCTAGAAAAAAAAAGGAAGAAAGAGGGGGGGGGGCAGATGAAGCAACAAACATGAAAAGGAACCCACCCCTGAAGCAGGGTCCACATCCTCGAAGTGGGGTGAAAGAGAAGGAAGCTCCGTAGTCGGAATGACAAATGGTGGAGTTATGTCAATCTCGGTATCGAGCCCGGCAAACTCCTCTTGCAACTCCTCCTCAGGAGATAGCACCACCAGCTTAGCAGGCTGAAAAGACAGAGCACCTTTTGCAAATACAAGTGGGGCCTCTGATTCAGAAGCATCCCCCTCACTGTCCTTGAAGGTCACTTCCTCCTCATCAGAGGCGGTCTTAGAACTGCCTGAGGATATTTCCACACTAGCTATACGCTGTGGGGCCACCTCTAAAACATGTCGAGATGCAGACCGAGTAATTATGCGCCTGGCCGGAACAGTACGCTGCTTCGACTGAGCCTTGTAACCCTCCTGTGGTTGAAGCAATTCTTCTGTCACCATAGCCTCAGTCTGTTCCTCGCCTGCCACTGATGCAAAAAGAGACCTCTGACAAATGTAGCAAAGAAAACAAATACAGGTATGAAACAGATGAGAAGATACACTTACCCCCCGCCTCACTAGCCGGCGTAGGAGAAGGCAATCTGGTCTCCACCACAGAAGGTGCTATGACTGTCTCTTGGGCTGTGCAAAAAGAATGGGTCAGATTCAAGGACTTCTTTGAGATCCTGCAGAAGACAGTGAAGAATGCAAATGCAAGCTTTTGATGTTACCCTGAACCGGTGTCTGAGCAGCCTCCCTTTGCAGCTCAAACTCATCGAATGATGGAATGACGGGGAGAGGGGTCCCAGTGTCCATCGCCACCGAAGTCGACTGCTGAATATGGGCCTTTTTGGCCTTCCTGGCCTTCCCAACTGCAGTCTTGACTGCGGAAGCCTTCCTCTTCTTACCAGGAGGCAGGGGAGTAGTGGTCGGTGCTGCAGCAGGGACTTCAAAATAAGTAGGCTTCTCGGCCTGCGCAATAATCTTTCTATAGAGCCCCTGCCGCTTTATATCAGGCCGGTCTGTTGAAAGTGGCAGAAGGGTGATGGGATCAGTGGGTGCGAAATTCAGATGCTAAGCAGAAAACACTGCAATCAGAAAAGAAGAAATCTTACCTGCCGGGCCGTCATAGAATACAGAAAGTGGCCAGTACAGATAAGCTACCTCCTTGGAGCGGGAAGCAGCCTCCTTGATGAGCCAGCACACATCACCAAATATCTGGCACTTCTCTACTAAAGCAGCCAGATCATTATGGCCGCGAAAGTCAAGGCATCGAAATAAGTCAAGATGGTCCATGCCCCAACCATCGACATAATGAAATGATATAAACAGTGGCTTGTTCAATATGCCAGCTATCGGGCTTTCTGCAGATAATCCATGCAAATTTAGCAGAATGAACAGCCAGGACGTTTGCCTGTAGTACGTCTGAGTTCTATCTTCTCGACGTACAAACGTCCTATATGGATGAAATTTATCAATTGGACCCCTCCAAGGAGCTACTGTCGGGAGCGGCTCTTCGACAGGAAATGGGTATTGCTGCACCTCCAAGCGAGCGCCCCCTACATGGCTCAGATGTTCCAAACTCTGCATAAAAGTGTCCTCGTTGATAGCAGCGAAGACAGGAGCAAGCGGCTCGGAACTCTTTTCCTTCAAGGCCCGCCGCTGATTCAGATAATTCTCCGCCTCCCTCAGGTGTTGTGAGTAAAGTTTTTTCAAGTGGGCCTCAGAAATATCAAACACTGGCCCAGGCTGCTGTTTCAGGAAGGAGCGCTCTGCCACATCCCAGAAGGCACCCCTACCGTCCCTATAAAAGCCGGTCCGGATATTCCACCATTTGATATATTCTGGTGTTACCCGGGGAACACGGTTAGAAACAGTGGGCACCCTGAAAACTACATCATCCTGGCGATGATAGAAATCCCACCACAACCGGCCCTCGCCAACAATGATGGACCCGTGCTTGGCCCGGCTATGCAGGGGAAACTGGGCAACTGAGGTAGGAATATGCTGGTCGTAGCCGAAGTTTCGCCCAAATCAGAACGGATAGTATGGCTCCAACAGAAGCAGGCCACCCTTCCTGTAGACCAAAACACTGGGCCGAATTGCCATGGCCCATCTCACCAGCTCTGGTTCCAGGATTGGCCAGGCAGTGTTGACTCCTGAGACAGGATGGATATATGTCTCTGTCTCTTCCAGCTTGCACTCTCTCTGAGGATCAATCAAAGGAGCTGAACCTGCCGCCAAGCTCCAGAAATGTATGCTGCCAGGGGCGTCCACTGGTACTTTTATCAGTCGGCCCCTTATTTTAAACAGCTGATCATAAAAGGGACCAGGCTCAGCGCTGGCAAATTCAACCATCCTGGGTAACACTGTATCCGCCTGCAAGGTTCTCGGAGCTAATTCAGGGAATATACTGCAGACCCAGGCGTTGAAGAAATGAAAAGGACCCACGGTCCTCAAAGAACGGGGAGTCCGATGCTTGTACAGGTCCCCCAGAGATTTATATATCAAACACAGGGCCACTGGGCAGAGCGACAGCTTCATCCCCCATGCCATCTGACAAGCTGGATATATGGCCTCTGGCCGAATAACTGTCTCGTCCCCTTGTGGGAGAGCGAAAGTGCACAGCCAAAATGTGAAATAAGCCGCACAGTGTGTGATGGGGTCTACGCCTGCTGGGTTGGGACCACCGCTGCCTGCACGGCGCAATGAGGATGGCAGCGCCGACTTATAGCGAGGGGCCCTTATCTGCTTGCTAGCAGCCGGACCCATGGAAGGAAAGTCTGCATACTTCAGGGGACCGTCAAAGAAATACTGGATCCACTGCCCTATCCGGACCCTCAGTTTGCTGCCCTTCTCTCGGGGTTGATAGCCTTTAGAGGACCCTCTGCTATACGCCAGACAGATGGAGCGGTATAGCTTCATCAGATATCGATATGAGAAGCCAATGGAATACTTGCCCTCGCCATCAGAGCTATCCTTCTCGGAATCTGACAAGCAAACTTCCTCATACGGCTCGCCATCAATGGGCAGGCCGGAGAGCTGTGATAAACTCCAGAGGTCCAGGGATGTCTCCCCCTCTGCTGTATAGAAAGTGTTGAATAAAGGGCAGAACACTTCAAACATTCCACAGCACAACCCTCGGGATATGGGATACCGGAATCTAGAAGCGAAGACGCTGTGATACACCCCGGCTCTGATCAGCAGAGGGGCATATTCCTTCAGAACAAACTCAGTAAACTCCACTGATCCTACTCGGAATAAGTGCGCGTCAGTGAGTTTGGTATCCCCAAACCAACCAGCGGCCAGATGGTACTTGAACTGAACGGCCGAACAATTCAGCACGAAGGGCTCTTCGCGATATCCCCACTTTAATGGTGCCAACAACATACCATAGCCGGGCTTCTCCCTATGAACTCGGCCGCTGGCATTATCCCACCGGGCAGGTGTGAATTCCGGGGCCCGGACCAGCATCTTCTTCTCTGGTTCCAGCTCCGATATGCCAAGGACTGCATCCCAGTCGCGCTTTTCCCCAGGAAGATAGATGGCCTTGCTGCGATACACTGAGCCTTTCAGGCTATCTCGCTCAGTAAGGATGGCAGCTTCAACCACGCGAGCTATCCGACAATCTCGCATGCCACCCACTGTGAAAGTCCGGATGAACGGCATTAAATGTCTGTCCTTCGGGAGGTCTGGCCGATAGCTATCATCCCGCCTGAAGCATGTCTCGGTCACCGTGGAGTATACCCGGGCCGTCGACACGGTGTCAGTTTCAGAGTCAGATGACTCGTCAACTGAAGCTATCCTATCATATCCGAAATCCAGGCTGTGCACATTCATCCAATTTACTGTGGCCCGAGATATGTCTGGCTGGGCCGATGAGCTAGCACCAACAGCTCCGGAAGATGCAACATCAGAACTGGAAGCCATTGCAGTGCCTGCAGTCGGAGAAAAAGTGTGAATTAAAAGCCAGTCTTATAAAGATTGTAACATGAGATTCTAGGAAAATTTCGGCAGCACCTCCCCTTATTCGGGGTCTGCCCAAGAAGAATAGGGAATCACCAACCAAGAGGGGGTGAACCCGAAAGAAAAAGGGATTAAATCCCAAGTAACGTCCTACCAGGGCGAAATCCAACTAAACGGGAAGAAAAACGAGAGCGGCCGAGAGGAGAAGAAGCTCCCGCCGATGAAAGAAAACGGAAGAAGGAGAAAGAAATGAAGAAAGAGAAAGAAGATGAAGAAATGAGAAGAAGACCCTCTCGGGGGGGTTAAATAGGAGAAAGGGCGTAGAGGCTTCTCGGCGCGAAACAATGCGCGCCGAGAACCCCCCACGTCGAGAACCCCAGGCGGCCAAAGGGCGCGCCGAGAGTCCCCATGCCGAGAACCCCAGGCGGCCAAAGGGCGCGCCGAGATCTCCCCCATGCCGAGAACCCAGGCCGAGAGACCCCCCCTTCGGCCAAAGGCGCGCCGAGAGCACCCAGGCCGAGAGCCCTCCTTCGGCCGCGCCGAGAGGCCCCTCACGCCGAGAAGCCTCGCGCCGGAAGATCTTGCATGCCGAGAAGCCTTGCGCCGAGAGGGTCATGCCGAGAAGCCTATGGCCCTGTGCCGAGAAGCTCCGAATTGCTGAAAATAAAGAAAATATGAAGAATGAAAATATGAAAAGGGAAGATAAGTGTGCAAAATACTGTTGCATCAAGATGATCAGGTCTGAGAACCAGATTGAAGACAAATTGAGGAAGATACCCTCGAATGACGAAGACACCTGCAAGCCCCGTGCCGCTTATTCTGCGCTTACGCCGCCCGCAGGTGGGGGGCATTTGTTGACGCCTTGAAAATGAACAAGGGTGAAAGCACAGTTGAAAAGAGGATCAGACCAACAGTGAAAGGCCAATGATGAAGTCCGCCAACCTTTTACCCGGCTGAAGCCTTTATCGGCCAAACCGATACCCGGTGCCGATATTATTCAGACGACAACACTGATAAAGCAGCAGTCACTCGACTGATGGGACCTCCCAGCACACTTTTACTAAGAGCTATGTTACTGTTACATCCAAGAGCCCACAGATGACATGTCAGCATAGGCCAGATGTCGGCTTATTGACAGATGTGATAAAAGATAAGGATGAAGCCGGTGCCGGCAGATGAAGATTGTAAAGGCTTTTGCAAAGTCAAAACACAAGAAGAATCATCTCCACATATTATACACCCGGCTGAAGTCCTTCCAGACTAAAGCTGATGTCCGAGCTCGTCACCATTCAGGTGACGATATCGATAAGATAATACCCGGTTTTGTCACCATTCAGATGGCAATACTGATGAAACCCCTGTCTACGGACTGATGAAACCCCTGTCTGCAGACTGATGAAAATCTATGAAATAGAAGCTATGTCACCACTAGATGGCCTTCCTCGGTTCTGGAAGATATACTGGAAGAACTAAGAGAGGTCGAAGTGCATATGAAGTTTAAAAGCCCTGAATGGGCCTGCCGAATGAGCTCTAGAGAATGGCGCCGAGAGACCCTCACCAAGGCCCAAAAGCCCATATGAGGGGGGGGGGGGGGGCGCCGGGAAGCCATGCCCTTTGGCGCCGGGAGGCCTCCCCGATTGAAAGAGGCGCGCCGGGAAGCTGCCTTCTTCACGCCGTGATGAAGCCTGCCGAGAGGGGGTGAACGGGTATAAAATCCCCTCCCTTCGAACAAGGAAAAAAGGGCAGAGGGGAGACACACAAGAAAACACAGAACAAAAGAGCAAAAAGAGAGAAGAGAAAAAGAAAAGGAGAGCTCCAGAAGGAGAGACTCAATGAAGCGAAGGAATATCTGAGAAGAGACGAAGGAGCATAAGCTCAAGGTGGGCAGCCGGGGAGGGAGAGGAGTCAATGCTCCGCCCTCCCCCCCCCCTTTTCATCTTCTTTGTTTCTGTTTTCTTCTTTATGTAACCATGCGAGTCTTATCTCGATTCATCGGTGATAACCGGGATATCCCGGCCGCCATTCATCTCCCTTTCCTCCATTCCCTCTATGTGGCTGGGGTGAGTCCCGGAATGATGTGATTGTATGAAATGCTCCAGTGGCCCGTTTGGGCGCTAGGCGATTGAAGTATTTGCCCGCTATCTCTCCGTCTGCTGCTATGCTTTTCCTTTATATGTTTTCATTTTAAGTCCAACTGAAGTGCGTCCGATTCCCCGGTGGGTCTTCGGGCTCAATTGTCTGCAGTAGAATAAATGTCGTTCTAAATGAGCCGATGTCCCTCTCCGATTCATCATCGTTTGCATAAAGTTTCCCAGGCTTGCCCTAGGGCCAGAGACAGACCATCTCTTGGCTTCTGGGACAGTCTGCTACCGATATTGGCAGTAACTCCGAGGGTTTGCTCGAGATCCTCTTCTCACAGGAGTAAGTAAGCTGCTTCAATAAATTAATACCGATGGTTTCTAATCCGGCTCCAGTCCGAACAATTACATCAGGGTCGCCCCTGGGGTCAGAGATGGCCATCTCTTGGCTCCCAGGCGACCAAAGATGCCAGCAAATGAGCCCCTGAGGGTCAATAATAATATGACGATTCAGAACCCCATCCTGCAGTGATTCCTTCGATTCCCCTTTGAACCCAGCCCATCTTTGGCAAATCAAACCCATATCTATGTAATCTCTCGCTTACACTCTAAATCCAGCCTCAATCCGAGCCAGAAATCTCATAAAATCCCCAAACAGAGCATCGTTTCAGCTCTGTAAACCATGAAATCCTGTAGCAATTCCATCCTCTCGGCGTGCAAAATTCCCTGCCGAGAACTACGCTGCCGAGAAACCTCCCTCTTCAGCAAACCGATAAAAATCTCTCCAGGCCACTTCCACGTGAACCCCCCAGCTCTTGGCTTCCCGGCACCACCTTCCCGGCGCGGTAATGGGCGCGCCGTGAAGCCCCTGGCTGAGACCTTCCCCCCTTGCCTTTGGCCTCTCGGCGCCAGCCTTCCGGCACGGTGAGGAGCGCGCCGAGAGGCTCCACGCCGGGAGCCTCCCTTCTTCCTTCTTTTGCATTTAAACCTATGCCGAGAGCACCCCCTCTGGTCAATTTAAACCCATGCCGAGAGCACCCCCTCTGGTCAATTTAAACCCGTGCCGAGAGCCCTCCTTGGCCAACCCGTAAACCCATGCCGAGAACCCCTTGGCCAACCTATAATCTCACGCCGAGAGCCATCTTCTTGCCAATGAAAACCATGCTGAGAGCCTCTCCTTCGTCCACTCCTTTGGCCTCTTGGTCCATTTATTCTGGGGCGTTCGTGAGTCGTCATATGCACCCCAGGGGATAAATTAACTGGGGATTGACCTCCCCTACATTCTAAGGTCCCTAACAGGATTCACATGCCACCCCGTGGGTCTGACGAACCCTGTCTCTGCATGAGTTTCGTCAGTCTCCGAGAAGGGGAATAGTGACCGATGCCAGAGACATGGATAGTCTCTTCGAGCCTTAGTGCTCACTCATTTTCCGGCTTTCATCCCGGCACTCCGTGGATGTCAGCCTATACCATTCTCTGGCAAATGCTCGGTCCAGGGGAGGTGCTGCTGAAATTCTCTCATGAAGATGAAAGTCGACATCAGGTTGTCCCCCGGGCTCTGCATGATAATGGTGACAGGGTTTCCCTCGACCCTAGTCTTCCTAAATCCCTCTTCTATCCTGATGCTCCTGTAAAGCCCAAATCTAATCCAGCTCAGATTTGATGAACTGATCTACTTTGACTTCACAGAACCTATCTGGCTTGTCCTGCATCGCCAAGAAACCCAAAGCAGAGCCTCCAGAACCCCTTTCGGGTCCTCACGGCACTAGAACACCAACACTCTCTCGACGCCATGGCTCCCGGCGCGGCCCTGGGCGCGCCGGGAACCCTTACGCCGAGAAAACCCCCCCTGGCCCTCTTGTCAGCGCGCCGAGAGCTCCTCCTCCTCTTCAGCTGTGCCGAGATCCTCTTCCTCCTCCCTTCAACCAGGCCGAGAATACTCCTGGCCATCTCCCCTTCGCGCCGAGAAGCTCTCCAGTTGGCACGTCGGGAACCCCGGCCATTTTGCCTTCGTGCCGGGAACCTATGTACACTTGAACTGCATTGATGAGTAACCCCTTTAGCTCGGGAGGACTCTGCCATTGCATGAGTTCCGCCGGCTTCTATAGGGAATATCAAACATTGCCCCATGGCATATATATATACATATGGGTAGGGAGGTCTGGCCTCTCTCTTTCTCCCGGCTTTCATCCCGGCACTCCGTGGGTGATAGCCTATTTCTCCCTGGGCATAATCCAGATTAAGGAGAAATGCTGTCGAAATACCGATCGATGCTTTAAACCCCATCATGGTCACGGCTCAGTCTATCTGTGACTGAGATCCTCCTTCCCCCCTAAGCCCGGTCTTTGAATCGCTGACCTAACGATATCATCTGTTTCTATGGTTGATGTTGTTATCTTGCCCGCCTTCCTGGCTTCGGTATGAAGTTCCATTTGCGCACATGAATATATGTTTGCCTCTCGAGGCCTCCTACCTTTAGCGTTTAATCAAGGGTTGTCCTCCTTAGGGGGGATGTAATTAACGTCATAGCCTTTATGCTATGGCGGACTTTCGATCCCGACTCGGACTTCACAATCGACTGATCAAGTCAGATCGAGCGCACAATGAAATCGTCACTTCGGTGACTGGCACGCCAATAAATCAATGAACCAAGAAAATAAAATAAAACATAAGGATTAAAATAATAAAGAGAAAAAATGGGTCAAACAGGGGTCGCCTAAGGCGAATTCGTCAATGCTGGGATTGCATCAACGCAAGGATTTTAGTTTTCTTCCGACCCAGACGAAAGGTCTAAATCGGAGCTTTCGGCGAGGGTGCCAAGTAAGGTGGATTCGTCAATGCTGGGATTGCATTAACGCAAGGATTTTAGTTTTCTTCCGACCCAGACGAAAGGTCTAAATCGGAGCTTTCGGCGAGGGTGCCGAATAAAGTGGATTCGTCAATGCTGGGATTACATTAACGCAAGGATTTTAGTTTTCTTCCGACCCAGACGAAAGGTCTAAATCGGAGCTTTCGGCGGGGGTACCGCATAGAGTGGATTCGTCAATGCTGGGATTGCATCAACGCAAGGATTTCAGTTTTCTTCCAACCCAGACGAAAGGTCTAAATTGGAGCTTTCGGCGAGGGTGCCGCATAAAGTGGATTCGTCAATGCTGGGATTGCATCAACGCAAGGATTTCAGTTTTCTTCCAACCCAGACGAAAGGTCTAAATTGGAGCTTTCGGCGAGGGTGCCGCATAAAGTGGATTCGTCAATGCTGGGATTGCATCAACGCAAGGATTTTAGTTTTCTTCCGACCCAGACGAAAGGTCTAAATCGGAGCTTTCGGCGAGGGTGCCGCATAAGGTGGATTCGTCAATGCTGAGATTGCATTAACGTAAAGATTTTAGTTTTCTTCCGACCCAGACGAAAGGTCTAAATCGGAGCTTTCGGCGAGGATGCCGAGTAAGGTGAATTCGTCAATGCTGGGATTGCATTAACGCAAGGATTTTAGTTTTCTTCCGACCCAGACGAAAGGTCTAAACCGGAGCTTTCGGCGAGGGTGCCGAGTAAGGAACACTAAGGAACAACTTCTTTCTTATTCTTTTTCTTTTTCTTCTTCTTTTTTTTCCTTTTTTTTTCTTCTCTTTCTTTTTTCTCTTTTTTCTTTTTCTCTCTTTTTTCTTTTTTTTTTTGATGATCACGGTGGGACCGGATCACAAAGGTATGATCGTCGACATTGGGTTCATATCAACGCAATGGAACCAGGTTTAACCGGCTTAGGCGGAAGGTCTAAGCCATGTTACTCGGTTGAGGCCTCGGAGGGCCACGGGTGCCGAGTTGAGTTTTCGGGTGCTTTATGTAAAAAGCTCCATGACGGAATCCCCTTCATTGTGGGGTATTGGTTTCAGTTGATCATCGAGCTGGGGAAGCGGCGCATGGTATAGTTTCAAGTGTTTCCCATTGAGTGGTGGGAATTGAATTTCCCCCCGGTGGTTGACGATGACATAAGCACCGCCTTCATAGACTTTCTGGACCACATAAGGTCCTGTCCAGTTTTCATTCAGTTTGCCTTTGGGGTTGGCCGCCATGACTTCTCTTCGCTTGACCATGACTAGGTCTCCCTTCTTGAATTCACGTTCTTTGACGAGTTTGTCAAAGGCGCGGGTCATACGGGCCTGGTAGACTTGTATGTTCTGCTGGGCTCTGAGCCGTCGTCCTTCTAGATCGGAGAGCTCCTCCAGTCTTCTTTCTATATTGGCTTGGCCATCTTTGACTAATTCGTGCTGGATCGCCACCCGTAGTGAGGGTATCTCCAGCTCTATCGGGACGACCGCTTCTGAGCCGTACACCAAGAGAATGGTGAGTAACCCGTGGGGGTCTTGTACACGGTGCGGTACGCCCATAGTGCTTCATACATCCTGTCTTCCAATCCTTCTTGCTAGAGCTGACCGTCTTGGCAAGAAGTGTGCATAGTGTCTTGTTGAAGGCTTCCGCTAACCCGTTTGCCTGCGGATTATACGGAGTGGATGTCCTCCAATCAATCTTGAATTTGTCGGCCAATCTGTAGACCTTTTGGTTTCGGAAGTGGCTTCCGTTGTCGGAGACAATTTGATCGGGCACGCCGAATCGGAATATGATATTTCGACGGACGAATCTGGCTACGATTTCTCCCGTCACTTCTCTTAGAGCCACAGCTTCCGCCCAGCGAGAGAAGTAATCTGTTGCTGCTAGAATGTATTTGCATCCCGCTGAAGACGCGGGGAGCGGGCCCACAACATCAGTACCCCATTGAGCAAAAGGCCAACTGGGCACCGTTGGGTGCAAATGAGCTGGAGGTCTTCTTGGGATCGCAGCATGCTGCTGGCATTTATGACATGACTTGGCATACTTGCAGCAGTCATCGAACATAGTCGGCCAGTAATATCCCAGCTTCTTGACTTCAATCTTCATTTTCGGCCCAGCTTGATGAGCACCGGCCGACCCGGCGTGAACTTCCTTCATAACCATCCAAGCCTCCTCCATGGATATACATCGGAGGAGCACCTTTCTTCCGGCATCAGCCATGGTTCGGAACAGAGTTCCATTTCTGACTTCATAAGAATCTTTTGTTCTGATCAATCTGATCCTTTCTTCCCTCTGCTTGGGTAGTTCTTGGTGTTCAAACCATTTCATTAGGGGTTCCCTCCAATCATGAGAGTTAGTTGTTTCTACTATCGCAGCTTCATATTCTTCTTCGTCACCTGGCTCCTCTATCATGCTGGGGACCTGGCGCCTGTTTATGACTGTTATGTTGAGGGATTCGCCTGGCAAGGCCGCCAGTGAGCTTGCTAACTTTGCTAGTGCATCAGCCTGGGCATTCTGGCTTCGGACGACATGGCCTACTTCAATGAAGTAGAACCGCCCCATGAGCTTCTTCGCCTTGGCGCAATACGGAAGTAACCCGGGCTTCCGACGTCGAACTCTCCTTGTATCTGCTTGACAATCAGCATAGAATCACCAAACACCTGCAGCATTCGGATCTCCATGTGGAGGGCTATCTGAAGACCGATAATCAAGGCCTCATATTCTGCTTCATTGTTCGTGCACGGTTTGTTGATCGAACACGATGTATGCAACACTTCTCCTTCTGGGGATTTGAGGACGATGCCTGCTCCAGCCCTTATCCTCGCATGCCCTGATTGAGATGTTTCAGTTCTGGATGCTCCGTCGAAGTATAACTGCCATATGGCTTGACGGACTTGGTCCACTTCCAGTGTTTCATCTCCGGAAGTTCCGTGACAAGCGGGGAATTCTCAGGCACAGGGTGTGCTGCAAAGAAATCTGCTATCGCCTGGCCTTTAATAGCCTTTTGCGGCACATATGTAATATCAAATTCCATCAAAATGACGGCCCACTTCCCCAGTCGCCCTTTCAGTGCTGGCTGGGACAAGAGATGTTTGGCTGGATCGGCCCTTGATATCAGCTGTATTTCATGTGAGAGCATGTAATGCCTCATTTTCTTGGCCGTAAAGACCAAGGCAAGACAAACTTTCTCGATCGGGGTATACTTTGCTTCTGCCCCGACCAGTCTTCGACTGTGGTAATAAAGTGCCTGCTCCTTTCCCTTGTCGTTGTTTTGAGCCAACATTGCCCCGAGTGAACATTCGGTGGCGGCTATGTAGAGAATTAGCGGCCGCCCTTTGACAGGTGCCCCCAGCACTGGTGGGGTCTTCAAGTATTCCTTAGCTTATCAAAAGCCTTCTGGCATTCTTGATTCCAGTCGAATGGCACATCTTTCATCATCAGCTTATGAAATGGTTGACATCACCCGGACATGTTGAAGATGAACCTGCGGATATAGGCCAATCGGCCCTGCAGTGATCGCAGTTCCGTCAGGTTCTTCGGAGGTGGCAGCTCCTGAATGGCCTTTATCTTGGAGGGGTCTATTTCAATCCCCCTATATCGGACAATGAAGCCCAGAAACTTCCCACTGGAAACGCCGAAGGCGCACTTCAGCGGGTTCATCTTCAACTCGTATTGTCGGAGCCTTTGAAATATAACCCTCAGGTCACTCAGGTGATCTTCTTTCTTTTGGGTCTTGACAACCAAGTCGTCGATGTAGCATTCGACCTTGTCATAGAGCAATTCATCAAATATCTTGGTCATCGCCCTTTGATAAGTGGCGCCAGCATTCTTGAGGCCAAAAGGCATCCTTTTATAGTGGAATATCCCCTTGGGTGATCGGAAAGCCGTATGAATTCTATCATGCTCGGCTATCCATATCTGGTTGTATCCGGACGACCCGTCCATGAAAGATAAGGCTTCATGGCCAGTGGTGGCATCGATCATGACTTCAGTGATGGGCACCGGGAAATCATCTTTCGGACAAGCCTTGTTCAGGTCTCGGAAGTCCACACATATCCGGATCTGGCCGTTCTTCTTCTTGACGGGCACAATATTGGCCAGCCAGGTGGTATACTGGTTTTCTGCTACGAAGTCGACGTCTATGAGCTTGTCGACTTCCTTGCAAACTTGGCTGATCAGTTCTGGCCTCATTCGCCGGGGTGACTGCTTCACTGGTTCAGCCTTGGGGTCAATGGCCAACATATGCTGGGTAATCGCCGGGTTGAGGCCCGGCATTTCTTTGTAGTTCCAAGCAAAACAGTCTCGGAACTCTTGTAGGAGCTTGATGTATCGCTCTCTTTCTTCTGGGAGAAGGAGGGCGCTGAGGAATGTTGGTCTGGGGTCATCTTTTGTACCCAGATCCACTTCGATCAGCTCATCAACAGTGGCTTGGCCACCATCTTCTATCTCCGGGGGAGCCGGTTGCAAGTCGATGAAGCCTTCATCGTCTTCTTCAGCCTCGAGGGCATCATAGATGTCTTCTTGTACCACCCCGCTCAGTGGCAGGGCTTCGTCATCATCTTTCAGAGGGGTTGAAAGGGGTGCTTCACTGGCTTCCGGACATCTTCCATCGGCGGGGCTTGCGACCTCCGTGAGCAAAGAGATCATGTGGACCCCGCTTCTATAAACGACCACGTCATGCGGACGCGATGGGTACACTTCATATTTTCCCAGCCTTAGTTCGCCCTTCTGATTAGGCCTTGAGCGATATTTTTGAATACATAACAATTTTCAATAGGATGTCCCAGCACCCGATGATAAGGACAGAATTCGGGGTCGTCGCTTCATTCGACATCCTCTGGCCTGTTGGATTCTGGCAAGGTAATCTTGCCATAACGACAAGCCCATTCAAAAATCCTCTGAGTTTTGTGTCTTGGGAAGGAATAAGGCCTCCTCATTTTCTCTCGCAATGAGGCCGGTTGATTGGTTGAAGGATTGGCTACCTCCTTTGTCTTCTCCTTCGAATGCCCAGAAGTGCGGAAGTTGACACCTCCGGGTTTGTCTTCTTGCCTTGCCAGGGTGATGGCAGGATGGTATTTTGCCAGGAAGGCTTCAATATCAGCCGCTATCATGGCCAACTGATCAAGGGAGTGGACGTTAAGGCCGACCATCCGCTGCTGAATATCCTTCTTTAGACTTTCCCCGCAAGCCCAAGTGGCAACCTCGTGGCTTAACGGGGACATGCATCTCACATAGAGGCTTCTCCACTTTCTGATGTAGTCCAGGACGGGCTCATCATCTTCTTGCCTGTGGCTGTAGAGTTCTGCCCTGGTCACGAGGAAGTGCTCCGGGCTTGAGTGACTGTATTGCTGAGGGAGGATGTCCCTTGCTGGGTCAAACCAGTGCATACTTATTTCGGCTAGGTGCTCCTCCAGCCTTTCAATTTCCTGATGTAACCCGCCGAGCAGTGAGGGCAAGGTGGAGTCAGGCTGAGGGAAATCTGCTTCAGGACATCTTTCACCGGCCGGGCTTGTGACCTCTACGAGGAGGGAAACCACATGGACTCCCTTTTCACAGACAGCTGCTTCATGGGGTTGTGGTGGGTTCACTTCATAGTCCCCCATCTTCAATTCTCCTCTCTTGATCAGGTCCTGGGCGATATCCTTGAAGACATAGCAATCTTCTATAGGGTGGCCAAGGATTCGATGGTAGAGGCAGAATTTAGGGTCATCACTCCTTGTAGCATCCTCTGGCCTTTTGGGCTTTGGCAAGGTAACCCTGCTATAGTGGCAAGCCCATTTAAAGATCTCCCGAGTTTTATCCCTCGGGAAGGAATAAGGCTTCTCATCTTCTCCTGCAACGTGAGGACTCGTTCCGCCGGCCGGCTAGTCGAAGGACCGGCTATTTCTTTCGCCTTCCTCCTTGAGTGCATAAAAGCACTAAAGTTGGTGGTCGGGGACTGATTCTCCCATCTTTCCGTGGTGGCATAGGAGCCCCCGGGTTCATGGATGTGCCCTGCCGGAGGTGGATACCCTCGGTAAGACCGGACAGTAGTTCGATCATTTGGCCAACTGTGCCTTCAACATCTCGATCTCCTGCTGCTGCTCATAACATATTGCGAGCATAACAGGGTCACAAAGGGAGAAGTCTGGAGTGTAGCTTGGACTGCTATCTTCTGTTCCGACATCGAGTGGAGGTAGCAGCGACGCGCCACCGTGACTATCTGGGAGTGGTGCCTCGGAAGTGGATGGCACCCCCCTCTATCCCTGCTTGGAGGTGGGTTCTGGAGAACACTTCTTGATCTTGAGCTTTGTCGGCTGAAGGCATATGCTGCTCTTTGCTGTTGGTTTCTTGTGCATCTGTGTCTTCTGGGGGACCGTCGCCAACTAGAGCTGAGACGGCTATCATGTTTGCTTCATAGAATTCTTCAGCTGAGAAACCCAAACCAGGGTGCTGGGTAATCTTCAGGAGTTCCCTATCCAGGTTCGGTGGATACCACAGCTTCTTGAACATTTGATTCGACTTTCGACATGAAAGAAGGGCAGCTGTTGCCCTCTAGCCATTTTCACCACTCTGCCGGATATATCCGGAAGTCCCATGAGTGGGCCGACCGGGTCATAGATTTCTTCGGGGAATTTACAATCATCATCCCCTTTCACTGGATGTTCATCAGCCACATAGAACATCGTAGGTGGGCCCTCTGGGTTGGGCACCTCCCAGATCTTCAAGAATTCTACTGTTTGACAGTCTAAGTCTGTGGGGGGCTTCGTGATCCCTGGAGGGACCTTCACATACCCGGGCAAATCCTCGAGCTTCGGAACTCCTATGTCGAGGTAAATATTGGAGGGGATGGCTCGAACCACACCTTCAACTTTAGAAATGTGTGACACTTCCTGCGGTGCCACATAGTCGGGCGGTGGTGGAGGGAACCAGTCGTCGTCCTCTGCTATCTCCTTCCCTTTGCTTTGAGTCGGCTGGGGATTCTGCTTCGGCTCCTCCATGTAAAGTGCAACATCGAGTAGGTGGCATTCAAACACCTCAAAGGGGTGTAAGTCTGCGAATATTCTTTCTTCTTTTCCATTCCGGAAGTACTTAATGCACTGGTGCAGGGTTGAAGACACTACCCGATTCTGATGCAGCCACGGTCGGCCGAGCAATGCTTTATATGTGGTATCGGAGTTGATGACGTGGAACTGCACTTTGGTGGTGAAGTCTCCTAGTGACAGCTCGAACTCTGCCACACCCATGGGAACTTCAGACTTCTGGTTGAACCCAGTTATCTTCATATCCCTGACCTTGATCAGGTGCACATTGAAGTAATGTTTCTGGTAAACCTGGTAGGAGAGTATGTTTACTGCTACCCCTGTATCGACCAAGATCATGTTTATAGGCTGGCCGTTCAACTGCCCCCTCATGTACAAGGGTCTATTGTGGCTGACCGAAGGAAAGGGCATGTCTTCTTCGGTGAAGGTGATGGTTGTTCCCAACTGCATCTTAGCAAAACAACTTTCATAATGCGTCGGGGTTTGCAGAGCCGCAATGACAGCCTGTAAGACCCCAAATTCTTTAGAAAGTTATTTGTAATTATTTGGAATTTATTTGAAATTATTCGAAATTAATGAGAATTATCCAAATTAATTAGATTAATTAATTAATTAATAGAATAAGTCATTTTTCTACTATTTTCTAAAAATCCCCAAAAATCACATCTTGTAGAATTAATTTTGTTTATCAACTTTGTCTTCTACAATTAAGCCTAATACAATCGTTTATTAAGCCGAATTAGCGAACTAATTCTTCCGAACTTAATATTTAATTAATTACGGAATAGTAGAAATAGAATTTTATCTAACATATAAAAATTCATAAAAATAGTAATTAAATAATAGATGTTTCGACTAACACTTTTGTCTTCTTGGAGTAAGCCTAAGTAAATCATTATCCAGGCCTAATCAGTGGATTAAGCCTGACTTATAACCCACCTAACCCAAATTCGAATTTACTATTCACCCAAACTTTGAACATCAAATTCGAGCTTGTTTCTCAACCAAATGGGGTGATTCCAGAGGCAAATGAAAGGTATACATGTAAGGAACATTTACCCTCAATCAATTTGAGGTAAACTTAGCCCCAAAACGTGCTGCCGACATAGTTTGGTCAAGTCAAGGATTTCGGCGCCGTTTCTAAACACGTAGCTTGCAGCAGCGAATACTCCCAACTCAGAAGGCTCCAGAAGCTCTATGAGCTATCAAAATGAAGCCCTACGAGTCTTCTTTCATTTGGCTGCTGTGGGGTTCGCTGAAGTTTCAGATCTGGAGAGATCTAGTTCGATTTGTGGAGGTCGGTCAGTAGGCCGTTGGCTTCCCTTCATCCTTCTTTGATCAATCGATTGAGGTAGGAATTCTCAACCAAATCTTGATCATGAGTATAGCAAATTGTTCCTCTCATCGAGCTCTTTCCATTGGTGGCAAAAGCCCCAATTTCATTAGGTATCCGTGGAGAAATCGAGCTTTGTGTGAGGTGCTGTCCAAGTGTTCTTCATCCTAGGGTTTCGAGTTTTCTCTCTCCGATTTGAGGTAGGATCTAACAACCAAACTCTAATTAACTTACATGAAGTAATCAGCATGTTATTATCTTTCATTTAACGTAGAAATCCCTAAATTCCATTGAGCATGCATCGTGAATTTTGATTTTTGTAGAAGCATGTCTAGAACATGATTCATATAGTGTTCCTTAAGTCAGAGCTTGATTACGGGCTCATTTTGAGTCATGTAACTTGATCTTCATGTAGCATATTATATATGATTGGATTCATGATCGTGTTAGCTTTCTTTTGACACCAAAATCCCCAAATTTGGTTTTGTATATCAAGATAATTCGATGATTTAGTGGAAGTATGTCCTGAACTAGGTCTCATTGTGTTTTTCATAGAATAGGTTGTGATTCTTGTGAATTCTGATGAAATTCGTGTTTCCAAATTATAGTTTTATGACCCTAATATGTCTAGCAAGATTCCTATGGCATGTTGTTTTGATTTCAACTCATTTGGACCCCATTTGGGCGAGTTCATGCGTTTTCCGGAAGCCCCGGCCGGTTCTGGGCTTGCAGGGGTCGACCCCAGGGGTCGACCCATCACCTGGCAGCCCAGGCCAGCCTGAGGGTCGACCCCAGGGGTCGACCCATGCGGCCCAGCCCGAGGGTCGACCCCAGGGGTCGACCCATCCTACTCCCAGACCCCAGTTTTTCAGGGGTCGACCCCAAGGGTCGACCCGTACACCAGAAACCTGATTTTCTTCGTTTTTTGAACCGAAGATGGATCCGAATCAGTGGGGAATCAACCCATTTAACTTAGACCCATTGAAATTATATTTTTGAACTTTTGACCTATTCATGTACCCCCCTTGAATTCAATTTGCATTGGTCCTTTCTCGCAAACATAATACAAAACACGATGTTTACTATCTCCATTACAACACTTACATTGGTTAAATAGAAACTCACTTAATTAATGATTAATGGTGTAATTAAAGCCCCTGATAATGCATTCTATTTCACCGCTGTGAGAGCTTGTTCTTTACCTTGACAACTTGTATCAGCTTCTTGGCAATTGTCTTAATGCAAATGATAATGGTTAATCATGATATCTTAACTTGGTGATTAGGATTAATATGTTGATTAGCTTGTTTGATTGCTGCTGTTTTACAGTAGCGCAGCACGATTAACTCTTGTTGTGACTTGGTTTCGATCTCCTTGATGATTATACTTACCTTGAAATTCTGGAAATGAATCTCTTTCCTACTTGAAGTTGTTATTGCTACTTAGTTTAAACCTTGGAATTCTGGCCATAAACTGTGGAAGTCTAGATTCGTGGGATCTTTGATCCAAAGAAATCAATGCCTGGCAAACAATTAAGGGCTCGGTCTAGTCCTGGGAAGAGCGCCCGAACACTACGTGTACCCCCGGGGAGGTGAATGACTAGGTGTGGCATTTGGCACCAGTACTTGACATGTGTTAAATCTAGGACTGTCCACTACTCTCTCTTCCACTACTCTCTACATTACTTTCTACTACTTTCACTTTCCACTCTTCACTGTTCTATACTCTACTTGTGGTTACTTTACTTGTTGATTACTTGGACGTGGAAATGAAATTACATACGTGCTTGACATGACTTGAATCGACTTGATATGGCCAACTTTTTATCGTTATCTCCTGTAGTAAATTCTTGTCTTACTATTCTATTCATTATATTTCTTGACCTTGCAAGATCTTTGAATTCTGTTTCGTGATATCATCGTTATCTTTTTATTGTTTTTATCATTTGTAGCATGACATTTTAAAATGTAATTAAACTGTTAATCACTTATACCTGTCTGTTATTTCCTACTGAGCGTCAGCTCATACGTTGTGTTTCCCCCTTTCCAGGCTTTCAGGTGACGCGCTTACCGATGGGGAAGGGCAGGAGTGATGTCTTGAGTGTATCAGTTCTAGTGTGTTAGTAGTGTGTTATTGTTAGTTGTGTTTGGAGAGCTTTTAGTCTCAGTCTTGTTATTGAGTTTTAGTGGTTGATTATTCCAGTTGTATTAAGTTGAACTTGAGGTATTGTATCAGTTGTGGTTTGTTAATGATCATTTAGTATTTCCATCTTGTAGCACTTGTGTATTATTTTAGATTAGTTCCCTCTCTTGCTAGCGTGTCCCTAACTGTACGTCCCGATATTTCCGCCTTGTTCGGGGCGTGACAGTTTAGTTGGTATCAGAGCCCTAGGTTTCACATTCCTAGGTTTCCTAAGTTTAAGTTTTCTTGCATTGCATCCCAATAACCGGTATATCAAAAGGTGTTGTCCGAACGTTAGGCTACGCCTATCGGGAAGGTCGCACACTTGCGCGAGTGGTCTTCGGACCGATTACCTCCGCCAGGTACCGAGTTTTTGGTCGTGTCTAGGTGCATTAGATCCCTAACCTTGTAAAAGTCTAGGACCTGACCTGGTGAGAATGGGTAGAACTTGGGTTAAGTTCGTTCTTAATCGTGCTATTATTTATCTTGATTAAACCTAAGTAATCTATTTCTCGTGTAGATGGCAGCTGATCGTGCTGAATGGAGGAACCTGCAACGTACGGTTCAAGGCCTTACTCAGGCCCTTCAGCAAGTAGCTCAGGCAGGAGCGGCACAGCATGGCACCGGTGATCTATACCGGAACTTCCGCGGAATGAATCCGCCTAGATTCGCTGGTTCGACTGACCCTGACCAAGCCGAGCACTGGCTAGATGAGATGGGGAGGATCTTTGAAGTTATGCAATGCACCAACCAGGAGCGTGTCCTTTTGTCCACATTTCAACTGGAACATGATGCACGTACTTGGTGGGATTCTATCAAGGCAACTCTCGGTGATCGGCAAGTTATGTGGGAAGAGTTCGAGGAATTCTTCAACAGCAAGTATTTTTCTGATAGAGTGCAAGAGAAGAAAGCGGCAGAGTTCGCGGCCTTGAAACAGCGAGGTTTGTCCGTGGCAGAGTATGAGGCTCAATTTGCACGGCTTTCTCGATATGCTACACATCTCATTTCCACCGAGAAGATGAAGGCGAAGCGCTTTCTCAATGGTTTGAAGCTTCATTATATCAACCAATTGGCACCGATGGAGATTTCCACTTATTCTGAGATGGTAAGGAAAGCGCAAGTTCTAGAGGATACTCTTGAGATGACGGAGAGAATCCGTGGGAAAGGCACCAAGAAAGAATTACCTACGGGTTCCGGGAGTGTCAAACCCGGGTATACCAAGAAGAGGCCTGTTAGTGGACCTGGTTCGTGGAGCGGGTCCGGATCGTGGAAGGGCAAGATGCCGAGGCATGAAGACAAGAAGCCTGGCCCTATTGTTCCATTCAAGGGCGTGTGCAACTATTGTGATCGTCCGGGTCACAAGATAGAGGAGTGCTGGCGCAAGCTAGGCGCCTGTTTGCGATGTGGAAGCAAGGAGCACCGTATCCCCAATTGTCCTCTCATATCGGAGCAAGCTACACCGGCAAAACCTCTAGTCTTCAAGAAACCACAAGGCAAGCTTCAAGCTTTACATGCAGATGAAACTGGGATTTCTGATGATGGCGGACTCGTCGAAGGTACCCTTACTATAATCGATAAGCCCGCATTTGCTCTCTTTGATACTGGTGCAACACATTCTTTTATTTCACGAGATTTGCTAAGTCATTAGCTGTGGAACCTGTTTTGATGAATACTCCGTTAGAGATTTCAACCCCTATTGGCACTAGATCAACAATCCAGTATTTCTATCCTTCTAGTAAGGTTATGATTGGTGAACAGAACTTTCCAGCAGATTTGGTCTGCATGGATATGAAGGATTATGATGTAATCCTAGGAGCAGATTGGTTGGCCAAGTATGAGGCCAATGTTCACTGTAGTTCTAGCTCAGTGACTTTTACTGGACATTCTGGTTTATCTTTTACGGGAGTCAAGCACCATAACTCCGTACCGCTCATCTCGGCTCTTCGAGCTGATAAGCTTTTGAGGCATGGGTGTGAGGCTTTTCTAGCCTTTGTTTGTGCAACTCCTGAGCAGCAGATGGAGATCAAGGACATTCCTGTTGTCCGAGATTTTCCTGATGTCTTTCCAGAAGAACTACCAGGACTTCCGCCTGAGCGGGAAGTTATCTTTTCTATTGATCTTATTCCTGGCACAGCTCCTATTTCTAAGGCTCCTTATCGTATGTCTCCTGCGGAACTGAGGGAACTGAAGCAGCAACTGATGGAATTACTCGAGAAGGGTTTTATTCGTCCTAGTACTTCTCCGTGGGGAGCCCCTGTGTTATTCGTCAGGAAGAAAGATGGTTCGATGAGGTTGTGCATTGATTATCGACAAATAAACCAGCAGACTGTCAAGAACAAATATCCCTTGCCGAGGATTGACGAGTTATTTGACCAGATAGCGGGAGCTCAATATTTCTCTAAGATCGATCTTCGATCTGGATATCACCAGTTGCGGATTAAGGAAGAGGATATTTATAAAACAGCTTTCCGCAGCAGGTATGGTCATTTTGAATTTGTCGTTATGCCTTTTGGTCTAACGAATGCTCCAGCAGCTTTCATGCAGTTGATGAACGATGCATTTCGGCCCTATCTTGATCAATGGGTCGTGGTCTTTATTGATGACATCTTGATCTATTCCAAGAGTGAAGTGGAGCATGCTGAACACCTGAGGATGGCATTGCAACTGTTGAGAGATCATCAGCTATATGCTAAGTTCAGTAAGTGTGAGTTCTGGCTACAAGAAGTGTCCTTTCTCGGACATATTATCACCAAGGAAGGTATTTCTGTTGATCCTTCGAAGATTGAGGCAGTGAAGAATTGGGAACAGCCTACTAGTGCAACTGAAGTTAGAAGTTTCCTAGGCCTGGCAGGCTATTACCGAAGATTTATTCAAGATTTCTCCAAGATTGCAGTACCTATGACAAGATTAACCCACAAGGAAAATAAGTTTGATTGGTCAGATGATTGTCAGCGAAGCTTTCAGACTCTGAAGGAGTGTTTGACTACTGCACCTGTTTTGGCTTTACCTTCTGGTGAAGGAGGATTTGTTGTTTATACTGATGCTTCAGGTATTGGCTTAGGCTGTGTACTCATGCAGCATGGGAAGGTGATTGCCTATTCCTCTAGGCAGTTGAGGAAGCACGAAGATAATTATCCTGTTCATGATTTGGAACTTGCTGCAGTCGTGTTTGCTTTGAAGATATGGAGGCATTACTTGTATGGAGAAACCTTTACAGTGTTTTCAGATCATAAGAGTTTGAAGTATTTATTCTCTCAAAAGGAACTCAACATGAGGCAGCGGAGATGGTTGGAGTACTTGAAAGACTTCGACTTCTCGATTGAGTATCATCCTGGCAAAGGTAATGTTGTGGCAGATGCATTAAGCCGGAAGCCGGTAGCTAGATTGTCAAGTCTCATGTTACAAGAATGGAGGTTGTTGGAACAATTATCTAGTCTGGATCTCAATATTGACAATGATCGGATCTTGATTGCTCAGATTCAACTTAAACCTGAAATATTGATAGAGATCAAGTCCTTGCAAGATAATGATCCCGAGTTGGTAGAGATCAAGGGAAGCTTGAGCAGCAGACCTGATTTCATGTTGGCCGATGATGGTAGATTATTATTTAAAGGCAGAACTTGTGTTCCGGATGAGGCTACAATAAAGAACAAAATTCTTGAGGAAGCCCATAGATCCAGATATACCATTCATCCTGGAGGCACTAAGATGTACCGAGATTTGAAAAGGTCCTTTTGGTGGCCGAATATGAAAAGAGAAGTTGCAGATTTTGTGAGCAGATGTTTGGTATGTCAGCAAGTTAAGGCCGAACATTTCAGACCAGCAGGGAAATTGAAACCACTCGACATACCCCAATGGAAGTGGGAAAGTATTGGCATGGATTTCATTATGGGTCTACCTAGGACTCGTGGTGGATTTGATGCGATATGGGTGATTGTCGATCGATTGACAAAGTCGGCTCATTTCTTACCAATTAAGTCCAAGTGGACGATTGATGTATTGGCTGCTTTGTATATAAAGGAAGTGGTGAGATTGCATGGTATTCCAGTGAATATAGTATCTGATCGAGACCCCAGATTTACTTCACATTTCTGGAAGGGACTGCAAGAGTCTTTGGGTACTCGTCTGAATTTCAGTACTGCTTTTCATCCACAGACAGATGGACAGACTGAAAGAACCAATCAGATAGTGGAAGATATGTTGCGAGCTTGCATGATTGATTTCGGTGGTAATTGGAGTGAGCATTTGGCATTAATTGAATTCGCCTACAATAACAGCTATCAGTCTAGCATTCAGATGGCTCCTTTTGAAGCACTATATGGTAGAAGTTGTCGTTCCCCGTTGTGTTGGGACGAGGTAGGTGTGAAACAGTGGCTTGGACCAGATCTTGTTTCGGAATCATCACAGAACATCCGTGTTATCCGAGACCGGTTACAAGTAGCCCAGTCAAGACAGAAGAGTTATGCCGACAACAGGAGAAGGGCATTGGAATTTCAGGTTGGCGAGCATGTGTTCTTAAAGGTCTCTCCGACGAGAGGGATCCGAAGATTTGGCATTCATGGCAAGCTGAGTCCGAGGTACATTGGTCCATTCGAGATTCTAGATAGAGTGGGAGAGGTGGCATACAGACTGGCTTTACCACCGCATTTGTCTGGCGTACACAATGTTTTCCATGTGTCTATGTTACGGAAATATGTGTACGATCCCACTCATATCATTCAGCAGGTGGATTTTGAACTGAAGGAAGATTTGACCTATGAGGAAAGACCTGTCAAGATTCTGGACCGGAAGCAACAGCAACTCCGGAATCGTTCGATACCGATGGTCAAGATTCAGTGGAGTCGGCGTGGGACCGAAGAAGCTACATGGGAATCTGAAGAGACTATGCGAAAGCGGTATCCCGATCTATTCTAGGTGAGCGATCTTTTTCTACTCTCAGTTTTAGTGCAGTGAATTTGGAGGACCAAATTCCTTTAAGTAGGGAGGGTGTAAGACCCCAAATTCTTTAGAAATTTATTTAGAAAGTTATTTGTAATTATTAGAATTTATTTGAAGTTATTCGAAATTAATGAGAATTATCCAAATTAATTAGATTAATTAATTAATTAATAGAATAAGTCATTTTTCTACTATTTTCTAAAAATCCCCAAAAATCACATCTTGTAGAATTAATTTTGTTTATCAACTTTGTCTTCTACAATTAAGCCAAATACAATGGTTTATTAAGCCGAATTAGCGAACTAATTCTTCCGAACTTAATATTTAATTAATTACGGAATAGTAGAAATGGAATTTTATCTAACATATAAAAATTCATAAAAATAGTAATTAAATAATAGATGTTTCGACTAACACTTTTGTCTTCTTGGAGTAAGCCTAATTAAATCATTGTCTAGGCCTAATCAGTGGATTAAGCCTGACTTATAACCAACCTAACCCAAATTCGAATTTACTATTCACCCAAACTTTGAACATCAAATTCGAGCTTGTTTCTCAACCAAATGGGGTGATTCCAGAGGCAAATGAAAGGTATTACATAAAGGAACATTTACCCTCAATCAATTTGAGGTAAACTTAGCCCCAAAACGTGCTGCCGACATAGTTTGGTCAAGTCAAGGATTTCGGCGCCGTTTCTAAACTCGTAGCTTGCAGCAGCAAATACTCCCAATTCAGAAGGCTCCAGAAGCTCTATGAGCTATCAAAATGAAGCCCTACGAGTCTTCTTTCATTTGGCTGCTGTGGGGTTCGCTGAAATTTTCGGATCTGGAGAGATCTAGTTCGATTTGTGGAGGTCGGTCAGCAGGCCGTTGGCTTCCCTTCATCCTTCTTTGATCCATCGATTGAGGTAGGAATTCTCAACCAAATCTTGATCATGAGTATAGCAAATTGTACCTCTCATCGAGCTCTTTCCATTGGTGGCAAAAGCCCCAATTTTCATTAGGTATCCGTGGAGAAATCGAGCTTTTTGTGAGGTGCTGTCCAAGTGTTCTTCATCCTAGGGTTTCGAGTTTTCTCTCTCCGATTTGAGGTAGGATCTAACAACCAAACTCTAATTAACTTACATGAAGTAATCAGCATGTTATTATCTTTCATTTAACGTAGAAAGCCCTAAATTCCATTGAGCATGCATCGTGAATTTTGATTTTTGTAGAAGCATGTCTAGAACATGATTCATATAGTGTTCCTTAAGTCAGAGCTTGATTACGGGCTCATTTTGAGTCATGTAACTTGATCTTCATGTAGCATATTATATATGATTGGATTCATGATCGTGTTAGCTTTCTTTTGACACCAAAATCCCCAAATTTGGTTTTGTATATCAAGATAATTCGATGATTTAGTGGAAGTATGTCCTGAACTAGGTCTCATTGTGTTTTTCATAGAATAGGTTGTGATTCTTGTGAATTCTGATGAAATTCGTGTTTCCAAATTGTAGTTTTATGACCCTAATATGTCTAGCAAGATTCCTATGGCATGTTGTTTTGATTTCAACTCATTTGGACCCCATTTGGGCGAGTTCATGCGTTTTCCGGAAGCCCCGGCCGGTTCTGGGCTTGCAGGGGTCGACCCATGCACCCAGTGAAGGGGGTCGACCCAATGGGTCGACCCATGAAGCTTTTTTTTTGAGGGGTCGACCCAATGGGTCGACCCACACCCAGGAAGGCCCCTGGAATGCAAGGGGTCGACCCAATGGGTCGACCCATGCCCTGTATGACCCCATTAATGATGTTTTTGACCCGGGGATCAATCCGGATGATTGGGGAATCAATCTATTCAACCTAATCACATTGAAAACTACATTTTTGATGAACTAATGACCTATTCATGTACCCTTTTTAGTTTCAATTAACATTGGTCCATACATGCAAACTTAGTGTAAAAACACATTGTTTATCATCTTTATTTCAATGCATACAAGGTTAAATAGAAACCCACATAATTAGTGGTTAATGGTGTAACTAAATCTCTGTTAATGCATTCTATTTCACTCCTGTGGGAGTTGTTCTTTGCCTTATCATCTTGAATCAGCTTCTTGGCAATTGTCTTAATGCAAATGATAATGGTTAATCATGATATCTTAACTTGGTGATTAGGATTAATATGTTGATTAGCTTGTTTGATTGCTGCTGTTTTACAGTAGCGCAGCACGATTAACTCTTGTTGTGACTTGATTTCGATCTCCTTGATGATTATACTTACCTTGAAATTCTGGAAATGAATCTCTTCCTACTTGAAGTTGTTATTGCTACTTAGTTTAAACCTTGGAATTCTGGCCATAAACTGTGGAAGTCTAGATTCGTGGGATCTTTGATCCAAAGAAATCAATGCCTGGCAAACAATTAAGGGCTCGGTCTAGTCCTGGGAAGAGCGCCCGAACACTACGTGTACCCCTGGGAGGTGAATGACTAGGTGTGGCATTTGGCACCAGTACTTGACATGTGTTAAATCTAGGACTGTCCACTACTCACTACTCTCTCCACTACTCTCTACATTACTTTCTACTACTTTTCACTTTCCACTCGTCACTGTTCTATACTCTACTTGTGGTTACTTTACTTGTTGATTACTTGGACGTGGAAATGAAATTACATACGTGCTTGACATGACTTGAATCGACTTGATATGGCCAACTTTTTATCGTTATCTCCTGTAATAAATTCTTGTCTTACTATTCTATTCATTATATTTCTTGACCTTGCAAGATCTTTGAATTTCGTTTCGTGATATCATCGTTATCTTTTTATTGTTTTTATCATTTGTAGCATGACATTTTGAAAATGTAATTAAACTGTTAATCACTTATACATGTCTGTTATTTCCTACTGAGCGTTAGCTCACACCCCATTGTTTCCCCCTTTCCAGGCTTCTCAGGTGACGCGCTTACCGATGGGGAAGGGCAGGAGTGATGTCTTGAGTGTATCAGTTCTAGTGTGTTAGCAGTGTGTTATTGTTAGTTGTGTTTGAAGATCATTTAGTTTCAGTTTGTTATTGAGTTTTAGTGGTTGATTATTCCAGTTGTATTAAGTTGAACTTGAGGATTGTATTAGTCGTGGTTTATTAATGATCATTTAGCATTTCCATCTTGTAGCACTTGTGTATTGTTTTAGATTTAGTTCCCTCTCTTGCTAGCGTGTCCCTAACTGTACGTCCCGATACTTCTGCCTTGTTCGGGGCGTGACACAGCCTGCCTGGTTTCCTCATCCAGGGAGAGTATCTCCCAGACACTGAATCTTGCTGGGATTCTTTTCAATTGTTTCAATATCCGAGTGCCGGCTCGGACGTTAGCTAACTTTGCTTCTTCGGCTTTGCTATGCTTGCCATGTTCTGGTGCCGGAGGAGTCGGAGGGGAAGATAGTTTATCTTCTTCGGAGGCCGCCCGGCTCTGGCTTGCTTGGTCGACTGGTTCTTTCATTTGCATGGGCTGGGCCACAGGGGCGGCGCCCTCATCATCTTTATTCGCCAGAGGGGGCGTTCCCGAGGTGGAGGCAAGAGTGCTCTTGGCCTTGGACCCGGGCTGTTGGTATGGTTGTTTGCTCTTCTTTGCGAGCAAAAATTCGGCGAACGAGGGTACCACTTCGCCTGCTGCATCTTCAGGGTAGAGGCCCGATGGAGGTGGGATTGCTGCGCCCTTCACTTCAGGTTCGGGGATTTGGTATGGCCGCTCGCCCCTGAATATAATATTATGATTGGCTGGGGGCAGACGTCCCCACCTTCTCCCAGACCTGGTGACATATTGGGAAGTAGAGGCCTCGGCTTGGTTTGCCTCGACAGGCGCGAAGCATATTTCTTCCTCTCCCTCCTCTTCGGCCATATTGAATAAGGCCGACAAGGTATTGCAAGACAAAATGTTGCATTTTCTTTTATTCTTCAGCTTCTTCTTCTTTTTCTTCTTCTCTTCTTTTACAGCTGGAAGCTGTTCTCGGGGAAGTTCATCCCATATGCCGGGTTCTTGTGTTTCGGCTTCAGCTTCTTCAGCCAATTTTAGGGATTCAAAATGTTCCCAAGGGACATATTCCTTCAGCTGCACTGGCTGGATCTTGGGTTGTTCATATTCTTCTAACCCGTCAATGACCGCCTGCAGCCGTTTAACTGCCGGGCTGACTTGCGTGTGCATCCGCAACAAGAGTGGCTTTTTCCTGTTGTCAGTCATTCTTCGAAGGACCAACTGAGGAGCAGTTTCATACCAAATCGGGGTTACAACCGGTGGTGGTGGCTGAGGCGTGACGCCATGAATTCGGACTCCCGGGGTAGGGCGGGATGTCGACTTTCTTCTTGTCTTCTTTGGCACCATCTGCCAATCTCCCTGGTTCTCTGCGGGAGCGAGAACAAATGCCTCATAGGTGTGCTTTGTACAAGTATCTGACACTTCTTCGGGCAGTTGTTGGTATAAGGATATCATATTTACGGTTGCCCCCAGCACTGGCAACTCATGCGGGCGGGGCGGGTCCACCTTGTGTTCGCCCATCTGGAGCTCTCCCTTCCTGATCATGCCTTCAATGATGTCTTTGAAGATGTAACAGTCTTCGAGGGTGTGCCCGAGCATCTGATGGTACGGAAAAAATCGAGGATCATCTTTCCTCTTGATGTCACCGGGTCTCTTCGGCTCCGGGAGAGTAATTTTGTTATATTTGGTGGCACACTCGAAGATGACCCGGGTCTTCTCCTTCGGGAAGGAGTAAAGTTTCTTCATTCTTGACCGCAAGGAGGCGGCCTCTTGTTGTTCAGCCTGCTTGGCCGGAGGAGCACTGGTGACTCCTTTATTAGTGTCCTTCTGCTTCTCGAAATCCTTGAAGTCGACAGTGTTGACTTCTTTGGGCACGGACCGCTTCTCAATTGATTTTCCCTTTTGGGCTGAGGTGGCCGGTGTGGAAGAGTATTTGGAGAGGTAGGACTCAATTTCCACCACCACATTATTTAATCGATCAAATGACTTGATCTCCATTCCGATCATCTTCTTGAAAACTTCACGCTTCAAATTCTGCTTGCAGATCTGAACCGCATCTTCTTGGTGTGGCGGGCGTCTACACCTCATGCTGAGGTTCCGCCATCTCTTGATGAATTCTAGAGCCGTTTCATCATTCTTCTGCCTGGTTGCATAGAGCTCGGCCACTGTGACCTCTCTTTCGGTGACGTGGAACCGCTCCCGAAATTTTCTTTGCAAATCTGGCCAGTCGTTAACAGACCCCGCCGGCAAGTTTGAGTACCATTCGAAGGTGAGCCATGTGAGCGAGGACCCGAAGAACTTCAGTAGGTATGATTCATCGGTCGCCAGATCGCCCATCACATTGATGTAATAGGCTATGTGTTCCTTTGGCGACCCCTGGCCATTAAATTTGTCAAACTTTGGCGGCTTGCTGACGCCAGGAGGCAATCTCTTCCCTACATGATGGACAGGGTAGGGTACCTTGTACACATCATATGAGGCATATTCTTCACTTCCCCGATCGGCCAGCTTCATCTCGACTATCTGCTCGATCATGAGCTTGTTAGCCATTGCCGGATCCACTGCTTCTGGGTAGAAATGAGCCGACTGCATCTGTGGCGTCGTCAACACCGTCGCCTGGGGTATAGTGGCGGTACCTTGGTGTTGAGGAGCCGAAGGGGTCATTGGGGCCGTGCCCCCAGCATAGTTGGGGATTGGCTGAGAGGCCGTCACCTGGGGTGAACCCTCAAATTCTCCAGCGCCTTGCCTGGATGTTTCTGGAGGCGGTTCGACCTGCTTCGAGGTGGAAGCATGCATGGTCAGTTCGCCCACCTGTCGCTTCAGAGCTTCGATCTCCTGTCGATAGGCTTGAAGCAGCATTAGCATCGTTGGGTCGGGGGTGGATGGGCTAGGAGCTTGGCCTCCCCCTTCTGTCAGAGTATCTAGAGAAGGTGCTACCCTTTCTCCTTCATCCCCAGCGGTAATCACGTTCGCTGCCATGGCGACCGCATCTGAACTTGTTTCACCGACGAGGGCTTGTATTATCTCAGCTGCAGCTGCTCCTCTTCTGGTGAGGGGACCCGACCTGCCAGCCAGCCTGGCCATCTCTTCTTGGTCTTCAGGTAGGGCTCCATATTGGTTGGCCACCCCGGCCATATTGCAGGTATAAACCCGCATCTTTTTGTTTCTTCGGACCACCTCCCTGGTTGTCTGTCTAGGAAAGGTTAGCCTATCAAACACCGAGACTCTTGGTGGAGCTTCTTTACAGAGGGGCGGCCCATAGCACCCTGACTCCACATCTTCGATATCTTCCGGGTTAACTTGTTGCTCCCGGTTTCTTTCAGCATCATTCACGGCTTCTAGGAGCCGCTGAGTTCCCAAGAGGGTGTTTCCAAGGCCGCGGAGATATCCCCTCACGGCTTGAGTGATGTCGTCTTCTCCCTGGCTGGGGCAGACAGTTGGTGGTGATGCTTGCACTGGTGGTCTATAGCCGAGACGCCTCCGCTCGTGCATCATGCTGTATCTTCCTTCCTTCAAATAGATGTTCGCCTACCGACCGTCAGCATGGAAGGCAGGTCTTCGAGACGCTTGAGCCGACGCCTCAATCTTCTCTTCTTTATCTTCCTTCATCTTTTTCTTGAGCCGGTCAGTCCTGACGGGCTCCAGTTGGGTTGAGGCTGGGGCCCGCCTGATGGGGACCCATGCTTGCTTGAATTTAGTCAGCTTCTGGGCCGGCTCTTGCTTTGGCATGGACCTGATGTGGTCCCCTCGCTCTCGGGTCAGCGCTTGGAATTGGTTGTGCACCGGCACCATCAGGATTACCCTATCTGGTGAGATCGTGGCCTGACGGCCATTCAGGTACACTCGGACTCCTCCGATCATTACGGATTTGCCCGAGAGGGAAAGCCGGCCTTGCGGCGTGCTAGTGGTTCTCCTTGCCGCCCTCCTGGCAGCCGAGGTGCGCTTCTTCTTCGCTTCGATGTGGTGGACGTAGTAGCCCACCGTCTTCACAGCTTCGGGTGTCGCCTCCACGGGGGGGACGGGCTCGACCTCCTTGACATCCAAGAGGTCCACGAACATAACCCCGAGGAAGTTGGGGAAGCCAACGACCGGGGGAAAGTTGCCGAACTGGATCGGCACTGCCAAGTAGCCATGCTCCGCATGGCTCGCCACAACCAATGGACAGAAAGTGACAGCCATTGGTTCTTCAGAAATGAATCCCTCCTGCAATTTCAAAAATGCGGAAGTTAAGACTTCGGAAAAGGCCATTGGGCCCCTAATCTCGGCAAAAAGATGAGAGGTAGTCCAGTCCCACCCGGCGTGCCAACTTGTGGGACGCACTGGATTTCGTTGGACGAAAATATCGGGATGTCGGTGGTTATATTGATTCGAGATCATCTGTCCCACCGGGCGTGCCAGCTTGTGGGATGCACTGGATTTCGTTGGACGAAAATATTGGGATATCGGTGGTTATATCGATTCGAGATCATCTGTCCCACCGGGCGTGCCAACTTGTGGGACGCACTGGATTTCGATGGGGTGAAAGATATCGGGGTGTTCTTTTTATCAGTTTATCGGTTTATCTAGTGCGAGGGCGTGCCAGTCACCTAGGTGACAATGTGTTCGGGCTTCAAGACTGGAGTGGTCCGAAGCCCGGGGTGCGCTCCATCTGACTAATCAGACGATTGTGGGTATCGGGTCGGGACTGGAGACCCGCCGCGCCATAAAGGCCACGACGTTAATTACATCCCCTCGGAGAGGGGAAGACCTCTGATTAATCGCCAAGAAAAGGGGCCTCATGGCCTAAACATCAATTTTTCATTAAAGCATGCGAGTTGGGTTCACATAATTTAAACCCTCCGCATCGATATGCGAAACGGTGTTCAAAACCATACAAATACTTGCTGCGAGTGCGGCAAATTTAATGCAAGTGCGGGATTAGATCCCGTTATATATATATATATCAGTCACTAACGGACCATCCAGTGTTCGGTCGAGAGTCCATATTCGAAGCATCGAAGGTAACAACAAAGACATTCGGATATCTACCGTAGGTACGGCACGTTTCATGTGGGTGCGGGATCGGATCCCGGAAGAAGTGGGTCAAGTTGATGAACTATCGGCCCAAGAGGTGCACGGATCATGACCATGTCGGGGATCCCGAGGTCAACATCCGATACCACGGGGCATCATTGCATAGTCCGGGGGAGCGGGTTGTTAAGTGTAAAGCCAAAACTCGGCAACGTGCGCCCTCGCACGCGGATCGACCTGCGCGGTCAGGTTGCGGGGTTCGACCTGCCCGGTCAGGTCGCGGGGGTCAAGGGGGCAGCGCCCCCGGAACAAAATTTGGATTATAGTAGAGGGAGAAACTTTTGATTAGTTTTATTCATTAACTTTAATTCTTTTCTCCCATTTGATTAATCATTATCCCCCTTTCAAGCACGCCGGATTAGGTGGTATTGAAGGGGGGGGGCGCCCGGTTAAGGGGCGCCGGGTCAAGATGTGAAGGGGCGCGCTGGAATTGAAGGGCAAGGGAGGAGGGAATGGGCGCGCCGTTTTAGGGTGTTCACAAAAGGAGATGGGGGGGCGCGCCGTTTTAAGGTGTTCACAGAAGGAGATGGAGGGGGGCGCGCCGTATTAGGGCCATTCAAGGGGAGAGGCGCGCCGGTTTAAGATGGAAATGGGGATGGAGGGGGGGCACGCCGTTTAGCATCCAAAGAAGGAGATGGTGTTACGAGAATGGTGTTAAATCGGCGCGGTGAGGGGTGACCGCGCCGGATTAGGCCACGCCGGGACAGCTTCAAAGAGGTTTTATTTCAACCCTTTTATGCTCTGTTTCTTGTTTCTTTAAACTGTAAGTCGGTCTATTGATTAGTTGTTCATCTTATGGATGGATTATGTTTACGGAAAGAAGATTTAAGTGTTTTAATTGTTTGTTCAGGTGGATTAGCGTGGATGCTTAAGTGTTCGTTCAGGGGGTTCAGTTCACAGAGTTTACTGTGTATTGGATTAAAACTCAGTTCGTTCTTGAGTGGCTCAATTTGTTCACTAGTTCTTGGCCCTGGCGAGAATCGGGCAGCACCTCCCCTAGATCGGAACGGTCCGGGGAAAAAAATGGGGCGCGCCATGCGGAGAGAACTCCGACGGCCCCGAAACATCCCGGTGTGTGCATAAGCAACGACACCAGTAAAATTACCCCATTTGGGGCCGGAGATCCCGAGGGCTAGCCTACAAGGAAAACCGGTGACCCATGCGTTGTTTCGATCATGTAGACTTCTCCCGTATGGGGCCGGAGGTCCTGAGGGCAAGCCTACAAGGGATTCCGGTGACCCAGGAGTCATCCGATCGTGGCCGGACACAGCGTGAGAGCCGAAGCCGACACATGAACATGGCGGAGGGGAGATCCAGGGGATAGCAGTAAAGAGAAGTGAATGCATGCATACGTATATATCTATCTACAGATACATATGTACATATCTATTCATATATGATCTGACGAAAACATATGGACTTGCAAAAGGGAAGGGATGAGCGAGCATCAAAATCAGGTTTCATGAGGGAGATAAGTGAGGATCGGGGTTGAAGGCCCCATGCTTCATTTCCATTTGAACAGAAGAGCTACATCGGGGTTGGACGTCGCTGAGCAGAATACAAGGGAAGAGGAGAAAGACAATGACCCACCCTCACACGGCTGGCTCTCACTCTTCCTCCCCTTTCTCTCCCACTCTTTCTCTCTTCTTCTTCGCACAGGCTTCGGGCTTCAAGGGGTTTCTCTCAGAAGAAAAGCTTCTGCCTTTCAAGCTTCCAAGAGTTGTCCCTCCTCTCCAACCGATCAAAGTTCCCCGTGGTGGGCTTTTTATAGGGGCTAGTGGCCCTGTCGAAGGGAGTGGCTCCCTTTTTTTTTCTTCTTTATTTCTTCTTCTTTCCATCTTACTTCGCCTGCAACGCCTCTGCCGTGTCGAGTGCCGTTGTCGTGGACGTCACCTCCGCCGAGGCTACAGTGTGACCGGGAGGGGGGGCAGAGGCATGGCCTCCTCCTCTGCTGGCATATCCACCGCGAGACACGCCGCTTTCATCATTTGCAGGAGAATGGGCGGCCGACGGACGAAGTGAGCGTTCGACGGTGCAGGGCTCGAGAGTTTCCATTTGAAGAACATGCTTGGATGCCCAACGGATCGAAGCAGACATTTAGCCATTTTAAGTAGTTCGTCGACGTGCTGTTCGCAAGAAACAGGGGACCGCATTGATGATGGGATGGCTTCACTGCACGCCTGAGAAGCGCTTCAGAGAATAGGTTTAGGGGTTAAAACGGCGCCACATTCAAAGGGGCGCCGTTTTAAGCATCAAAGGGGCCTTCGGGGCGCGCCGTGTAGCCAAAGAAGGAAAAAGGGGCGCGCCGTTTTAAGGGGGGGCGCGCCGTTTTAAGACGCGCCGTTTTAAAGCCCCCTCGTGCCGTTTTAAGCACTAAACGGATTCTTCTCGAAGTCACGGCCATTTTACGTGAATGTCGACATTCCCGGAAGGTTCCGGTTGCTATGTATGACCTCTATAATGTTCCGTTTACAGCCTTTGGGGCTCGGTCCCAGACTCTGCGTGACTTTCGGTGCACGTCGGGCTGTGTCGGAGTTCCCGACTCTTCTTCGATTCGGCTCTAGCACGACCGGCTATAGAGTTGTGGCCGTATCTTCCGCCCGAGGGGCTCCCTCATCGGCTAGCGGACCACCAAGCGAGTCCTCATCCTGATCGGGCGAGGCATGAGGTTTATTTGGCATTTTCATCTTCGGCTTGCTCTCGAGTGTCGAGGCGTGCATGCCGTATGATCATCATCGACATTTTTTGACGTCCACACGGGGCCATCCCCTGACGAAGGTCCCCAAGATCGACGGTCAGACGCTCGACCTTCCGATCAAGCGCACCGCGGACCCACGAAAGAGTCTCCCGCTCTGACTCCACCCGAGCATACGTATCCACTGCTTCTGCCCTCAGCTGGGCCAAGACCAGTCCGCCCTCTATAATTTGCTCAAAAAGCGAGGAGGGGGGGCCCTTCCGTGCTTTTTCCCGCAAGTCTCGTGAAGCCAAGGAATGGCACGCCCGGTACAGAGGAGCCCAGACGCTGAAGGCGCTGATCGAGGGAGGGGAAACTCTCACCGGAGCGGCCGGGATTGTGGCACCTCCCCCGGGCAACCCCTCCCGGGGGCCAGACCGGTTGGCTCAGAATGAGCGGCCCCGCCGCGTACCTCCCCGGCCTCGGTCGACTGAGATTGAGTCGCTTCCTCCTACGACCCTCCAGCCTCGACCGGCTCAGACTGGGCCCCCTCGTCTGGTAGCCCCTCTGCTTCGCTCGGTGCCTCGACATCGGCCGTGACCCCTTCATCGTCGACCCCCTCTTGCTCGGTAGAGGGGAGAGCCAGCATGGAATCCTATTCGGACGGATGGGCGACCTCTGCCTTCCTCGCCCACTTCTTCTCAATAGACTAAGCCTGCATTGAAGACCACATCAACTTGGCCACAGGATCCTTACGCTTGACCCCCCGGCGTTCGGAAGCATCATCCCGGGCCACCCGCTTGCCCTTATCCCGGGCGCGGGATGAGCCCTCCAAAGCTTGAAGCTCACTTGGAGCCGGCGTCTCGTCCAAGTCGATGACCTCAAACTCGGCTGATGGTGCCTCCTCCTCAACCGTTCGCCTCGCATCTAAACCAAGGAGAGCAAATTGAGAGAAGGAAGGCCCCTTACTTGACAAGAAAGATAGCAAGTCCCTGAACTCCTTACCTATCGGCAACAGCACTCGAGAAAGGTACCCCTCGATGTTGGACGAGGTCACCAAATGAGCAGTCTCTCGGCGACTTTGCTGAAGGATGGAAGCCTCCTTATGCACCTCCGGGGAGACCACAGTTTGCTTCGGAGGGATATTCAGGTGAAAATTGGGCACCGTCGTGAAATTTCAGACCACACCGACTGCCGACGCGTCCACCCAAAAATATTGGGTCTTCCACCCCATATGAGAGGAATCCTTCATAGACAGGGACACACAACTCCTCCCCTTCTTCGCCTGAATGAAGAAGAAGCCCTTCCCCGCATGAGGATTCTTTTTCAACTCAAAGAAATAATGAAAGAAGTCCAGCGAGGCGAGCACCCCACATTGGCCACAAAGGAAAATGAAGGAGAAGATGAAGGTATAAGAGTTGGAGACCAGCTGGACAGGAGCCAGCCGGTAGAACTGAAGCAACTCGGTAACAAAGGGATGGAGGGGCAGATGAAAGCCACACTTCCAAGCCAAGAGGAAGGAACAAAAGAGGCTGGAACGAGTGGCCAGGCTAGACTCATGAGGCTCAGGCGCGAGGAACTGGAACCGCCAAGGCAGCCCATATTATTTCTTCAGCCGCTTCACATCAGTCTCCCCCAGCTCACTGCGGAGAGGCTCCGACGGTACCATGAAAACCCTTGGGGCCTGATCTCTCTGCCGCCCCTCAGCCTCCTGATGATGGTCCGCCATAAAGCAGAGAGAAGAACTGGAATAAGGAAGGAGAAAGCTCTGAATCAGAGGACTCCGGAGGAGAAGGAAGCTGACGAATCACCGCCTCAGGATGCCCTCCTAGCTCCGATGGCTGCCATGATCCTCCACTCTTCCGAACTTCTCTCACAACGTAGGAGCCCCCCTCAAATATAAATACAAAGAGAGGCAAAACCCTAAACCCCAGAGATAAAGAGACACAAAACGCATAATGCTTATAACCCCTAGCTGGAGGCGGCGCGGCATTCCGATCTCCCGGGGAGGGGCCTCCTCTTATTCATCATAACGGGCATGTTTTCAAGGTGAGCCGCGTCATGTATCCCCTACCAGAAAGAGAAATCTCTACCCAACCAGAGCCACAAAAAGTCCAGCCCAAATGCTACTCGTCCGAGCCTCATTTTGGCTCGGGAGTAAGAGGGGGACAAGTGGAGAGGGGAAATCTCATCGCCCGTACGGAGAGGCCAAATGAGGTCTAAATCTAACCAAACGAAGCCCAACTCCTCGAAGTGATAGACCCCGAGCCCACTTATCATAAGCCCAAAAACTCACTCGGAACAATCGCTTCCTAGGAGGCCTTCGGGTTGGGAAGTCTGAGCATCAGTTCGATCAGGAAAGCTCCCCCAGAGCCCCCTATTCCCTATCCCGACCACTCCTGGGCAAGTGCCTATCGCTCGGGCTCACTGATGGAAGATTATTGGCACGGCCGTTGCGAGTCACTTAATGGCAGGAAGCTCAAGGGGATAGGGGAGACCAAGAGTCCGCGTACTATAAGGAGCCCACATGAAGGATGTAACCCCCCCTGAGACTCCTCAGCTTACAGGGATCATTCGCACAACGGGTCATTATTTAAACTGGAAAAGCCCTACTACAGGAAGGTAAGCAAGGCAGAGCCAAAAACCCTGAGCAGGAACCACTTCACCATTTGGTGGAGAGGGATCTCGCGCTCCCATCTTCCTCCTCACGATTCCCTTCACACCAGTGCTCTACTATTTTGCTGACTTAAGCATCAGAGGGTCTTCCCCGAGGATCTATCCCTGGGCACCTCTAACTCATTTCTCTTCTTGCAGTTCACATTTCAAGTGTATGTGGTCATCCTCTTTCTCGCTCAGGAGCAGCGCGGGATCACTCCTCTTCAGCGAGCATGAAAATCGCCTAGCTGTCTAACACTAGACCGCCACAAATGCTAGCGGTCTACCACTGGGCCGCTAAAGCAAGTCTAGTGGTCTAACGCAGGACCGCCAAGCACTGGAATCACGAAACCTTGGCGGTCTACCCATGGACCGCGAGGCATTGGCTAGCGGTCTACCTCTAGACCGTTGAACCCTCAGAACACACAAAACTCAAGTGGTCCTAGCGGTCTACCTATGAACCGCCAAAGACCCTGGCGGTCTATCGCGTGATCGCTAGCCTTGAACCGACATAAGGGGACCCCTAACGGTCTCTGGAAGGACCGCCAAGGTGTCCCGAACCTGAAACGGCGGGAAACACCCAAAAAACCCTATCCACGCCCCGATCATCGCCCGATGATGAGGAAATAAAGGGGAATCCATACCCAAGCCTCCTTGCATGATTCTATGCCCATAGATTGGTCAAAAACCTCACGAAACGGGAAATCCGACTCACATCCCAAAAACATGCATTTTCCCAAAAAGGATCAAATAAGCTCGCTCGGCTCACCACGGCCTACAAAACTCTCGGGAAAGAAAGTGCACCAGCTGGGGATCCATCTCCCTACCTCCACCGAAGATTTCGCTCCCCGAGAACGCTGATCTGCGAAGAAACGCCATTTAAACCCTCGCCGTTCCACAAAACCGCGGTCGAGCTTCAACGCCCCGCTGGCCCTCGATCCTCGACCCATTCCTCGTTCCTCTCCTCCCGCCATCTCCGCCTCGCCCTCCTCCGCCACCATCAGTCGCCCGGGAGAGGGGAAGAGAAAGAGACGAGAGAGAGTGAGAAAGAGAGAATGGGGAGAGAGAGTCAAGGGGGGGGTTAAATAGAAAAACCGAAAATTTTGGAAAATACCAAAAAAATAGGAAAAATACCCCACGTGATCCTCGAAAAATGTACAACACAGTGGTAACGTCCCGGAGTTGGGGAACGCATCGGTTCACCCTACACGGGGTTCCGAAGGCCTGACTGATGAAAACGCGCATAAAACCTGAAATGCGGCCCCGGACCAACACAGGCGCTCTAAAAATTCCAGAAAAATACCGGCGTGCTCCTCACAATGCCACGAACCCAAGGAAATTCATGGGCACACTACCAATGGATCCGAAAATCCGGTATAAATAGTCTGAACCTCAATCGGACCTAATCCGTAATCCACGGAAAGACGATCCAAAACCCACGGATCCTGATCCGAGAAACATCAGAAAAACCTGGGCCATTACAGCCCTCCCTCCTTAAAGAAATTTCGTACTCAAAATTCAGGACAACGCGGGAACACAGAGGAGGAAAGCCTTAACCAGCTGACAATGCTGTCAGAGCCCCAGCACAGAAAAACCTTGATTCTCACGAAAGCACCGATCCTGAGGGACACAGCCAGACTACAATCACGAATGACACCTCTCTCCGCATGCCGCACATACCGGCCATCAGAGGAGGCATACAGCAAAGGACACAGTCTGGCATCACCTCAGTCACAAGGAAAACCAATCATGGCACCACTGTCACAATCTCGCTCACCGAGGAGACACAACCCTCGTCACGAGAAACAGCTACCAATCCATCCTATGGTCGGCGGACAATACACATCAGCTTCACAACTAGTTGACAGGTCGCACACCCTTCTCAAGGGAACAACCAATACAGAGCATCTATTAGCTCACACAACCATCTCAATAGACAGCAATCATATCATCGGCTCAGTGCCAAGGATCACCTCACACCTGGCAAGCTGAAGCCAGACATATCACTGTGCCAACTCGGTCAGAAGATAAACTTTGAAAAAACCCAGATCGCATCCGGAAGGCACATCACAGAAATGACCACCAAAAAGGTCTCACGTGCACACGGCTCTCACCGTTCACGATGCGCAAGCAACAACATCTTCTATCTGTGAAAAGACCATCCACTGGTCGCTAGATACACGTCAACGGGAAACCTTCGCCGGCCCAACAGGCACAATCCAACTCAGAACAGGCCATCCGCTAACTCACACACAGATAATTACCACATCTCGAGCTGAACTTCTCTCGGACACCGCATCTGATCTCGAGTATCGCGCCAACTCAACCCTTATAAGGGAGCACGATGAAACCAAATGACAAGATCCTGGTGTCTTCGGTCATCACCTCACTCGACTCAGACTTACAGGGGAACCATCCCATCCTGGTCACAGACAAAGGACCAACATCCCACGACCACGTCCCATCAACAACTTCCAACAACAGGCGTCACTCTCCCGTCCTGTCTCATCGAAACCTTCATCTCAATTAATCCAAGTGGACACCTGCCAATCCAGATTCTGCCCACACCACAGAGCCACGGGATACAATCAGAACCATTCATGGCACACGTCTCTAAGAGAAGAAAGTGCCATCCAATATTACGACAACCTGGTCGCCAACACCACAACCAACGCATACGGGTCCCCAACAATGCACATCTTACCATGGTCGACTACGAGACTAGCCTTACCAGTCACTCGCAGCTACCAACCGAACCCAAAATCTCTCAGAGATCACTTCCTCAAAACACGATCTCATCCGACGACATGATTGGTAACACAAGCCGGGCACCAAGCCACCGACTCTGACCAACTCGTCCTCGACCTCCGTCAGGCGACATCCTCAACAACCCCATCCGGGCTTACACCGACGCCTTACACAGCTTCCATCACAGGAACAGGGTACTCATGTGGCACACTTGCCAACATTTTCCCCCAACACTCTATGCTGCCAGTGCCAAGAACCACGATATCTCGAGCAACGGCACTGAAACAACACGTCTCACACCGAGGAACCAATCCTCCGATGCTCAACGCAACCTCAAGAATTCGACCATAGCAGCCAACGCTACGATCCTGAACCTATGGGTTATGGGCCCACCAGGCTTCCACTGCGCACTCTGATCCACACACGCATCGCCAACACGGCAACTCGGGACTCATCATCCCGATAATCCACAACTCGGCTGGTCAACCTCAGAAAATAGGGCGAGGAAAGCACCCTTACCTTGGACCCCTAGCACAGATTCACTCCTAAAACTGGCAATCCTCTGTAAATCTGCAGACTCCGAACTGCCACGCATCGGAAAGTTCCAGCACCAGCCAAGAATTCTCTCAAACACTGCCCAACCAGCATTCGTCCTTCCGGAACAGCGCCAGCACCCTTACACACCAGGGGAAATGGGCACAACTCTAGCAGGCAACCACCTTGTCAAAACACGGATCACGTCTCGCATGGAATTCATGGCACACGAAGGCCAACCAATCTGGACACGCAATGCAAGATGACGAACCTTAGCTAAACACAATCTCTCCAACCAAAGGGGAAACCGATCACACCTCCGACCAATGGAAAATCTCCATGCTCGACCTGACCTCGAACCTCACGCACGCTGGGAACATCGCCTTCCAGTACCGAGAAAGCCATCACCATGTTAGGTTAGCACCTCAGACACACTCGGCGAGGGTCACGTCAGACCACCATCACAGCATCTCTCGATGCACCACCACTGTAATTCCTCGAACTGCAACACGCCACGCCAAGTGCCGCAGCACGAGCCATAATCGACAACTGTAGAAGCTCATCCCCGTGTCTCGAAACTTATCGCGGAACCTTCTCAACTCAAGCCAAATCCAGGCGAACACAACCCATTCGCACGCAAGAGCGAAGGAGCAAAAACTTACTGGGATAACTCCGTCCAGTTCTACCTCGAAATACGCAAGAATAACCAGGATCGACACGTCATTCCTGACGCCATAGAGCATGATAAGAACATCATGCTCGACGAAACAGCAACTCACCGAGAAGATCCTCCGCTCACTCGAGCGCACTTCTCGATCAGAGCACCTACTCTACCTCCTCAAACTACGACCTTAACACCTCAGGGGCTGGATAAACCTCAAGCTGGAGTGGCCAGACCAATAATAACTCCCTTAGAGCATGCTCACGGCCACTTAACCATGAACAATCTGCACCAGCCACCTGACCTCGCAGCAGACACCTCGAACGCAGCACCGTAACAATGCACATGCCGATAACCTCTACCCAACGTAGCACAACTAGGGCCACCAACGATGAGGGAGAAAGCTCTCGACCTCGATACTCAATCCCCACGCCGGCATTCCAACAGAAGCTGCAACCGCCTTCACAGCGCCAATAATGCGCGCATAGGCTCTCAAGCGAGAAACAAAGCGGAAAACATACACAAAACCCTAGGCCAACTGCCGACTGTACTAGACCTTATGGACTATGATCACTGTAATATCTTGAATTCCTATCTACGTCCACAACCACTGCTCTGATACCGGCTGTAACGACCCAAGATCCGGATATTAGGAGGAGCCCGATACCATTCGAATCCTCGCCCGCCACCCACAAGCCGAGAGGGCTCAGAAGGGGTAAAAGGAGTGTGGAGGTACAAAGAAATAGAAAATAAAGCAAGACAATTCAACAATGAAAAGAAATAAATAAAAAACTGCTACAACAGAGTCCGGTCCAATAGAAAGTACAGTCTAAAGTAGTAAAACGTACCACATGCCAAGTGAACACTCGGCCCGGTGAGCTGGCTACTACAGAACTCCCGCACTGCACCCTCGCACCTCGAGGTAGAACCATCACACTTGAAAAATAGGGATGAGTCTCCAAACAGAGACTCAGCAGGGGTGCCGCAGAACCCCAACCGAAAATAACGGCGGTGGCGGAAAGGAATGTCACAACAACTAAAGCAGGAACAGTGAACCAGTGGCCGGTCAAAACTTGGCACTACAGCTACTCCTATTGAGCCGGTCAAGCAGAAAGAGAAATCCCGATCTCACAATCAGGAACCGGATCACTCTAACACCAGGCCTACCGAGGAAACACTCACGGCAGCTCCGCCGTGAAGGCATGTCCTCCCAGACAAGGCCAACCTAGACCACACTGTCGTGAACACAACTCTAACAAGACGCAACCTCGGTGAAGCCTACTGGCACCCTGGCCACTATCTCGAAACACCGGACGGTCCAGAAAACCATGTGTCGCAGATGAGAAACGGAACCCGGAAATAGGAGACTCACGTCTCACGTGACAGGAGTACCTGCCCACCAGAAGCAAGGCCGGATGCGTCCACTGATGTCTTAGACCGCACCTCAGGTGTCTCCCTCTGGCCTAGTGAGAATTGAGACACCGTACAAGTAACCACAGAACAAGTGACTAGTCAGGTTCGTGCTCGTCAGCACGCGTCCGTAGTCCCCGACCACGTATGCACACACAGACCGTACGTCCTAGGTATGGCCCTCTGACTGGTTTTCCCCTCAGCCGAACTCTGGCGTCAAACGTGTGGCCCGACGGTAACCAGCCTAAAAACCGTCTCTTGGGGTAGCCTTGCCACCACTCCCTGGTGGGACCACTCGCGTGTCGGAAGCTACGACTAGTGGGGAGTCACCGATGTGACCACTCTCTGAGGAGAAACTCCGAGAACCACGCACGCACCCTGTGTGAAAGTCGAGAAGAACCAAGTGGCGCCGAGCCACTGGACTTTGGACAATCCTTTAGACTCACTAAATCCAACGATCCTTGAGTGACGAGACTTGGGGTCAAGACCGTCGTACACAACGGCACAACGCCGTTAATCTCGCCTAATCCCTAGGTCTAATACCACAGTAGCATGAATACCGAGGTAGCTCACAAGCCGCCGAGACCATTCCCTCGGAAAGGGAATTGAGAAATCCTCTACCCCCAGGCTGGGTAACTGGACTCACAGTCCACAGGCCACTCACACGGCCCACGAGGAAAGCACAGAATCATGGTTCTCAAGGTAGCCCACAAGCCGCCACGCCGATTCCCCATCCCAGGGAAAGCGGGAAACCTCCAGCCTCAGGCTGGATGACTGGACTAGCAGTCCAAGGCCACACTGATGGGGACATCACCTCCCATGCCGACACTCACAGATCGTCTCCTCGCCCCGGAAGCATCCGACATGGTCTAGTCATTTATCCTGAGTCATTTGGTATATTTCCTCATTTTTATTTGAGTCATATCATTGTAATTTTCCTTTTATTTGAGTCATGTACCGAGGTTAATGAGTCAGTGTCATAGGGTTGATTAGTTTGGTTATTGGGCCCAATTCTTTGGGCTAGGCCCAGGGTTGCCCCCTACCCGTTGGTTATTTGTCATTATAGCAAGAGTTAGGGACTTTTTATAAAATGTGGGTTGCCTATATATAGGACCCCAATCCCCCTCATTTGAAGTTAATGAATGAATGAAGAATTATCCTTTGAGAGTCCCAATTTCATAGTCCTAGTGGAGTGAATCCAATAGTGGGTGAGAAACCCTAGGGGAGAGAATGCCCACCCAACCTTCTCTCTTTCTCCCTAAGGGGTTCGCCCCCTACTCTCTCTCCTCCTCTTCCCAACAACCTCTCTCCCACCTACCCCATTAAGACCACTCCCCTTCACCACAACCCACTTTACTCCACCCCCTAGTTCCAAGGGAGAACCCCCCAATCCCTACTCCACCCTCCAACCACCAACCACCCCATCCCTTTCCCAAATACTTTTCCCTCTCCCCCATGCAACCCTTCACCTCCCTAGGCCTTTTGAATTCAAAATTTCCCTTCCCTCCCCAGCCCAAGGGTGCCCAACTCCCCTCCCCCTTAGAGCAGGTCCCCCCCTCTCCCCTTCCCTCCATTCTATCTACCTTGAGCATCTCCCCCATCCCTCACTCTCCCTCCACCTTTGAGAGACCCACAAGCACCTGCTCCCTCCCCCTTCTACAGCTTCCCCACCACCCCTAGCCTCCCTCAATACCTCCCTCATACTTCCCTTCCACCATTCTTCACCTCCCCTTCACCACTCAATCACTTCTTCTTCCTCTTCCTTGGTCCTTGGAAGCCACACCGAAGGAGCAACTCGCAGCCCTGAAGTGCAGGTGGAGCAGCAGCTTGCAGAGTCGACCCCGTCCACTTCCCAGCGAATCTGAATGCCCAAGAGGTACCGTTGGAAGCGTCTTCAAGTCGTCTTCGCCACGGTGGTGGCCTCATCTCTTTCCGAGTTCGTGGTCGTAACCAGCCTAAAAATCGTCTCTCGGGGTAGCCTTGCCACCACTCCCTGGTGGGACCACTCGCGTGTCGGAAGCCTACGACTAGTGGGGAGTCACCGATGTGACCACTCTCCGAGGAGAAACTCTGAGAACCACGCACGGACCCTGTGCGAAAGTCGAGAAAAACCAAGTTGACTCTGGACAGTCCTCTAGACTCACTAAATCCAACGGTCCTTGAGTCACGAGACTCGGGGTCAAGACCATCGTATACAACAGCACAACGCCATTAATCTCACCTAATCCCTAGGTCTAAAACCATGGTAGCACGAATACTGAGGCAGCTCACAAGCCGCCGAGACCATTCCCTCGGAACGGGAACTGAGAAACCCTCCAGCCCCAGGCTGGGTAACTGGACTCACAGTCCACAGGCCACTCACACGGCTGTTCGACGCATTTTATTTTATTTGGTTTATTTTATTTATTTATTTATTTATTTATTGGCGTGCCAGTCACCGTGGTGACGATTTTATTGTGCGCTCGATCTGACTTGGTCAGTCGATTGTGAGTGATCGTGTCTGGACTAGAAGTCCGTCATACCCTGAACGCTATGACGTTAATTACGTCCTTCCAAGGAAGGACAACCCTTGATTAAACGCTAAAAGTAGGAGGCCTCGAGAGGCAAACGTATATTCATGTGCGGAAACGGAACTTCATACCGAAGCCAGAAAGGCGGGCAAGATAATGACACCAACCGTAGAAACAGATGATATCGCTAAGTCAGCGGTTCAAAGCCCGGGGTTAAGGGGGAAGGAGGATCTCAATCACAGGTAGCCTGAGCCGCGACCGTGATGAGGTTTAAAACATCAATCAGTATTTCGATAGCATCTTCCCTTTATCTGGGTTATGCCCAGGGGGAAATAGGCTATCACCCACGGAGTGCCGGGATGAAAGCCAAAAGAGAGAGAAGTGTTGAACTTCCCGAATCGCGTATCTGCCATGGGGCAATATTTGATATTCCCTATAAAAGCCGGCGACACTCGTGCAATGGTAGAGCCCTCCCGAGCTAAAGGGGTTATTCGTGAACCCGATGCGGGACGACGGAATGTAAGCGAACGCTTAATGTTGCGCCCTCGCACGCGGATCGACCTGCGCGGTCAGGTCGCGGTCAGCCCCCGGAACAAAATTCGGATTTAAGATTCAGTAACAACATTTGAGTAGGTTATCAATGCAGTTCAAGCGTGTATAGGTCCCCGGCGTGAAGGCAAGGAGGCCGAGAGGTTCCCGGCGCAAGGGCCAAATGGCCATAGGTGTGGGCTTCTCGGCGCGCAGGGGGCCAATGGATTGAAGAGGGTCTCGGCGTGAGGCTTCCCGGCGCGCCCATTACCACGCCGGGAAGGTGGCGCCGGGAAGGGCTGGGAGGTTTGCATGCAAGGGCCATATATGATTTTTGTCGTTTGCTAAAGCGGCAGGCCTCTCGGCAGGAGGGTTCTCGGCGGGGAATTTAGCACGCCGAGAAGCTGGAATCGTTACAGGGTTTCAAGGTTCAAACGATGCTCTGCTTTGAGGGTTTTCGGGGTTGAGAGATAGTATCACAGTGACCTGGCCAGGTGTGTATGAGAATTTTGGCAGCATGTCCCCTTGACTTGGATTGTGCCAAGAGAAGATAGGTCATCACCCCCGGAATGCTGGGATGACAACCGAATGAGGATGGGCACCGGGCCCCGGGACATCGCTTGCCTCTGTTTCATCGGTCAATATCCCCTTGAAACCTTTCGGAACTCATGTAATGACATGGCCCTTTGGGTTCATAAGGGTGGAATCCGGATCGGGAATGAGGACTGTAGGGGAGGGAGATCCTCCCCATTACTGTATCTTCTCAGGTCATTCACGACGGTCTTTGGACATCCCCGGGACGTATGTGTACAGGGATCAGAAAGCTGAGACATGGCAGTGAGGAGAGAGTCCCCTGACTGGGTTTCATTGGGCCAAGGAGAGGGGACTCGGCGTGGCTTACTGGTTGGCCGAAGGGGGTTCTCGGCGTGGTCATTTTGGTTGGCCAAGGGGGGGCTCTCGGCATGGCCCTTGGTGGATGGAAAAGGATCTCGGCATGGCCCTTTTGGCTGGACAAGGGGGGCTCTCGGCCTGGACATTTGGTTGGCCAAAGGGGGGTTCTCGGCCTGGGGTCTTTGGTGGATGGGGGGAGCTCTCGGCACAAGGCTTCCCGGCGCGCTCATGGCCGCGCCGGGAGCCTAGCGCCGGGAGGCTGTGGGCTGTGGGTTTTTCACAAAAGGGCTTGTCGTTTAGCTGAAAGGAGGGGAAGGCCTCTCGGCCTTACGGTTCTCGGCGGGGAAACTCGCACGCCGAGAAGATGAAATGCAGAAGGATTTCAGGGTTTCAGAGCTCAAAAACGATGCTCTGTTTCTGGGATTTCTGGGTTTTATGGCTCAGATTGAGGCCGAATCAGGGGTGTATGAGGAGATTTCATGAACACCTCTGCTAGAAGGACGCCAAGGGATCTGAGAGGCCGGATCATCAAGAAGAGGAGAGACCATCATCGGGGGCCTGAGTAGCTTTTATCTGTATACTGCCAGACGTCTGGGGGAGTCAAGAGATGGCTGTCTCTGATTCCCCAGACTAGCATGGTATCATCTGGAAGCAGATCTGCGATGAAAGAACCCTTGATGCTGGGACCTCAGACCTCATTCAACGACTGGAATGAGGATCCAGGTTCACATTCGTCTACGGGTTCAAATGCATCATTTATAGCCGGCAATCCAGGGAACCAAGAGATTGATGTCTCTGGTTCCCGGACAGCACAAGAGGCTTGAGGAACAGACTCAAATACATACGGAGGGCATGCTATTGAAGCGGGAAGAGAGAAGAGAATAGAACCCAGCAACCCATTGAAAAAGGGTGGGGGTTCTACCTTCATCCCTGTTCGAAGAATAGACCTGACTCCGAAGCCTGAGTCATTTCGCCCATGGGGCATCATACAAACAGTACGCGTACATATGGAGACAAAAGAAGATAACATCGCCTAAAAATCCATCACGGCCATTGCATCTATTCATCTCACCTTCACTTACATCGACTTCATAACTGAAGCCAAGAAACATACAGGAGAGGAAAAAGGAGAGAATCGTATGAATGATCCAAACATCAAGATTTCTACTATTTCATACGGAGAATCAGTAGTAAGAAACAGAAAAGAAAGAAAAACATCGAACATGGGGGGAGGGTGGAGTATTGACTCCTCTCCCTCCCCCTATCAGCCCACCTGGAGCCTCTCTTCCTTCCCTTCTTCTGCTTCTTCTTTCGACGGAGAGTCTCTCCCTCTCTTTTCCTATCTCTTTTCTTTCTGGCTATCTGTTCGCTCCTTTTTTTCTTTTGCCCCTTTCTTCTCTCCTCTGGGCCCTCTCTTCTTGGCCTCTCCTTTTATCTGTTCGAAGGGAGGGGGCTTTTATAGCCATTTCCACTCTCTCGGCAGACACCATCACGGCGTGGAGAAGGCAGCTTCCCGGCGCGCTCGAATCCGACCTCTCGGCGCAGCTTTGGGCTTCGACAATAGGCTCCCGGCGCCACCTTCACACAGGCCCATTTGGGTCTTTTAGCTACTTTCACAGGCCCACTTGGGTCTTTTCAAGTGCCTCATCACCCGAAAGGGCCCTCCATTGGTGACATAGCTTCCATTGATATGTTTTCATCAGTCCGTAGACAGGGGTTTCATCAGTATCGTCGTCTGGATGATGATAACACTGGACATCAGCCAGGCCTGAGATGGTCCTAGCCGGGCAATTGGTTGGTGGTGAGGATCCTCCCTCAATCCTGACTTTGCAGGCATCTTCCAGTCTTCGTTGCTGGTCTGGTCCCATCTTTATCCTTGTTCATATTTTAGCTGTCAACAACGGCCCATGCGAAAAGCACAGAATCACAGTTCCCAAGGTAGCTCACAAGCCGCCACGCCGATTCCCCATCCTAGGGAAAGCGGGAAACCTCCAGCCCCAGGCTGGATGACAGGACTAGTAGTCCAAGGCCACACACACGGCCCAGTCGGGAATCATCTTTCGCAGAAACCTTCAACATGCGGGGGAACCCCACCGCACTCACACTGACACACGGTGACTCGATCGAGCGTAACACTACCTCCAGACACCCTAGAAACATGGACACAGAACTCACGGGGTGTCCGGGACACTCACGAGGCCGAAGGACAACCACTGGGTCACAACCAGGTCGACTGGAGACCAACACAATGCGAAACCGACATTACGAGCATGAAAATCACCTAGCGGTCTAACCCTAGACCGCCACAAATGCTAGCGGTCTACCACTAGGCCGCTAAAGCAAGTCTAGCTGTCTAACGTTGGACCGCTAAGCACTGGAATCACGAAACCCTGGCGGTCTACCCATGGACCGCGAGGTATTGGCTAGCGGTCTACCTCTGGACCGCTAAACCCTCAGAACACACGAAACTCAAGCGGTTCTAGCGGTCTACCTATGAATCGCCAAAGACCCTGGCGGTCTATCACGTTACCGCCAGCCTTGAACCGACATAAGGGGACCCCTAGCAGTCTCCACCTGACTGCTTGGCGCCCCTTGCGGTCTCTGGAAGGACCGCCAAGGCGTCCCGAACACGAAATGGCGGGAAACACCCAAAAACCTGATCTACGCCCCGATCATAGCCCAATGATAGGGAAACAAGGGGGAATCCATCCCCAAGCTTCCTAGCATGATTCTATGCCCATATATTGGTCAAAAACCTCAAGAAACGGGAAATCCGGCTCACACCCCAAAAACATGCATTTTCCCCAAAATGCTCAAATAAGCCGACTGGGCTCACCACGGCCTACAAAACTCTTGGGAAAGGAAGTGTGCGAACTAGGGATCTATCTCCCTACCTTCACCGAAGATTATGCGCCCCGAGGACGCAGATGCGCGAAGAAACGTCGTTTAAACCCTCGTCGTTCCACGAACCCGTTGCCGAGCTTCAATGCGCCGCCGACCCTCGATCCTCGACTCGTTCCTCGTTCCTCACCTCCCGCCATTGTCGCCTCGCCCTCCTCCGCCACCGTCGGCCGCCCGGGGAGAGGGGGAGAGAGAGATGAGAGAGAGTGAGAAAGAGAGAATGGAGAGAGAGGGAGTTAGGGGGGTTAAATAGAAAAACCCCAAAATTTCAGAAATTCAAAAAAATACAAAAAATTACCTCCGCGATCCTCGCGAGGAGAACAACGCAGTGGTAACGTTCTAGAGTCGGAGAATACAACTGATGCAGGACGAGACCACGGACACGACAAGCTCGCGATCGTCCCTTAACGAGGGAAGCGTCCGACATGCGCGGTTGAGAAACCGACAAGAGCTAGGGTGGTCGGCTCGCACTTTCGTGCCTGGATCGGGTCACGGGACGGCTTCACTCTCTCTCGCAGCAGCGGTGATATGAAAATATATCGAGCTAGATATCCCTACACATGCTCTCTAGCAGCGGCGTAAACAAGCATATATGAAATAAGCGAAATGCCAAGTGTAGGAGCGAAGACGATACCTCCACGCGCTCGGCGTGGGGACGACGGACCCGGCCAAAGTCGTACTCCCGGAACAATTATACACGGATATTACAGAAATGCAACTCGCTGCCCACTCCACGCAGGGAGGTAAAGGGCTACACAATGGGGTCCGGGAGGACCGAATTCGGGTTGACGGGCGGCTTCTCGCGTTGATTCGGCAACACCCGAACACGTGATGGTGGGGCCCACGTGCTGTCCGGAGGGGCCGTGTGGGACCCGGTGACACTGCTGTAGTGGTGGATGCCCGGAGGGTCGCTCCTTGGGATGGCGGCACGCTGGTTCGCCGGCCGGAGGCCCGGCGGCTCCGTTCGGCACCGGTCGGAAAACCCGATCGGAAATCTGCCGGTTCTGTATTTCGGCGCGCGCTCCGGTGAGAATGGACGCTGCGATCAGCCCCGATGTCGGATCGACACGAGACTGGCGCCGATGGAAAGCTAGCTTGAAGTTCTTCAACGTAGGCCCAAAGATCTGGCCTAGATCTACTCGGATCTTGACTTATGGAATTTTCAATCTCCTATTGTACAGTAACCGAAGACTCAGACCTGCAAAGAACTTGACTGTGGATTGCCTTGTACCATGAGGTAGATGTTCGAATATGGGGTTGTGTTCGTCATAAAGGTTGTGAGAAATTGAGTTGGGAAGACGGCAAAGGTGGTTTGGATCCGTTTGGATGTGTCTATGAGTTTATGTGATTTGTTTAGTGGACGAAGGTCGGATCTAGGATCAGGGGGATAGAACTGTAGCTGGGACTGAGAACGATTTTTAGAAAATATGAAATGGACGAACCAAAAATTGATAAAAAATTTGGATGAAGGGGTGGATGGGTGTAATCTCCAGTAAAATTAGGCGAACTAAAATAAATCAAAAAGTGGACCTAAGACATGAAACTCCGGGCTACTGTCACTGTAGACAGTGACAGAACAGATCTGAGATTGAGAGTTGAACGAAATGGTAAAAATATGAAACGGTGGCTTTTGAACCTGGATTTTTTTGTGGAGAATGGGCTAGAAGATAGGAACCAACCCTCACAATTTCAAATCTATCTGAACTCGTGGCTGGCTTCAGGAATTCACGAACTACAACTCTATCCAGCAGGACAGAAAATCGAAGACGATCCCGTGGCGGCTTGAAGGCGGCTCGAACGGCGGCGGCGGCGGCACAGACGATCACCGGAGGTTGAGAGGGGAGGAAGGAGATAGAATCCACTCTAGATCTGGGGTTGGGGAAGGAAGAACAGCAAGGGAGGAGAGAGGGGCGCACCAAGCTTCAAGGCATTCACAAAAATTCTGATTTTTTTCATTGAATTTCTCATGAAAATACAACATTATATATGACTCCAATCAAATCTAATATGGACCCTTTGATCAAGGGTTGGGGATTGAATGGCTGAGATTAAGTGTGAATAACACACCAAATACAATTTTTTTAATCTATCTTGACCATTCCAATTCAAACTTGGACTAATTCCATTCCAACCTCACCTAAATCACACCTAACTAGCCTAATAGAGCCAAAGAAGGGGGCGCCCCCTTCATGGGCCTCCCTTGGGCCAAGCGTGGTCAAATGCCATGTTACAAGCCCACTAACCATGCTAGACTCTTCCACCCTTGGTGGCCCATGAGAGAGAGAAGCCTATTTGGGCCTAAGTGGCTATTAAGGTCCATAATGATGGCCTTAAGACCCAATATGGAATAAGCTCCTAATGGACTCTACTAATGGCAACTTAGCCATGGACTCTACATTACAAATGGCCCATTGGCTTGATATAAGCCTTACAAGGAGTCCAAATGAAAGAAATGACACAATTACAATCTCATACAAGCCATAACACACAAATACACTCCACCCGTGTAAGGTAATCACCTCTGATGCCCCATCAATTCTCCCCAGGTGGGAGGAACTCGACCCCGTCGAGTAGGGGTATGGATGCTCGAGTACTCCGGAGGATCCGTCACCGTGCCAAGTAACGCGGGTACGCTGCCCTCCAAGTGATCGTCACCTGCTCATTCCATATATACTCGATATGCGCAAGCTGCCATATTCTAGAGGTGGACACTCCGGGTGGGGCACTCTCAAAGGGAAGGAAGCAGCTCGAAGACTCACTAGGAATCACCGCTGAGTCCCTATAAGTGACTGATCCGGGTATAGATGTGGAACCGATCCCATACTCATCGAGTGAGTCCACTCGCCTCTTACTCATAAGAGAACGACAACGAGCTTGCACAAGACGCATGCAGACAAACAAACGACACACAAATCATGCAAACAAATCACTCAAAACAAACCACACAAGGAAAAAGCACACTGTTAGTCCGACCCGTACATGGGTGACGGCGGACCAAGACACCCGAATATGTGCCATGCATATACTAGATGTACACGATGGTTGATGGAAGGGAGGACTCCTAGACACCCTAAGATGTACCACTCATGCATTGGTGACCGATGGGATTTGGGTGAAGAAGGGCTAGGAGATCCAAAACTACCTTCGTCATCATCCCTAGATGTAGAGACGGCTTGCCGACTAGACCGAGGGGTATGGGTGGAATAGTGAACTCCTTGGAAGAGGTGGAGGGAATGTGATAGCTCGGGAACTTCACTAGTGGAGGGGTCAAAAGGGTCAAAGAAGGTATGACCCTGGGAGATGGGTTCCTCCATGACACGGTCCCAATCGTGAAATTCTTGAAGGTGTGAATGCTCACCTTCATCCGTCATAGTGAACGGGACAATGGTCATGTGAAGAAAATAAACTTCCTCCCTCGGGCAAAAGGAAATGAAGTCGGACTCGGCCGGCATCGGGAGGAGTAGAAGAATCTCCGTGGTGACACACCCCACGGTGCACATGGAGGTAATGGATCCTAAGGCCGGATGGGTGAAGCTAAGACTAGCGGGTTGGTCAAAGCCTCGGGCCAAAAGATGCGTCAACTCCCATTGTGAATCTAATCCCATAATAAGGTCATCCAAAGTATCGACATGGTGACTAGACCGAAAAGTTGTGGGGTAGGAGTTGATGGACACCAAAGGTAGGGTAGGGTCCATAGACAGGTAAGGGAGTGGGACCAAGCCATCCTTGAGCCAACTAAGAAGCGGCTCGGCTATGTATAATGTACCCGTTAGAAATATGGGTGGCTCGGGATGAGGTGGTTCCAAGCGTGAATCCGAAGGTGGAGTGGGCCGCTGGGGCTGGGTGGCTGGACATACGGGGTCCCTAAGGGTGATCTTACCGGGTAGGTATGGTGGGCATAAGGTGCAAGTCCTCTTATCCCAGTCAAGATTGGCCCTTCTCTCTCCTAACCACTTTTGCCCTAAAATGATGCATGAACCAGCAAGTGTACCGATCCTACACCATGCGCCATCGGTGTAGAGAACAGAGCCGATCCTCTTATAGAACTCAACACAAGCAAAATCACCATCGCGGACAATCTCGCCAGTCTTGGAGAGAGACTCCACGATGTCAAGAGAAACCCAATTATCTGACTCCCTATCGGTGAAATGGAGTTCCGTTGTGGACCCGTTGGGTAGAGCGGCTTTCATAATGAGAGGGGCAAAACCAAAGGCTCGGTCCATGAGGACATTCATTTTGGCCACAAAAGTTGACCACTCGGACGTATGGTCTTGGGGATCGGCCATGGGTAGTGGACATGGACATGCATACACACGGTGACAAGACACTAGACCGACTATGCAAGTTTGGAATGCATGCACACTAAGGACCCTAGACGTAAACCAAGAATCGGTACGTGGCGGAGATAACCGATCCGAAGATCACTCGCACAAGTGTGCGGCCTTCCCGATAGGCATGGCCTAACGTTCGGACAACACCTTTTGATATACTGAGTAAAGGGATGTAAATGCAAAAAGACACTTTTTTTTGTGTTTTAGAAATATGATGATCCTAGACTCGACTTAAACCGACTAATGAATCGATGTAAATGACACTCTTTTTTTTTTAAAACAATGATGACTCTAAACACGACTTAGACCGACTAATGGCTAGACGTAAATGACACCCTAGACTCAAACTCGCTCTGATACCAAATTGATGTGGGACGAGACCACGGACAGGACAAGCTCGCGATCGTCCCTTAACGAGGGAAGCGTCGGACGTGCGCGGTTGAGAAACCGGCAAGAGCTAGGGTGGTCGGCTCGCACTTTCGTGCCCGAATCGGGTCACGGGACGGCTTCACTCTCTCTCGCAGCAACGGTGATATGAAAATATATCGAGCTAGATATCCCTACACATGCTCTCTAGCAGCGGCATAAGCAAGCATATATGAAATAAGTGAAATGTCAAGTGTAGGAGCGAAGACGATATCTCCACGCGCTCGGCGTGGGGACGACGGACCCGGCCGAAGTCGTACTCCCGGAACAATTATACATAGATATTACAGAAATGTAACTCGCTGCCCACTCCACGCAGGGAGGTAAAGGGCTAAACAATGGGGTCCGGGAGGACCGAATTCGGGTTGATGGGCGGCTTCTCGCGTTGATTCGGCAACACCCGAACACGTGACGGTGGGGCCCACGTGCTGTCCGGAGGGGCCGTGTGGGACCCGGTGGCACCGCTGTAGTGGTGGATGCCTGGAGGTTCACTCCTTGGGATGGCGGCACGCTGGTTCGCCGGCCGAAGGCCCGGCGGCTCCATTCGGCACCGGTCGGAAAACCTGATTGGAAATCTGCCGGTTCTGTATTTCGGCGCGCGCTCCGGCGAGAATGGGCGCTGCGATCAGCCCCGATGTTGGATCGACACGAGACTAGGTCTGATGGAAAGCTAGCTTGAAGTTCTTCAACCTAGGCCCAAAGATCTAGCCTGGATCTGCTCGGATCTTGACTTATGGAATTTTCAATCTCCTATTGTACAGTAACCGAAGACTCAGACCTGCAGAGAACTTGACTGTGGATTGCCTTTGACCGTGAGGTAGACGTTCGAATCTGGGGTTGTGTTCTTCTGAAACGTTGTGGAAAATGGAGCTGGGAAGACGGAAAAAGTGGTTTGGATCCGTTTGGATGTGTCTATGATTTTTTGTGATTTGTTTAGTTGATGAAGGTCGGATCTGGGATCAGGGGGATAGAACTGTAGCTGGGACTGAGAACGATTTTTAGAAAATATGAAATGGATGAACAAAAATTGAGAAAAATTGTGGATGAAGGGGTGGATGGGTGTAGTCTCCAGTAAAATTGGGAGAACTAAAATAAATAAAAAAGTGGACCTAAGACATGAAACTCCGGGCTATTGTCACTGTAGACAGTGACAGAACAGATCTGAGATTGAGAGTTGAACGAAATGGTAAAAATATGAAACGGTGGCTTTTGAATCAGGATTTTTTTTGTGGAGAATGGGCTAGAAGATAGGAACCAATCCTCAAAATTTCAAATCGATCTGAACTCGTGGCTGGCTTCAGGAATTCACGAACTGCACCTCTATCCAACAGGACAGAAAACCGAAGAGGATCCCGTGGCGGCTTGAAGGCGGCTCGAACGGCGGCGGCGGCGGCACAGACGATCACCGGAGGTTGAGAGGGAGGAAGGAGATAGAATCCACTCTAGATCTGGGGTTGGGGAAGGAAGAACAGCAAGGGAGGAGAGAGGGGCGCACCAAGCTTCAAGGCATTCACAAAAATTCTGATTTTTTTCATTGAATTTCTCATGAAAATACAACATTATATATGACTCCAATCAAATCTAATATGGACCCTTGGATCAAGGGTTGGGGATTGAATGGCTGAGATGAAGTGTGAATAACACACCAAATACAATTTTTTTAATCTATCTTGACCATTCCAATTCAAACTTGGACTAATTCCATTCCAACCTCACCTAAATCACACCTAACTAGCCTAATAGAGCCAAAGAAGGGGGCGCCCCCTTCATGGGCCTCCCTTGGGCCAAGTGTGGTCAAATGCCATGTTACAAGCCCACTAACCATGCTAGACTCTTCCACCCTTGGTGGCCCATGAGAGAGAGAAGCCTATTTGGGCCTAAGTGGCTATTAAGGTCCATAATGATGGCCTTAAGACCTAATATGGAATAAGCTCCTAATAGACTCTACTAATGGCAACCTAGCCATGGACTCTACATTACAAATGGCCAATTGGCTTGATATAAGCCTTACAAGGAACCTAAATGAAAGAAATGACACAATTACAATCTCATACAAGCCATAACACACAAATACACTCCACCCGTGTAAGGAAATTACCTCTCATGCCCCATCAACAACGGTTCACCCTACAGGGGATTTCGAAGGTCCGACTGACGAAAACACTCGTAAAACCCGAAACGCGACCCGAGACCCACACAGGCGCTCTGAAAATTCCAGAAAAATACCAGCGTGCTCCTCACAACGCCACGGACCCAAGGAAATTCACAGACACACTACCAATGGGTTCGACAATCTGGTATAAATAGTCTGAAGCTCAATCGGACGTAATCTGCAATCCGCGGAAAGACGATCCAACACCCACGGATCCTGATCCGAGAAGCATCCGAAAAACCTGGGGCATTACAGCCCTCCCCCTTAAAGAAATTTCATCCCCGAAATTCAGGACAACGCGGGAACATAGGGGAAGAAAGCCTTAACCAACTGACAACGCTGTCAGAGCCCCAGTAAAGAAAAACCTTGATTCTCACGAATGCAACGATCTTGAGGGACACAGCCAAACTACAATCACGAACGACACCTCACTCCGCATGCCGCACACACCGGCCATCAGAGTAGGCATACACCAAAGGACATAGTCCGGCATCACTTCAGTCCCAAGGAAAACCAATCATGGCACCGCTGTCACAATCTCGCTCACCGAGGGGACACAACCCTCGTCACGAGAAACAGCTACCGATCTATCCTATGGTCGGCGGACAATACACATCAGCTTCACAACCAGCCGACAGGTCGCACACCCTTCTCAAGGGAACAACCAATACAGAGCCTCTATTAGCTCACACAGCCATCTCAACAGATAGCAATCAGATCATTGGCTCAGTGCGAAGGATCACCTCACACCTGGCAAGCTGAAGCCAGACATATCACTGTGCCAACTCTGTCAGAAGATAAACTTCGACAAAACCCAGATCGCATCCGGAAGGCACATCACGGAAATGACCACCAAAAAGACCTTACGTGCACACGGCTCTCACCGTTCACGATGTGCAACCAACATCATCTTCTGTCTGTGAAAAGACCATCCACTGGTCGCTAGATACACGTCAACGGGAAATTTTCATCGGCCCAACCGGCATGATCCAACTCATGACAGGCCATCCGTTGACTCACACACAGATAATTACCACATCTCGAGCTGAACTTCTCTCGGACACCGCATCCTATCTCGAGTATCGCACCAACTCAACCCTTACAGGGGAGCACGACGAAACCAAATGACAAGATCCTGGTGTCTTCGGTCATCACCTCACTCGACTCAGACTTACAGGGGAACCATCCCATGCTAGTCACAGACCAAGGACCAACATCCCACGACAACATCCCATCAAGGACTTCCAACAACAGGCGTCACTCTCCCGTCCTGTCTCATCGAAACCTTCGTCTCAATTAATCCAAGTGGACACCTGCCAATCCAGATTCCGCCCGCACCAGAGAGCCATGGGACACACTGGAACCATTAATGGCACACATCTCTAAGGGAGGAAAGTGCCATCCAATATTACGGCAACCTGGTCGCCAACACCATGACCAACGCATACGGGTCCCCAACAATGCACATCTTACCATGGTCGACTACGAGACTAGCCTTACCAGTCACTCGTAGCTACCAACCGGAACCCAAAATCTCTCAGAGATCACTTCCTCAAAACACGATCTCATCCGAGGACACGATTGACAACACAAGCCGGGAACCAAGCCACCGACTCTGACCAACACGTCCTCGACCTCCGTCAGGCGACATCCTCAACAACCCCATCCGGGCTCAAACTGACGCCTGACACGGCTTCAATCACAGGAACAGGGTACTCATGTGGCACACTTGCCAACATTTTCCCCAAACACTCCATCCGGCCAGTGCCAAGAACAACGATATCTCGAGTAACGGCACGGCAACAACACGTCTCACACCGAGGAACCAATCCTCCGATGCTCAACGCAACCTCAGGAATTCGCCCGTAGCAACAAACACTACGATCCTGAACCTGTGGGTTATGGGCCCACCAGGCTTCCGGTGCACACTCTGATCCACACGCGCACCGCCAACATGCAACTTGGGACTCATCATCCTGACAATCCATAACTCGGCTGGTCAACCTCAGAAAATAGGGTGAGGAAAGCTCCCTTACCTCAGACCCCTAACATTGATTCACTCCTAAAACTGGTAATCCTCTACAAATCTGCAGACTCCGAACTGCCACGCATTGGAAAGTTCCAGCCCCAGCCAAGAATTCTCTGAAACATCGCCCAACGAGCACTCATCCTTCTGGAACAACGCCATCACCCTTACACACCAGAGGAAATGGGGACAACTCACGCAGGCAACCACCTTGCCAAAATGCGGATCACGTCTCGCACGGACTTCATGGCACACGAAGGCCAACCAATCCGGACACGTAATGCAAGACGACAAACCTTAGCTAAACATAATCTCTCCAACCAAAGGAGAAACCGATCACACCTTCGACCAATGGAAAATCTCCATGGTCGACCAGACCTCGAACCTCGCGCACACTGGGAACAACGCCTTCCAGTACCGAGAAAGCCATCACCACGTTACGTCAGCACCTCTGACACACTCGGCGAGTGTCACGTCGGACCACCATCACAGCATCTCTCGATGCACCACCACTGCAATTACTCGAACTACAACAGGCCACGCCAAGAGCCGCAGCACGAGCCATAATCGACAACCGTCGACGCTCATCCCCGCGTCCCGAAACTCACCGCGAAACCTTCTCAACTCAAGCCAAATCCAGGCGAACACAACCCATTCGCACGCAAGAGCGCAAGAGCAAAAACTTACTGGGACAACTCCGTCCAATTCTACCTCGAAATATGTAAGAATTACCGGGACTGACACGTCATTCCTGACGCCACAGAGCATGACAAGAACATCAGGCTCGATGAAATAGCAGCTCATTGAGAAGATCCTCCGCTCACTCGAGTGCATTTCTTGATCAGAGCACCCGCTCTGCCTCCTCAAACTACGACCTTAACACCTCAGGGGCTGGATAAATCTCAAGCTGGAGTGGCCAGACCAATAACAACTCCCTCAAAGCATGCTCACGGCCACTTAACCATGAACAATCCGCACCAGCCACCTGACCTCGCAGTAGACACCTCGAACGCAGCACCGCAACAACGCACCTACCGGTAACCTCTGCCCAACACAACCCAACCGGGGCCACCAATGATAAGGGAGAAAGCTCTCGACCTCGATACTCAATCCCCACGCCGGCATTCCAACAGAAGCTGCAACCGCCTTCACAGCGCCAACTATGCGCGCATAGTCTCTCAAGCGAGAAACAAAGTGGAAAACATACACAAAACCCTAGGCCAACTGCCGACTGTACTAGACCTTATGGACTCTGATCACTGTAATATCTTGAATTCCTGTGTACGTCCACAACCACTGCTCTGATACCTGTTGTAACGACCCAAGATCCGGATATTAGGAGGAGCCCGATACCATTCGAATGATGGCCCGCCGCCCACGAGCCGAGAGGGCTCGGAAGGGGTAAAAGGAGTGTGGAGGTACAAAGAAATAGAAAATAAAGCAAGACAATTCAACAATTAAAAGAAATAAATAAATAACTACTACAACAGAGTCTAGTCCAATAGAAAGTACAGCCTAAATCAATAAAACGTACCACTTTCCAAGTGAATACTCGGTCCGACGAGCTGGCTACTACAGAACTCCCGCGCTGCACCCTTGAACCTCGAGGAAGAACCGCCACACCTGAAAAATAGGGATGAGTTTCCAAATAGAGACTCAGCAGGGGTCCTGCAGAACACCAACCGAAAACAACGACGGTAGTGAAGAGGAAAGCAACAACAACTACAGCACAACCAACCGGTGGCTGGTCAAAACTCGGCACTACAGCTACTCCTACTGAGCCGGTCAAGCAGAAAGAGAAATCCCGATCTCACAATCGGGAACCAGATCACTCTAACACTTGGCCTACCGAGGAAACACTCACGGCAGCTCCGTCGTGAAGGCCTGTCCTCCTAGACAAGGTCAACCTGGACCACGCTGTCCAAGGTAGGGTCACGACCATGCTGTCGTGAACACAACTCTAACAAGACGCAACCTCGGTGAAGCCTACTGGCACCCTGGCCACTATCTCAGAAACACCGGACGGTCCAGAAAACAACGTCTCGCAGATGAGAAACGGAACCCGGAAACAGGAGAGTCACGTCTCACGAGATAGGAGTACCTGCCCACCAGAAGCAAGGCCGGATGTGTCCACTGATGTCTTAGACCGCGCCTTAGGTGTCTCCCTCCGACCCAGTGAGAATTGAGACCCCGTACAAGTAACCACGGAACAAGTGACTAGTCAGGTTCGTGCTCGTCAGCATGCGTCCGTAGTCCCCGACCACGTGTGCACACACAGACTGTACGTCCTAGGTATGGCCCTCTGACTGGTTTTCCCCTCAGCCAGACTCTGGCGTCAAACGTGTGGCCCGACGGTAACCAGCCTAAAAGCCATCTCTCGGGGTAGCCTTGCCACCACTCCCTGGTGGGACCACTCACGTGTCGGAAGCCTACGACTAGTGGGGAGTCACCGATGTGATCACTCTCGGAGGAGAAACTCCGAGAACCACGCACGCACCCTGCGCGAAAGTCGAGAAGAACCAAGTTGACTCTAGACAGTCCTCTAGACTCACTAAATCCTACGGTCCTTGAGTCACGAGACTCGGGGTCAAGACCGTCGTACACAACGGCACAATGCCGTTAATCTCACCTAATCCCTAGGTCTAAAACCATGGTAGCATGAATACTGAGGCAGCTCACAAGCCGTCGAGACTATTCCCTCGGAACGGGAACTGAGAAACCCTCCTACCCCAGGCTGGGTAACTGGACTCACAGTCCACAGGCCACTCACACGGCCTACGCGGAAAGCAAAGAATCATGGTTCCCAAGGTAGCTCACAAGCCGCCACGCCGATTCCCCATCCTAGGGAAAGCGGGAAACCTCCATCCCCAGGCTGGATGACTGTACTAGCAGTCCAAGGCCACACACACGGCCCAGTCGAGAATCATCTTTCACAGAAACCCACAACATGCTGGGGAACCCCACCGCACTCACACTGATACACGTTGACTCGATCGAGCGTAACACGAAAGCCCGGAACACATGGGGTCACCCGGACCCACCACACCTATGGGCATGCTAATCAAGGTAACACGATACCTCCAGACACCCTAGAAACATGGACACAGAACTCACGGGGTGTCCGGGACACTCACGAGGCCGAAGGTCAACCACTGGGTCACAACCAGGTCGACTGGAGACCAACACAATGCGAAACCGACATTACGAGCATGAAAATCACCTAGCGGTCTAACCCTAGACTGCCACAAATGCTAGCGGTCTACCACTGGGCCGCTAAAGCAAGTCTAGCGGTCTAACGTTGGACCGCCAAGCATTGGAATCATGAAACCCTTGCGGTCTACCCATGGACCGCGAGGTATTGGCTAGCGGTCTACCTCTGGACAGCTAAACCCTCAGAACACACGAAACTCAAGCGGTCCTAGCGGTCTACCTCAGAACTGCCAAAGACCCTAGCGGTCTATCGCGTGGCCGCCAGCCTTGAACCGACATAAGGGGACCCCTAGCAGTCTCCACCTGACCGCTTGGCGCCCCTTGCGGTCTCTGGAAGGACCGCCAAGGCGTCCCGAACCCGAAACGGCGGGAAACACCCAAAAAGCTGATCTACGCCCCGATCATAGCCCAATGATAGGGAAGCAAAGGGGAATCCATCCCCGAGCCTCCTAGCATGATTCTATGCCCATAGATCGGTCAAAAACCTCAAGAAACGGGAAATCCGGCTCACACCACAAAAATATGCATTTTCCCCAAAATGCTCAAATAAGCCCGCTGGGCTCACCACGGCCTACAAAACTCTTGGGAAAGGAAGTGCGTGAGCTGGGGATCCATCTCCCTACCTTCATCGAAGATTCTACGCCCCGAGGACGCCGATCTGCGAAGAAACGCCGTTTAAACCCTCGTCGTTCCACGAACCCGTTACCGAGCTTCAATGCGCCGTCGACCCTCGATCCTCGACCCGTTCCTCGTTCCTCGCCTCCCGCCATCATTGCCTCGCCCTCCTCCGCCACCGTCGGCCGCCCGGGGAGAGGGGGAGAGAAAGAGATGAGAGAGAGTGAGAAAGAGAGAATGGAGAGAGAGAGTTGGGGGGGTTAAATGGAAAAACCCCAAAATTTCAGAAATTCAAAAAAATATGAAAAATTACCTCCGCGATCCTTGCGAGGAGAACAACGCAGTGGTAACGTCCCAGAGTTGGAGAACGCAACGGTTCACCCTACAGGGGATTTTGAAGGTCCAACTGACGAAAACACTCGTAAAACCCGAAACGCGACCCGGGTCCCCCACAGGCGCTCTGAAAATTCCAGAAAAATACCAGCGTGCTCCTCACAACGCCATGGACCGAAGGAAATTCACAGACACACTACCAATGGGTCCGAAAATCTGGTATAAATAGTCTGAAGCTCAATAAGACGTAATATGCAATCCGTGGAAAGACGATCAAACACCCACGGATCCTGATCCGAGAAACATCCGAAAAACTTGGGGCATTACATGTCACGCCCCGAGTGCGGAAGATACCCGGAAATGCGCGACGTGTCTATATCAATCATGTCAATCAGAGTGGTCGTGTATTCGACACAAAGACAGAGATGCGCAAAATAGCAAGATAACCCAATCCTTTATTTCATAATGGATAGACTATTACAAATCCAATACTCTGTTTAATAAAAAGGAAAAGAATACATATTTGACTCATGAAACTATAGAAAAGACTAGACGACACTTGTAGAAGCTCTATCACTTTCACTCTTGATCATTCCCATCCGATTGACTTCCATCGTCGTCGGACTTACCTGAAAAGTACAAAGGGACAAACGGAATGAGCGAACGCTCAGTAGGAAATTATATCTCAAGTACTAGCAAGGGGTTTAAGTAATTACATCTTTCATGAATGCAATAAAGCTATGCATGCTCGCATAAAACGACAAGATAGAGAGAATGTAATATCAAGAAATAAGATGAACTTAATCATGAACTTCCAACAAGATGACAAGTGTATTCAAGATATTCAAGCAAGTACGTTTAACAAGTCATGTCAAGAACTTTGGCTATCATGTATCAAGCAAGTAAATTACCCATTTTTTTTGGGCCACGGAATTCATGTCAAGTCAAGTACGATTCAAGTACAAGATGTGTGTGGAATGTCCAATCAAGCAAGTCAAGTACTCGGTATAATGCCAGATACCTTATCATTTTAACTCCCATGGGCACAAGTACTTTCGGGTGCTCCTCCCAGGACCAGATGGGGCCCTATATGCGCAGGCATTTATCATGTATTTTTGACATCCACTCTTGTTTATATAGCCAATATAGAATTTCAATATTCAAGCTTGTAGACATGTATGACAACTTTGATAGAGTAGAGTCCAAAAATATGACAAAGGACATAGATTGGCGATAATAACGGTATAATCACGATATCGATAAAACTAGGTAGAATATGGTTCCCCTAACTTAGGTACCATGACAAATCAATATGGCCATTCTTTATATAGAATTGAGGTCCACATGAACATAAGATCAAGCAAGATACCCTCATTCTTATCATAGAATTGGGGTTTACAAGAATGACATGATATGGCATGATATCATCATCCCATTAAGAATTTCTTATGATATACTCTTTGTGTAATCATAAGGGCCGGTATACCATGTTTCTTTAGATTGACCTGACAAGGATCGTGTAATGGGTTTTTAGGGTACAACCAGCTCAGTCGGCCTTGAGAGAATCCAAGGCTACGAGGAGTCTTACGGAGGTCTCTATGACTAACTCGCTAGTCCAAAGGAACGGAATGTCCAATGGAGAGCTTGTATGTCAATGAGAGTTGAGTGTGATCGATAAATCAACATGAAACGTGGGACTATACTCACGGAGTGGAGAATAGTGCCGATATATATATATATATGATAGCATATGAAACGATCGGTTAACAAAAATGGATGAAAATCAGTTTACAGTAAAATAACGACTTAGGTCAAGTCGTTTCTCAAGTAATTAACGCCTAACAGAAGGGCGTTTACATATTTTCCATTTTTGCAGAATTTTCAATAATTTAGTAATTTAAAAACGCGCCTTGGGCAGGGGCGTTTCTTCAAGAGTTGACGACTACATTAGCAGGCGTCTCCTTATTTATATATTTGACAGAATATCAATAATTTTCACGATTTGTCTAAAACACGCCCTTGTAAGGGGCGTTACTCTGTAATTCTATTTTTTGTAAAATATATTCCAGGATTTTAACTGAGGAACGCCCTAGGAAGGGGCGTTAGATTTCATATTCACGCCCTGTTCTGGGGCGTTAACATATAAAACATGACTTTGTCCAAGTCGTGAATTCAAGAAATTTACAATATTTCAAAAAATAAAAATAGGAGGCATGGTCATGACAAGAAAATTAACAGGAATTCACAGGTAGAGTCATGCAAGATTTTAGAATCGATATTTCATATTTATTGAATTTTAAACATGATCAATTATTAATTACATGCGATTGTTCATGAAATTAACGCCTGTATACAAGGCGTATACTTTTAATTAACGACCACTGTAATGGTCGTTTCGTTTAAAGTAGCGCCCTATTCAAGGGCGTTTCTTGAAAAATTTACAGAAAACGTATTAAAACTATATGCAAACTGTATAAATATATCATGCATGGTGCTTCTTGTATTATTTTTAGTTTGGGCTACGAGACTTGAGAAAATCCTACCTTAAAGGGTTGATTTGGAGATAACCGTGAAGGGACTATAAGAATTAAAGATGCAGCAGACGTTGGATGAAGATGATGAAGAACCTTGTTCTTCACGTTACAGAACCTGTAGAGGAAGAGAAAAAGAAAGAAGATGAAGATGTTAATAATCTTCACAGATGTAACCGAAGCTAGGATAAATAACGAAGAACATAACCTTGTTCTTTACTCAAGCACCAGATCCTTAACCTGCATTAAAGGAGAAGAAGAATAATCAATATTCTTCATGCGGCTGTAAACAGAAGGGCAAAAGAAAACAAGAAGAACGTATGTTCTTCACTTACCGTGTAGCAGTAGATCGATCAAATGGTTTAGGGTTGGATCGATCGGGTATATTTATAGGATTTTAGAGTCCTAACAAAGGTAGTGTTTGATTGAGGGTAATATATCCCTAATAGAGTCCTTACTCTAATAGACACTTACTAGATTAGGTTAATCTTTCCCTGGATAAGCTCTGGGTTCGAACGGGTCACGAACTGAATTAACGCCTTTGGTCAGGGCGTTGATTCTTAAATTAACGACCTTGTTCAGATCGTTTCTTAAGAAACGTCTTGTATAAGGGCGTTCCTTGTTTTTGAAACACGCCTAAGACATGGGCGTTTATTTTACTTGCCTATTTGGTCGCGTGAGAGTTGACGACCACATTCGTGGGCGTCCTTTCTTTAGTCACGCCGTATGTAGAGGCGTTTCTTTTTAAATTAACGCCTTACTCAGAGGCGTTATTTTTAATTTGTTTTATTTTGTCTAACTAACCCTATACTTAGTATCTATATTACTTCTGTAATATATATGTTTTTAATTTTATTTCAATATTCATTTATCAGGGTTGCTACACCCTCCCCCACTTATAAAGAATTTGGTCCCCAAATTCAATACATATAATTATACACGTGGAGAGTGTAGAACATATACCTCTTAGAATAACTCGGGAAATCGTTTCTTCATAGATTCCTCGGTCTCCCATGTCACTTCGCGTTCGGGATTCTTATTCCATTGTACCTTGAGCATGGGAATAACCTTATTCCTTAGAGCTCGTATTTCTCGATCTAAGATCTTCATAGGCTTCTGTTCATAGGTGAGATCTTTCTGGATCACCCGATCTCCATGTTCAATAATATGAGATGGATCGTGCACATACTTCTTCAACATGGATATGTGAAATACATTATGTACCTCGGACAATTGAGGAGGCAATGCGATGCGATAAGCAACCTCGCCAACTCTTTCGAGTATCTCAAACGGTCCGATGAATCTTGGCGTAAGCTTGCCCTTAACACCAAATCTTCGTATGCCACGTCCAGGCGATATCTTGAGAAATACATGATCTCCGATTTGGAATTCAAGATCTCTCCTTCTTGTATCAGCATAAGCTTTTTGTCTCGTCTGAGCAACTTGCAATCTTTCTCTGATTACTTGTATCTTCTCAGTTGTATCCCTTACCATGTCTGGACCTAGCAGTTGTTTTTCTCCAATTTCGTTCCAGCATATGGGTGATCTGCAACTTCTTCCGTATAAGGCTTCGAAAGGTGCCATTTGGATACTAGCTTGGTAGCTGTTGTTATATGCAAATTCAATTAATGGCAAGTGGTCATGCCAGCTTCCTCCAAAGTCAATGATGCATGCTCTAAGCATATCTTCAACAACTTGATTAGTTCTCTCGGTCTGACCATCCGTTTGTGGGTGGAAAGCAGTACTAAAGTTAAGCCTTGTTCCTAACGAATGTTGTAATCCCTTCCAAAAATGAGAAGTAAAACGGGGATCTCTGTCAGACACGATTGAGACAGGAATTCCATGTAACCTGACTATTTCTTTGATGTACAGTGCAGCTAGCACATCAATTGACCATCGACTCTTTATTGGCAAGAAATGTGCCGATTTAGTTAATCGGTCAATGATAACCCAGATTCCATCATGTCCTCCTTTTGATTTAGATAGACCCATGATAAAATCCATACCAATATCCTCCCACTTCCACTTAGGAATATCTAGAGGATGTAGTTTTCCAGCAGGCTTTTGGTGTTCCGCCTTGACCTGTTGGCATATGAGACAGCGTGATACATAGTCTGCTATTTCTCTTTTCATATTGGGCCACCAAAAATTCCTCTTTACATCTTGGTACATTTTAGTTGATCCAGGATGAATAGTGTACCTTGATCGGTGAGCTTCATCTAAGATCTTCTTCTTTAATTCCGGACAGTCGGGTATACAAGTTCTATCTTTGAACAATAATCTTCCATTAGAAGCTACCTGAAAGTCAGATTGTCCTTCTAATCTTCCTTTGATTTCCACTAATATAGGATCATCATTCTGAAGTGCTTGTACCTCAGATAATAAATCTGACTGTATGCTTACATGAGATAATGTAATAAATTTGGATTCCGTGTCCAAGCTTATATTGAGCTCGGAGAATTGTTCAAGTAACCTCCATTCTTGTATCATACAATTGGCTATCATTGCTCTCGGCTTTCGACTAAGGGCATCAGCAACATAATTACCCTTTCCGGGATGGTATTGTATATTGAAGTCGAAGTCTTTGAGATATTCTAGCCAGCGTCTTTGTCTCATGTTTAGCTCCTTTTGTGAGAATAGATATTTGAGACTCTTGTGATCGGAGTAGACAGTGAACTGTACTCCGTAGAGATAGTGTCTCCATATCTTTAGGGCAAATACTACCGCGGCCAGTTCTAAGTCATGGACGGGGTAATTCTCCTCATGCTTCTTCAGTTGACGTGAAGAGTATGCTATGACGTTTCCTTGTCGCATTAGGACACATCCAAGGCCAATGCCAGAAGCATCTGTGTAGACCTCGAATTTCTCTCCTTCTATCGGTAGAGCTAAGACCGGAGCTGTAGTGAGATGATCTTTGAGAGTTTGAAAACTTCTTTCACATTCCTCACTCCATTCGTATCGGATCTCCTTGCGAGTTAACCTTGTAAGGGGCACGGCGATCTTAGAGAAATCTTTGATGAATCGTCGATAATAGCCTGCAAGACCTAAGAAACTTCTGATCTCGCTTGCATTAGTGGGTCTTTCCCAGTTTCTTACAGCTTCAACCTTTGACGGATCTACAGATAAACCGTCCTTGGATATGACATGTCCGAGAAAAGCCACTTCTTCAAGCCAGAACTCGCATTTGCTTAGTTTAGCATATAATTGATTTGTCCTCAAGACTTGCAATGCAATCCTCAAATGCTCTTCATGTTCTTCCTTAGTCTTAGAATATATCAATATATCATCAATGAAGACTACTATGAATTGATCCAAGTAAGGCCTGAATATGCTATTCATTAACTGCATAAAGGCAGCAGGGGCATTTGTTAGTCCAAAAGGCATAACAACAAATTCGTAATGGCCATACCTGCTTCTGAATGCGGTCTTGTGAATGTCATCATCCTTGATTCTTAACTGATGATATCCCGACCTGAGATCAATCTTGGAAAAGTATTTGGATCCTGAAATCTGATCAAATAATTCATCGATTCTCGGCAGTGGATACTTGTTCTTGATAGTAAGATGATTCAACTGTCGATAGTCGATACACAATCTCATGGATCCATCCTTCTTCTTTACAAATAAGACTGGTGCTCCCCACGGGGAAGTACTTGGTCTAATAAACCCTTTTCGGATTAGTTCCATCAACTGCTCCTTCAACTCCTTGAGTTCAGCAGGGGACATTCTATATGGTGCCTTTGAAACAGGACCAGCACCAGGGACTAAGTCAATGGTGAAGGCCACTTCTCTTTGAGGGGGTAATCCCGGCAAATCTTCCGAAAATACGTCTGGAAATTCTTGCACTACCTGAATGTCTTCTATCTTGGTTTCCTTAGCTTCTTTAACAGTGACAAAAGCAAGGAAGGATACACATCCTTTCCTGACGAGCTTGCTTGCTCGAAGAGCCGAAATAAGAGGGGATTTGCTTCGACTCTTAGGACTAGTATAAGTCAGTTCTGGAAATTCTTTGAAAACAATCTTGCTATTACGGCAATCAACCGTTGCCTGGTACTTAGATAACCAATCTGCTCCTAGTATAACATCATATTCTTTTAGATCTAAGCAGATAAGATCAATAGGAAAATTCTTTCCTCGAACCAACACCTCACAGTTTTGGTAATGATGCGTGATATCCGTCTCGTTTCCGAGAGGAGTAGACAACACTATTTTCATCCATTCCGGTTCTAGACGTAATGGGTCAGCAAACTTCTTAGAAACAATAGAATGTGATGCACCCGTATCAAACAAGACGTGTGCATATTTGGAACAAATTTTCAATGTACCTTCCACTAATCCGCCTTCTTCTTCAGGTTCGGTCTCCTGTATTGCATGAAGACGAGCATTCTTTGTCACCGGGCGTTTACCATCGCTGGCTTGGTCGTTCATTAATGGACACTCGGGAATCCGATGCTCACGGCTTCCACAACGGAGACAAGCTCCTAATTTTCTCCAGCATTCTTCCGTCTTGTGACCAGCCTTGTCACAATGCTTGTAGACTGTATTCGAAGGGGTAGTGGTGATAGAGAAAGGCTTGGTCTTCTTGAATTTCTGATTTTGAGAGGAAGAACCTCCATTGTTGGGCCTCTTCTTAAAGTTGGGTTTGAAAGAACCCGAACCCGTGACTTGTTCCTTCTTGTCTTTTCCACGGATCCTATCAGATAGTTCCGTGGCATCTTCAAGTAATTGAGCTCGGCGCACTATTTTGGAATAAATTTGGATGTCCATAGGCGCCAATTGAGTAATATAGTGGGGCCTAAGCCCATTAAGAAATCTACGGGCTTTCATCTTCTCCGTGCTAATAAGATGCTTAGCATATCTAGATAACCTGGAGAACTGAGCTTCCTAATCTGCTAATGATAAGGATCGTTGCTTTAATGCAGCGAATTCGGCAGCCTTCTTTTCTTGGACTCGGTCCGAGAAATATTTAGCATTGAAGTATTCCACGAATTCTTCCCATGTTACTTGAGTCGGATCTATGGTTACTTCAATAGACTCCCACCAGCATCTAGCATCTTTCTCTAACTGGAATGTAGCCAATAGAACTTTGTCCTGGTCCGTGCATTGCATGACACGGAATATGCGTTCGGTTTCCCGAACCCAATGCTCGGCATCATCCGGATCGGTCGATCCCATAAACTTCGGGGGATTCATGTTCTTAAAGGCTTGGTGTAAGCTTCCAGCTCGTGGAGCACCACCTTGTGCTACCTGTTGTAGCACTTGGGTCATCCCTTGAAGGGTACGCTGCATGTTGCGCCATTGAGCACGTTCGGCAGCCATTATCCTACAATTACAATAACTATATTAGTACGTGATCGTATTTAAAGACTCGTATATTATGTTAAATCTAACCCTTGGTTCTACCCAATCTCACTGGTTTAAAGGTTCAACTTATCCTTGGACTTGGGTTTTTCCTAGGAATTGAATACCTTAGGCTCTGATACCACAAAGACTGTCACGCCCCGAGCGCGGAAGATACCCGGAGATGCGCGACGTGTCTATATCAATCATGTCAATCAGAGTGGTCGTGTATTCGACACAAAGACAGAGATGCGCAAAATAGCAAGATAACCCAATCCTTTATTTCATAATGGATAGACTATTACAAATCCAATACTCTGTTTAATAAAAAGGAAAAGAATACATATTTGACTCATGAAACTATAGAAAAGACTAGACGACACTTGTAGAAGCTCTATCAGTTTCACTCTTGATCATTCCCATCCGATTGACTTCCATCGTCGTCGGACTTACCTGAAAAGTACAAAGGGACAAACGGAATGAGCGAACGCTCAGTAGGAAATTATATCTCAAGTACTAGCAAGGGGTTTAAGTAATTACATCTTTCATGAATGCAATAAAGCTATGCATGCTCGCATAAAACGACAAGATAGAGAGAATGTAATATCAAGAAATAAGATGAACTTAATCATGAACTTCCAACAAGATGACAAGTGTATTCAAGGTATTCAAGCAAGTACGTTTAACAAGTCATGTCAAGAACTTTGGCTATCATGTATCAAGCAAGTAAATTATCCCTTTTTTTTGGGCCACGCAATTCATGTCAAGTCAAGTACGATTCAAGTACAAGATGTGTGTGGAATGTCCAATCAAGCAAGTCAAGTACTCGGTATAATGCCAGATACCTTATCATTTTAACTCCCATGGGCACAAGTACTTTCGGGTGCTCCTCCCAGGACCAGATCGGGCCCTATATGCGTAGGCATTTATCATATATTTTTGACATCCACTCTTGTTTATATAGCCAATATAGAATTTTAATATTCAAACTTGTAGACATGTATGACAACTTTGACAGAGTAGAGTCCAAAAATATGACAAAGGACATAGATTGGCGATAATAATGGTATAATCACGATATCGATAAAACTAGGTAGAATATGGTTCCCTTAACTTAGTTACCATGACAAATCAATATGGACATTCTTTATATAGAATTGAGGTTCACATGAACATAAGATCAAGCAAGATACCCTCATTCTTATCATAGAATTGGGGTTTACAAGAATGACATGATATGGCATGATATCATCATCCCATTAAGAATTTCTTATGATATACTCTTTGTGTAATCATAAGGGTCGGTATACCATGTTTCTTTAGATTGATATGGCAAGGATCGTGTAATGGGTTTTTAGGGTACAACCAGCTCAGTCGGCCTTGAGGGAATCCAAGGCTACGAGGAGTCTTACGGAGGTCTCTATGACTAACTCGCTAGTCCAAAGGAACGGAATGTCTAATGGAGAGTTTGTATGTCAATGAGAGTTGAGTGTGATCGATAAATCAACATGAAACGTGGGACTATACTCACGGAGTGGAGAATAGTGCCGATATATATATATATGATAGCATATGAAACGATCGGTTAACAAAAAAGGATGAAAATCAGTTTACAGTAAAATAACGACTTAGGTCAAGTCATTTCTCAAGTAATTAACGCCTAACAGAAGGGCGTTTACATATTTTCCGTTTTTGCAGAATTTTCAATAATTTAGTAATTTAAAAACGCGCCCTGGGCAGGGGCGTTTCTTCAAGAGTTGACGACTACATTAGCAGGCGTCTCCTTATTTATATATTTGACAGAATATCAATAATTTTCACGATTTGTCTAAAACACGCCCTTGTAAGGGGCGTTACTCTTTAATTCTATTTTTTGCAAAATATATTCCAGGATTTCAACTGAGGAACGCCCTAGGAAGGGGCGTTAGATTTCATATTCACGCCCTGTTCTGGGGCGTTAACATATAAAACACGACTTTGTCCAAGTCGTGAATTCAAGAAATTTATAATATTTCAAAAAATAAAAATAGGAGGCATGGTCATGACAAGAAAATTAACAGGAATTCACAGGTAGAGTCATGCAAGATTTTAGAATCGATATTTCATATTTATTGAATTTTAAACAGGATCAATTATTAATTACATGCGATTGTTCATGAAATTAACGCCTGTATACAAGGCGTATACTTTTAATTAACGACCACTGTAATGGTCGTTTCGTTTAAAGTAGCGCCCTATTCAAGGGCGTTTCTTGAAAAATTTACAGAAAACGTATTAAAACTATATGCAAACTGTATAAATATATCATGCATGGTGCTTCTTGTATTATTTTTAGTTTGGGCTACGAGACTTGAGAAAATCCTACCTTAAAGGGTTGATTTGGAGATAACCGTGAAGGGACTGTAAGAATTAAAGATGCAGCAGACGTTGGATGAAGATGATGAAGAACCTTGTTCTTCACGTTACAGAACCTGTAGAGGAAGAGAAAAAGAAAGAAGATGAAGATGTTAATAATCTTCACAGATGTAACCGAAGCTAGGACAAATAACGAAGAACATAACCTTGTTCTTTACTCAAGCACCAGATCCTTAACCTGCATTAAAGGAGAAGAAGAATAATCAATATTCTTCATGCGGCTGTAAACAGAAGGGCAAAAGAAAACAAGAAGAACGTATGTTCTTCACTTACCGTGTAGCAGTAGATCGATCAAATGGTTTAGGGTTGGATCGATCGGGTATATTTATAGGATTTTAGAGTCCTAACAAAGGTAGTGTTTGATTGAGGGTAATATATCCCTAATAGAGTCCTTACTCTAATAGACACTTACTAGATTAGGTTAATCTTTCCCTGGATAAGCTCTGGGTTCGAACGGGTCACGAACTGAATTAACGCCTTTGGTCAGGGCGTTGATTCTTAAATTAACGACCTTGTTCAGGTCGTTTCTTAAGAAACGTCTTGTATAAGGGCGTTCCTTGTTTTTGAAACACGCCTAAGACATGGGCATTTATTTTACTTGCCTATTTGGTCGCGTGAGAGTTGACGACCACATTCGTGGGCGTCCTTTCTTTAGTCACGCCGTATGTAGAGGCGTTTCTTTTTAAATTAACGCCTTACTCAGAGGCGTTATTTTTAATTTGTTTTATTTTGTCTAACTAACCCTATTCTTAGTATCTATATTACTTCTGTAATATATATGTTTTTAATTTTATTTCAATATTCATTTATTAGGGTTGCTACATTACAGCCCTCCCCGCTTAAAGAAATTTCATCCTCAAAATTCAGGACAACGCGGGAACACATGGGAAGAAAGCCTTAACCAACTGACAACGCTGTAAGAGCCCCAGTACAGAAAAACCTCGATTCTCACGAATGCATCGATCTTGAGGGACACAGCCAGACTATAATCACGAACGACACCTCGCTCCGCACGCCGCACACACCGGCCATCAGAGCAGGCATACACCAAAGGACACAGTCCGGCGTCACCTCAGTCCCAAGGAAAACCAATCGTGGCACCGCTGTCACAATCTCGCTCACCGAGGGGACACAACCCTCGTCACGAGAAACAGCTACCGATCCATCCTATGGTCGGCGGACAATACACATCAGCTTCACAACCAGCTGACAGGTCACACACCCTTCTCAAGGGAACAACCAATACAGAGCCTCTATTAGCTCACGCAGCCATCTCAACAGACCGTAATCAGATCATCGGCTCAGTGCCAAGGATCACCTCACACCTGGCAAGCTGAAGCCAGACATATCACTGTGCCAACTCTGTCAGAAGATTAACTTCGACAAAACCCAGATCGCATCCGGAAGGCACATCACGGAAATGACCACCAAAAATACCTCACGTGCACACGGCTCTCACCGTTCACGATGCGCAACCAACATCATCTTCTGTCTGTGAAAATAGCATCCACTGGTCCCCATATACACGTCAACGGGAAACTTTCGCCTGCCTAACCGACACGATCCAACTCATAACAGGCCATCCGTTGACTCACACATAGACAATTACCACATCTCGAGCTGAACTTCTCTCGGACACCGCATCTGATCTCGAGTATCGCACCAACTCAACCCTTAGAGGGGAGCACGACGAAACCAAATGATAAGATCCTGGTGTCTTCGCTCATCACCTCACTCGACTCAGACTTACAGGGGAACCATCCCATGCTGGTCACAGACCAAGGACCAACATCCCACGACAACGTCCCATCAAGGACTTCCAACAATAGGCGTCACTCTCCCGTCCTGTCTCATCGAAACCTTCGTCTCAATTAATCCAAGTGGACACCTGCCAATCCAGATTCCGCCCGCACCACAGAGCCACGGGACACCACCGGAATCATTAATGGCACACGTCTCTAAGGGAGGAAAGTGCCATCCAATATTACGGCAACCTGGTCTCCAACACCACGACCAACGCATACGTGTCCCCAACAATGCACATCTTACCATGGTCGACTACAAGACTAGCCTTACCAGTAACTCGCAGCTACCAACCGAAACCCAAAATCTCTCAGATATCACTTCCTCAAAACACGATCTCATCCGAGGACACGATTGGCAACACAAGCCGGGCACCATGCCACCGACTCTGACCAACACGTCCTCGACCTCCGTCAGGTGACATCCTCAACAACCCCATCCGAGCTCACACCGACGCCTGACACGGCTTCCATCACAGGAACAGGGTACTCATGTGGCACACTTGCCAACATTTTTCCCCAACACTCCATCCGACCAGTGCCAAGAACCACGATATCTTAAGCAACGGCACGGCAACAACACGTCTCATACCGAGGAACCAATCCTCCAATGCTCAACGCAACCTCAGGAATCCGCCCGTAGCAACCAACGCTACGATCCTAAACCTGTGGGTTATGGGCCCACCAGGCTTCCGGTGCGCACTCTGATCCACACGCGCACCGCCAACATCGCAACTCGAGACTCATCATCCCGACAATCCATAACTCGGCTGGTCAACCTCAGAAAATAGGGTGAGGAAAGCTCCCTTACCTCAGACCCCTAGCATAGATTCACTCCTAAAACTGGCAATCCTCTGCAAATCTGCATACTCCGAACTGCCACGCATCGGAAAGTTCCAGCAGCAGCCAAGAATTCTCTCAAACACCGCCCAACGAGCACTCGTCCTTCCGGAACAACGCAGCGCCCTTACACACCAGAGGAAATGGGGACAACTCTCGCAGGCAACCACCTTGCCAAAACACGGATCACGTCTTGCACGGACTTCATGGCACACGAAGGCCAACTAATCCGGACACGCAATGCAGGACAACGAACCTGAGCTAAACACAATCTCTCCAACCAAAGGAGAAATCGATCACACCTTCGACCAATGGAAAATCTCCATGCTCGACCTGACCTCGAACCTCGCGCACGCTGGGAACAACGCCTTCCTGTACCGAGAAAGCCATCACCACGTTAGGTCAGCACCTCCGACACACTCGGCAAGTGTCACGTCGGACCACCATCACAGCATCTCTCGATGCAGCACCACTGCAATTACTCGAACTGCAACACGCCACGCCAAGAGCCACAGCATGAGCCATAATCGACAACCGTCGACGCTCATCCCCGCGTCTCGAAACTCACCGCATAACCTTCTCAACTCAAGCCAAATCCAGGCGAACACAACCCATTCGCACGCAAGAGCGCATGAGCAAAAACTTACTGGAACAACTCCGTCCAATTCTACCTCGAAATACGTTAAGAATAACTGGGACCGACACGTCATTCCTGACACCACAGAACAATACAAGAACATCAGGCTCGACGAAATAGCAGCTCATCGAGAAGATCCTCCGCTCACTCGAGTGCACTTCTCGATCAGAGCACCCGCTTTGCCTCCTCAAACTACGACCTTAACACCTCAGGGGCTGGATAAACCTCAAGCTGGAGTGGCCAGACCAATAACAACTCCCTCAAAGCATGCTCACGGCCACTTAACCTTGAACAATCCGCACCAGCCACCTGACCTCGCAGCAGACACCTCGAACGCAGCACCGCAACAACGCACCTGCCGGTAACCTCTGCCCAACACAGCCCAATCGGGGCCACCAATGATAAGGGGGAAAGCTCTCGACCTCGATACTCAATCCCCACGCCGGCATTCCAACAGAAGCTGCAACCGCCTTCACAGCGCCAACACCGCGCGCATAGGCTCTCAAGCGAGAAACAAAGCGGAAAACATACACAAAACCCTAGGCCAGCTGCCGACTGTGCTAGACCTTATGGACTCTAATCACTGTAATATCTCGAATTCCTATGTATGTCCACAACCACTGCTCTGATATCGACTGTAACGACCCAAGATCCGGATATCAGGAGGAGCCCAATACCATTCGAATCTTGGCCCGCCGCCCACGAGCCGAGAGGGCTCGGAAGGGTAAAAGGAGTGTGGAGGTACAAATAAATAGGAAATAAAGCAAGACAATTCAACAATTAACAGAAATAAATAAATAACTACCACAATAGAGTCTAGTCCAATAGAAAGTACAGTCTAAAGTAATAAAACGTACCACTTGCCAAGTGAACACTCGGTCCGACGAGCTGCCTACTACAGAACTCCCGCGCTGCACCCTCAAACCTCGAGGAAGAACCGCCACACTTGAAAAATAGGGATGAGTCTCCAAACAGAGACTCAATAGAGATCCCACGGAACGCCAACTGAAAACAACGGCGGTAGTGAAAAGGAAAGCAACAACACCTACAGCAGGAACAACGAATCGGTGGCTGATCAAAACTCGGCACTACAGCTACTCCTACTGAGCCGGTCAAGCAGAAAGAGAAATCCCGATCTCACAATCGGGAACCAGATCACTCTAACACCTAGCCTACCGAGGAAACATTCACGGCAGCTACGCCGTGAAGGCCTATCCTCCAAGACAAGGCCAACCTGGACCACGCTGTCCAAGGTAGGGTCACGACGACGCTGTCGTGAACACAACTCTAACAAGACGCAACCTCATGAAGCCTACTGGCACCCTGGCCACTATCTCAGAAACACCGGACGGTCCAGAAAACCATGTCTCGCAGATGAGAAACGGAACCCGGAAATAGGAGACTCACGTCTCACGTGACAGGAGTACCTGCCCACCAGAAGCAAGGCCGGATGCGTCCACTGATGTCTTAGACCGCACCTCAGGTGTCTCCCTCTGGCCCAATGAGAATTGAGACACCGTACAAGTAACCACAGAACAAGTGACTAGTCAGGTTCGTGCTCGTCAGCACGCGTCCGTAGTCCCCGACCACGTATGCACACACAGACCGTACGTCCTAGGTATGGCCCTCTGACTGGTTTTCCCCTCAGCCGAACTCTGGCGTCAAACGTGTGGCCCGACGGTAACCAGCCTAAAAACCGTCTCTCGGGGTAGCCTTGCCACCACTCCCTGGTCGGACCACTCGCGTGTCGAAGCCTACGACTAATGGGGAGTCACCGATGTGACCACTCTCTGAGGAGAAACTCTGAGAACCACGCACGCACCCTGTGCGAAAGTCGAGAAGAACCAAGTTGACTCTGGACAGTCCTCTAGACTCACTAAATCTAACGTTCCTTAAGTCACGAGACTCGGGGTCAAGACCGTCGTACACAACGGCACAACGCCGTTAATCTCACCTAATCCCTAGGTCTAAAACCACGGTAGCACGAATACTGAGGCAGCTCACAAGCCGCCGAGACCATTCCCTCGGAACGGGAACTGAGAAACCCTCCAGCCCCAGGCTGGGTAATTGGACTCACAGTCCACAGGCCACTCACACGGCCCACGCGGAAAGCACAGAATCACGGTTCCCAAGGTAGCTCACAAGCCTCCACGTCGATTCCCCATCCTAGGGAAAGCGGGAAACCTCCAGCCCCAGGCTGGATGACTGGACTAGCAGTCCAAGGCAACACACACGGCCCAGTCGGGAATCATCTTTCGCAGAAACCCACAACATGCGGGGGAACCCCACCGCACTCACACTGATACACAGTGACTCGATCGAGCGTAACACGAAAGTCCGGAACACATGGGGTCACCCGGACCCACCACACCTATGGGCATGCTAATCAAGGTAATACGGTACCTCCAGACACCCTAGAAACACGGATACAGAACTCACGGGGTGTCCGGGACACTCACGAGGCCGAAGGTCAACCACTGGGTCACAACCAGGTCGACTGGAGACCAACACAATGCGAAACTGACATTACGAGCATGAAAATCACCTAGCGGTCTAACCCTAGACCGCCACAAATGCTAGCGGTCTACCACTGGGCCGCTAAAGCAAGTCTAGCGGTCTAACGTTGGACCGCCAAGCACTAGAATCAGAAAACCCTAGCAGTCTACCCATGGACTGCGAGGCACTGGCTAGCGGTCTACCTCTGGACCGCTAAACCCTCAGAACACCCGAAACTCAAGTGGTCCTAGCGGTCTACCTCTGAACTGCCAAAGGCCCTGGCGGTCTATCATGTGATCGCCATCCTTGAACTGACATAAGAGGACCCCTAGCGGTCTCCACCTGACCAGTTGGCGCCCCTGGCGGTCTCTGGAAGGATCGCCAAGGCGTCCCAAACCCGAAACGGCGGGAAACACCCAAAAAACCCAATCCACGCCCCGATAATCACTCGATGATGGGGAAACAGTGGGGAATCCATCCCCAAGCATCCTAGCATGATTCTATGCCCATAGATTGGTCAAAAACCTCACGAAACGGGAAATCCGGCTCACACCCCAAAAACATGCATTTTCTCCAAAATGCTCAAATAAGCCCACTCGGCTCACCATAGCCTACAAAACTCTTAGGAAAGGAAGTGCATGAGCTAGGAACCCATCTCCCTACTTGCACCGAAGATTTCACGCCCCGAGGATGCCGATCTGCGAAGAAACGCCGTTTAAACCCTCTCCGTTCCACGAACCCGCGGCCGAGCTTCAACGCGCCACCGGCCCTCGATCCTGGACCCGTTCCTCGTTCCTCGCCTCCCGCCATCACCGCCTCACCCTCCTCTGCCACCGTCGGCCACCCGGGGAGAGGGGGAGAGAAAGAGATGAGAGAGAGTGAGAAAGAGAGAATGGGGAGAGAGAGAGAGTTAAGGGGGGTCAAATAGAAAAATCCAAAAATTATAGAAAATATCAAAAAATAGGAAAAATACCCCACATGATCCTCGGAAAACGCACAACATAGTGGTAACATTCCGGAGTCAGAGAACACAACGGTTCACCCTACATGGGGTTCCGAAGGTCCGACTGACGAAAACACGCGTAAAACCCGAAACGCGACCCGGGACCTACACAGGCGCTTTAAAAATTCCAGAAAAGTACCGGCGTGCTCCTCACAAGGCCACAGACCCAAGAAAATTCACGGGCACACTACCAATGGGTCTGACAATCTGGTATAAATAGTCCAAAGCTCAATCGGACGCAATCCGTGGAAAGACGATCCGAAACCCACGGATCCTGATCCGAGAAACATCCGAAAAACCTGGGGCATTACATTAAATTACCTTCTCAGGATAGGATTAAGGGCAAGTTTTTCTTTCAGAAAATGTGGACTATGCATGACAAATTTATTGGGGATGTGCAATCCTGTTGGCATACCAGTCCGCTAGCCTCTTCTCCCATGACTTCTCTATACCTTAAGTTAAAGTACATGAGGAAAATGCTTCGGATTTGGAACAATTAGACTTTTGGAAATGTACATATGAATATGATGGCAGCTGAAGATGCTGTTCTTAAGGTAGAACATTCTTATGATCTCTACCCAACGGATGCTAATTATGCTACACTAGAAGTGGCAAAGTCTATTAAGTCTGACCGACTACTCCAGCAGGAATGTTTTTGGAGACAAAAGTCAGGAATCTGATGGCTCCTTGAGGGGGATGGAAATACCAAGTTTTTCCATATGACTACTATGGCTAATAGACGTAAGCAAGGTATCATTCAACTTCGGAACTCTCCTGGCTCTCTTACTTCAGACCATGAAGAAATGAAGGCAATTGCTGCTTCCCATTTCCAAAATGCATTAACTTCTCAAGACCATTACATAGAAGATACTTTTTTGAATTGCATTCCACGGTTGGTAAATCAGGATGATATTGGGTTCCTTTGTGCAATCCCCACTGAATCTGAAATCCATGATGCAGTTTTCACTTTGTCCTCTGATAGTGCCCCGGGGCCAGATGGATTCACATGAGCTTTCTATCAAAAAGCTTGGCCTGTCATTGCCGGTTTGGTTGTAGTGCTGTCCAAGAAGCTTTCTACTCTCAGTAAGCCTTCCCAAGAAGTGTGAACTCAACCCTGATTGCTCTCATTCCTAAACGGCCTAATGCAACTGACATTTAGAGTTCAGGCCGATTAGCCTATGCATTTTTTTCTACAAGATCATACATTCTATTGTTAAAAAAAGGCTGGCCACCATACTTCCCAAGATTATATCATTAGAGCAATCTGCTTTTGTGAAGGGGAGACAAATTGTAGAAAATATTGCCCTTGCACAAGAGCTGGCTCATGATCTGGGTAGGAAAACTAGAGGCTCCAATGTCATGTTCAAGCTTGATATGGCCAAGGCATATGACCGGTTAGAATGGGATTTTCTATTTGCTGTCCTTCACAAATTTGGGTTCAGTATCAAATTCATCAATATGATTGAAAAGATGGTTAATAACTGTTGGTTTTCTGTATTACTGAATGCGGACTCAGCTGGCTTTTTCAAGTCCTCAAGAGGTGTCCGTGAAGGTGATCCTGTTGCCCCATCTCTTTTCATTATTGTTGAGGAAACTTTGAGCAGATCTTTACGAGAAGCCTATATTAATGGCCGTATTGAGTGGTTCTCGTGACCTCGGAGATGTCCTCCAATCTCTCAGTTATTGTTTGCTTATGACACCTTGATATTCAGCAAAGCAAACCTTGTCTCGGTCAGAAACTTGATCAAAGTGCTCAGAACTTATGAACGAGCTTCGGGTCAGCTTATTAATGTAAGTAAAAGTGGTTTCTTTATACACTCCAAGGCACATATTTCTGTTGCCAATCGGATTCACAATCTCACTGGCTTCACTCGGCACTAATTTCCCCATAAATATCTTGGTTTCCCTTTGGTGCTTGGCAGAAGCAAGAAGATCTATTTTATTGGTATCATTAATTCCATTCAAAAGCGTATTGCAGGCTGGAAATCTAGTTTGCTATCCCAAGGTGCTAAATTGATACTGATTAAACATGTGCTGACCTCAGTGCCTATTTACTCTCTGTCTTCCTCACCCTTGCACTCCAGAACCCATCAACTGCTTGAAAAGTCATTTGCTAATTTATTTTGGGGATCTTCACCTAATGGTAACAAAAGGCACTGGAGGTCTTGGCAGGCCATATGTAGGCCAATCTCACAGGGTGGTCTTGGCATCATGTCACTTAGACATATGGACACTACTTTACGGGTTAAGATGCTATGGCAGGCTATGCATACCAACTCCCTGTGGGCTACTTATTTCAGAGCTAAGTATATCCGTCAATGTCACTTAAGAGATGTTCATTTTAAAAACATGAATGGGTTTAGTAGAAGGAGTTGGATCAAGGCTAAGAACCTCATCCTCCAATTTAAAAGGGTTGTTGTTGGGGATGGAAATAGCACCAATTTTTGGTATGAAAAATGGATTGGTAATCACAGCCTGGCAGACTATGTCCCTGCCAATCTAATTCTGAATTCATAAGTGTCTGTCAAAGATTTCATACTGCACCCTACAAGTGAAGAATCAGATTTGCTGGACATGATGTTTCCTTTTGTCATTAAAAAAGCACTAGGGAATGTCAAACTGAATCAAGAAACTGACTTTGTGGCATGGAGCCTGTCCTCATCTGGGAAGTGTTCGGTTGCCTCAACTTATAAAGTTTTCTCTAATAGCAGCCATTCTCAGACAAGTATACCATGGGCTCGGCTGTGGTCTAACTAGCTTCCCACCAAAGTTTCAGTCCACCTGTGGAAAATTCTGAACAATTGTCTTCCCATTGACACTAAGGTCCAGCGCTTGGGTGTTTCTCTATGTTCCAAATGCTTCTGCTGCAAGGTGCCCCATGAGGAAGATATCAATCACCTATTCCTTTATAGTGAGTCTACAGTTCAGGTATGGTCTACTTTTAGATCAGTCGGTTTGCAGTTGGAGGGTAATTCAGTTAGGGATCTCATTCTGAATTCTGCTAGTAGCATCCAGCAAGGATCTGCATATGGTCTCTTCTATCTTGCTGTCATCGGTTATGGTCTGTGGGAATTATGGAGAGCTAGAAATATTGCAAAGTATGTGGTTGAAGAGGCGAAATCTCGCGCTGTGTCCTGAGCGGGCTGTGGATCACCAGAAGATGAACTGCAAGACAGGGAAACGTATCAGAGGGCCCAGGGGATTTCCCTGGGGAAAAACCCTCCGATGGTTAAGTCAGTAGAGCTGTGGTGGAAGCAATAATGGGGAGGAGAAAAAGTAGTGCGCGAGATTCCTCTCCACCAGAGGGGTGAAGCGGATTGTGCTCAGGAGTTTGGGTGTATGAGTACCTTAATGGCTCTTACCTTCCACCGGAGGGTATCCCTGGTGTAGACACGCCAAAATTGACGATTTGTTGATTAAATCTCATGTCATTATGATAATACCCCAAAGTGAACTTCAATATTTCTATAATATAAAGTTTTTCTATTTTTATGTGGTTTTGTGATTTATTCTTACTTTTTTTGGTGATTCACGACGTAAAGAAGGGCGTGTTTTAAATAGCGACCTAATCTGGGGCGTGTTCTTAAGAAAGGACGACCACAGATACGGGCGTCAATTCCTGGTATTTTACAAGTCCCACCCCGATTGAAAATCAATGATTAACGTCCTTCCTCAGGGCGTGTCCTTAATTAACGCCTTTGCTTCAGGCGTCTTTTTGTAATTTTCAAATAAAGAAGGTTTTATTACCAAAATTGAATCCAGGAAGTGACGCCTTGATCCTGGTCGTGTTTTGAATTAACGTCCTTGGGCAGGTCGTCAATTGTTGAATTGACGCCCTTCGGTAGGTCGTGTCTCACCCTTTCGTGTCCTTCTTAAACTCGTCTTTCTTGAAGAGTTTCCTGCCTTTCTTGGTCACCTTGCTCGATCTGGGAACTAGAGTCCTTGCCGTTAACGACCACTGCCTATTCTTATCTTCCTGAATCTGTGTCTATCTTTGATCGAAACCTTATAAAAGGATTCCCTAGTCAATCTCGCGCGAGGTTAGAAGCAGGGCTGTTGTGACGGTGTTAGCAAGGTTGCTGGAGTCATTAGTCATTAGAAAGAAGGAAAAGAGAGAGCTGTTGTTATTGTCACAGAAGTTTTTGCACAGAGAAGAGTTTCTCTTCATCCGTGTGATCTCTTCATCATCTTCTTCTGCTTCCTGCTGCTCCGGTGCTTCTCCCCTTTACTGTTTACAGGAACAACAGGGTTTCTCTCCTTTGTTTGTGTTTGTCTTCATCGTATCATCACGTCCACTGTTTTTCTTCTGTTGCATTAGTATTGCATCTCCCCTCCTCACCCTAATCCTCTAGGAGTTTTAAAACCAAACAAGAAGGTGCGCATGCTATATTCTTATTTCACCATCATACTATTTATTTGGACTGATACTACACTCACTCCCGGCTGATCCACTTTGCTTTTATTTATTTGTTCTTTGTTTCAAGGTAATCAACAAGGAAAACCCCCTTCATCGGCCGGCCGATAGAAGGTGGAGGAAGGAATTCACATCCATCCCGCATCCTATTATCACCAGGTATTCGCGATCATCTTTTCTTCTTATTGAGGTAACCCCTCTGGCGATCACTCTCCTTATTAGCATTACGTGCTCTTTTACTCTTTTTTTTCATTATTCTTCTTATTCTTATTATCACTCTTATTTTCCTTTAAGATTGGATTTTCCATGATCCACAAATTGGCGATCACGGTGGGACTTCCACTATTTTTCTTTTGATTACCATCTCCTTTTGGCACCCACGTGTGCCCTTTCCCTTTGGTACCCACGGTACCCCTCCCTTATGCCCCACGGGCACCCTCCACTGTGCACACTGCACACTCCCCGGGATCAGCCAGCTTGTGATTAAGTCTACTGTTGTTGTTGAATTAACGCCTTCCACAAAGGCGCCTTTCTATTTAACGCCTTCATCCAGGGCGTCTTTTTTCTGTTTAACGCCTCACATCAAGGCGTCTTTCATCATATTTGCTGCTTCTATAAATTTGCGCCCTCTCCTTGGGCGTCTTTTTATTTGGCAGCGCCCCACACCAAGGCGCATTTTTCTTCGTTCGTGCGCACCACTTATATTTGACGCCCTCTGCCAGAGGTGTCTTTATCATATTTAGTGCCCCACATCAAGGCGCATTTTTGCATTGTCCGAGAGCCCCTCCCAGAATTCACGACAGCCACGCTGTTGTCTCTTTTGTTAGTAGCGACTGCCTCCAGGTCGCCTCTTTCCTGTGTGTTTGCAGAGCCTTACTGTTTCTATCTATTCATGCTGGATTCATATTTACATTGAGTATTTGATTATATTACTGTGATTGGCTTATCTTATACTGCATTTTGTGGCATTTGGTTGAGAGACCTCCTCTCTCTACACTAGGATTCCACACACCTTTCTTGGAATCGGGACAACCCTCCATTGAGCATTCCGTCTCTTTGGACTGGAAATCCCTTTTCCAATACCTCCGTAAGTCCCCGCACCCGTGGATTCCCTCACGGACGCTGGGCCGGTTGTACCCTTGAAGTACTCGGAGTTTAGAGAACCTATCGTTGGTGAGAAAAGAGAAAGAACCTAGTTGACACGGAGGCTACACTTGGATCCAAACTAGGTTTCACTTTGTAAAGAGGAGTGAATTATTCTGCAATTTAACTCACTCTAATCTCAAACATAACACTAAAATCTTACCTTCATCTCAACTTGTTTGCATAAATTTGGTTGGGTTGATTTGCTTAAGCTTGTTTCAATTGGGTTATTGATTGTGTGATAATTCATTCATAAAGCTTTCTCTCTTTTTAAGCATGCAACTCCGTTCAGGTAAGATTATCAACATGGCAAGCTACGGATATTCCTATGATGATGTGGAGGAGAACGTTTTCGGTCAATCATATGAGGTTCCCCAAGATTCTGTCTACCATGAAGGGAATTACCCTCCTCCTCATTCTCATTATCCTCAAGTTCATGTGGTTGATACCACTACTCAAGAGGTTGTGCCATCTTCTCAGGCTTTACCCTCCAACACTCCGGGGAACCCCTCCCGATCCTTCAATGTTACCGATTTGATTAATGCCCTATCTCAATTAGATGACTCCCAGCGGCAGGCAGTTCAGGCCGCTTTGAAAGGGAAGTCCGTTCCCTCTTCATCCTCCAATCCCCCTTCGACCGAGAGTGGCCATCACCTCACTAATGACGAAGCGGTCTTGCACAAACCCCCCTCTTGTCCACCGACCCCTGGTGCGGCCATGCCGGCCCAACAGGCGAGCTACTCAGCGGCTAGGCCCCAATTCTTTCAACCTCCCCAAATTCTAAGGACGCCTATGCCAAACACCTTCATTCCAAATTCGGCCCCGGCCGAGTCAGATACTAACGCCTTGCTCCTTCAGAAATTGGCTAGCATGGAAGAAAAACTCAACAAGGTTACTGCAGCCAAGAATGCTCTAGAAATCTCTCTTCCTATATTGCCAGTTTTTCACTTACCACCTTCTGAGATGTCAAACTTTCGGCGATACAATGGAACTGGTAATCCCTTTATCCATCTGAAGGATTTTATGTATGAAACGTCCTTCTGGCAGAGCAACAAAGCCTCATTGGCTTACTTGTTTAGAAGATCTTTTGAGGGACCAACTGGTGCGGACACCCGAGCAGTTGAGCGGCGCGACACGCCGAGCCACCGGTACTGCACACGGAGCACGACTCGAGCCACCTCAGCGTCCATCTGGCTCGGAGAAAGCCTGGAGACTCCGCCTTGAGCCTCCCCATTTATCATATTTAGTTAGCCTTTATGTGTGTGTAATTTGTGTTTATTTCATTGTATTCGGTTTGCTATTTTGATTGTAAGAGGGGCTTATGTACAATTTGGACCCCGTGGGCCCCACGGGCCCCCCAGGCCCCTCCCATTGATCCACCTCAGCCATAGGGCCCCATGTGGGGTTGGTTAATATCCTATGTGGACATCTAGAAGCCTTGGACTAGTCAATTGTCCACATGGGGGACAAGGGACCAAAATGGTCAACAATTCCACCAACCTTCCACCTACCATGTCCCCCTAGCCATTCTAGTCAATAGGCCACCCCCTTCCTTGTATTTTTTTATTTTAATTTGTGTGGATGGTCACATGCTATCCCAGCCCTCCATCTCACACCCCTAGATCCAACGGTTGAGGGTTGATTAGACATATGACCTATATATGCTTATAATTTTCAATTTTGAAGAATTAATGCATTCATTTGGAAGAAAAAACCTTGGAGCTCCAGCTTGGTGCGCCCCTCCCTCTCCCCTTGCAGCTGTGAAGGTTGCTTCTTGGTGATGAGACTCCACCCTATCAGTTCCGGTCGCCGCCGCCGCCGCCACGAGCCGCCACCGCACCGCCACCGCCATCAAAGAAGTTCTGCCTCTGCAGTACCACAGCAGGTTCCACGAAATTCAGCTATCAACCACGAGCTCAGATCGACGTGGGAATTTTACTGGATGTTCCAGAGGTGTCAAGCACTATCCACAAATTTTGGTTTGTCATTAAGATCCCGTTTCATAATTTTAGATTTTCATCCACTCTTCCACTTCGGTTCTGCCAAAGTTCTTTCCAGGTTCCCATCCGCCCTGAGTTTCAAGTCTTAGGTCCACTTTTTGATTTATGTTGTTCGCCCAATTTTATTTCGGATTCCACCCATCGACCCCTTCATCCACAATTTTTCTCAATTTTTGGTTCGTCCATTTCATATTTTCTAAAAATCGTTCTCAATCTCATCTACAGTTCTATCCACCAGTTCCCAGATCTGACCACCAGTCACTCCAAAAATAATATCAAATTTCCACCACCTGAAATCCAATTCTAAAAATTGTCCCCGTTTCGTGGTTTGATTCCCTACAGCTTTGCAGAAGAGCTCGAAGCCTGATTCCAACGGCAAGCAGGCGGTCAACGGCCATTTATAGGAAACTCATATGCTGATCTGATATTTTGGGAGCTGTGCAATAGAGGATTGAAAAATAGTTAAAGCCCAGGTTCGCAGAGGTTCAGAAGATTCCACTGGCCCTAGGTTGAATGATTTTGAATCCTCTTTCCAACGGCACTGGTTTCATCCCATTCCGACGACGGGGCTGATCGCAGCGGCCGTTTTTTTCGGAGCGCGTGCTATTAAAACAGCAACCTCAGCTCGTGGACAACAACTTCAAAGCTTGGAGATCGGGACCGATCGACCCCCGATCGGTGTTCCCGGCCGACCGCCGTCCGTGGAGGCGCGCCACCAGGGGTCACCATCATAGTGGGTCCCACCCCCACAGATCCGGAGGACAGCGCCATCCGTGGGCCCCGCGGGCCCGCAGAACCCGCCGTTTGGAAAGCACGAAAACGCGGAGTTCGGCACCGCCGGGCGACATCAAGATGCTGCCCGTCAACCCAATTCACGTGATTCCCGGGCCCCGCATGTGACCTTTTACCTCCCTGCATGGAGTGGGTCAAATTATTGTACTGTTGTAAAATTGTGTTAACCGGGGGTCCGTGATTGGCCGGGGTTGTCTTCGCCACGCCGGGTGCGTGGAGGTAATGGTCCGAACCTCTTGGCGTTCATTTGCTTAGCTAGTATACGGTCTTTTTCCGCTGCCGAGAGCGTAGGTACTAGCCCGTGTGTCCATGTCACCGCTGTGAGAGTGAGTGTGACCTGTCCCGTGACTCGATCCGAGTCCGGAAGTTGAGTCGGACTACCCTTGACCTCCGCCAGTTCCTTAACCGCGCACGGTCCGTGCTTTCCCTCGCTTGGGACGACGAGTGAGCTTCCACTTCTGTTAGCGACGTTTTGCCACTAGGAGCTCGTAGTGTCGGGCTTAGTGTCTCCCTGGTGTGTACTGCTGGTCGCGTCTTCATCTAGAGTCCGAGGGTGGCACCTAATAGTGTCGTCTCCCGTGTCCGTCCCGCATCACCAACCCTCGAGTGGTTCTACTCCTTGGATCCGACAGATGCTAGTGATTTCGATGTGGTTCAAAAGAAATTCTTGCAGAAGTATAGGGACCGGGTTGGACCCTCCCTTTCAGTTACATATTTGGTTGCAGAGAAAATGAAGCCCGAGGAGGACTTCATCATATTTGCTGATAGATGGCGGTCAATGGCCGAGAAGTTGAAAGATACCTTATCAGAACCGGAACAGGTTAAGATGATTATATCCAATGCAACCCCTCAGTTCCGGCATATACTGGCTATGAACAGATTGACCACCATGGAGGAGCTTTATGAAAGAGCTCGTTATATTCAGACCCAAATGAAAGATTCACCCATCATGGGCATGTTCGAGCCAAAACCAAGGTTGGTTAAAAAGAATACAAATGTCAACAATAGCGGGCCCACGACTGAGGGCACAGTCATCAATGAGCAGGTTGGCGCGGTCGGCAACCCCACACCTTTTCGCCAATCTAACCCACGACCTCCGCCACCTCCATCACAAGGCACCCTCTTTACTTCACCCCCACAACACCAATTTACTCCTCAACCTTCCTTTGCTCCACCACAAAACCAAGCGCCCCGCGCTGGCCCTCCAGCTCCGCAACAATACCACCAAGTACCGCCACCCACTAATTATGGACCGCAACAACAACAGTAGAGGAGACCACTTGGCCCCAAAAGGACCCATTATCCGCCATTGCCAGAAAGTCTCCCTGATATTTTCAATGCCTTAATGGCCGCCAACTTGCTCATGCTGCCAAAGGAAAGGGCAGCGTGGCCCGCTAATGTTGACACATCCCGCTACTGTGTCTTCCACCACTCCCCTGGTCATAATATTGATCGTTGCTTCCACTTCAAGGATTACATTTATGATTTAAATGATCAGGGCGGTATCAACTGGGATGAGATGAGGCAGTTTATTGCCACTATGAAAGAAAGAAGGCCTCCTCGACAACAGCAGGCTCAGCAGCCACAGCAACCGGCTCCACAAGTACATCAGCAAGCTCCAGCACCTCAGCAAGATATGGGGATTGTCCACAATCCACTGCCAGAGCACCCACCGAATCAGCACGTGAACCCTGTCACATCTCTCCATGAGGTGGAGAGAGGACAGGGATGGCATGAAGAAAACGCCTCTGTCGGGGCATTTAATCATAATCCAAATCAACCTCCGTGCCTTTTGCGCACGCTTCCTTCTTCTTCTACTCCCCAATTGAGCCGGGCTCTTCTACGCCCCGTTAATCAACCTGCTCTCGCCAATTCTCCATCCTTGCCAGCCCGATCTCTCCTTACCCGTTTACCGCCTCCGCCGCCTACCACGCAGCAAACTCTGCCATCCACCACCAACCCATCACCTTCGCCGTCCAGGCCACTCCTTATCCGCCCATCGCCAACGCCCGGTGCACCCACCACCACTACTCCTCCACCGGCAAGGATCCCCTCACCATCGGCTCACCCATCTTTTATACCCAGATCTCTCCTCATTCCACCCCCCAACTCTCCTTGCATTCGGGTATCCCTTTCTACTCCTACGCCTCCTGCGGGGGCATCTTTGTCAAACTCTTCATCAATGCCCCCTACAGGGACTCCCTCTACAAACACCCCTCCACCACTTCTTAACGCCAATACACCCTCTTCTTCTGCTAACCCTCCTCCTTTACTTGCCCCGACAGAGGCACGACAAAACGTGGCGCCGCTCCGCAGTGGACGGATGTTCCAGCGCATCTTTCCTCAGAGAGATCAAGAGCCCGCGCAGGGGCCGCAAGAGCAAGAACAAGAAAAAGAGTCAGTGCCAGGAACTCAGTATGATTTGCTAAAGCATCTTGACCGAACTCCAGCAAGAATTTCCATTTTAGAACTGATCAAAAGGTCCACCACTCACCAGCTAGCTCTGAAAGAGTTTCTGCAAAAAGTTATGGTCAATGAAGACATCCCTGTTGAGCAGAAAACTACAGTATTAACGCCCGCTAGCAGTCAGCCGGCAATTACTTTTCATGAGCATGAACTGGCACCACTCTCAGCAAGGAAATACGCTCTGTGCATCACGGTTGATATCAATAAGGTGGCGGTGAAACAATGCTTAGTGGACACTGGGGCATCCATCAATGTATTGCCACCGAGCACTTTGAAGATGTGTGGCATTCCTGAGAATCTGATTCGGCCATCTACTATAACAGTCACAGCATACGACAATACTAAGAAGCCTCCTCTAGGCATGATCACACTGAAAGTCAGTTTGTGTAGCAACCCTGATAAAATAAAAAGGAATACGTAAATCAAAATAGATTAAAAGATCTCAGAATAAAAATAATTAAACCCCGATGAAAATAACGCCTCAAATATAGGCGCTACTTTAAAATAAAACGCCCTTACCTAAGGCGTGTTTTGAGAACGGACGCCCACACGTCAAGGCGTCAAATTTCAAACGACCAAAATAAATAAAAAGGGCAAGATAGCGTAACGTCCCTTGCATGGATGCGTCTTAACAAGAAACGACGCTTGACCAGGCGTCAATTTAAATTCGACGCCCTGACCCAAGTCGCTAATTCAGTTTGAGTTTCGTTCGACCCGGGAGTCTATCCAGGGTAAGTTGATAACTATGAGAAAGAGTTCGAATGTAGTAATAACTCTATCTTGGAAGTATTACTTCCAATCAAACACTAACTCTATTAGGATTCTAGAAATCCTATAAATAACCTATTGATCGAACCAAGAACGCTATTTGGCATTCGGACTATTCTACGGTAGGTGAAGAACCAAGGTTATTTCTTCTTCTTTTCTGTTTACAATGGTATGAAGAACATTAACAGGTTCTTCGTCTTCTTCTCTACTTACAGGTTAAGAGGATTCACGTTGTGAAGAACAAAAGTTCTTCATCAGAATAAATCCCTCTTCCGTTAACATAAAGCTCTGCCTGTTGCTGTTTGCTGCTATTAGGAGTTTCAGAGTCTAGGGATTCTCATCAAGTCCTTCACGTTTCTCCATCAGAAAATTCTCATAAGGTAGGTTTTCTCAAAGCACTGTAGCCCAAACGAAGTAATTCAAGATATATACTAGCATGGCATATACATGGTTTATTATGGATTTGAAGCGTTTTCTGTAATATTTTGAAAGAAACGCCCACGACAAGGGTGCTACTTAAAAAGAAACGACCTGCCCAATGTCGTTAATTACATATTTGACACCCTGCTCAGTAGGCGTCAATTTCATGTAATTTTCTGTAGATAATAAATACCCATGTTTAAAAATTAAATATCGATCAAATACTGCAACTAATGTAATGCATGAGCTCACTTGTAAATTCCTGCTATTTTTTCTTGTCGTGATTATATATCTTGTCTCCTGAAATTTTATTATCCTGAAATCTATAAAAAAAAATTCCTGGAAACTGTGAACTCACGACCTGACTCAGGTCATTTCTTATTTAACCCACGCCCCTTTCCAGGGCGTGAATTTAAATGTAACGCCCCTTCCCAGGGCGCGTTTTTGATAAACTCCTGAAATTGTATAGCCTGTAAAATATTGTAAATAAAAAGGACGCCTGATACAGTAGGCGTCAAATTTAAGGAAAACGCCCCTATACAGGGCATGTTTTTGATGAAATAATGAAATATTGAAATTCCTGCAAATAGGAAAAATATATAAACGCCCTTATCCAAGGCGTTAATTTCTTGAGTAGTGACTTTGCTTAAGTCGTTATTTTCCTGTTTCTCTTAACCGAGGTTTTCATTATATCTATATATATGTATATCGGCACTATATCTCCACTCCGTGAGTATAGTCCCACGTTTCATGATGTTTTATCGATCACCCTCAACTCTCATTGACATACAAGCTCTCTATTGGACATTCCGTTCCTTTGGACTAGCGAGTTAGTCATAGAGACCTCCGTAAGACTCCTCGTACCTTGGATTCCCTCAAGGTCGATTGAGCTGGTTGTACCCTAAAAACCCATTACACTATTGAATGCCATGTCACTCTAAAGAAACATGTTATACCGGCCCTTATGATATGCAAAGAGTATATCATGAGAATTCTTAATGGGATGATGATATCATGCCATTTGTTGATGTTCTTGTGGACCTCAATTCTATAATAAGAATGAGGGTATCTTGCCTTTGATATACTGTTCATGTGGACCTCAATTCTATATAAAGAATGTCCATACTTGTTTGTCATGGTACCCGAGTTAAGGGAACCTAATTCCACCTAGTTTCATCGATCGTCGTGATTGTACCGTTGTTATCGCCTATCTATGTCCAATGTCGTATTTTTGGACTCCATTCTCTCAAAGTTATCCTACGTGTCTACAAGCTTGAATTGTTGAAATTCCCTATTGACTACATATATATACAAGAGTGGATGTCAAATATACATGATAAATGCCTGTGCATATAGGGCCCGATCTGGTCCTGGGAGGAGCACCCGAAAGTACTTGTGCCCATGGGAGTTGAATGATAAGGTATCTGGCATTATACCAAGTGCATGACTAGCTTGATTGGACATTCCACACAAATATTGTACTTGACTCGTACTTGACTTGACATGAATTGCGTGACCCGAGAAAGGGTAATTACTTGCTTGCTTGATACATGATAGCCAAAGTTCTTGACATGACTTGCTAAAGAGTACTTGCTTGAATATCTTGTTATCTTTTCTTGAAAGCTCATGACTAGTTCATCTTGCCGTCTTATTGATAAATTCTCTCTCTATCTTGTCGTTTTATGCGAGCATGCATAGCTATAGTACATTCATGAAAAATGTAATTATTTAAACCCCTTGCTAGCGCTTGAGATATAATTTCCTACTGAGCGTTCGCTCACTCCGTGTGTTCCCTACTTTTCAGGTAATTCCGACGACGAGGCAAGTCAATCGGATGGGAATGGTCAAGAGTGAAAGAGATAGAACTTCTCCAAGTGTCATCTAGTCTTTTCCCTATTTTCTTGAGTCAACTATGTACTTTTCCTTTTTAATTGAATAGAGTATTAGATTTGTAATAGTCTATCCATTATGCAATGAAGGATTGGGTTATTTTTCTGTTTTGCGCATCTCTATTTTGGTGTCGAATACACTACTACTCTGATTGACATGATTGATATAAACTCGTCGCGCACCTCCGGGTATCTTCCGCGCTCGGGGCGTGACAGTTTTTGTGGTATCAGAGCCTAGGGTATTCAATTTCTAGGAAAACCCAAGTCCAAGGACATGTTCAAACCTTAACCAGTGAGATTGGGTAGAACCAAGGGTTAAAGTTAACATAGTATATGAGTCTTTAATTACAATCACATATTAACCTAGTTATTGTAATTGTAGGATAATGGCTGCCGAACGTGCTCAATGGCGCAACATGCAGCGTACCCTTCAAGGCATGACTCAAGTGCTGCAACAAGTAGCACAAGGAGGTGGACAACGAGCAGGAAGTCTCCACCAGACTTTCAAGAACATGAACCCACCCAAGTTCACGGGTTCTACTGATCCAGATGACGCTGAACACTAGATTAGGGAGATAGAACGTATATTCCGTGTTATGTAATGCACGGATCATGATAAAGTTTTATTAGCTACTTTTCAGTTAGAAAGGGATGCTAGATGCTGGTGGGAATCAATAGAGGCTACTATAAATCAAGATCAGGTTTCGTGGGAAGAATTCGTTGAACACTTCAACGTGAAATATTTCTCGGACCGAGTTCAGGAAAAGAAGGCTGCAGAATTTGCTGCATTAAAACAACGATCCTTGTCAGTGGCCGAGTATGAGGCCCAATTCTCTAGATTGTCTCGATATGCTAAGCATCTAGTTAGCACCGAGAAAATGAAAGCTAGGAGGTTTCTTAATGGGCTCAGGCCCCAAGCTATTACTCAACTAGCGCCGATGGACATTCAAGTCTACTCGGAGATAGTACGCCGAGCTCAACTATTAGAAGATGCCACGGAACTGTCTGATAGGATTCGTGGTAAGGATAAGAAGGAACAAGTTACAGGTTCGGGTTCCTTTAAACCCAACTTCAAGAAGAGGACTAGCAATGGAGGTATTCCCTCGCAAGACCAAAAGTTCAAGAAGACCAAGCCCTTCTCTATCACCACTACCTCTCCAAATACAGTGTGCAAACATTGTGATAAAGCGGGTCATAGAGCAGAAGAATGCTGGAGGAAACTAGGAGCATGTCTCCGTTGTGGGAGTCGTGAGCATCGGATTCCCGATTGCCCATTACTTAACGACCAAGCCGTTGACGGGAAGCGCCCAGTAACCAAGAATGCTCGTCTTCATGCAATCAAGGAGACCGAGCAAGTAGAAGGAGGCGGCTTAGTGGAAGGTATATTGAAAGTTTGTTCCAGGAATGCATATGTCTTAATTGATACTGGTGCATCACATTCGATTGTTTCTAAAAAGTTTGCTGACCCATTACCCCTAGAACCGGAATGGATAAAGTTAGTTTTGTCTACTCCTCTGGATGATGAGACTGATATTACACATCATTACCAAAACTGCGAAGTATTGATTCATGGTCAAAATATGCCTATTGATCTCATATGTTTAGATCTGAAAGAGTATGATGTAATACTAGGGGCAGATTGGTTATCCAAGTACCAGGCAACGGTTGATTGCCGCAATAGTAAGGTTACATTCAAGGAATTTCCAGAACTAATATTTACTAGCCCCAAGAGTCGGAGCAAATCCCCTATTATTTCAGCTCTCCGAGCTAGCAAGCTCATTAGGAAAGGATGTACATCTTTCCTCGCATTTGTCACAGTTAAAGAAGCTAAGGAGATTAAGCTAGAAGACATTCCAGTAGTGCAAGAATTTCCGGACGTGTTTCCGGAAGATTTGTTGGGATTACCCCCGTAAAGAGAAGTGGCCTTCACCATTGACTTAGTCCCTGGTGCTGGTCCGATTTCAAAGGCACCTTATAGGATGTCACCTGCTGAACTCAAGGAGTTAAAGGAGCAATTGATGGCACTCATTAAGAAAGGATTCATTAGACCAAGTACTTCCCCGTGGGGAGCGCCTGTATTATTTGTAAAGAAGAAAGACAGATCCATGAGGTTATGCGTCGACTATCGACAATTGAATCATCTTACTATCAAGAACAAGTATCCACTGCCGAGAATCGATGAATTGTTTGATCAAATTTAAGGATCCATGTACTTTTCCAAAGTTGATCTTAGGTCCGGATATCACCAACTAAGAATCAAGGACGAGGATATTCATAAAACCGCATTCAGAAGCAGGTATGGCCATTATGAATTTGTTGTTATGCCTTTCGGACTAACGAATGCCCCTGCTGCCTTTATGCAGTTAATGAATAATATATTCAGGCCTTATTTGGATCAATTCGTGGTGATCTTTATTGATGATATATTGATTTATTCCAAGACCAAGGAAGAGCAAGAGGAACATTTGAGGATTTCATTACAAATATTAAGGACAAACCAATTATATGCAAAACTTAGCAAGTGTGAATTCTGGCTTGAAGAAGTGACTTTTCTCGGACATGTTATATCAAAGGATGGCTTGTCTGTAGACCCATCAAAGGTTGAAGCTGTAAGGAACTGGGAAAGACCGACCAATGCTAGCGAGATCCGAAGTTTCTTAGGTCTTGCCGGCTATTACAGGCGATTCATCAAGGATTTCTCTAAAATCGCCGTGCCACTTACAAGGTTAACTCGCAAGGAGATCCGTTATGAATGGGATGAGGAATGTGAGAGAAGCTTCCAAACTCTCAAGGATCATCTTACTACAGCTCCTATCTTAGCATTACCAATTGAAGGAGAAAAGTTCGAGGTATACACTGATGCTTCTGGCATTGGCCTCGGGTGTGTTCTAATGCAACAAGGGAAGGTTATAGCCTACTCTTCTCGTCAATTAAAGAAGCATGAAGAGAACTACCCCGTCCATGACTTAGAATTGGCCGCGGTAGTATTTGCACTAAAAATATGGAGACATTATCTTTATGGAGTACAATTTACTGTATACTCCGATCACAAGAGTCTCAAATATCTTTTCTCACAGAAGGAACTAAATATGAGGCAAAGACGATGGCTGGAATATCTCAAGGACTTCGACTTCAATATACAATATCATCCCGGAAAGGGTAATCATGTAGCAGATGCCCTTAGTCGAAAGCCGAGAGCACTGTTAGCCAATTGTCTGATTCAAGAATGGAAATTGCTAGAACAATTCTCTGAACTCAATATAAGCATGGACACGGACCCTAGATGTGTCACATTATCTCATGTAAGCATACAGTCAGATTTATTATCTGAGATACAAGCACTTCAGGATGATGATCCTACATTAGTAGAAATCAAGGGCAGATTAAAAGGACTACAACATTTGTTGGGGACGAGACTTAATTTTAGTACAGCCTTTCATCCTCAAAAGGATGGTCAGACCGAGAGAACAAATCAAGTAGTTGAAGATATGCTTAGAGCATGCATCACTGATTTTGATGGAAACTGGCATGATCACTTGCCTCTGGTCGAATTTGCATACAATAATAGCTACCAAGCTAGTATACAAATGGCACCTTTCGAAGTTTTATACGGAAGGAGTTGCCGATCACCCTTGTGCTGGAATGAAGTTGGAGAGAAACAACTGTTAGGTCCAGACATGGTAAGGGATACAACTGAGAAGATACGAGTAATCAGGGAAAGATTGCAAGTAGCTCAGACAAGGCAAAAGGTTTATGCCGACACAAGAAGAAGAGATCTTGAATTCCAAATTGGAGATCATGTATTTCTCAAGATATCGCCTGGACGTGGAATACGAAGATTTGGTGTTAAAGGCAAGCTTACACCAAGATTTATCGGACCTTTTGAGATACTAGAAAGAGTTGACGAGGTTGCTTATCGCATCGCATTGCCCCCTCAACTGTCCAAGGTACATAATGTGTTCCACATATCCATGTTGAAGAAGTATGTGCACGATCCATCACACATTATTGAACATGGAGACCTGATAATCCAGAAGGATCTCGCGTATAAACAGAAGCCTATGAAGATCTTAGATCGTGAAATACGTGCTCTAAGGAATAAAGTTATTCCCATGCTAAAAGTACAATGGAATAAGAATTCAGAACATGAAGCTACATGGGAGACCGAGGAATCTATGAGGAAATAATTTCCAGAGTTATTTTAAAAGGTATATACTCTACGCTCTCCACTAATCTATATATACTATGGAATTTGGGGACCAAATTCTTTTTAAGTGGGGGAGGGCGTAGCAACCCTGATAAAATAAAAAGGAATAAGTAAATCAAAATAGATTAAAAGATCTTGGAATAAAAATAATTAAACCCTGATGAAAATAACGCCTCAAATATAGGCGCTACTTTAAAGTAAAACGCCCTTACCTAAGGCGTGTTTTGAGAACGGACGCCCACACGTCAAGGCGTCAAATTTTAAACGACCAAAATAAATAAAAAGGGCAAGATAGCAGCGTCTTAACAAGAAACGACGCTTGACCAGGCGTCAATTTAAATTCGACGCCCTGACCCAAGTCGCTAATTCAGTTTGAGTTTCGTTCGACCCGGGAGTCTATCCAGGGTAAGTTGATAACTATGAGAAAGAGTTCGAATGTAGTAATAACTCTATCTTGGAAGTATTACTTCCAATCAAACACTAACTCTATTAGGATTCTAGAAATCATATAAATAACCTACTGATCGAACCAAGAACGCTATTTGGCGTTCGGACTATTCTACGGTAGGTGAAGAGCCAAGGTTATTTCTTCTTCTTTTCTGTTTACAATGGTATGAAGAACATTAACAGGTTCTTCGTCTTCTTCTCTACTTACAGGTTAAGAGGATTCACGTTGTGAAGAACAAAAGTTCTTCATCAGAATAAATCCCTCTTCCGTTAACATAAAGCTCTGCCTGTTGCTGTTTGCTGCTATTAGGAGTTTCAGAGTCTAGGGATTCTCATCAAGTCCTTCACGTTTCTCCATCAGAAAATTCTCATAAGGTAGGTTTTCTCAAAGCACTGTAGCCCAAACGAAGTAATTCAAGATATATACTAGCATGGCATATACATGGTTTATTATGGATTTGAAGCGTTTTCTGTAATATTTTGAAAGAAACGCCCACGACAAGGGCGCTACTTAAAAAGAAACGACCTGCCCAAGGTCGTTAATTACATATTTGACGCCCTGCTCAGTAGGCGTCAATTTCATGCAATTTTCTGCAGATAATAAATACCCATGTTTAAAAATTAAATATCGATCAAATACTGCAACTAATGTAATGCACGAGCTCACCTGTAAATTCCTGCTATTTTTTCTTGTCGTGATTATATATCTTGTCTCCTGAAATTTTATTATCCTGAAATCTATAAAAAAAATTCCTGGAAACTGTGAACTCACGACCTGACTCAGGTCATTTCTTATTTAACCCACGCCCCTTTCCAGGGCGTGAATTTAAATGTAACGCCCCTTCCCAGGGCGCGTTTTTGATAAACTCCTGAAATTGTATAGCCTGTAAAATATTGTAAATAAAAAGGATGCCTGATACAGTAGGCGTCAAATTTAAGGAAAACGCCCCTATACAGGGCGTGTTTTTGATGAAATAATGAAATATTGAAATTCCTGCAAATAGGAAAAATATATAAACGCCCTTATCCAAGGCGTTAATTTCTTGAGTAGTGACTTTGCTTAAGTCGTTATTTTCCTGTTTCTCTTAACCGAGGTTTTCATTATATCTATATATATGTATATCGGCACTATATCTCCACTCCGTGAGTATAGTCCCACGTTTCATGATGTTTTATCGATCACCCTCAACTCTCATTGACATACAAGCTCTCCATTGGACATTCCGTTCCTTTGGACTAGCGAGTTAGTCATAGAGACCTCCGTAAGACTCCTCGTACCTTGGATTCCCTCAAGGTCGATTGAGCTGGTTGTACCCTAAAAACCCATTACACTATTGAATGCCATGTCACTCTAAAGAAACATGTTATACCGGCCCTTATGATATGTAAAGAGTATATCATGAGAATTCTTAATGGGATGATGATATCATGCCATTTGTTGATGTTCTTGTGGACCTCAATTCTATAATAAGAATGAGGGTATCTTGCCTTTGATATACTGTTCATGTGGACCTCAATTCTATATAAAGAATGTCCATACTTGTTTGTCATGGTACCCGAGTTAAGGGAACCTAATTCCACCTAGTTTCATCGATCGTCGTGATTGTACCGTTGTTATCGCCTATCTATGTCCAATGTCGTATTTTTGGACTCCATTCTCTCAAAGTTATCCTACGTGTCTACAAGCTTAAATTGTTGAAATTCCCTATTGGCTATATATATATACAAGAGTGGATGTCAAATATACATGATAAATGCCTGCGCATATAGGGCCCGATCTGGTCCTGGGAGGAGCACCCGAAAGTACTTGTGCCCATGGGAGTTGAATGATAAGGTATCTGGCATTATACCGAGTGCATGACTAGCTTGATTGGACATTCCACACAAATATTGTACTTGACTCGTACTTGACTTGACATGAATTGCGTGACCCGAGAAAGGGTAATTACTTACTTGCTTGATACATGATAGCCAAAGTTCTTGAAATGACTTGCTAAAGAGTACTTGCTTGAATATCTTGTTATCTTTTCTTGAAAGCTCATGACTAGTTCATCTTGCCGTCTTATTGATAAATTCTCTCTCTATCTTGTCGTTTTATGCGAGCATGCATAGCTATAGTACATTCATGAAAAATGTAATTATGTAAACCCCTTGTTAGCGCTTGAGATATAATTTCCTACTGAGCGTTCGCTCACTCCGTGTGTTCCCTACTTTTCAGGTAATTCCGACGACGAGGGAAGTCAATCGGATGGGAATGGTCAAGAGTGAAAGAGATAGAACTTCTCCAAGTGTCATCTAGTCTTTTCCCTATTTTCTTGAGTCAACTATGTACTTTTCCTTTTTAATTGAATAGAGTATTGGATTTGTAATAGTCTATCCATTATGCAATGAAGGATTGGGTTATCTTTCTGTTTTGCGCATCTCTGTTTTGGTGTCGAATACACTACTACTCTGATTGACATGATTGATATAAACTCGTCGCGCACCTCCGGGTATATTCCATGCTCGGGGCGTGACAGTTTGGGTCCGGCCGCAATCACGGTCGATTTCCACATTTTGGACATGGATCCAACATTTAATGGCATTCTGGGCCGCCCCTACATTCAACAGCTCGATGCAGTGCCCTCTACAAATCATCAATGCCTTAAGTTTCCACACAAGGGCCGCATTATCAAAGTTACCAGTATGCCAATTCTGCCAGAGGAAGATATACACTTGGCTTCATCAGTTCCTTCTATTTGGCCTGCCAACAAGCCGTTGCTATCAATACTAGACCTCCCTTACCCACGGCCGATGTCGCCCGAGCCAGTCACGACAGTTGCTACGACACCCTTGCCTTCCAAGGGGAAGAAGAAGAAAAGTATGATAAACACCCCTGGTTGGAAAATTCTAATGAAAATGGGGTATCAAAATGGCAAAGGTCTGGGTGCCAGTTGTCAAGGCAGGACTAGGCCTATTCAGCCTCAGAAATTGATTGCAAGAGGCGGCCTGGGCTATCAAGGACCAAGCAAGAATGAAGAAGAACCATGGGCAGTTATGACATCCACCTTGAAGACAGATCGCCAGCCGCTTACTTGGACATTGAAGACACATTTTGTCATGGGTGGCGTTCAGAATAATGAGCAGACTACAATAATCACCTCCATTCTAGACTGTCAAAATGTTCATGCAAGACAGTTTGCTCGCCATATTGCACCATTGACCACTTATAAAGCCCTGGAATCTCGAAGGCCCGATATGATGTAAAACCAACCTTAGACCTATTTGCAAGCATTCAAGTTTGAGCAGCGGACTCACACTAGCGAGCTCACCCGTATAGCGCACGCTAGTACCCGATGGCGACTAGGTGATGTTGGAGAGGGTCCGAGGCGGGACCTTTAGGCTCCAGTGGTTGGCTAGCTTGGGAAGAACCCCAAATGGGCCTAGGATGCCCAAATCATGGGCGGCCAACACACCAAGGTTGTGGGTTAAGTGGATGCTCTCACAACTCGCCCGCGGTGGTCACTCAATTTGGTGGCAATTTAAATCGGACACTCTCATTCCGCCGACGGAGTAACTAAAGCAATACTAAGCTAAGCAAGTCCATTACAGCAATGAGGGATGTTCAGGATCTCACCTAGCCGGCGTGAAGACGCCGACTCTGGCCGGAGACGGGGGCGAGCGGGGAGGCGAGGGTATGCACCCGCACGCCGCGTCGATTGAAGCTTCAAACCTGCGACTTAATAATGACATGAACTACACCCCATGCAAGGGGGGGATCTCGGGGTGGGGATTAAGTGAATTACAGCCAAAACTACCTCCACGCAGGGAGGGGCCTTCAGCCGGCCAAGCGGGGTGGGGAATTATGCAAAGAGGACCGATTTTCTGAGCTCCGCCGGTTCTACCTTTCTTCTGTATTTCTGGATAGGGGGTTGATGTTGATGCTGCCAAAAATTCCACCGAGCTCAGAACCTGATGAGACTTGCGCCAAAAGCTTGCTAACGGACCAAGGATGATCTTTGAATTTTTTCTGAGCCTGGTACAGTAGTTGCTGGCCGGGGCAGAGTCTGGAACCGGACTGATTGGTTCTGCCTCTGTCTGGTGCAGAACAATGTGGCTGGTTGCAGAGGGTGCCACGATCACTACCAAGCTCTGATTGAGGCAAGACCTGAACCGTTGGAACCGTGGTCGAGTCTTCTTTCTGTCGGCACTGACGGCAAGGTCGGAAATTGTCGGAGAAGATCGGGACGATCAGATGAGTAGAGGGGTGTCGGTTCTGGCTCTTGTAAACTGACCTGACACACTTGGAGTAGAAAATTTGTAACTTGAGATGCCGATGTCCAAATGCAGCTCTGCTTCTTGAGGATGAAATAGGACTTGAGAGGGAAGAATTTTGATGAAGAACACTTGTTCTGAATCCCAAAAGGTTCGCCGTGGCCGAGCTTCCACTGTCGCTCTGGCTCTCTGCCTGGGGTCTTCTGCGCAGTCGAGGGAGATCGGCTCCTACGGACAGCTCCGACCTCGGAAGCTGGCGAGACCACCTTTGTTGGAAAGCTAACTCGCAGACGATTCCAGCAATGTAGGCTTTGTCACCTGAGTCTATGAGGGACGGTCGTGGCTGCCTCTGCAAGTCACTGCAACTCTGCTGCCTGAAACAGAGATAGAATGAGGAGATGTGCAAGGGGAGAGCAAGGGGGAGGGGGGGTGAACTTGGTTTGACCAAGGGGGAGGTGGGGGGCGAATTTGGGAGCTTGGGGGTGGGGGGAGATGAAAGGGCACAGCCCAAGGGGAGGGAAATTCGAATTTGGGCTTAGGGAAGAGCCCCTTCAACCTTGGGGAGAGGAAGGGGTGCTTAGGAAGTGGTGTTGGGTAGTTGGGGGTTGGGAGGTGGGGTGTGGATTGGAGGATGCCACCTTGGGTTGGGGGGGGAGTTAAATGAGTGTATGGGGAAGGGGAGAGGTCTTAGTGAGGGGTGAATGGGGAGGAGAGAGAAAATTCCGAAAATTGGGGTGGAGGGAGAGAGAGAGAGAGGGGGGGACCCCTTAGAGAGAGAGAGAGGGATAAAGAGAGAGAGAGATATTGAGAGAGGAAGCTAGAGGGATTTGGAGTTTTTTCTGGAATTTAATATTCATGCATTAGTTGTTACAAATGAGAGAGGGGTGGGGCTATTTATAGACTCCACACTTTTCCTAAGACCAAACTGACCCTGACAAGCTAACTAATGACCAAACAGTCCAAGGGAGGGGCGCCCCTGGGCCTAGCCCAATGAATTGGGCCCATTAACCTATCAAACCAACACAATGACTTCAAGACTTAGGAAAATAACTTTCTAACCTAGGTACATGACTCAATAAAGGGAAAATTACATGTTTAAGACTCAAATAAAAATAATAAAATTACATGACTCGACTCACAAACACATGAGGAACATAATGGCGTACACCGATGATCAATCCGAGCTTCAAAAAAATGTGGAGGGGCAAGGGATGTCCCCATCATACCCCCGGGGTGGGGAAAACTCGACCCTGTCGAGTATGGGTCCACCGGGGAAGTAGCACACCGAACTGCGGCTCTGGGCGATCCACGATCTCCATACTCAACCCGCGACCATAGTCGGGGAACGGCGCTTCAGCTTGACAAAGTGGCTCGGTCATACCCTCATGCTAGCTATGATGTCTTGCTTGCCTAGTATTGCTGCCGTATGCTCACGTCGGGCTCTCGGGCTAATTTGTGGTGGCACTCCGAAGGTGTCTCTGGCAAGGATAGGTGTAAGCTCAAGGCACTCACTAGGATCCACCGCGGTGCCCCTAGAGGGTGCTGGATCCGCCACATGAGAGATGGGGAGAATCCCAAAACCCTTTTGAAAGTTCAACCCATAAGCCGGGTTGCCAAAGCCACTCGGAACTTGGTAAGGTCCAAGTCCTCGTGCCCTCAATTTGGAGGTGACCCCAGGGTAGAGCCACTCCAAAATCATCATCGTCAAATTACCAACTTGGAGTTTCAAGTGGCGCTCATGAGTTTTTGCTTGCTTATTGTGAATCTCACCGCTTGCTACTTGATATTTGCTTGGATGCATATGCCATGCTTTATGATGCGGTGGGAGTGGACAATGTATGGTATGTAAAGGTGGTCCAAGGCAGCCAAATGTAGTTCGATCATGCTTTGATGCCATGAGGACTGTGATAGATTTAGGGGGCCCGGGACATCCATAGATGAACCTTTTATGCATGGGTATGACGAATGTCGGGGGACCCGGACATCCATGTATGCTCCTAGCATTCATAAGACCAATGGTGAATTGGGGAGGACCGTTACACCCGAATAGGGACCACTCATGCTTCCTACTTGACATGTGGGTGTTGTGAATGAATGGACCCGACTTCTTAATCATGCCAAGTGGTGTGTTGTGCCAAGACTCATGCACTCCTATCCTAGAGATGACTTGCATGTGCATGGGTGTGGGTTGGCCCTTGAGCTTCCACTCGTATGGATCAAAGGGATCTAAGAAGGGAGGCATCATGGGGTGGGACAATTCTTCAATCCCAAGGTTTATGTTACCTAAGGTCAATGCTCCCTTGGTGTAACCCGATTCTAGGAAGGGAGGGGTTTGGGTTAATATGGGCGGTAAGGATAGGGTAAGGTGGGTGGTGAATAAGGTGAGTGGGTTACATAGAGATCTAGGCTCCCATAGGAAAGGGTCAAAGGGATCATGGTAAAGGTCAACTAGATAGGGGTACTCCATGTCCTCAAGGTCCTCATATGGTGGGGAGTCGCCTTCCTCTAATGAAATGGTTGGGCCGGTGTATGGGGTGGGTTGGTTGGTAAAGGTTCTAGGAATCACAATGGTAGGGGAGTGGATCGGGATGGGCTCTTCCACTATGGGGAGAATGAAAAGGAGGTCACTAGTGTAGCAACCAATAGTGCAAATTGAGGTGATAGACCCAATGCATGGATGGATGAGGTCAAGGCTCTTGGGTCGGTCCGCCCCTAGGGTCAACAAAGAAGTCAAGTCTAATTGCCACTCTAGACCTTGGAGGAGATCATCCCAACATTCTACCTCATAGTAGGATTGGATTGTGGTGTGATAGGAGTGGAAGGGTACAATGGGAAAGTTTTGCTCCATGGGTGGGTAAACATAGGACATGATGGGGTGAATTTGTCTCTCCTTTAGCCATCTAGCTAGGGGCCCATCTTTGATTACGGTGCTATTTGTGAAGGCTTGTGGCTCTTGGGGGTCCAAGCTATGTGGAGGGGACATTTGTGATTCTTCCTCACCATAGGTATGAACTTGGGTTTCCTCAAGGATGGGGATGGGTTCCGGAATGGTATCTACTCCCATGTGGATGGTTGTGGTCTCCTTTCTCAAGGGAATGGGAAGGTCTATTGAGGGTGGGGTGATGATGGTTGGTGCATGGTGTACCCGGGGTGGTGGGTAATGGGAAACTTGGTTTTAGATACGGAGGGGAAGTAGTGGAAGCCTAGGTTGGGGAAAGATTGGTGTAGGAAGTGGGAGGTGGGTTGGGTGAGGGGTTTTGGGTTGATTTGTTTTGGGAGATGTGTCCCTTTTTGGGGACGATGGTGGGTTTGGGGTGGTGGTCAAGGGGGCTTGTGGGGTACGGGTTTGGTGAGGGGTTTTGGGTTTGGGGGTGGTGGCCATTATGGGCCTAGGTGGAGGGGTGGACACGGTGTCCACTTGGTTTTGACTGGTGAGGGTTGGATGAGTGGTGGTCATCATGGAGGGAATTGGGTCGGTTAGGGGTCTCTTGCCCCTGGGATCGTTTGGGGTGGAAGTGGGGGCTAAAGGGGCTTGACTAGTGTAGGTTAGGGAAGGGGGTTTTGGTTGGGGTGTGAGGGCCCTCATGGGGTTAGGTGGGGAGGTGGAGGCCTTGGACACTTGGGTTCTAGTGGTAAGGGTTTGGATGGGTGGGGTTGGAGGAGTGGGAGTGCCCCTCGAGTTTTGGTAACCCGGGTAGGAGGGAGGAGGACGGGGAGTGTAGACTTTCCTAAGTTCGGCTTTCATGTTCTCCCATGTGTTAATAGGTTCTAGCCTCATAACCCTCTTAAATTGTTCAATGAACTTCCACCTATCCTCGGCATGGTACACAAGTCGACTCTTGGCAAGGTAGATTCTCATGGGTTCAGTCATTGGATTCCTCTTAAAGTATTTGTCCATGTTTTCCTCCCACTCTAAATATGCACTAGGGTGGTATCCATTAAAGATAAGGTCCTCAAATAGGACTATGCCCAAAGGGGTGTCAATCGGACCTTTGCGGAGGGCCGAGTGAGATAGATGTGACTTACATGAAGTAGCCATGCTAGTGGACAAAAGAGATGCATCCGAAGACTCTAAATGCATAGACACGCCCTAGGACCAACTTGATAGAGACAAGTTGTGAACTTGCTCTGATACCACTTGATGTAAAACCAACCTTAGACCTATTTGCAAGCATTCAAGTTTGAGCAGCGGACTCACACTAGCGAGCTCACCGGTATGGCGCACACTAGTACCCGATGGCGACTAGGCGATGTTGGAGAGGGTCCGAGGTGGGACCTTTAGGCTCCAGTGGTTGGCTAGCTTGGGAAGAACCCCAAATGGGCCTAGGATGCCCAAATCATGGGCGGCCAACACACCAAGGGTGTGGGTTAAGTGGATGCTCTCACAACTCGCCCGCGGTGGTCACTCAATTTGGTGGCAATTTAAATCGGACACTCTCATTCCGCCGATGGAGTAACTAAAGCAATACTAAGCTAAGCAACTCCATTACAGAAATGAGGGATGTTCAGGAGCTCACCTAGCCGGCGTGAAGACGCCGACTCCGGCCGGAGACGGGGGCGAGCGGGGAGGCGAGGGTATGCACCCGCACGCCGCGTCGATTGAAGCTTCAAACCTGCGACTTAATAATGACATGAACTACACCCCATGCAAGGGGGGGATCTCGGGGTGGGGATTAAGTGAATTACAGCCAAAACTACCTCCACGCAGGGAGGGACCTTCAGCCGGCCAAGCGGGGTGGGGAATTATGCAAAGAGGACCGACTTTCCGAGCTCCGCCGGTTCTACCTTTCTTCTGTATTTCTGGACAGGGGGTCGATGTTGATGCTGCCAAAAATTCCACCGAGCTCAGAACCTGATGAGACTTGCGCCAAAAGCTTGCTAACGGACCAAGAATTATTTCTGAATTTTTGCTGAGCCTGGTACAGTAGTTTCTGGCCGGGGCAGAGTCTGGAACCGGACTGATTGGTTCTGCCTCTGTCTGGTGCAGAACAATGTGGCTGGTTGCAGAGGGTGCCACGATCACTACCAAGCTCTGATTGAGGCGAGACCTGAACCGTTGGAACCGTGGTCGAGTCTTCTTTCTGTTGGCACTGACGGCGAGGTCGGAAGATGTCAGAGAAGACCGGGACGATCAGATGAGTAGAGGGGTGTCAGTTCTAGCTCTTGTAAACTGACCTGACACACTTGGAGTAGAAAATTTGTAACTTGAGATGCCGATGTCCAAATGCAGCTCTGCTTCTTGAAGATGAAAGATGACTTGAGAGGGAAGAATTTTGATGAAGAACACTTGTTCTGAATCCCAAAAGGTTCGCCGTGGCCGAGCTTCCACTCTCGCTCTGGCTCTCTGCCTGGGGTCTTCTGCGCAGTCGAGGGAGATCGGCTCCTACGGACAGCTCTGACCTCAGAAGCTGGCGAGACCACCTTTGTTGGAAAGCTAACTTGCAGACGATTCCAGAAATGTAGGCCTTGTCACCTGACTCTGTGAGGGACGGTCGTGGCTGCCTCTGCAAGTCGCTGCAACTCTGCTGCCTGAAACAGAGATAGAATGAGGAGATGTGCAAGGGGAGAGCAAGGGGGAGGGGGGGTGAACTTGGTTTGACCAAGGGGGAGGTGGGGGGCGAATTTGGGAGCTTGGGGTGGGGGGAGATGAAAGGGCACAGCCCAAGGGGAGGGAAATTCGAATTTGGGCTTAGGGAAGAGCCCCTTCAACCTTGGGGAGAGGAAGGGGTGCTTAGGAAGTGGTGTTGGGTAGTTGGGGGTTGGGAGGTGGGGTGTGGATTGGAGGATGCCACCTTGGGTTGGGGGGGGAGTTAAATGAGTGTATGGGGAAGGGGAGAGGTCTTAATGAGGTGTGAATGGGGAGGAGAGAGAAAATTCTGAAAATTGGGGTGGAGGGAGAGAGAGAGAGAGGGGGGGACCCCTTAGAGAGAGAGAGAGGGATAAAGAGAGAGAGAGATATTGAGAGAGGAAGCTAGAGGGATTTGGAGTTTTTTCTGGAATTCAATATTCATGCATTAGTTGTTACAAATGAGAGAGGGGTGGGGCTATTTATAGACTCCACACTTTTCCTAAGACCAAACTGACCCTGACAAGCTAACTAATGACCAAACAGTCCAAGGGAGGGGCGCCCCTGGGCCTAGCCCAATGAATTGGGCCCATTAACCTATCAAACCAACACAATGACTTCAAGACTTAGAAAAATGACTTTCTAACCTAGGTACATGACTCAATAAAGGGAAAATTACATGTTTAAGACTCAAATAAAAATAAGAAAATTACATGACTCGACTCACAAACACATGAGAAACATAATGGCGTACACCGATGATCAATCCGAGCTTCAAAAAAATGTGGAGGGGCAAGGGATGTCCCCATCACGATAAGAGAAGGAAAATGGATGATCCAGAGTGTGATTGGTATAGATGGTTCGATATGTATGATATTACTATTGCTTTGAGCCGTCTCTTTATGCCGATTGATCCGGAATGGCCGCCACTAATACATGAACTGATTGAAATGCCGGCTGTGATTACAAATAAGAGGCAGTTGCTGAGTGATTATACGGACACTGGAGAGCCAGATGTTCCATATGAAGAAGAATTTACAATAGACGGGCTGTGGGCCGGCCTCTTTTCCCTCACTTCTATGCATCTGTCTCTTCTAGTTTCCCTACATTCTCAAATGTTCTCTCGCGTGCCGAGACCGCCGCCAATTATGGTCAGCTTTTCTCCAGATTCACTACAGATTTCTCTCCCGATTCCTCCCTTGCTCCTCGAGCAATTCTCCAAACTCTCCATCACACCCCCACGCGGGTCATCTCTGATTCAATCTTTCTCCAAGCTTTCAATCTCCACTCCTCCTTCTATTTTCCCTTCATAATGCTTTCTCCTAGAAAAAGAAAATAAAAATGAAAATAAAGATAAAAATGAAAAAAAAACGTCAAAATTCTAACTCTTCAATCCTCCATCTCTGTGGAGGAGACTTCTTATCTCTTTTCCGAGTGTGTCCCTAGCCAGGGGCCACTCTTCCCTAATTCATTGATAGATCTTTTCTCCCCCTCTGGTGAGGGGTCTCCATCTGTACCTCCTTCTGTATCCACTTCTTCACCTCCTTCCTCTTTTTCAGCTTATTCTAATCAAGCTAGTTGTTCTTCTCCTTCTATTAAAATTCATGGGGTAGATTTTCATAAGAAGTCCAAGGGTAGGTAGATTCCGCGTAGATTTCTGTTGGAGTTAGCCAAAAGGTGCGAGGCTTGTTTAGCCCTTCCTGAATTCGTGGAGAATCCGGTTATCCTGCCAGAGTTGGAATATGAGGATACTAATGTTTCTTATGAGGGTTTAGGTGTCTACGAAATTATGAATGATGAAGACCCTGTTGAAGAGGGGGATGAAAGTTATGAAGAATATGAGGGCGAGGCTGATGCCTTTGCCAGTGGCATGAGAAGATTCGACGAACCATCAGCCTCTGTAGAAGAGCCTACCAAAGAAATAAATTTAGGTACGGAAGAAGACCCTAGGATTGTCCTCATCAGCAAAAATTTGCCGCCCTCCGAAGAGGAGGCGCTTATTTTGGTACTTCAAGAATACAATGACACGTTTGCGTGGAGTTATGAGGATATTCCTGGATTAGACCCTGCGCTCGTTGAACATCGGCTTACACTTAAGCCAGGGTCTGTCCCGATCAAACAACGGTTGAGACGTTTCCACCCTAACATGGCTTTAAAGATGAAAGAAGAGGTCGACAAGCTTCATAAGGCTAGGTTTGTTAGAGTTGTCCTCTACCCCAACTGGGTGGCTAACATTGTCCCGGTTATGAAGAAAGATGGAAAGGTACAGATTTGTATAGACTTTCGAGACCTCAACCGTGCGTGTCCTAAAGATGACTTCCCCCTCCCTCATATCGATGTTTTGATTGATAATACAGCAGGATTTGAGACTCTCTCTTTCATGGATGGTTTTTCAGGTTATAATCAGATTCGCCTGGCTGAGGAAGATCAAGAGAAAACATCATTCACTACACCATGGGGTACATATTGTTATGTGGTCATGCCCTTTGGACTCAAGAATACTGGAGCTACCTATCAGAGGGCTATGATGGCAATTTTTCATGACATGATTCATATTTATATTGAAGTGTATGTGGATGACTTGGTAGTAAAATCAAGGACAAGGATTGAGCATCCTGGGGTTCTAGCTAAGGTTTTGCAAAGATCACGAGAATATCAGTTGAAAATGAACCCCAAGAAGTGTGTATTTGGCGTTTCATCAGGGAAGTTGCTTGGATTCATTGTCAGCAAAAGGGGAATTGAAGTTGATCCCAACAAGGCGAAGGCCATCAGAGACATGCCTCCTCCCAAGAATTTGAAGGAAGTTCGAGGATTAATCGGGAGGTTGCAATTTATTCGCCGCTTCGTCTCCCAGCATTCACAACGATGTAGGCTGTTTTACGAGCTTACTAAGCCGGGGGTCAAGTTTAATTGGGATGACAAGTGTCAGGCAGCTTTTGACGGATTGAAGGATTATCTGGCCAATCCTCCTGTCCTGAGGCCGCCAATTCCAGGCAAACCACTTATTCTCTATGTTTCTGTCCTAGATGACTCCGTAGGTGCTGTCTTAGCTCAAATGGATGAAGAAGGTAAAGAGAGGGCAGCATACTATTTGTCTAAACTTCTAAACCCTTGTGAGCAGAGGTACTCAGCCATGGAGAAGACTTGCGCTACTTTAGTCTGGGTAGTTCAGAAGTTAAAACACTATTTCTTAGCTCATGAGGTTCACCCCATTGCTCGCATGAATCCGATTAAATTCCTTCTTGAAAAATCTGTTCTTACTGATCGATTAGCACGCTGGCAAAGTTTCCTTTCTCAATTCGACATCACTTACATTCAACAGAAAGTAATCAAAGGTTATGCCATTGCCGAACATCTTGCTCACCACCCTCTACCCCGATTTGATCCTGTCAATTCGGAGTTTCCAGACGAAGAACTAATGTCTATTAATCAACCCCATGATCCTATGTGGACGTTACATTTGGATGGAGCTCTAAATTCTCAAGGAAGAGGGATCGGCATGGTTCTTTTAACGCCAGAAGGGGTCACCATCCCATTTGCTGCTCGGCTCACTTTCCTTGTCACGAACAATATAGCTGAGTATGAGGCTCTTTTGGCCGGCCTTCAAACCGCTCATCAATATGGTGTTACTCACTTACGAATTGTGGGTGACAGTCAGCTTATTCTGCGCCAGGTGCTTGTCAAGTGCCACACTATCAATCCTAAGCTCAAGCCCTACCAGGAGCTTGCTTCAGCTTATGCCAAACTCTTTACCAAATTGGTCTTCGTTCATGTTCCTCGAAGCCAGAACATCATAGCCGACGCTCTTGCCTCTTTGGCCTCTGCTCTAGTCTTCCCTCCTGAGCATGATTTCCATGTTCCTCTGATTCATTAGCGTGATACTCTAGCTATCAAGGATCGTGCATTCCTCGATATTAGGGATAAGGTGCTCGAGAAGGTCAGACGGAGTGAATCTCTTAAAGGCAAAGAGGTCATGTTGTTAGATTGGGAAGAAGAATTGGCTGATGAAGAGAAACCTTGGTATTATGAGATTGCCAGATATTGCAATGATCAATCCTATCCCGAAGAAGCCACTGCAGAAGAGAAGAAAGCAATTAGAAGAGTGGCTCAGTGTTATGTTTTGGTTGGAGGTGTGCTCTATAGAAGAGGGCTCACAGGTGTTCTGTTAAGGTGCCTCGACGATGATGAATCTTGGAAAGTTGTGGAAGAGGCGCATTCAGGAGTATGTGGTGGTCATGTGAACAACCAGATGTTAGCTAAGAAGATCCTTAGGCTAGGCTTCTATTGGCCAACTCTAGAAGAGGATTGCTCCATCTATGTTCGAAGGTGTGTTAAGTGCCAACTGCACGCCAACAAGATTCATTCTCCTGCTTCTTCACACCATCCTATGTCCTCCCCATGGCCTTTCTCCATGTGGGCTTTTGATATCATTGGACCTCTTGGTGATTCGAACCTCCTGAACAAGCAAAAGTCGTTCATCCGGATGGCAACAGAATACTTCACCAAGTGGGCAGAAGCGGAAGCGTACGTGGAGATTAAAGCATCAACAGTCTGCAAATTCATAATGAAGAACATCATCGCGAGGTTCGGCATCCCGAGTACCATCGTCACCGACAATGGACCTCAATTTATCTCTCAAGAGCTCAAGGATCTCTGCAACAGGTATAACATTGCATTGCATCATTCTTCTCCCTATTATCCGCAGGGCAATGGCCAAGCAGAGGTAACTAATAAAACTTTGATCAAAATTGTTAAGAAGACGTGTGAGGCTAATAAATTTTCGGATTGGCCAGACAAGCTAGTCGAAGCTCTCTGGGCCTATCGCACTTCTATTCGTACCCCTACTGGGCAAACCCCTTTCGCCCTCACTTATGGAATGGAGGCAGTAGTCCCTTATGAGATTCTCATTCCATCTTTCTGAGTACAATTGGACAAGGAACTCCCTATTGATGAGTGTCGCGATTCGCTCCTTGCTCAATTGGAACTCCTAGATGAGAAGCGTCTGGTCGCCGCTGAGCATGCGCATGTTTATCAAAACAGGCTATCACGTTTTTATCAAAAGAAAGTAATTGAGAGAAAATTCAAAGTCGGTGAGATGGTAATCAAGAGAATTTTTGTAAAACCTGGTGGACCCCGCTTAAAACTCCAACCAAACCGGGAAGGACCGTTTGTTATAAAAGATGTTTATCCTGGCAATGCTTATAAACTGATTAATGCTGAAGGATAAGAGCTAACTCACCCTTGGAATGGTCTGTATCTTAAGAAATATTACCCCTAATCCAAAAACCAAAAAAATAGAATTTTCCAAAAAAATCAAAAAATATATTTATAGAATTTTCCAAAATCCAAAAAATATATATATATATATTGAAAAGTGTTGCCATGGCACACAAGGGCTCAAGGTCTGAAAGGTCAAAATTCAGAATTCATTCATCAGTCTTGTTAACTCAAAAGGGGGTTGACACCCGCACACATTACACACTTAAACCGTGAACTCAAGTGGTGCAAAATCCGATGAGAAGTCAAAAACCTGACTAAAGGTGAAGACGATGCCCATTCTTTTTCTCTTCGGCCCATAAGGGAGGAAAGGAAGTCTCAGGGTAGATCCACCAAGCCTATCCGCCGCCCTAGTAGGTGGAAGTCAGGGCCCAAAAGGGAACAAATGCCACAAAAGCCCAAGTACAATTAGGTTTATTCTTCAGCAATGCAAATCAGTTCCAAAGTGAAAGTGAAATCATGAAAAGAAAAGTATGTCAAGAGGGCAAAGTCCCCGCAAGGAAAACCTTGGGCGTATGCATGCAATAAAAGAGACAAAAGACAACAAAGTTTCCCTACGCCGAAGACCGAACCCCAACAGGCATAGGGTAAGGGGAAGTGGTTTTATCTAGAGTTTCTCAAAATCTCTTATGGGCTTCCTTATATCTTCGTTTTCTTTGTGGTAAGTCATAAACCAGCAGAATGGTCGAGGCTGACCTAGGAGATTGCACCATGCGAAATCTCGGGTATAAGTTAACTATTATTACGTCGCCCCCCCTTTTGATTAATCAAGAAAGACCAACGAATTTTAAATGGTGACCGTGTAGGATTAAGAGCCCGGGTGGCTTTGTCAACCCAAAGAAAAAGAATTAACGCCTTTGATTAAGGCACTTTTTATTGAATTCACGCCTTCCTTAAGGTCGTCTATTTTAAAATAACGCCCACATATATGGTCATCTTTTCAACAACATTCAAAAAATGTTTTTCAAATTCACGCCGTCACCTAGGGCGTCTTTTGTTTGAATAACGACCTAATCTAAGGCGCGTCTTTTGAAAAATAAAAGAAAAAAAATATATAAAAGGAAAAGAAAAGAAAAGAGGAAATGGGGTTTATTCTTCATGTGCGTGCTTGCATTATTGCATAGGGCATCTTGATTATTGTTTACATACGTGTGCTTGCGTGTTGCATCTCTCTTTATTGGTTATTTCATTTACCTTATTTGATTAAAGGCTTGGCCCCTTGACCCGCTATCCAGGTCAAAAGTAAAGGCACCCCTTGCTTATTGAGCAAGGGGCCAAGTCGAACAGATGAATTAACCTGTTTATTCAAGTGTGAACCACAGCTGCAGGTACACGGCAAAGTAAAGCGAGCACAAAGAACGTGGAAAAGAAGCAAAATACACGACCACAAGTACACAACTACACAAGTGCTCAGGTAACAAAAATGTCACTCTCATATATCTATACATCATGAATATTTGAGTACAGGTGTGAGGGTGGAGGAGTACAAGTAAGTCTCTCAGCTCTCGCCTCCACCCTCCTCTCTCCTACTCTCTACCTCGTCCTCGCCGTCCCGAGGAGGCACTGGTGGAGGGGGCATGGGCCCCCGAGAAGAAGCTGGAACTCGAACATAGCCCCCTGCCTCGCTCCTCTCTCGAAGAGAAGAACCCGCAACAAAAGTGGAGCTGGTGAAGGAGTACCCTGTAGCACGAGCTCGCTCACGCCCTCGCTGGAGACGCTCGTCAGCAACTCGTAGCCGCTCCTGAGAAAGGATCAGCTGCGTCCTCAGGCCTGTCAGCTCACGATCACGCGCCGCCACCTGCTCCTGGTATCGGGCACGGTCTGTCTGCTGTAGCTCGTGGTGACGGGCACGGTCCGCCAGGTGCTCCTCCCGCTCTCGAGCACGCTCTCGTCGCTCCAGCTCAAGGGCAACCCGCAGCTCTGCCACGTCCTGAGGTAGCTCCTCCCGTCGCCTCAGGGACCGCTCCAGCTCTGTAATCCGCTGCTCGCGGATCGCCAGCTCTGTCCCGGCCAGGGCAGCCTGGGTACGTGCCGCCTGTAACTGTCTGGTCTGCAAACAGGTAAACAAATCATTAGTTCCACAGTTCAAAAATTCATGAAATAAGCAATGCATGACGGAAGGTAAATCATTCACCTGGGCAGTCATCGCCTGCTGTCCCTCGCAGACGCAAGCAAGAGCGGCTCGAAGCTCCTCAGTCTGAAAAATGAATTTTATCAGTGCATAATTATATAATCAATAATTGAATGAGGTTTGAGTTCTGGAATTTACCCGTGAGGCGAGGTCGCGCTCTGTAGCCTCGGCCCGTGTGACCGCTCCCGCTAGCTGCTCCGCTAGTGCGGTCACCTCTGCACTGGGTCCCCTCGAGCTGGAGGCTTCCCCTGTATCTCTCCCTACGGCTCCCTGCTGGGCACGCTGCATTCATTGAAATCGTCAGTGGCTAATCATCAATAATTCAACAAAAATTCATTTGCATATAGAAATAATTTAAACACTCACCAGGGTCTCAAGGTCGGCCCGTGTGGCGGCCAGCTGGTCCTCCAGGCCGTGTAGATGGGCCTGGGCATCCAACGCCGCTATGTCCCGTGCATCCTGCATTCATTTCATTTTAGTCACATAATAGAAACATAAGCATTTACATTTTATTTAGAAGCAATTGCATTCATACATACCCCTAGGACCCTCATCTGGGGTCGGTCGGCGTATACCTCCCAGTAGCGCCGGAGGTACTCGGAGCTGTCAGTCGCCTGGGAGGTGACTCGGGTCCCGCCTCGCCGCCAGTCGGCGTACTGCTCCACGAAGCGCACCCTCCAGTCGATCGCCTTCGTGCGACCGCGCGTCTTCTTCCCGATCCCTCGTGGCTCCCCGACCTCTATCCACTCCTGGTGTAGGCCCAGGGTCCTCATCACCAGCCTAAGCCGTAGCGGCTCGATCTCGCTCAGGCAATGAACCCTGAGCTCATGCCCAAAATGAGATCGGCCCGCTACGACCCACGGCTGGCCCTCGTCAGTCATACCCTCGTAGGGCCTCCATCGCACCTGCATCCATAAACATGCATGTCATCAGCATCCCATCATAATCATAATAAAATCAAATAAACATAAAAAATGCATAACATTCATGCATACCAGCGAGGGAGGGAAGTCTCGGAACTCTCTCCGTAGCACCCACAACTCGTAGCCGAGTGGGGCACCGAAGACCACTGGCAGCCAGCGCCGTGCTAGAGGGAAAGCACCCTCACCTCCTGGCCGTGGGTCAGCACGCCCCATCGGCATGTACAGGTGGCTCCAAACCTGCATCCATGCATTGCATTAGTGAGGCATTCACATGCATAATAAAAAGAAAAGAGAGAAAAATGCATACCTGAAGAAAAGGTGAGAAACCACTGACGGTCGTCTCTCGACCTGTCCCCGTGGACAAGTCGGCTAGTAGGTGCGCCAGCAGCGCTGCTCCCCAGGCGTATCTGTCGACTCCCTCTAAATCCTCAAGGATCCCTAGGAATCGGCAGTTGATGACGTCGCCCTTCGTGCCGAGCAATAGCCTCCCGAGTAGCAACAGTAGGAACCTCCTCAAGTCCTGGTCTGCTCTCTCCCTGTCAGCTGGGTCCTGGCAGTAGACCGCCCTAGCCCCATCGATCAATCTCTGTGAGAATCGCTCTAAGGACTCCCCTGACCTATGCCTAGCATCCCCTAAGCCCATCACTGTAGTCAGGTCGGTGCGGAAGATAGTCCTACACTCGCTAGGTGTCTCGTAGACCATCTCTAGCCTTAGCAGCCTCTGGGCGAGCTCGGTATAGTCTGGTAAGGTGATCCCGCTCACTGCCTCCCTGTCTACCCTCAGTCCCGTGATCCTAGCTACATCCTCTAGGGTAGGAACCATATGCCCCCAAGGCATCAGGAATGCCCGGCTAGTCCTATCCCATCGCTCCCTCAGAACCTGGATAAGTGGTAGGTCGGGTCTGACTGGCTCTATGCTAAGGAAGACCCCGAACCCCATAGCATCTACCCTGGCTCTCTGGAACTCGGGGAGGCCGTTATATGCTGCTCGGACCAAGACCCAGGAGATCCGTGTCCTCATCAACCCCTGCAAGCATAAAGAAAGAAATTGTGGTTTAATTGTTCAATTATTCTTGTTGGAATTCACTTAATTGCCTTGGTTGAGATTTTGATGTTTGATTTAATTGACGACCATCCCAAGGTCGTGATTTGTTTAATTGGCGCCCTTGGGGAGGCGTGGTTTCTAAGTGAGCTTTGAATTAACGACCTACCCTAGGTCATTGTTTATCTAAGAGACGCCCCGGTGGGAGGCGTGGTTTTGAGGTTAATTTCTAATTTCCTAAAGTTTTTTTTAATTGACGCCCGTACCAGGGTCGTTATTTGCTTAAGTAACGCCCCTGTGGAGGGCGTTTTCTGTTAAAATGGGTTTTGGGTTTTAATAATTTATTCTGGAATTAATGAAATGGGTGACCATCCCTATGGTCGTTATCTATTGAATTGACGCCCCGATGGGGGGCGTTGTTTTCCAGGGTTTTGAAAATTAAATAAAAACAGCATGCGATATTAATCATGGGAAAAATATATGATTAAACAAAGGCATGGGAATTAACAGCATGATTGATATGAAAAAATGATAATTTAAATGGACGACATGCTCTAGGGCGTGTTTTCATGATATTAATTATTTTTCAGGAAATAAAATGAATTCACCACCCCAGGTATGGGCGTCTCATCTTGAATCCGTGACACCCCTGGGGGAGGGTTACGGTTAGGGTTTGCAGAAGAGAAGAGAGAAAGAGGGAAAGAGGACGAAGGAAGAAGAAGAAAGGAGGGAAAGTTAAGTCGAACGGTCAAAAAGAATTAACGACTTAAGGAAGGCCGTGTCTTATGAAATTAACGACTGGAACCCGGGCGTTTCTTAATAATTGACGACATTGCTTAAGGCGTTATTTTTGTTTGCATGGGGAATGATAACCGTCGTCAGACGCATTCAATGGGGATTGATTAATGTGATGGGAGTGATGATTACTGTTTCTGAGTAACGACTACGTCTGAGGCGTTATTTATATAAAACGTGGCTTTCCTGAAGGCGTTACTTTTGGAATTTCAACGAATACTTTTTGGAATATAAATCGAATTAACGCCTTGTCTTAAGACGTTATTCATTTAACGCCTATATCTGAAGGCGTCAATTATGAGAGATCGATCATTGAAGACGACGTACGCTGAGGCGTCATTTATAGAATTAACGACTGGGATTGAGTCGTTATTTGCAACAGAGCCGCAGGTTATTGGAAGATTCGATCAGAAACACTGTGTTATTGGCTCAATCAGGATATTATCATTGATTTATTGGAAGAAAGATTACATTGCTTCAATGAGCCATTTTGGGCCTCAAGCTTCTTAAAGCTATTACATAAGACTTCCACTGTTCTCTGTCTTCTTCTAAGTTTTCCACGGGATGATGAGCCTTGTTGATTTTCCATAGAGCTTGTATAGTTGTGCACTCTTCTCCATCTTCATTGATGCCGAGATCCCGTATCTTGATCGGAGGGAGATGAGATGGATCTTCGAATACTCGTCGTGGAAGCCCGAGTTGAGGAAGGCACCGATGTGAGTTATACAGAACGAATTCTGAAGCACCTATGAGTCGAAGGTCCGTACCGGGGGAAAATCTTGCACGGAGTTCTTGAAGCTTGAGTATTCCCGGGGCACGAGTGAAGAGGTTCTTTGGCATTACTTTAAGGTGTTCTCTCCATTCCGCTCTCTTCTTAATCTGGGGAATCCGGTTCGTTACCCTATTGCTTATTCCTAATGAGCCGGTCATATAAGAGAGTGGACTTTTTGAGAAGATTCTTGAGAATTGTTGGGCCTCATCACATGGATCGAACTTGAAGTGGAGATCTATCCAACTAGAGAGAGCTAGCATGCATCCGTAGATGGGCCTTCTGTGGACGCACTTTTTATTTGACAAATCGTTCGTTTATTCGTTTATTGGGTTTATTAAGTGCGTGGGCGTGCCAGTCACAGAGTGACGATTTATTATGCGCTCGATCTGACTAATCAGATGATTGTGTAGTTCGTGTCGGGACTAGAACCCGCCGAGCCATAAAGGTCACGGCGTCATTTATATCCCCTCGGAGAGGGGAACACCCTTGATTAATCACCGGGAAAAGGGGCCTCATGGCCAGAAAATTAGTTACGTGAAAAGTCTATTAGGAAGCATTGAAATCCCCGTGCGAGGGTGAGAAGAAAGCATTCGAGATTATGTCGGTCATTTGTTGACCATTTGATGTTCGGACGAGTGTCCGGTTTGAGAAACGAGTAATCATCATAGGAAAACCGGAGCATATGTATGCCGGGTACGACAAATTTATTGTTCACAGGAACTGGAAGCATTCGGTTAAATCCTGGTTAGAGCGGTCAGAAATCGGTGAGTTTATTGGCCCGGTGCAAGATCGAGTCAGGACCATTCCGGGGGCGCCTCCCGCGGTCCAAACGAGGCTTGCGTGGGCATCATTAATATTTCCGGTGCCGAAGGGCAGTGGGAAAGTGTCCCGGGACTATATTCCAAAACAAAGATGTGTACAGAGATAGCTGGCTATAGGCCTAGGATGTGGGTCAGGCGATGACCATGGTTGGGGCGAACCCGAGGTCCGAGCATGACTCACGACGGTCTTATTGATGTCCCTATGCGTAGGGTTCGGGGAGGACGAGAGCCGCCTCATTCCATTCGGGTTTTGTCGGTCACTCATGGACCATTTTGTGTTCGGACGAAGGTCCGTGTAGAAAATAAGACGGTGACGGGAGCAAATCCGTGCAAATGTCTGCCGTGAGTACGGCAAGTTTAATGTGAGCGCGGGATTAGATCCCAGTATATATATGTCGGTCACTAACGGACCATTCATTATTCGGACGGAAGTCCGTATTAATAGCGTCAAGGACAACGATAAAACCGTACGGACGTCTGCCGTAGGTGCGCAAAGTTTAATGTGGGTGCGGGATCGGATCCCGATGAAGATGGGTCAAGCTGATGATCTTTGGGCCCGAGGTGGTTGCGGACTATGGCCATATCGGGGTTTCTGAGGACCACGTCTGATGCCACGAGGCGTCATTACTTTTCTCTTCACGCACAGTCTTGGGAAATGAAGGTTCCAAGGTATATGTGCGTGTCGGTCACGGTCGGACCATTCATTGTTTGGATGCGAGTCCACGTTTGAAGCATCGAAGACGATGATAAAACCGTGCAAATGTCTGCCGTAGACACGACAAGTTTAATGTGGGGTTGCGGGATTAGATCCCGGGAGACTCGGGTCGAGTTAACGAACTATTGGCCCGAGATATGTTCGGATCACGACCATGTCGGAGGTTCCGAGATCCACATCCGATACCACAAGGCATCATCGATTTTCTCTTTGCACCCAGCCCGGGGGTGTGAATTGTTAAGTGCGAAGCCCGAACTCACCAACGTGCGCCCTCGCACGCGGATCGACCTGCGCGGTCAGGTCGAGGGGTTCGATCTGCCCAGTCAGGTCGTGGGGGTCAAGAGGGCAACGCCCCTTGCGGGGGTTTCCGGGGGCAGCGCCCCCGGAACAAAATTTGGATTATGGAAAGGGGAAACTTTTTATTAGTTTTATTCATTAGCTTTAAGTCTCTTCTCTCATTTGATTAATCATTTTCTCCCTTTCAGGCACTGTTTGCGACCTTTTCTTTCTTTCCGCCTTTTCGTTCGCGTATCGATCAACCATTTGGCTAACTGGTAGTCAACTGACTGATTGACGACGCGGGCGTGCCAGTCACGTGAGTGACAATTTTATTGTGCGCTCATTCTGACCCATGTCGGGAGAATGTGAGGTTCGGTCGGGACCAGCAGTCCGCCATACCGTAAAGGTTATGGCGTTAATTACATCCCCCACGAGGAGGGAACACCTTTGATTAATTGTCGAGATATCGGGCTGTCGAAGCCGGATTAAAAGGAGCTACATGATGATCATGAGGAAGACATGCAGGATGCACATATTTATCGTATAGCAGATGTATAGTTCATGGAATTATGGACCCTCGGTACGTGGCGGAGGATGTAGGTCCGAAGACCACCATCGCACATGACGAAGACTTCCGGCCGGGCGTAACCCGGTCTTCTGTCGATGCCATTTGATATACCCGAGGATCTGTGCATGCATGCACACAAGACATCCACACCTAGATTACACATGAAGATAGTGTTGTGAAACGGTGGCGATCAGCCGCATTTAATACCCCTCGTCGAGAAGAGGAAGAGCAACACAAATATGCTAGCGAAAGTGAAATGCTAACGGATTATGATGGTGAGTATGATGATGACATGACTCGGGCTTGCTTGACCCTTCTTTATTCAATTCACTGCCTGCTACGGCTTGTCGACATTGCCCCCGAGAGGCGAGGCTTGCCTCGGGGTAAATGAACCATTAGAGCGGCACGAGGCTTCAAAACCGGCGTGACTATGTAAGAAAACTTATGCGGCGTGCTAAAGCGTAGGCATAGTGGCTAATACGGCGCGGTCTTCATGCATTTGAAACGGCACGCAAGAGGGTTGGGGCGCGCCGATTTAGGGCGCGCCGGGAAGGCGCAAGAAAATTTTCTAAGGAAATGAGTGTGGGGTTAATCTGGCGCGGGGGGGTACTGCGCCGGTTTAGGGCGCGCCGGTTAAGACCACGCCGTATTAAACCTGTTTTGTTGAATTATGAACCTTTTTAAGTTTATTAGACTTCATGGGACCCTTTCTTGAGTTGTTGGGCCATATGATTATTTGATTGGAGTCCATGGCCTTCTGGAAATGAAGGGGAGGTCAGTGCGAGGTTCATACTCGAGCACTGAGTTGATTCGATTTGGAGCGATCGTTTTATTGACATAATTATCTGGAGTCTGTCAGAAATTTGACAGCATCTCCCCTGATCAAACAGAGTTGCAGGGGAGAATCGGGGTCATACTCACTAATGGAGCAAGCCCCTAAATCACCGGTCTACCCAAAGGCGGCCAGCATACCCCACTGGATAGGATACCCCGAGGACAAGCCTGCTAGGGGCACCAAAGCTCCATTGGGGAAGAGACAGAAGGGCGAAGTCACTGACGATGAGGACGACACCCCGAGGGCTAGCCTACGAGGGGTGAAGGACTCGCAGTCAGTGATTCGTCCCATGGAGGGACTGACCATTGGGAGAGTGGGACTAGCCTACAAGGAGCACACACCCCCTGGTCTCGATCGGGCCCTGGTCTGTCGGGGTTGAGTTCGTTGACCCAGGCTCCCCTTCATTATTAGCCATGGCTTTGAGAAGACGCCCACCATGGAGAGGTAGGGCCCTCGGTCGCCCGGCAACTGCAGGAACTAACAGGGGAATGTCCACCCTCCCCGGGTGATCGAAGTGACGGGGAAACCTCAGAACGATGCAGATGGCCACGAAGAACAAGTGATAAAGGCCTAAGTTAGACAGACCCTCGGTAGGGACATATGCTCGAACAGTTAGAAAACAATACTCAAGGGGATAGACCCTGTACGCGGCAGACAAAGGCGCGCGCAGAGGCACGGCTCCATCCGAGAGGAGAAAGGGATGCAAAGTCCTTGAACTAAACATAAAAGAAATGAAACGAAAGAAAGCCCCCGGGGAGGGGTGTTTCTGTAGCCCGCGATGATTCGGGGCATGATATGAATCTCGAGGGAACCGGGATCGGCCCTACACAGAGAAGAACCCTGACGCGCATGTCAGCATAGATAAAGATAGAGAAAGGGAAGATCGTTCATCCAATTTATTGATTCAAGCATCCACAGGCATGCATACATATCACCATCCCTAAGACGGGGAGGATTTAACACTTGCACGGCGAGATTACAATTCCGACACCATAATTTGGTCGCCGTTTAACGATATTAGAAGCAGAGGACGCCCAGATCACGGCAACAGAGAGAAGATGGCAGAAGAAATCGCGAAGAGGGGGGAGGGGAATCGACTCATATCATCGTCGCCCCTCCCCTCCATCGCTTACATTCGATGGGTAGAAGCTTAGAGGAAAAGGAAAAGAAAATGCGGAAAGCAGGAAGAGAAACGACCCCTCCCCACCTGTTCCTCAAAACAGAGTATCGTAGCTGCAGGCTGACGATCGCCCCTTCAGAGAAGAAAACCCTCGCTCTCTGTATCTCCCGAGAAAAGAAGAAACTCTCCCTCGTTTTCCAGTTGCCCTCTTCTTCTCAACTGCCTCCCTCTCTTTTCTTTCCTCTCTGCACCGAGAGCCCCCTCTTTTCAATCGAACCTTGCCCATATATATAACAGGTTGGAGGCTCTTCATCCGGCGTGAGCTTTTTGCACGCCGAGAGAGTCTTCATCAATTTATTACGTCGGTTTAAGGCGCCATTCGATAGGGTACCTGGCGCGCTGGGATGGGGGCGGAAGGTAGGGGCGCGCCGGGATAAGGGCATTGAGTGAGGGGCGCGCCGGTTTAAGGTGCGCCGGGCTAATGCCCCTTGTACGCTTCAAGCCAGTCGATGAACTCGGGGCCATCGTGAACATGTACTCTGCCACTGCTCACTAAGACTTTGATGATATGATCTGTCGAAGCTCCTAGATTGGCGTACGGCCATTCTCGAGGTTCTGGATTGCTTTAGGATGCTCGCACGAGTTTTCTGCGGGCACACGGCCTTCAGCTCTATGATCCATGCCGTTAGCTTGGCCTGGCTCGTGTCCGAAGCTTCTAGGAAGGCGTGACAACACCAGGGATAGATCCGCCCGAGCTGGGTGATCATTCGGCCGCTAATGGGCCCATCTTGGCAGGAAGCCGCACCCATGTCGGGTGATCGGGATCTTCCGCCGCCGGAGCTTTCGGTCCTCCGTGCTGGAGAGCCGGGGGAACTCCTTCATCTTCGGGAGAACCTCTTCATTTGGTGGGGGACCACCGGATAGACCGTCGTCCTTGATCGGTCAACGGATGTGGTGTATGTGGCATGACAGAGTCGATGCCGGTTCATTGGGCAGGCTTGATCGCACTGCCGGTTGGTTGTGAGCTTGTCTCGACTCCCCTGCGGTGAAGCCCCCGTGTCCGTACGGAATGACTCGAGGCTTTGGCAGCTTGAGAAGTCTTCAATATGTTGATCTTTATTGGCTCCCGCGCTTCGGTGGGCCGGGTCGTTCGTCCTTATGGCTTGGTCGCCGACGATCATATTTTAGGTGCCAACAAATGCCCCCGAGATGTGGGTGTTGCGAGCAAGGCACGAGCGTAGCAGGGCCGACGGATGTATTTCACCTGGACTGACCCCTTCCTTGATTGGCGGGTGCCTGGGATGGCCCTTAATTCGGCACGGGAGTTAGCCTGGCGCCGTTTAGATGTTAGTACGGCGTGGGGTCAACACGGCACTCCCTTGCCCTTTGGGATGTTAATCCTGCGCGGGCATGGCCCTTGGGCTTTAATCCGGCGCGCTATTCTCCCTTTTCCTTGCTAACTAGGCGCGGCCTTGACGCCGTGGGGTTTTAATTCGGCGCGCTTTTTTTCCCGGCGCGCCGTTTGCTTACGGGGTTTTAATCCGGCGCGCCTTTTGCTTATGGGGTTTTAATCCGGTGCGCTAAATAGCGCGCCGGTTTAGCGGTTGGGGGCTTCCCTTATATATTTCCCTCTTCTTTGTTTTTTTCTTCATCCCCTCTCATTCGCACCGACTCTTTCTCTCTCTTCCCCTTTTCTTCTCTCCTTCTGGGGCCGAGAGCGGCGGTTTCTTCCTTCGGGTGAGTGGAGGTGCCGTCAATTTGGGTTTCAAAACCCTTTCTATGGGCCCCGGGAGGCTTCTAGTAGGGCTTGCCCTCGGAGCTGTTTCCCCGGGTGTTCCTCTGGCCTCGGTGTAATGCCGATGGCTGCTTTTTAGGGATCGTTCCTCAGTGAACGCGTTCCCGCTTTTCTTTGGCAATTCCCTGTGCTGGGGAGACTCTGCCGAAATTTTGTCAGAAGTTTGCCTTTGATTAGTCATTTCCTGACGTTGTTTTTTGTTTGATATGCTCTTTTCGCAACTGTCATGGCATCCAGCTCTTCCTCTCGTGCCGTGGTGACATGGGAGAATGTTAATTCTCTTGACTGGGGTCACGGCCAGGTGGCCATAGTTGCGGAGTCTTCGGATTCAGAGACGAACACTGTAGACACCGGTCGTCTCCTTATTCTCGGGGGCGACTCTTTTCATTATAATAGAGAAGGCGTGACCAGGAAGGATTATCCCAAGGACAAGCACCTGATGTCCCTTCTTCGGCGCTTCAACCTTCAAGGGAAGCGGGATGTGTTCGCCGTCCGGAAGGTCGAGCAGGCTCTGCTGGTGGAGAGAGACAGCTTGGCCGAATGCGTAATGCGGGGAAGACCCATCTATCTCCCTGGGGAGGTCAGGAAGTGGAGCGTTGTGCTGGGGTTGAAAGACCTGGCTCCGGCAGACGGACTGTTGACCAGAGCTCCCGAATTTATACCTGCTCGGTGAAATGACTCCGCGGGCAGAGTAGATCGGGAGAAGCCGATCTTTGGTTTATTCCTTGCCCCGTTGAGATGGGGATATAGAGATGAGTCATTCTTGCTGGATTGCTTGGCGATTCGCTTCGAGCACCAGATCTCCGTGGGGTGGTTTGCTGAGTTGAAAGTTACAGACGCCCACGCATTCCGGCCCGGAGCAGTGGAATTCACAGACTATGTGCTGCATCATTATGCTCCTCTTTTGACCAGAGCTGGTGTATATCACAGCGTGTACGCTTCAAGATATCGGTACCCGATTTCCCGAGGCTTGTGCTGTGGCATGATCGAGGTGTTTTGCCCTGAATACAACACCTTCCATACTTCAGAGGGGGAGACCTGCTTCGACTTGTGGAGCCTATCTCAGCTCAGCGGCCTGCCCATTGATGGAGAGCCATATGAAGAAGTTTGTTGGCCTGACTGGTTGAAGGACCAGACCGACGATGACGGCCGGTATTTGGCGGGCTACGCCTATCGATATCTAATGAAGGCGTATCGCACCCTCTTCCATTCGTCGCACGACACGAGAGAAGCTCAAAAGTCGGGCGAGAAGCGAAGAGTGCGGATGGGCGCTTGGCTTCAATATTTCTTCCAGGGGAAGAACAAGTATGAAGATTTTCCTCCGATAGCACTGGTGGCCCAGAAGCGGAAGAAGAGGATACGACGCCAGGCCGCTTCATCATCTTCTTCGAGAGGAGGGCAGGGGGAAAACCCAAACCCTACTGGTGTTGATGCAGTGACTCACTGTGCTGCATATTTGGTTTATTGGCTTTGTTCCTTTGCTCTCCCTCAGGGTGACGAGAGCGTGATCAAGGCGGAAGCCATATATCCAGCCTGTCTTATGGCTTGGGGTACCAAGCTGTCTCTTTGCCCAGTGGCCCTGTGCCTCATTTACAAGATGTTGGGAGACTTGCATAAGACGCGCCTCCCCAGAAGCCTTCGGATGGTTGGTCCGTTACATTTCTTTAATGCTTGGGTCTGCACCCTGTTCCCGGAGGCAGCTCCTCGGGCGTTACAAGCAGTTCCTCTGGTCCCGCGCATGATAGAGTTCACAAGCGCCGAGCCATCATTGCTAGCGGAGCAACTCTATGCCATTTGGGGTAAATTGACCCGTCTTCCCGTGGACTCGCCCGGGGTTCTTCATTTCTGGAGCTTAGCTGCTCACTCGAGCCCGTTGACGAACATGACGAGGCAATGCAAGCTCTTTGAAACTGAGGAGTACATCCATCCGATTTCCCAAGCCAATTATACCAGGCCTATTCTGGAGCCGGAGTTGATTGATTGGGCACTGGCCATCAGGCCTAGTGTCCTCGTATTTCGCAAGAGCGGCATTCTGTGGCTGGAGCCGTATTACCCGTTCCGTTTCATTCGGAACTTTGGCTACGACCAGCAGATTCCACATTCCTCTTCGCAATTTGCATTGCCCAACGGGCACAGGGCCGGGCAAACGTCCAATGACGACACCCGGATATGGTGGGACTTTTTCCATCATCGCGAAGACGTTTCTTTCCCGGTGCCCGCCCCCGCACGGTTCCCTCGCGTCACGCTTGAATACGTCAAGTGGTGGAATGCGCGGACGGGATTTTACAGAACCTCCCGGAGAGAGTGCTGGGCCGTGGCGGAGCACAGGTTCTTAGCTTCCCAGCCAGAGCCAGTTCTTGATATTGATGCTTCTTATTTGAAGAAGTTGAAATCTTGGACTAATACGGACGTGAAGGCCTATCTAGAGGCCCGCAAGCTCGTAAAAGGCCGCAAGACGAAAGTTGAGCTGAAGTTGCCCCCGATCAACAAGGATGATTATGTGAAGACCCTTCGGGGTTTATGCCGGGTAAGCAGTGAGAGGGTGATTCTCCAGCAACTCCCTTTGCCAGTAGAGGAGCCCATCGCGGCCGTGGCCGACTGGCGTCCCGAGGTGGACAGGTTGTATCCCTACCGGGCTTTCATTCGCAAAGAGGACAGGCGGGCTGACTTATATGCCAACACCCCCTGGCTGTTCGCACTCCTTCGGTCTCACGGCCTCTCTGTGGGTAGCCCCAGTGAAGCCATACTGGACCATCCTCTTCAGATCTCCTTCAAATATGCAGACAGGTGGGGGCTGGACCATCTGAGCCTGTATTATCTGATGTCCTCCCGTGGACACGAGGACCTGGCGTTGCTAGCTGAGCCGAGCGAAAAGATCGGGGATCTATGCTGGCTTATTCGCGAGGCGGCTTCGAGGGACAAGACGCCCTCGCTGTTTTATTGGCCTCTCTTTCCCTTTTATACGGGACCGGCAAGTACGTTCCATCTCTTCCTTCAGGCCCTTCGACCAGCTTCTTCTTTTCATTGTGGTTGTGTCATCCTCACCCTTGTGCGTATGCAGTCCGACCGACTTCGGAGGAGACCCGGCACTTCAGGGAGCTGATCATAAAGGCCAAAAAGCCGGCATATTTTGAAGTTCCTGAGCCGGCCCCGACCACGACGCCACTACCTCCTGGAGATTCGAGGAAGAGGACTAGGTCCCAACTGCGAGAGGCCGTCGGGAAGGCGAAAGCGGCGGTGACCCGAGTGACATGGGCGCGCCAGAAGAAAGCCGCAGAGAAAGAATCGGCAGCCGTCCTTCCTCCCGTTGTATCTTTTAAAGAGTTTGAGGCTTCTCGCGCACAAGGGCTAGAGGCCGAAGGTAGGCTCTTTTTTTCTTCAGAGTGCATTAGCTTATTTTGACCACTTGGGGTGGCCCATGCTGACAGTTGCCGATACAGTTGCTGCGGTCGTCGGACAGGAGGCGACGGCAGATGTAGCGGCTAGGGACGGGGCAGAGGAAGTCCCCGCTGCTCCCGTAGAAAGGGATCTGCCCTCTCCAACACCCTGGCGGGAGATGGAAGGTAATCTATAGTTTAGTTGCGATAGCAACGCAAATCTTCGTATCTTCAGCCGTCTTGACCCCTTTTTGCTGTGAATTGTAGTCGATATACAACCACCATTGTTTCCGGGCTCGGAGAGCGCAGAGGAGGTGATCCCCTCGGGGCAGGGAGAACCCGCCCCTGATGTATCATCTATTGCTGCCCTTGGTGTGGAGAGCACCAGGAAAGCTCCCGCCGAGGGTGATGCTCCTGCTGGCGAGGCTCCTACTTCGACGGCGGAGCGTCCTGAGAGAGCAGAGGGGTCTTCCTCCTCTGAGCATGTAGATTATGGCGGCGGCTCCAGTGACGAGGAGCCATCACCGCTTGATTTTGAGACCGACGATGCTGGGGTGTCCTCGGCCTATGAGAGTAACTATCCGACTTTCAGCCCGGCCCGGTTATCATGGGGCGGTCCTGTGCCGTCATTATCGCTTACGAGTGAGGAGGCTGGCGCTGGGGAAGCTGCTTTTAAAGACTTGAGCTTAGTCCCGGCCGAGGTAAGGACCTATCCAGGGTCGATGCTTACCATGCTTCTTTTCTCCTCCTTCTAGCCAAGTTTTAAGTGTATATATCTCCGATGCAGACTGAGGTGGCGCTGCCAACTATGACGGTGCAGATACCACTCCCGGCCCTGGGAACAGGCCAGGCGACTTTCCCATCCGTCCTGCGGCCCATCGCATTGCGGTACCCAAAGGATCATGCAGCAGCGATGGTTCCAGTTGGTCCCGGAGCGCTCGTGGAAGTTGATAGTTCGGCGATAGCCGGAGATTCTCCGCCAAGGGAGGCTGCACAGCAGTCAGTTCTGGAGAAGGGTGGCTCTGCTGAGATAGAAGCCGGGGAGATTATTGAGGGACGGACGCCCTCGGTGCTCGAGGTTCTTGTTGGACTCCCACCCCAGGGGACCGGCAAAGAGATTGTTGTTGTTGAGGATCTAGCCACCGCATCTGCCGGTGCGGTTGTTCCCAGTGGTAGTGGGCTGCAGCTTATGCCGTCGTCATCCTCCGGGACGGCTGATGATATATGGGCTGCCGTGGATGGCAGAGTAGAGTTTGAGCTGCCCGAGACGTCGCCACTTGGTCTTCAGTCCTCGAGTGATGTCGTGTGGCAGTTCCTGGGGACCCTCCAGCAGACCGTAACAGCCAGTAGGGATTTAACTTATATTCAGCTGAGGGGCTTGATAGAGCATCTGTCCCGCTCGCTGCTGGCCCTCGGTTGTCCCATGGATGACTGGACTCCGCGGGTAATCTTGCTCCTGAAGTATGTGAACCGGAGGGAGTTCTTGGGCCGGGAGGCAGCTGACCAGCTGGCGGCCATATCATTGGAGCGGGCTGAAAACAAGACGGCCCTTATTTCTCTGCAAGAGATCGCGGCGAGGGCGAGGGACGAAGCCAACGCCTCTTTACAGCGCCGGAGCTCCCTGACGGCCCGGATGACGGCATTGCGGGCCGAACTTTCTAGGATAGAGGCTGAACTTGAAGAAGTAGATTGCTTGGGGGTCCAAAAGGTTGAGGATGCTGAGATGGCTGAAGGACAAGCTGCTTCCCTGGAGATGAAGCTATCCGAGCTGGAGGCCACCGAGTTCAGAATGCAAGAACTGATCCGTCATCCCTCCCTGGGTATTCCTGTGCTGGAGGACATCTTCCGACGCCCTTTGCCGTAGTCTCTTTTCTTTAGGTGCTCCCTTTTAATGCACCTTATGTATTCCAGGGCATGGCCCATGTAATCATGTGCTTTTTACTTCATAGTAATGAAAAATCTCCGTCCTGATTTTGAATGAAGACTCCATCTTGTCATTTTTCTTTTCATTTGCCCGTTGATTCTAGTCTGAGTGTGTGGGTCACTAGGGCAGGAGAGCGCTCACGCCTTCAGGGAAGGGGTGAGGTGTTCACTCCACCGCGCCGTGACTTTTCTCGAGACTAGAAACGGCCTATGCCGGCCGAGAGTTCGGGGGACTCAGGAGGGCATAGTGAAACTGATGGATACACGGTCCTGCCGAGAACGGCCAGAACCGAGAACGGGTAGCGACCGGTCTTGCCGATGGTGACAAGGGTCGAAAGGGGTAGACAGTCTTGCCGATGGTGATAAAAACCGGATAGGTAGCGACCGATCTTGCCGATGGTGACAAGGGTCGAAAGGGGTAGACGGTCTTACCGATGGTGACAAGAACCGGATAGGTAGCGACCGATCTTGCCGATGGTGACAAGGGTCGAAAGGGGTAGATGGTCTTGCCGATGGTGACAAAAACCGGATAGGTAGCGACCGATCTTGCCGATGGTGACAAGGGTCGAAAGGGGTAGACGGTCTTGTCGATGGTGACAAAAACCGGAAGGGTAGCGACCGATCTTGCCGATGGTGACAAGGGTCGAAAGGGGTAGACGGTCTTGCCGATGGTGACAAGAACCGGATGGGTAGCGACCGATCTTGTCGATGGTGACAAGGGTCGAAAGAGGTAGACGGTCTTGCCGATGGTGACAAGGGTCGAAAGAGGTAGACGGCCTTGCCGATGGTGACAAGAACCGGATAGGCAGCGACCGATCTTGCCGATGGTGACAAGGGTCGAGAGAGGTGGACGGTCTTGCCGATGGTGACAAAAACTGGAAGGGTAGCGACCTATCTTGCCGATGGTGACAAGGGTCGAAAGAGGTAGACGGTCTTGCCGATGGTGACAAAAACCGGATGGGTAGCGACCGATCTTGTCGATGGTGACAAGGGTCGAAAGAGGTAGACGGTCTTGCCGATGGTGACAAGAACCGGAAGGGTAGCGACCTATCTTGCCGATGGTGACAAGGGTCGAAAGAGGTAGACGGTCTTGCCGATGGTGACAAAAACCGGATGGGTAGCGACCGATCTTGTCGATGGTGACAAGGGTCAAAAGAGGTAGACGATCTTACCGATGGTGACAAGAACCGGATAGGTAGCGACCGATCTTGCCGATGGTGACAAGGGTCGAAAGAGGTAGATAGTCTTGCCGATGGTGACAAAAATCGGATGGGTAGCGACCGATCTTGCCGATGGTGACAAGGGTCGAAAGAGGTATAGACACTAGACGTGTATAAGTGGGATATCGGATGAAGACCCTCGCCCCGACCTCAGAAATGGCCTTTGGACGACGGATGGTTCATCACTATTCACCATTCATTTTTATTCACATTACTGACCTAAGCGCCCTTTCGGGTTTTCACCGAAGCCAGCCCCCTCTTGCTTTTGCCCGCGCGCCCCTTCGGGTTTTCACGCGGCGGGGTACCCGATTTTGCCCGCGACGCCCTTTCAGGTTTTCGCCGCAGCTGGGTTATAGCCATTTTTACACTTGACCTGATATAGGAGCAAGTCTGGCAGGGTATCTCTATTTTTAACCCCAATTTCTTTTCTTTTTTTTCTTTTTTCTGTTTTTGAATTCGAGATTCAGAAGAACTGGACCGCGGGAACACTGACCGTCCTTGTCGATGAGGACAAGGGTTGGTCTTAGGTTTATTTCGTCGACACTGGTTAAATGTCGAAGCAAGGACGTGGCTTATTAACAAGGATGTAGGATCCAAGTTCAAGAGTAGAGATCGACCGTTCTCGCCGATGATGGCGAGAGTCGAAAAGGGTTTATTCGTCGGCGTATGCTACTGCCGAAACAAGGATGGGGTTGTCAACAGGGACGTAAGGTCCAAGTTGAGGGTAGAGATCGACCGATCTCGTCGAGGATGACGGGGGTCGAAAAGGATTTGTTCGTCGACATATATCACTGCCGAAACAAGGATGGAGTTGTCAACAGGGACGTAGGGTCCAAGTTGAGGGTAGAGATCTACCGATCTCGTCGAGGATGACGGGGGTCGAAAAGGATTTGTTAAAAGATTTTCGACAGGACTTTGATGACTGTCCCTTTCGGAGCTTTATTGGGTGGAGAATAGGAGAGGCATTTGAAAAATTACCACTTTACCGACTCAGGCGCCCTTTCTGGTTTTCGCCGAAGCCAGCCCCCTCTTGCTTTTGCCCACGCGCCCTTTCGGGTTTTCACGTGGCGGGGTACCCGATTTTGCCTGCGACGCCCTTTCGGGTTTTCGCCACAGCTGGGTTACGGCCATTTTTGCACTTGTCCCGATATGGGAGCAAGTCCGGCGGGGTATATCTATTTTTAACCCCATTTTTTATTTTGACTTCTTTCTTTTCTTCCTTTTTTTTTATTCGGAATGCGAACCGAGAGAGGGTAGCTTGATCGGGGCGAAATGCCGCTAACCAAGGAAAGGTAGCTTGATTAGGGCGGAGAGCCGCTAGCCAAGGAGAGGGTAGCTCGATCAGGGCAGAGTGCCACTGACCGATGAAAAGTAGTTTGATCAGGGCGGAGTGCCGCTGACCAAGGAAAAGTAGCTTGATTAGGGCGGAATGCCGCTAACCAAGAAAAAGTAGCTTGATTAGGGCGGAATGCCGCTAACCAAGGAAAAGTAGCTCGATTAGGGCGGACTGCCGCTAACCAAGGAAAAGTAGCTTGATTAGGGCGGAATGCTGCTAATCAAGGAGAAGTAGCTCGATTAGGGCGGAGTGCCACTGAACCAAGGGAGAAGGTAGCTCGGTTAAGGCGGAGTGCCATTAAACCAAGGAGAAGGTAGCTCGGTTAAGGCGGAGTGCCATTAAACCAAGGAGAAGGTAGCTCGGTTAGGGCGGAGTGCCACTAACCAAGGGGGAGGTAGCTCGGTTAGGGCGGAATGCCGCTAACCAAGGAAAAGGTAGCTCGATTAGGGCGGAATGTCGCTAACCAAGGAAAGGGTAGCTTGGTTAGGGCGGAGTGCCACTAGACCAAGGAAAGGGTAGCTCGATTAGGGCGGAATGCCGCTAACCAAGGAAAGGGTAGTTCGGTTAGGGTGGAGTGCCACTAGACCAAGGGAAAGGTAGCTTGGTTAGGGCGAAATGCCACTAGACCAAGGAAAGGGTAGCTCGATTAGGGCGGAACGTCGCTAACCAAGGAAAGGGTAGCTTGGTTAGGGCGGAGTGCCACTAGACCAAGGAAAGGGTAGCTCAGTTAGGGCGGAGTGCCGCTAACCAAGGGAAGGTAGCTCGGTTAGGGCGGAGTGCCACTAGCCAAGGAAAGGGTAGCTCGGTTAAGGTGGAGTGCCGCTAACCAAGGAGAAGGTAGCTCGGTTAGGGCGGAGTGCCACTAGCCAAGGAAAGGGTATTCCGACCGATCACTCGGGGTGTGTCGGCTGCGCCGCATGATACAGCTTAATGTGTTTTCCGTTGAGGGGAGAGAACTGGATGACTCCTTTGTGGTCTACAAGGACGTAGGCACCCCCTTCATATAGTCGGCGGACGATATACGGTCCGACCCAGTTTTCGACCAGCTTCCCTTTGGGGTTAGAGGCCATCACTTCTCTTCTTTTGACCATCACCAGGTCTCCTTTCTTGAACTCTCGACCCTTGACTAACTTGTCAAAAGCGCGGGCCATGCGAGCTTGGTAGAGTTGGATGTTTTGTTGCGCCCGGAGGCGTTTTCCTTCGAGCTCAGCGAGCTCTTCCAATCTTCTTTCTGCATTGGTCTGCTCACCACTGACTAATCCGTGCTGGATGGCAACTCGCAATGAAGGAACTTCAAGTTCAATCGGCACTACAGCTTCCGACCCATAGACAAGGGAGAAAGGTGAACAGCCGGTTGGGGTCTTGTAGACAGTACGATAAGCCCAAAGTGCTTCGTACATCCTTTCTTCCCAATCCTTTTTGTTAGACTTGACAGTCTTTGCCAGTAACGTGCACAGTGTCTTGTTAAAGGCTTCTGCGAGTCCGTTGGCCTGAGGGTTGTAGGGGGACGATGTCCTCTAGTCAATTTTGTATTTGTCGGCTAGCCGATAAACCTTCTGGTTTCTGAAATGGCTGCCATTGTCAGAGATGATTCGGCTGGGGATTCCGAACCGGAATATTACATTCTACCGGAAGAATCTTGCAACTAGTTCTCCCGTCACATCTCTTAGTGCTATTGCTTCTGCCCATCTGGAGAAGTAATTTGTAGCTGCTAAGATGTATTTGCATCCTGATGAAGATGCTGGTAACGGTCCTACCACGTCCGTGCCCCATTGAGCAAACAGCCAACTTGGTAGAGTGGGATGCAGTGGCATTGGAGGTCTCCTCGCCACATTCGCGTGTTCTTGACATTTCTGACAAGCCTTGGCAAATTTGCAACAATCATTAAACATAGTGGGCCAATAATAACCCAGCTTCTTTATCTCAATTTTCATTTTCGGGCCAGCCTGGTGTGCTCCAGCTGATCCTGCATGAACTTCTTGCATCACCTGTCCCGCCTCTGCTGAAGACAAGCAATGGAGTAGGACTTTCCTTCGGGCATCGGCCATAATTCAGAACAAGGTCCCGCTTCTCATCTCGTAAGAATCCTTGATCCTCAAGAGCTTCATTCTCTGTTCCTTTTCTTTTGGAAGTTGCTGGTGTTGAAACCAGCGTAGGAGATACTCTCGCCAGTCGGGCTGCTGAACCCCTTCGATGACTGCTACTCCCATCTCTTGTTCGTCGGCCAGAACCTCTGTTACGCTAGGGACCTGTCGGCAGTTGATCACTGTTATATTCAGGCTTGTGTCTGGCGGGACCGCCAATGAACTGGCCAGCTTAGCGAGGGCGTCTGCCTGAGCATTCCGGCCTCGATTGACGTGCTTAATGCTGATGAAGTAAAATCTTGACATCAGGCGAGTTGCCAACTGGTGATAGGGGAGGAGCTCTTGCTTTCGCACCTCGAACTCTCCTTCCAGCTGTTTTATAACTAGCATGGAGTCTCCGAATGCTTCCAGCATCTGAATTCCCATGGACAGAGCAATCTGCAACCCGATTATCAGGGCTTCATATTCTGCCTCATTGTTTGTGCATTGTTTGTTTATGGAGCAGGAAGTGTGCACCACTTCTCCTTCCGGAGATTTCAGGACTATACCTGCCCCTGCTCTGACCCTAGATGACCCGGTAGCAGAGGTGTCAATTCTGGAAGCGCCATCAAAGTATAGCTGCC